>OY728151.1:383618397-384868397 GCA_963277665.1 Viscum album
AGCATATCAAGAAGTCCTTTGGTTCCAACCAAAGTGAGTTACCTAAATTAAAGGTAACATTTTCCCTTAAATTATTTTCAATTATTTTGCTTCTCCAACCCCCAAACTCTTTTTATTTCCTTTCTTTTGTAACAACACCAGTATCCACAATATACTAGTATGTTTTTATAAGAAGGATTCAAACTACACATTCACACAACTCCATCTAATGGATGATGAACATAATGTTTCTGTGGATGGCAAACTAACGCCTCACGAAACGATGATTGTTCAAATACATCTTACCGCCTCTCATGGTGGCCATTAAGATGGAACTGTAATTAAATATGATATTAATGATATATATTTTATATATAAGCTTATGTAATTCCATTTTATTTCATACAATTATTCGTTTCATGTTGTATATACATACGATAATTTCATTTGAGGAAGTGCGGACTACCGCCCCCTTAAAATGATATGACTCGTTCATACCACACATGGAACGTATAAAGGATGGTGTTAATGAACTTAAGTAACATATATAAAATATTATATTTTACTGTAATAGTAATATACCTATTTATCATTTGGATTCGATTCTATTAAAATAAAAATTAAATGGAAGTAGCGTTCGTGCGTACGTACGGACTACCGTCTCCACGAACGCGATGAGATTCATTCTCCGTCGTATCCATTCAAGTATAATTATCATTTGTTGATTTAAAAATGATGTTTAAGGACTTGATACCATTCTGGATATGAATAATATACATCCCATTAATAACAAATATGGCTCACATAACAAAGAATATAAAGTAAAATGAACCCTTTAACACCTGAAATGACGATAATTCTAAGATATTATTAACAAATCAATGTTAAAAGATAATATATGATATCATATTAAAGTAACTGATTCTTGTATTATTCAATAACAATTATTTCACCATTATACAGGAGGTAAACCTACCATCGACCAAGGAAAAAGTACAATGTAAGGGATTCTCTTATCTCACTTTCAATTCCGTGAGATTTCCATTGTTCGCTACTAAATTATTGAAAGTGGTGTATTGTGTACTTCCATTTGATATATATTATCATGATTCACTTTATATTCATGTTATTCTGTAAATCATTTGGTGGTTATTAACTTTTGACCATGCGACTCAGTTGATTAACGTGGTAAGGGGTTTCTTGTCTCACTTTTAATTCCGTGAGAATTCCATTGATCACCACTTAATTATTGCATGTGGTGTATGTGTACTACCCATGATTATATTCATTGTGTAATATACTTTATTTTATGGGTATTTACATCATCATGGTATGATCTTTTTTTCATGGGTGTTTGTTTCTTAAGTTACCTAATCAATAAGGGAATTTGAGATTTCAATTTCCACTCATTTGGCTTTACGCATATTTCATTGATTATATTACCCCAAGATTATGTGTGGAATCACTATTCATTTGATTATGTCATAATTTACACTCCCCTTCCTGTGGATATAAGTTTGATACACATAATCACTCCATTGATAATTCTCAATTCATTGATATGAATTTGATAAGAGTAATTTTAACTCATTCTCCATTTGTTGAGTTAAACATCCAATTCGTTGGTATTGTTTTTACAAGAATATGTGTGAATATCCTTTGATTGATTTACACTGAATATCCAATCATATTTAGTGTATTTATATTTGTCACACATAATTATGTCGTTGATTTATCCTTAACCTAAGGATACAACCTTTATGAGAGATTTCATCTCAATTTACATTCCATTGAGACTTCTTTGATGATATACACCAAATCACTTTTATGTGGTGTATATAATGTACTTTGACATAGTATATCATGAATTCCTTTATTCTCATGATATTAAAATGTTTTTATTACCTCAATTATTTGTATTCAAGTGTCTCTCTTTTGGTTAGAAACTCTAACCAAAATACCATTTTAAAATGTTTTAAAGAATTATTCTTCTAAATCATGCTCATTAATGTCCATATTTTAAAAATGGTTTTAAGGATTTATTTTTATGGACATTAAAGTTTTAAATTTAAAAATCCTTTTAAAAGTTTCAAAGTGGTATGGGACACTTTGATTCAAAAATCTATTTTTGAATGTCTTCTTGACAAATAGTGTGACTTTTAAAAGTTTTCAAGAAAAGGGGGATATTTCTCTCAAATAGTTATGATGGTTATTTTCATCTATGTCAACATCCTTCATTATTCATGATTGAGGTTAATGTGATACAATACAATCTTTCATATTTTATCAAATGAGTTATGTTTGACTGTGGATGTTATATTTTTATACCATTCATGGTTTGTGGTTAAAGTATTGACATTTCGTATGCTAGTTTTAATACGAATGTTTATTTTATGCTTAAACCTATTCATATGTGGAATGCATTGGACTTAATAAGTGACGGGTGGAGCCCGCTATAGCTCCTCGATGCATCGGTAGGTCTCATGAGACAAACTAGTGTCTTGGCACAAGGCCTTGGCAAAATCTTATTTGTAGTCTTGGCACGAGGCCTTGGCTATGTGGTTATGATAGTCTGGCATTATGCATTCCATCATTATGAAAGTGGTTATTGATATTGCATGTGATCATTCGACTAGTAGAATATCCATGTGAGTAAGTAAATGGCATTATTTCATTTTACCTTTGCCATTTTATGCTGAAGTTCAAGTTTCAAAGGCTTTTGTTTTAGTTATAAATTGCCTTAAGTGTTTATGCTTATTTATGAAAGCTTCTACTATAATGTTATCCTTACTGAGCATCCGAGCTCACCCCTTTCAATGTTTTATTTTTTTTTCCAGGAATATGAAGAAGTAATTTATGAATGACCTGCAGGGATAGTATGAGGGGATATGAAGACAAGATGTTTTTTTTATGATGTAATGTAAATTTTTTTGGATGTATCTAGTTATTCCAAGGCTACTAAACTAATCGGTCATTCGAGACTTGATCTTTCTCATGATCATGCCAATGTTATATAATAATGCACCGACTCTGGGTAACTAGGGTCGGGCCGTTACAGTTGGTATCAGAGGAAGTTTAGTACAAACCTTGGTAGCTAGATTTAGATAAACTCTGATTAGAGCACGTAGACCTAAGATGAACTTTGAGGATTAGTATAAAATAACTTCCTAGAATTTTAGTATTGTAGAGATTTTGTGAGTTTTCCGAGCAATACATCCCTGTCTGGATACGAGCAGGTAGAGGCGGCTCTGGCACAGATGTACCTAGGGGTAAAACCCGAAAACACCGCTTTGAGCTAGACTCGAACGGGAACTGGTGCACGACAACAGGCCTTGCTGCACTCTTGGTTACGACACTCCCGGGGGATATGCTTAGGATAATTTACATTTTCTTTACAAACCGATTTAAGTAATATATACCTAAGATGAGAGTAAATGACCTTGGTTAATCCTAATATGTTTCAAATTGAGAATATGGTGACATTTTAATCTCTAAATGATTTTACGACTACTATTACTCACACAATGCTTTCTGGTTTTAGTCAATGGCTGGATTCCAAGGAAGTCATAGTGAAATAGAGAATGATGTACAGGGTGGGAACGGTGGTGGAAATGAGGAACAAAATGGAATGTTGATAGGCGTAAAAGATATCGTCTTTATGCCAAATCAGTTTTCCAAAAATATGATCAACAACATATATATTAACCAACTCCCAGACTCAACAAGGAAGATAAAGGTGATAAATGATAAGATCTCCAGCAAAGGAGACCATGGAGAAAAGAAACCTCAATTTTCATCATGCAGGAATTGTGGAAAGAGACACCCAGGAAAGTGTCTCAATGGGACAACGAAATGTTTTCCGTGCGGGAAGGAAGGACATAAAGTGAAGAATTGCCGAAGAAAAATGAAGAGTATTATGGAAGAAGATAAAAATGGTCCCAAGAGTCCATTTACAGTCATTTTCCGTAAATGTAGGGGACCTGGCCATTACCCGAGTGAATGTCCTATTTTATAGGATATTTTCTTTCTCAAAGAAGAAGATATGTGGAAATAAATGGTTGGAGAAAATTTTAAAAAGTATTAGCACTCCTTGTTGATGGGTTTACTTTGGAATAATTTTCTCTTGTATTTGTAACCCCTCAGTTTTCCATGTGAGAATGATATTTGAGGAATAATTGTCTCTTCTCTTATGGATATAGGTATAAATAACCATTTGGTTTTATATGATCATTGGGGTTTTGGAAAATGATAAGTTATTATAATTTGGGATGAAAATGCAAAGTATGATATAACATTTGTGGTTAAATTATGTTATTTTGAAAAATTTATCTCATTTTGGTAATATTATAGAATATAGTTTTTGAAAAAGGACAACACAACCCGTTGCGTCGGACAAAGCTGTGGGAATAGAACCCACAACCAAAGTGCGATTTGGATTTATCGCCTACCACTGGACTACGTGAAGTCCCTGGTTAGTATGACTATTTTTTTTGTTAAATGATTTTATTGATCAATAATAAGATGATTTGGGTTCTTATGTCTTATCAAATGAATACCCTTGGTATAGGAAAAATGATTTGGTGATTAAGTGATAAATGTTATTTTGGAAGATGTTCTTTTTGTTAGGAACACTATATGCCCAAGGAAAATAGAATACAATGAGGTTTAATTTATAGAGTAATGGTGGATTTTTATCTACATTTTTATTGTTGATTTATAGTGATTTGGGTTATTTATGGAAATGATTAACCTATAACAGAGAATATGTGATGATGTTAATTACTTTTAAGTATGTGACTTTAAGAGTATTTGATGTCATTTGGAGATACAATGTAAAATGGGAGACTACATAATCAAATTCTTCTATGTTTTGGGTTTCAATATTAGTTTGGATTATATTAAAGGATTTTAAGGACAATTGGTTATTGAATGGTATCTAATTAACTTTAAGGTATTGTTGGTTTAATTTTAGAAATTAAGATTAGTTCATATTTATCTCAATGAATATCCTTTTGGGGGATCATTAGATCATTCACTAACCATTTTGGTTTTGAATAATCTTCAAAGACAATGTAAATATATGGTTTATCCTGCATGGATCATGTGATTCTATAGAAGTTTATTCTAGCTCTTCCTGTGTGACCAAGTCTTCTTGAATACTCATCGTTTAAAAAAAATTGAGTTAGTGGTGGAAATTTATTAAAGAATGAAAATCTACTTAAAATTTAAGTATATCTCATAATGTTCTTAGTCAATATCATAAATGAATTATTCTTCCTTATGTAATTTAACTTTAAAAAAAATATGTTGTCCTAGATGGTACCTTAAATCATCACTAATTTATGGCTTTGGGATTGTTGGCCTTTTCATAGCCATGTTCTCTACCACTCTCCATCAGATAATTGATGGTTAGATTTCTCCTCCATATCCATATTTTCCTACATGGAACCCTAGTATGTGTTATTTTCGGTAATCTTCATACTTTCCACTCTTTATTTTAAATATAGGCCTCATTAATTCATTTTTCGATGTGGGATTTCAACTAAGATATTTTGAAATGTCAAAAATGTGTGATCCCAATACCCTATATTTTGTTGAACCGATGGTACTTCAAATCATCATAGATTGATGAGTTTAAGGACCTCAATTTTATACTTGTTTGTGATTTATGACCTCAACCACTACCTATAAATATTTACGTTTTTCCTCCAATTATATGTCTCTAATTGCCACCAATGTTCTCCTAATCGAGATCATAATTTGGTGGTGACCCTTTCATTTCTCTTTTCCTCATATTAAGACTAAATTTTAGTAAACCAATTTCCGATGTGGGTTTTCCCACAAATATATTTTCTATTTTCAACCTTTTATTTTCGAAGAACAATTTAAAATTGCGAGGACGCAATTTATTGAAGGAGGGGAGAATGTAACACCCCATGATTTCATAGTGTGTTATTTCTTCAAAATAATTCAATAACTTGCACTACACGCAACACCGAGTTCAAGCGCACCATGACTTACCAAACAAGGCGTTCAAAAAAGGTTACGAATAGTATTAACTAAATTTTAAACTTTATATAATCCTTATAATTTTAGAATCCATATTATGAGTTTCTTAGACATAATGTAAGAACAAATTCATCTTCAGTATTGTAGTTTTACCAACTTTTAATAGTGAACCCTTTTTAAATAAAATATTTTAAACTTTTTGACTAAATGGGGACATCAAAAAATTTAAAATAAAACATCCCAAGCTTCCACGGTACGCTTTCCTTTGAATAAAACAGTACCGTGTGTTGTACGCAACTTCGAGTTTTAACACACACCACAACCGATCAAACTAGCCGTTATGAATAGTAATACTTAATTTTTTGAAATTATATATATTTTATATTTCAAAATGGACTTCATTTTTGGATTCGGAATATCAAATTTAGCCTAAGGTGAAATTTTGGTACTTTTCGGATAACTTTCATATTTTGATGAATAGTAAAAATTACTAAATTTTAATTAAAAACAACTTTTTTAATCAAAATAATTAATAGTGATAAATTATGAATTTGAGTGGTTTTAAAGTATATTTAGAATATATTTTTACCATTTAATATAATTTTGGTCATTGGACATAATTTTACAATTAAACCGAACATAAACAAGTGTCAATCTTTTGATAGTTATTATCTCAAAAAAACACGCTTTTTGTTTTCACAGCGGGAATTAATTTTAAATTAATTTCTGCCACTTCTGTGTTTTGAATTTAGAAAAATGGATTCCATATTTGGAATCAGGATGTTCAAATTGTGTATATAGGTAACTTTTATTTTTAGACATTTTGAATAATTACTGCGGTAAATATTTTATTTACCATGGTTAAGGGTAAATCCGGTAAATAAGGGTTAAAAAATAATATTATAATAATACTAAATTACCCTAAAACGTGTCTTAACCCTATTGGTTGATACATGGTCGACCATGGGCATCTTTGGGTCAATTTTGGGACCCCATTGATCCACTTGTAAGTGATAATGACACTTTATTTTAATTAAGTTAAAATGAATACAAAAATGGAATAAGCTTACATGTTTTAAAAGAACAATTTTTACATAGGGTTATACATGTTTGATTTTCGATTATAAATATTAATTAGAAAGCTAAAACGATTTCCTACATAATGATATTTTATTTATAATTTTTAGACATCAAATAATTTAAATTATTAATGACACAATAATGATGCAATGTTTACCTCATTAATAAATCATTTAAATAAATAAGATTATAATGATTAAAATATTATCTAAAACCTGTCCAATTCTTATTGGTTGATGTTATTTTGAATATGAGTCATCTTATCTTCGACCTCAATGATTTTTGGACCATTATAAACCGAATATAATTATATTATAAAGTAATACTTTCACTCTTTCCTAAAGAGCCCCTCCTCTCCCTTATAAAAGGAGACCATTTCTACTCATTCCTCACACCTCTCAAGCCACTTGGCTCGCCCAAACTCTGCCCAACTAAGCTCCCCACATCCCTCTCCTCCTCCTTGAAGCTTCCCCTTAGGCAGAAAGCATTTCAAGAAGTCCATTGGTTCCAACCAAAGTGAGTTACCTAAATTAAAGGTAACATTTTCTCTTAAATTATTTTCAATTATTTTGCTTCTCCAACCCCCAAACTCTTTTTATTTACATTATTTTGTAACAACACCAGTATCCACAATATACTAGGATGTTTTTATAAGAAGGATTCAAACTACACATTCACACAACTCCATCTAATGGATGATGAACATAATGTTTCTGTGGATGGAAAACTAACGCCTCACGAAACGATGATTGTTCAAATACATCTTACCGCCTCTCATGGTGGCCATTAGGATGGCACTGTAATTAAATATGATATTAATGATATATATTTTATATATAAGCTTATGTAATTCCATTTTATTTCATACAATTATTCGTTTCATGTTGTATATACATACGATAATTTCATTCGAGGAAGTGCGGACTACCGCCCCCTTAAAATGATATGACTCGTTCATACCACACATGGAACGTATAAAGGATGGTGTTAATGAACTTAAGTAACATATATAAAATATTATATTTTACTGGAATAGTAATATACCTATGTATCATTTGGATTCGATTCTTTTAAAATAAAAATTAAATGGAAGTAGCGTTCGTGCGTACGTACGAACTACCGTCTCCACGAACGCGATGAGATTCATTCTCCATCGTATCCATTAAAGTATAATTATCATTTGTTGATTTAAAAATGATGTTTAGGGACTTGATACCATTCTGGATATGAATAATATACATCCCATTAATAACGAATATGGCTCACATAACAAAGAATATAAAGTAAAATGAACCCGTTAACACCTGAAATGACGATAATTCTAAGATATTATTAACAAATCAATGTTAAAATATCATATATGATATCATATTAAAGTAACTGATTCTTGTATTATTCAATAACAATTATTTCACCATTATAAAGGAGGTAAACCTACCATCGACCAAGGAAAAAGTACAAAGTAAGGGATTCTCTTATCTCACTTTCAATTCCGTGAGATTTCCATTGTTCGCTACTAAATTATTGAAAGTGGTGTATTGTGTACTTCCATTTGATATATATTATCATGATTCACTTTATATTCATGTTATTCTGTAAATCATTTGGTGGTTATTAACTTTTGGCCATGCGACTCAGTTGATTAACGTGGTAAGGGGTTTCTTGTCTCACTTTTAATTCCGTGAGAATTCCATTGATCACCACTTAATTATTGCATGTGGTGTATGTGTACTACCCATGATTGTATTCATTGTGTAATGTACTTTATTTTATGGGTATTTACATCATCATGGTATGATCTTTCTTTCATGGGTGTTTGTTTCTTAAGTTACCTAATCAATAAGGGAATTTGAGATTTCAATTTCCACTCATTTGGCTTTACGCATATTTCATTGATTATATTACCCCAAGATTATGTGTGGAATCACCATTCATTTGATTATGTCATAATTTCCACTCCCCTTCCTGTGGATATAAGTTTGATACACATAATCACTCCATTGATAATTCTCAAATCATTGATATGAATTTGATAAGAGTAATTTTAACTCATTCTCCATTTGTTGAGTTAAACATCCAATTCGTTCGTATTGTTTTTACAAGAATATGTGTGAATATCCTTTGATTGATTTACACTAAATATCCAATCATATTTAGTGTATTTATATTTGTCACACATAATTATGTCGTTGATTTATCCTTAACCTAAGGATACAACCTTTATGAGAGATTTCATCTCAATTTACATTCCATTGAGACTTCTTTGATGATATACACCAAATCACTTTTATGTGGTGTATATAATGTACTTTGACATAGTATATCATGAATTCCTTTATTCTCATGATATTACAATGTTTTGATTACCTCAATTATTTGTATTCAAGTGTCTCTCTTTTGGTTAGAAACTCTAACCAAAATACCATTTTAAAATGTTTTAAAGAATTATTCTTCTAAATCATGCTCATTAATGTCCATATTTTAAAAATGGTTTTAAGGATTTATTTTTATGGACATTAAAGTTTTAAATTTAAAAATCCTTTTAAAAGTTTCAAAGTGGTATGGGACACTTTGATTCAAAAATCTATTTTTGAATGTCTTCTTGACAAATAGTGTGACTTTTAAAAGTTTTCAAGAAAAGGGGGATATTTCTCTCAAATAGTTATGATGGTTATTTTCATCTATGTCAACATCCTTCATTATTCATGATTGAGGTTAATGTGATACAATACAATCTTTCATATTGTATCAAATGAGTTATGATTGACTGTGGATGTTCTATTTTTATACCATTCATGGTTTGTGGTTAAAGTATTGACATTTCGTATGCTAGTTTTAATACGAATGTTTATTTTATGCTTAAACCTATTCATATGCAGAATGAATTGGACTTAATAAGTGACGGGTGGAGCCCGCTATAGCTCCTCGATGCATCGGTAGGTCTCATGAGACAAACTAGTGTCTTGGCACAAGGCCTTGGCAAAATCTTATTTGTAGTCTTGGCACGAGGCCTTGGCTATGTGGTTATGATAGTCTGGCATTATGCATTCCATCATTATGAAAGTGGTTATTGATATTGCATGTGATCATTCGACTAGTAGAATATCCATGTGAGTAAGTAAATGGCATTATTTCATTTTACCTTTGCCATTTTATGCTGAAGTTCAAGTTTCAAAGGCTTTTGTTTTAGTTATAAATTGCCTTAAGTGTTTATGCTTATTTATGAAAGCTTCTGCTATAATGTTATCCTTACTGAGCATCCGAGCTCACCCCTTTCAATGTTTTAATTTTTTTTCCAGGATTATGAAGAAGTAATTTATGAATGACCTGCAGGGATAGTATGAGGGGATATGAAGACAAGATGTTTTTTTTATGATGTAATGTAAAAATTTATGGATGTATCTAGTTATTCCAAGGCTACTAAACTAATCGGTCTTTCGAGACTTGATCTTTCTCATGATCATGCCAATGTTATGTAATAATGCACCGACTCTGGGTAACTAGGGTCGGGGCGTTACAATATGTGCCTTGACGAAGCTAACCGAAGTCAAGAAATAATAAAGTAAAATTATAATAAAAAGGGTCGGGGTGTGACAATTCTCCCTACCACAAAACATTATGCCCCCAAAAATTCACCAAGCCAATAGTTAACATAACTCGAGTCCATGCCCAGAAAAAATTGAGGAAAAACTGGGAATCGTGGGATGACCTTACTCTCAACAGGTCACACGCGACCAATTCAATAAAAAACTGAAGCCCGCGGTTGAGGGGAGAACACGGGAGGGTTCACCCCACCACGAGATTTCACTAATATGAAAACCTTGAAACCCGAACACACCACCCCCCAAGGGGGGCTAATGCGGGAACTCCCAAACTGAACCCATTTAATTTCTCCACATGGACCGCACAACACTGAGAGACATAAATATAAATCTTGCTACGAAATGACCCAACACCCTGAGGATATGAAATTTGATTCATCCCCTCACACACCGACCAAATAAAATCCTCACCACAACTAGAGACTAGAGAATTTCTAGCCCGATCTCAGAAAGGACCCCGAAACACCGCCCATTAATTTCACAAAACCAAACATCCCCCCCGCAAACAAACACAATTGATACCAAACTCCAAACTAGAATGACCTGTTTTTTCACGGGCCCAACACCCTTCAATGAAATCCGAAAAATTTGAAAACACACTGAAAACAAATAAGACCACTTAGAAAATAGTAGAATAAGTTCACCACACCACCACAACAAGGATGAGATCACGACGGTGATAAGAACAGAACAAGAAAACATTGGATATTTCCCTCCCAAAGCTGAAAACATGATTCGGACCAACGTTCCACACACCATCGGCAACTCCTGACTGTGCACGATCTTTACCCCGAGACCTGTGGTTGGGGACCTGATGGCTAAAGCATCTCTTGCTACAAAGTCAGGCATTTTCATCCCCCAGTATATAACTCCCTCCCAAACATCGTACCCATTTGAACTCTCCCTGGTGCCCCGAATAGTCGCACGGTAGTAAGACTTCAAATTAATGCGACAAGGAGGCTTAGAATGCCTGAACTAGCTACACTAGTGGCATGCAAGATAACGGTCCAATAAACTTGAAGTCAGCATCGATGAACAAGATTCTTCAGAAACATATTCCTCTAGTGCACCCCGGTCACCAAATGGGGAACCTTCACAAAAACTGACTACCACCAACTACACCCTGAACTCCAATGACAAAGGTACATCTCATCCTTACTAGTATAGATCTAGACCCTCAAATAAACTTGAGAAGGTACGAACCTTATCACCCCCGAGATTTCCCCACAACCCAAAGACACACACTATCTCCATGGACTATACAACTGCCTCTAACGGACATCGACTACCTCATTAGACAAACAACACACGAAAAGAACCTAGAACTGGGCATAACACATTAACAACTTTAGTATAATTTCCGGATAGCATACTCATAACAACGCAAAAAACATCATCGAAACTAGCATTATGCCAAAACTCAATCAAAGAAATAACACAAGATAAGGGAAATAGGCTCATAAGCCAAACATATACAAATACAAGAATAAATCACTTTTCAAAAAACTATTATTTCTTTAAAATTTTAAAACTCACCTATGGAACCTTATGAACCATCACATGTGTGTTCATTCAATCTCTCTAACATCATCTACGAACAAGTGCCCCTGTGCACTCTCCGTACATACTCACGCATGTGTGACCCTCCATAAAGAGTTCCAAGGTTCAAACACTTCTTTTCCTTACCAAATACAAACACATACCATGTTTTTCCAATCCAATACACTTTCTCTATAAAATCCCACTTTACTAATTTCAAAGACAATTTGGAAGAAACCCTTTTTTTCATATCAAAATAACTTTCATTTTCAACACACACACACATTGATTGAGTTCAAAACAAAACATAACCAACTATAAACCATCTGAACGAGGGACTAGTATCTGTGCCTAACCCGTTGACATGGTTGTGAGCCATTCCCCAAGTAAGACATAACTCTAAGAGAACCTTAAACCGGGAACTTGGACTCTACATGGTTCACCACACCATGTGAGGTCATAATGTGAACTGATTCGCTCCCATTGTCATCCCTCAATCCAAAAAAACCAAAGAAAAATGACTCAAATCCTGGACTACCCCTTGTAACTCAGGACTCGTCGCGAGCAGGGGTGATTAGGCACCAACCCGTAACCTAACTCCTAAGCCCTGATTTTCCTAATATCCTTCTACCAGACACCCCAAATAACAAGGGCATCCTCTGATACCATTTTGTCATGAACCAACCCAGGTCAACCCTAAACCGGTCACCCTAGCTGGCCCGCGACATGGCCCGAAGGGCATTCCCGATCCCCACGGGCTGGAAACTAGTGTCGGGCATCAAAATTTTACTGTTGGGAATGATTTGTCCCAAGAGAAAAAGATAGAAAGATAAAAAAACTGACAATAAAGATAAGAACTAGCAACAGAATGAAAAAAAGTCAAACATACCTTCATTGTGACCTCCTAGGTCACCACTGAACTCAAAACCACACTGCTCTAACATTGATTAGCAGAACCAAGAACCTATATGTGAAACTAAACCGGAAACTGGAAGTATATAATAGGTGTGAGCACCGAGATTCTCATTAGGGATTCCAAGAATAAACCACTGAATCCAACAATTCTTTTTTGAAAAACAAACCACCGACACAAGTTAGAAATACATATAAGAAATTAGGGTTTTCACAGTTTAAAATATGCAGCATGTTGTTCTCATTTAAAAACCCAGCACACGCTACACACCATTTCCCAAATCATTTTCCATTTTATAAATGAAATCCAAAAAAAATACTGAAGCTGGGATAGAGTAAAACAACTAAAAGTGAAACTGAAAATAAACTAGTGAAACAAAAATAAACAAGCAATGTAAATAATTCATTAACCATGGGTGATCCTAAACATCCCTATAAGACCCCTGGATGTACTTGGTTTCAGAACCACCTACCAGCATATGGTAAAGCTCCTAAGTCTATAACCAACTAGCCACCGTAACTGAACAATCCCATGGAAAAGCCCACCTGGCCTAACAACAAATCCAGGGCGTACCAACCCGTCTAATCGGGGTTGGTCAGCAACCATCACTTGATCATCTAAAAGACACCCAGTAACCCATGGTGGTTATAATAATACTATGTAAGTAGGAAGGCCTTCGTACGCATGAATCATCTCACCTCACTTGCCAAACCCAAACACAAACGCTTCCTATGCATTCTCCCACAACGGGTTACCCGAGATAGGAGCACCCAATATATTTATATATAAGAATACATTTCAAACATAAAAAGTTCTAACCAGGCCGTCACATCATTTATTTATCAAAACCACTTTATTAAACACATGGAGTTGTAAATTGGGCCTCTAGTTTTACATAATCAATTCAATTATGAAAACATTGAAAAATCTATTCCAAAACAACTATAAACACTACTTTTGTATTTAAAAAGCCAAACAGGCCTTTAGGTTCCATGTTTCAAGGCATTCCAATAAAAGTCTTTAATGATACCATATTCATTTTGTAAAAACAAACCCAAGCGTTACCTTACTCCACGCACTCAAAAAAATATATACACCAAAATCCAAACGGGCATATACGCATGGATTTCTTTTCAAACCAATTTATAGAACTACACAAAGAGACCCACATCATTTAGAAAACAAGAACTTATTATAAACCAAAGATTTGAGAAAAATACCAATTCAAAGGGATGTGAAATCATTTCTTCAAAAGCATTATGTTCCATGAAATCAACCAACGTAGGAAAAAAAAGTTTCATAAAATTATTCTACCAGCAAACACCACTCAAAACGTCCAACAATACCATTTTCAAATAAAGGCAGTTAGTTCCAACCAAGTTGTAAAGGCATAAACATGTGTGTAAATAGAGGAGCATCCAAAGCCCATTTTTTAATCAAATATTTCAACAGTAATACACTACCATATGTTAACTATAAACATACTAGAGGTGCGAAACATAATCTAAAATTTAATTAAGAAAACACAAGCATTAAATTGTTTAAAATTGGGATCAAAGGCATGGGAACACCTAAACATAACCAAGAAACTATTTCAATGCTGTTTTTAACACTTTTAACCATCAAAGAAACACTACAATAAATAAAATATTAGGATTATAAGGGTGGAAATAAAGTTTATAAACTAAATGGAACTATGAAAGTGCCTTTGGAAATCTTTAGAAAGATAGAAGGGATAGAAACGCCTACCTCGAACAAAGGTCACCTCAATCTTTTTAGCTCATGCAGCAGCTCGCTCGCACGCATGCACTTCTATATATATATATATATATATATATATATCCATAAACTATTGCATGTGTTCCCCATGCCATGAGAGAACACGCACACAGAATATATAAATATCTATACATATCCATACCTAGGAATATTTGTGCGCACCTTCGAGACCAACTGCAACTCCTTACGATAAATCCCCAAGACTCAAAATCAAAACAAATCCCTAAAGTAAAATTAATCCAAACAAAGGAATAAAGATACAACTCCAAAACCAACTCTATAGAAATCACAAAGTTCACAAGTAAAACCCAAATAATATCTTCACCATTTTTATAAAACAAAACTAAGGGAAATACCCCCAAAATCACATCAATTTACTTTAATATAAACATAATTAAACAATTGCAACAAAGACCAATTTAAACCAATTCCAACAATGTCAAATCATCAAAAAATATGTAAAAGGACACCATAGGGATGATAATAATATTTCAAAAATTATCAAAGAAATATTTGGCACTTAAACAAGAATATCATTGTAGACGCAAGAAGACGTAAACCAGAAACTAACTCAAAACATATTTTTAACAACTTCAAAAATATTCAAGAACACTATAGCATGCTAATTAAGTTCATAACAATGCTGTGAAACCAAACAATGAGCAATAAAACTATACCGTGGATGTCATAAGTGGACCTAAATGAAGTCAATATGCTTTGCCTTTGGCTGCGGATTTTGGAACACACAAGAACAAGACTTGTGGAGGTCTTCTCATACCTTATTCAAGAACGAACACAAAAATCGCATGATATCTCAACCTCATGGTTCCGATTGAATCTAAACTGGGTACCAAATGAAAATCAAATCACCAATGCCATGAAGGAGAAGGGGTCTAAGGACCATACCTCACTGAATCATTGGAGCGATACGAAGAAAGCAGAAGAATGATTGAGGAATGAGGGAGATCCAAGGAAGGGGGTCTCATGCCACATAAACTCAATCGAGGCCTCGTGCCCGCCTGTTGCAGGTCACCGTCAAGAGGTTGTGACATAGATAAACTCTGGCCATGGGGCATTTTAGGGAGGCCATGTCATGGAGACCCATCGCGCCAAAGGGGGGAGGTCCCGAGGTGGTGGTGCAACGCTGCCAAATAGGGGGGGGAGGGAGAGATGAGTCTGAGGGAATTGGGAAAAAGAATAAATGTGTGGGAGGATAGAAGGAAAAATGGCCGCATGATTGGAATAAGTGGGGAGAGGAGAGGTGTATGTGATTGGAAATAGGGGGAGAGAAGAGAGGCGTGGAAGGGATAAAAAAAGGGGAAAATTAAATAAAAAAGGAAAAGGAGAATGGGGCGTGAGAGAGATTGAGAGAAAGGGGAGGGAATAAAAAAAACAAAATAAGGAGAGGGGAGGCGTGGAAAGGGAGGGGGTGAGTGGAGAGGAGAAAAAAAAAGAGAAAGAATTGGATTGGGGGTGCACCAGGTGCATGGGTATATTTTTGATTTCATGTTTTTTGAATCTTCTCATCTTATTAATAATAATAATAATAATAAACATTTAAATAATAATAATAATAACAACAACAAAATTTTAATGATAATATTTGCTATAATTTAAATACTTATATATTCACAGCAACATCATTAATTTCCTTAATGATTATAATAATAATAAAGTGATTTTAAAAAATTACTTTAATGATAATAATAATAACAATGACACTGAAAATAATAATAATTATATTCATAATTTTTTACATTTTCATTTAAATAATAACAATACAAATAACAACTAAATAATTATATTTACAACAATTTCATTAATATTATTATTAAGAATTTTTAATAATGAAAATATTTTTATCTACACAATAATATTATATCATTATAATATAAAATGATAACTTATTTTATTTTCATCAAATATTATTTATTTTAAACATTACACACTTGTGCGACCACCTGGGCCGAGCACACGGTCACCGCCAACCATGCGATGTCCACGCACCGGTCCAACACCCACCAAAACTAATAAATGATAAAAAAATTAGAGCGATGCTCAACTTGCACCATGACGAAGCTAATCGAAGTCAAGACATAATAAAACAAATTTATAATAAAAATGTTCGGGGTGTGACAGTTTTATTTTGGCTACTTGTGTGGTTGTTGATATAGAGGTATCAAAAATTGGGGTTCTATGTTGGTTGGTCATTTCATTGAAACATATAGGTTGGGATGACTGTTGTATAATGTATAAGTATAAATTATAGATCCTTGTTATTTCTATATGAACCCCACTCTTGTTGAGAAACATGTGATAAACAACCCCAATTCCTGGGAGAGGGTGTCTTTCCCAACATCCCACCTGTAGGATGGATGAATGATTACATACATTCTTTCTCGCACCCACTTTCATGTTCTTAACACTTGAGCATCTCTAGTTAGGCTATAATGTATTGTGGTTTACTATAGTCCAAGATCTTTCAGACATGTTTTTTGAGGATGAGGGTCCATGTTGTTTGCAGGAAAGGATTGTTTTTCATGTGTCTTTAGGATGAGGCACAGGTGTCATCGGGCAAGAGAAGTGGATGTTGTCACCTAGGAGTATTTGGGAGGGATGTGTGGTGTGGTTGTGGATCAGGTGTCTACGCATGGTATTTGTGTGTCGTTTGAGGCCTAAGTGTGTATAAAATGTTGTGTTGGTAGGGTTTCATTTTAAAAGAGTGGTAGCATCAAGACGTTATCTATTAGGAATGAGAAGCTAACCAGTGGGAAGGTGGTGCATGGTATCCAAATAATTGATGTGTTTATATTATTATCATATGTGACTTTTGTTATTTATGGAGTGCTACTTGCTGAGGATCAGTGGGTTATCATTCCTCATGACATGTTGTTGGTTTCCACTATTTTCACAGGGGAATTAGTTTTCTTCACCCACTTGTGCACATGTGGATTTAGTTTTCCTACTAGGAATACATGGGTACTCACCCTATGATTATAGAACTAATTTCAAGTTTCTAGGAGGACTTTGAGGATTGAGATGGACTTTACTATCTCAGGCGTCAGTATAGTTTTTGTACTGGAACATAGTATTATCTTTTGGTATATTTATTTGGATTTTTTTGTACCATTGTTGAAGTTTATGTTTAAATCATTCATGGGTTGGATTTTCATTTCCTTTTATATAAAATATTTGTGTCATTTATGGATTTTTAATACCTTATATCATGATCATGATTTCAATAAAAGGGTAATTCCTTCCATTTTGTGTGAGATTAAATCACATAAATTCTAGTCGCCACTCTGGGGCATGTTCAATGCAGGACTCGGGGGGTCATTATCTCTTGTTCATCTTGAAGATGGAAGGGCATGATAGTTTTTTTCCATTCCCTCGTCATGAATAAGGAAGGTTGTGACAATATGGTATCAATTCCTGATGGTTGAGGGTTAGTATAGAGTTTTGGAGTTATAAACAGTTAGGGTTACATGGGATGGTTGGGAAATGTTTTCATGTAATATTGGTGCGTGAAATATGCTATAGAAGACTAGCTAGGACACTAGATTTTTAGGCCCCATTTGATCTGATGCAAGGAATATGGACCTACTGAATGTCCATGTGAGACTATACTGATTATAGGGTTGAGACGCTAGGAAATTTACATGAATTGTAATGACTTGTGTTATTGGGTCACTTTGGAATTTTGGGAATTTAATTTAAATAAAGAGTTAAAATAAATATTAAAGGAAAATTTCATACTACCCGAACATAGGAGTTCCTTGTTAACCCTTTATTGATATGTAACTCGGACCTCACCCACATGTTTTATGAGTAGTCAAGGCCATGTAGGATAACTTGGTAGATCGGTGGAGGGGTGATCTAGTGGAAGAACATGACTTGTAGAAATTGACCCTTCGTGCTTTCCAGTGGCAGACCCTAGGAAATTATGAAGAAACCATTTCATGCATAGAGATGGAGGGCTTCCTTGAGGATCTAACTATCACCTTTACCTTGATCAATTATCTGATGGAGTAATGGGTTTCTCTAGAAGTGAGACAGAATCGAGGAGCAACACATCAATGGTGGATTCTTTACCTTGAGGAGAGGAAGGAGACCAGTGTCTCATGGTTTGACGTTGATAACATTTTTCGAGCAGGTTCTCTTTCCACGATGATGATGTTTGACAAGAGGAATGAGATAATCTGTATTCAGCATGAATGTATGTATATTAGGGGACTAGGGATCGTGATCAAGGATCACCTAATATTTTCTCTTGATCTCTTTATAGATGTGGAGTCGCGGGTGAGATGCTTAGAGGAGGCACTCTGAAAATCTCATCTGTATTTCGTCACTCCCTTTACCATACCAACAAAATTAGAATTTTGGAAGAAGGTTAATGTAGTGGAGAGGATGCACTTTTAGGGATATGTAACATAGGAGGGGATCCATCCAATTTCATCAAAGGGGATGATAGTCAGCATCATGTCTCTAGTGCCAGTGCCTTCTAGGTTTTGGCCAGCCGGAAGTAGGCCTCAACAATTCTTGTTTTGATATATTTTTCCCCACCATTTACCCAATGGTTCAGAATATAGGTGAATTATCTATGGAGGGTTGGAAATATTGAAAAGAAGTTCCCATTTCATTGTCATTTCGGTGGGGGTGGTCAGTTTCAGCACCCACCTCAACAGCAACAATTTCTGGAAAGACCTTTCAAGCAATAGGGGTAGCGGGCTCCTAGTCCACCAAGGGTAAACGGTGGTGCAGGAGGCCGAACATAGGTTTATCATCAAGGAAATTGACTATAGTGTTTTCTAGGAGGTTGTCTGTAGAATAGGGGGAGAGGATCTAGGCATGGGTAGTTTCACACCATTGAGGTAATAGTTCTAGAGGGGTCAGGGGTTGTTCATGGTACGACCAGTCTATCTAGTACTCTTTTATGTGCTTTTTTTGATTAAAGAGATTCATATTCCTTTTTTACACCCAGTTTATCCAGGTCCATGGGACTAGATATAGATAGATATTATGTGCCTCTGGTGTTTATCACACCAGTTAGAGGTCAGACCCGTATATTTGTTTTTTTTGGGGAAGTTGACTATTGTTGGGGCCACATCAGTCTAGTGGGAATATTCTTCAACTACAGATGAAGCCATACAATGTCATCCTTGGTGTAAATTGGTTGATCTAGGTTAATTCCATTATCAGATTCTTCTATAGGAGTGTCATGTTTTCATATATTGATGGACATCACGTATCTTTTTTTAGAGAGCGTCGTCGTTAAGAGGGAAGTTACGGCGTGGAACCTCTTCTTTCTGTGTTACCCAAGCTATCATAGGGGTCAATGGGGTGCTATGATGGTGGTAGTTTTGATATTATTTGGGGAGTTCCAAGATGTTGTCCCTTAATAGGTTGTAGATTCTAACCCCTCGATGTGATTTTGGGTTCCTAATATACTGGCAACTCATTGCCCGTATGATTTTAATGGCTCCTTATTTGATGGAACCTTTTGAGTTGTAGGAGTTGTAGATTCTGGTTGAATAACTGATGAAATAAATCTCTATTGGGCCAAATGTGTCACCGTGGGGTGTTGTAGTCTTTTTTGTGATGAAGGCAGATGGTGTCATAAGGATGTTCATAGAATACAGGAGACTGAATCAAGTAATGGTAAAGAACTATGACTCTATACTAAGAATAAATGATCTTTTTTACTAGTTAAGGGGAGAAGGTTGGTTCTCCATGATATATCTATTGACTAGATATCACTAGTTGAGGGGGAAGAGGGTGACATTCCAAAGATAGATTTCTGCTGCAAGTATAGGCACACTGTGTTCGAGGTCATGACCTTCAGTGTTACGAATACAACGACCTTGTTCATGGGGATCATGAACTCTGTCTTTCACATGTTCCTACACTAATTCTCAATATTGTTTATTGAATATATTTTGATTTAGTCAAAGTCACAGAATGGGCATTATGAGCCCCTCAAGAATGTCTTGGAGGCCCTCTTGCTCCACTAGCTCTATGGTATGTTCTCCAATTGCATGTTATAGACAGTAGAGGTGCAAATCCATGGACATGTGGTGTCTCATCAAAGGATATTTGTGGACCCAACAAAATTTTAGGCGGTAGTTTATTGGGTATCACCCTAGAACGTGTAAGATGTTCACTGCTTCCTAGGTCTAGGGGATATTACGAGAGGATTGAACCTTATTTCACTAAATTTTTTGCTCCATCGACAGCTTTGACCAGAAATGACCATGATTTCATGTGGAGTGAGGAGGGTTAGATAGATTTTATCTACCTGAAGGGGAAGCTAGTTAGTTCCCTAGTGAATAGGTTGACATTGGAAGGGGTGATGTTTGAGGTTTTCTACGATGCTTTCTATCAAGGTTTCGTATGTGTACAGATGCAGTAGAAGAAAATGATCTCTTATGGGTTTAAGTAGTTACATCCACAAGAATGTAACTATTCCACCCATGATTTGGTGATTTTATCAGTTGTATTTGTGCTGAATTAGTGGTGACATTACCTTATTAGAGAGAACTTTTGGGTGTTTATAGGTCACAAGATCATGAGGTATATCATCTACCTAGAGTCCTGGACATGTGGAAGTGAAGGTGGATAAAGTTTCTCTAGGAATAATACATTGATATCTGTTACACCTCACGAATGGAGAATGTCATGTCAGATTACTTAAGAAGTAAGTTATAGAAGGAGTTAGTTCAGGATTCCACAGATGCTTGGGATTTAATGGAGGAGTTGACTACTTTGCATTTGAATGTGGCATTGGATAGTGGCAGAGGCTATCTATTTCATATGAAAATGTTGTCTTCCTAGGTGTGGTAGGTGGGGAAGTCTCATTAGGGAGACTCAGAGACTAATGTGATGTGTGAACATGTTGTCTAAGGTGATCCACCAGAGGGATGGTCAGAGGGTAGTCAGAGTCAGATGATGTTATGTATGAAGCAAATTGTCCAACTGAAAATGTGAAAGTTAGTTCATCATGGGTTCCATAGATCACCCATATTGGTGCATCCATGATTTTAAAAAATGCACTGAGTCTTGAGGGAACAGTTTTGGTTGTCCAGGGTGAATTGGGAAGTGGAGACATTTATGGTAGGGTGCATACTGTGTTAATAGGTGAAGGTTGGGAACCGTGTTCTCAGTGGTCTGTTGCATCCCTTATACATTCCTACGTTGAAGTGGGATGAAATATCGATGTATTTTTTTCATAATATTACCTAGGAATCATGGAGGATTCAATGATATTTTGGTAGTAGTGGATCAACTGATGTAATCAGCTCACTTCTTAGTGTTCAAGGAGTCGAGGACAATGGTTTACATACCACAGAGGTATGTAAATGAGGTGGTGCATATTCATGGAGTTCCAAAATCCATAGTCCCTTATCTAGATACATGTTTCATGTCATGAGTTTTAAGAGAATTACTGCATGCCTTTGGCACTATGTTAGGCCTCAAAAATTCTTTCCCCCATTATATGGATGGACAGACAGACAAGACCATACATACATTGGAGAACATATTAAGGGAATGAGATTTTGACTTCAGCGGGTCTTGGGTGCAACATTTTATCTTTTTAGATATTGATTACAATAATATCTATCACTCGAATAATGGTATGGGTTCATTAGATGATATATAAGTGAGGTTCTGCAATTCATCCTTGTGTAAGATGGGAGTTGGGGAGCCAACAATTTTTTGTCCAGAAGTGGTGAAAAATAAAAAAGAGAATGTGAATCATGTCCATGAGAGGATGAAGGCAGCACATGACTAACATAATTAATATGCTAATCATAGGAGAATTCATTTGGAGTATGAGGTAGGGGAACATGTATTCTTGATGGTCTCATTCTCGACATGGGTAGTAGAGGATTGGAAGATTGAGAAAGCATTCTACCATGTTCATTAGACCATTCCTGGTGTTGGGATGAGTTGGAGAGGTATAAAATTAGCTAGATTTTAAACTATAATTAGAGAGGATCCATGATTTCATCTATGTCTCTCAACTCAATCATTATTTATTGGATGACTCCCATGTCATTAACTAGGGATAGTTGGATATCAAGGACGATGTGGAATTCGTGGAAAGACCAGTAAGGATTCAGGATCATGAGGACAAGGTGTTTTGTAAACAAACCATTCATTTGGTTCATGTGTTATGGAGTCACAGTGTCCTCGAGGGTAGTACTTGGGAGTGAGAGGCACAGATGTGTTCCCAATACTCAAAGTTGTTCTATGTTTTGATCTTTTGTTTTGCATCTTTCTTTGCATATGATGTAATGAATGGCCTCATTTGCTGTGATATGAGTTTTTTCCTTGCTCTCTAAATGTGTGTGAAAATTCCAGACTGTGGGTTCGAGAGGACGTGATCCCTAATCAAGATGCATTAGTGTGGATGTGATTGAACTCGTTCGGGTGAGTCAGTGTCATTGAAAGGTGATAATATCTATACATAGAAGAAGGGGCTCCCTAATCCATGTGTCACGATAGTTTGAACTTTGGTTTTTATGTGGTTGTTTGGGGAAGTAGTGGTTGGTGAGGTTTTAATGAATGTCAATGTTTTCTATTTAGTTTTCAATCAACATGATGTGGTTTATCCCATAGAGGTATCTTATGGGGTGGTTGTTCAGACCCCTCTTTTTCTATGTTTGGTTTAAAATTATCAAGGACAGGAATAGTTTGAGAGGCATTTATTGTAATGAACCAGAATTCCTTGGGAAATTCCATTATGAAAATCATTTTCTTATTGAGTTCTTAGGGGTCACATTGGTTTTTTTGTGACTTTTCCAAAAATATGGTTTCACCAAATGGTTTCACTAAAACAGTATCACTGTGAGTATTTCACAACAAGAAGATGGAATCATAATGGTGGAACACTGAAACAGCGCACAGTAATTGTGGCACTATGATGGTGGCACACCTAAAATCTGTCACACAAAAGGGTGGCTCACCGTTTTCCAAATTTAATATTTTTTTCAATTTCTCCTAGTTTTTCCAGTTTAACCCCACTTACGTTTTATGGGATGTAAATTGAGTTGAAATCCTTTTTCTTTTTTAAAGGGAATTTCAACATATATTATGTATATATGTAATTTCCTAACACTTTGTGAACATTGAGATATTAAAACCTCATTATCATGAACATGATCCCATGCTAATGAATTTTGAAATTGTTTTTTTCTTTAATATATGATCTGTATCATAAATGCTAGGGTCTTCCCTTACCAGTGTGTTTCTACTCCCTCTTAGTGAACCTATATCTTTCTATTCCAATAGAGTCATGTGTTGTTCCAGATCCAATGACTGAGATTTCCATATAGATTTTCCTTGGAGGATTCATGTTCCTCGCATGACCCCTTTTTTTAGAAAAGGGTAGTTTTGGTCCCCTGTTGTATCAGGTAGGTATTGTTCTTCCTCTCTATATTTCAGTGTCATGCTAAGTGAGTGTAGTAATGCATTTATTGTGAAGGATGTATGAATCCTTTTAATAAACAAGTAATAAATTAGTGGAAAGGGATATGATGATCAACAGATAATAGGGGTCAATAAAATAATTGAAGGGAAGTGATGTTGTTACATATTATGTTTGAATTTTTATCCATTAACCATAATTTTAATTGTATGAGATATAGGGCCTTCGTAAAATCATGTTCGTTGGTGGTATTTTTTTGCGCACTAGTCGTGTTCTATATTTTTTTGTGATACTTTGATAAATGGTTGTAACATGAAATATTGTTAATCATATATAAATGTTTAGATAAATGGATTCCCTAGGATCAAACATGTTATGTCATATCCCCTATTATTTAATGTTGGATTAAATAACCCCTCTTACAAAATCATAATATTCTTATCTTATTTATGTGGTTATGTTCTTTAATTTTTTTGGTTTTGTACATCATGTGGGGGGGGGGTTGTGATACGTTTCAGTTGGTATCCATGTGATGGGTGTGCGGGTGGATAGGGGGAATGCCTTATGTTTGGGGGATGGATTTTCTATGGAGCAGGGCTGCTCTTTGGTGGTGTTTTGTTATGGTCATTGGGTATGGGGTGGTACAAGGGATATGATGGAATCTTAGGATGATATATTTAATGATTTTGGAATGGATGACCTTGTAGGTTGTTCGACTGCCTTTGTTTCTTTTGTGGACATTGGGTGGCATTGGGATGTGTGACTGCAATGTGGATATATGTTGTTTGTGTAGTGGGACTACAACTTGACTTTCTTATTGTGTTGATAATGGTTGTAAATAGTGGTTTCCTTGATAGTAATGGAATTACATATTGTGTAATCTTTAATAATGAATAGACAGAGAAGAAAAGAAAAGGGGGTAGGGTAGTGTTTTATTATGTTTTTTTGTGTTGTGGTGAATATGGGGTTGTAGAAAATGTGGTTCTATATGGGTTGGTTATATGTTTGAAACATGTATGTTGGTTTGAGTGTTTTCTTAACTATATGTATAAATTTTAGTTCCTTGTGATTTCTATAACCACCTTGATCTTTTTTATAACCATCCGATAGACAACCCTATATCATGGGGGTGGGTCCCTTTCCTAATATCCTGGTGGGAAAATGGAAGGATGGTTACTCACATTCTTCCTCACACCATATTCTAGGTTCTTACCGCTCGACTATATCCAGGCAGGATGTAATGGCTTGAGGAATACCATAGTCCAAGATCCTTTGAATATTTCTTTGTTATGGAAGAGGTCCTATGTATTTTATGGCGAGGATTGTTTTCCCAAGTGTCTTCGGGATGATGCCCATGTGTTTTCTAGCGAGATGTGTGGCTTTTGTGGCCCAGGTGTTTGTGGGTGGGATGTGTGGTCTGGTTGTTGTTTATGTATATGCGGGCATTATTAGAGTGTGGTTTGAATCCCAAGTGTGTGTGGGAAGGTTGTGGAATTAGGGCTTCATTTTGGTAGAGTGGAAGCGTCAGGACGTTCGATGTTAGGAATGATCAGATAAACATTGTGAATTTTATTTGGGGTACCCAAATCATAGATCTGATTATATTATCATCTTAATTAAATTTCTTGATTTCGTAATTGTGGCTTAGTGAGGATGGTCTAGTTAAATTTCGTTTTTAAATTTTTTTGTGTTTGCTATTTTCAAGAGGTCATTAGTATGGTTCTCCCACATGGGCATGGGTGGATTTTTTTTCCTACATGGGAGACTTGAATACTCACTGTATGTTTTTGGAATAGTTTTCAGGTTTCCTGTAGAGAATTGAGGAATGTGCTGGACTATACTAAACCAGGCGTTAAGATTGTTGTTGTGCTAATACTTAGTCATTTATTTTGGTACCTTTCTTTAGATTTTTTGATGCACCTTTGATGTAGATTACGTTTTAATCATGCATGGGTTTGATTTTGGTTTCCCTTTATATAAAATTTCGGCCTTGTTTGATATTTTTATGATCTTATCTCTCATTATTACTTTCATTGAAAATGGTAATCCCTTCCATGTTATGTGAGATTATATACCCTTGGTTCTAGTCTCCACTACGGGGCCTGTTGAAGGTAGGGATCAGGGAAAATTATATCTCCTTTATCTTGAAGATGGAAGGGCATCGAAATTTGTTGTACCTTCCCATATCTTGAAGAAGGAAGGTCACGATAGGTACAAACCTAGATACTTGGCTTGTACTTTGGAAAGTACATATACCTGTGATGGAGTACATGGGTAGACTACATGGTGTGTACTCCCCCAAAATAGACGTGGGTTGGACTATGTACATAGGCTAAGACATGTACTGGTACATGGACAAGTGTACATAGGATGAATCCTTGTACTACAACATGGTTATAGAACTTGGTATTTCCACATAGCGTGAACCTCTACACGGACAACATTTAATGACATGGAATTTCTACATTAGTAGGTCCTAAAATTTAGGGGAACTGTGTGTGATCCCTACTACATGATGTGTACTCTTTTACACTTTGTATACTTCTCTTGTCCTTGGTGACATGGACGTGTTGTGTTATGGTTCATTCCCCTTATCCCTTCCTTGGAGGTTGGTATGGAATTGTATAATACTTATACAAAAATGATCCCTTCAGTAAGTCATTATTTATAGAATTGTTATAATCCCACAGAGAAACATAGTTTTATATCCTCTCTTAATTTATGTTTCCTACATGGAGGTATTTGTATTTTCATAACCAACACTACATGGGCTTCAATCCACTACACAATGGGTTAATCTATATTGAGTTGTTGGTATCACCCCATGGCACTGGCAGTGATCCTCATATGTGTATTTTATTCACATTATACTATTAGTGTGTTCTTCTCATGATGAGACTCAATGGGAAATAACTCTGAGTTGAATTCCATTAGTGATATCAAACTCAAGAATGTGTTCTCTTAGATGAGTGCCTCATAGAATCATCAAGATGAAATCCTAGGATGAGTATATTATGGTTGTAACTTACATGTAGATTGTGTTTCATTGTTAATTACATCTATGTTTTCTTATTATATGTGTTTTATACATATACCTATGTATAGAAGAATGTATTTTCTTTGTTGCATGCTTTATCGTTCTATGGTTCCTTAGTAATTATTGTTATACTCATCCATGCATGGGATTTTCCATAACATGTTATGTCTTGTGTGGATGATTGACCTCTTGTAAGATTCATAGGAGGACTAGGACCAGATGGTGCTTAGTGAGACCAGAAAGACAGAGGTGTGTTCCTATGGATATTAGATAGTAGTCCCAATATCTTTATTTTGAGGTTGGGCTTGTGTTAAAGACTCATTGTGGGAGGCTTGTACTTTTCCCTTCTATTTTCATTTACATAATGTCATACATTAGTAGTGTGATATAGATATATGAATTCATTAAATGTTTATTTATTTTTATGTTTTATCATTTTGCGGGATTAAGGATGTGTTCATGTGTGAAGGTACATAATAAATACCTCCCATGATAGTGATATGCATACTTGGTGTTAGTCACCTGCCCCGGGAAAAATGGACGAAGGCTTGGGGGTCACCGAATGGGCCCCATTTAAAAGGTTATTGATAAAGTGATATCTGAGGTGGTTAGTTCTACCTTAGGATCGAGAGTCAATGATATTGGATAGGGGATATAGTGTTAAGTGTTTTGAGTTCATATTTCAAGCCAAGGACTCTAGTATTGGTGCATTGACCAATGTAACCATACACATGGACTTAGATCACCTGGTTTTCAACTCATTACATGATAAAAATTAGTTTCATGGAAAAAAGTGGTACATTAATCATAATGGATTTGGTTATGGTACAATAAAACTTTTGAGTCAGCTCTCCTGATATACTCATACACTTTGGTGCAAATTTTTAATATAAAGATACTTCTATGAGTTATATATTCTAGTATTAAGTATGATTATCAAGAGTCTGATACCCTTAGTGATGAGGCATTGATTCAGGGACCATTTCCCAAGATATCACCTCCAGGGCATGCACCTTCTATACCACCTGTAGAGTTTATTGTGTTCCCTATAACAACAATTTATGAGGTGTGCATATTGATTGTGATTCACATGTTTCATTTTCATAGACCCCTTACGTTTTGTGGTCATCCCTACCCATAGGTGGGTTAAGACTGCCTTGAGGTAGTGACCAATATTTTTAACCCAGTCAAGACACCAACAGATCAGACAATAGGTCAGGTAGTGGGGCTTCTTCATGGATCAGCAAGATGGTCATGGGGTTTAGTTACCTAGACTTAATATGGGGTTACTATTTCTTGGACAGAGATGGAAATATCTTCACACAGTAGTTATCACCATGTATGCTGAAGACTATTATTATCGAGAAGCTTCTGCAGGTCCTATATGGAAGCTTATCAGTGGATGACTATTCATTGAGGTTTACCAACTTATCCAGGTACACAATTGATATGGTTCAGGATCAGTAATTATGGTATCAGAACATAGATAATGTTCTATATAGAGAAATATTCTTTATTGATATCCCACTATTAATTATTTCTTATGTTGGGGGTTCTATATCATGATTTATTGGTCAGGAGTTTCTTGGATGAGTATTTACATCTAGATGTTGTCAGTAATGGGAACGGATTAGAGACCTCGATAGTAGGGATCAAAAATCAGTCTCATGTACATAAATGTGCAAGAAATTTTAGGAGGAGGTACCATGATAGAGGATCTGCAGTTTAGGGATCCCGTGTTGGGTAGAGGCTATAAGAACCAGATTTTTCACTCAGGATTAGATCCTTTAAATTTATTTCTAACTATTTATTTTGTACATAATATGGATTCCTAAAATGATAATAATGGTCTCAAGGGTTTCAGCAGAATGTTAGGAACCCAAATCCCATTTTTTTGTGATACTTTTTTTTATTTCATTGTTTCTGCATGCTTTGCCTAAACTTTTGGATAGTGTTTTTTCAGATAGAGCCACATTGAATGGTTGGTGCACAACCATGTGGACAAATCTTGAATGTTCCCCCTCTTCCAATGTAACTGTGCACGGTTTGTCTAACCACGTGGACAAACTATGCACATGCCATTTTATAGGTAATTTTATAAATTTTCCCTTAATGATTTAATTAGATCCCTCATTCATCTCTAAACCATTAACTAGTAGGTACAACCTATTTTGATCTTATTTTGAATCTTTTTAAAGACTTTTGGATGGAATCAAAGGATCTCCATCATCTGGTATCTGATTGGGATTTTTTATCACATTGGATGTGTAATAGTAATTACTCGAATTCGTTTAATCCATTATCCTTATATTATTTTCTTGACCTAGTTATCAGGGTATGATAATTTTGTTGTTATTCTTAGATATACTATGATACAAGCCAAATACAGTTCCAATACCAAAGGAGGATATTATTACATGCCTAATGCGGGTGTTCTATAAATCATCCATCATGATCGTTGATTTTTGAACAGTTGTGTGGGGCCCACCGATTTCATCTGGATAGTTTTTTGAACATATAATCCATGATTGTAATCGTTAGAACTGTACGGTTATGCGCTTTCAAAATATGTGATTACTTGTTAGTGGTTATGACCACAAATCCATTTATACCATATAGGATGTGTAACACCCTGACCCTAGTTACCCATAGTTGGTGCATTATTACATAACTTTGGCATGATTCCAAGAGATCAAGGCTCAAAAGAATAGTTAGTTTAGTACCATGGGAAGTACTAGATACATACATAAGTTATAAATTACATCATGAAATAAAAAAAAATTGTGTCCCCTTTGAACGCACTCATATCCTTTGACATATCCTTGAAAGTTAATCATAGAATACTTCTTCACATCCTAGGAATATTAAAACATATGAAAGGAGTCTACTCAGATGCTCAGTAAGGATAACAATATAGTAAAAACTCTCATAAATTATAATACGCATTTAAGGAAATGTATAAGTGTAAAACACAAGCCTTTTATACAAAAACATCATCATAATATGGAAAAATAAAAATTAAATAATTCCATTTACTTTTTCACAATGATATTCTATTAGTGAATAATCACATGTAATATCAATATCTAATTTCTTAATGATGGAATGCATAAAGTCGGACATCATAACTACATAGTGAGGCCTCATTCCAAGACTAGAAATAATATTTGGTCAAGGCCTTGTTCCAAAACACTATTTTTTCTCATGAGACCTACCAATGAATCAAGGAGATATAGCGGGCCCCACCCATCACTTACTAAGTCCAATGCATTCCTCGTATGAAAAGTTATAAACATAATATAAACATTCATATTAAAACTAGTATATGAAATGTTAATACTCTTACCATAAACCATGAATGGTATAAAAATAACACATTCATAGTCAAACATATCTCAAATCCTTAAATACAATATGGATGATTGTATCATAATAAATCAACTTCCAATAAGTGTAAAATCCATAAAATTATGTTGACATAGATGAAATCAAAACTATTGTACAGAAATATCTCATTCTATTTTGAAATAATTTAATAGCCACAATATTATAAAATAAAAAATTTATTTTTAAAATATTCTTATAGTCTTGTAAGGGAAGATCCTATGCTGTTATAATAGTGGAAAATAGTTTCACCCTCCGTATATGTTAAAAAACATTCTTACCATAATTTGTTGAAAAGGTCATAAAGTACCATGTTTGGAAAATGACGGAAAGATTCCTTTCAAAGAAATGTATAAAATGTAAAAAAGGGTATAAATGACATTAACTCATATTCTAAGAAATAGAATAAATATTTTGAAATTAATTTTTAAGAAACATGGATGAGTATGATATATAATTTCTAATAGATGCATACATATAAACAACCTCAGATAATAAATATATTGTAAAATTAACCCTTGACTTGTACTTTTCCTTAGTCGAGGGTACATTATAATCCTATATAATAGTTAAATAATTGTTTTTATGTTATAAAAGAACCACAAACATAAATATGATATCTTATATTTTCTTTTTATATTACTTTGTTAATAATATTTTAGAAGTATCATTCTTTTGGTTGTAAACTGATTCATTTTCCATTATATGTTTTGTTACATAAGTCATGTTTGTTAAAGATAGGATATATTTGATTCACATACAGAATTATATTAGGTTCTTATATATTATATTTAATTATTAAATTAAAATTATTCTTGATTGGTTACGATGGGGAATGAATCTCATCGCGTTGATGGAGATGGTAATCCGTGCGCACGTAAAAGAAAAAAATCATTCTATTGATGGTGAAATCATATGTAATTGGATAGTATATTACAGATAAAGAAACATTAACATGTTATATTTATTATTGAGATCAATTATACTCATTATTATACCCATCCATGTAAGGAATAGTTGAATAAGAAATAACACCACGACATGGAGAAGGTAAGCCGTACATACGCAAGTATGGTGACATTTTCGTTCATAGGATAGATGGAATAATGAATATGGTTATACCATATTTCTAATAACATCACAGTATGTATAAAGTACTGTAGTGATTATTTTGGTGTGGAAACAACAAAGAATGTGGAAGTGGAAGTAGAAAGGAACTTTGAAAGAGGTGATGAAATTATTACATCTTCTTCGGGTGATTCCTTTTGATTTGAACAAATGGGCTCAATATGTAGGATTTATGATCAAATTAAGGAATCTAGGAGGATTTTAGCTTATTTGGGATAATATTTTAGTAGGGTTTGGCCGATCCAAATGGATTTGGGGTGTGATTTTAAAATAAGGGGAAGTACACTTTTATAAGACAGGTGAGGGTCACTTAAGGAAAAGCATGAAATATTATTTTATTTTGAAAATAATTTTCAGTTTATAATGGCTCTGAATGGATTTAATTCAAAGATAAGGTCGGGATGGGTCTTAATTCTCTCAACCAATAGTTTTTATACATGTTTAGGTCACCATATTAACCTTATCTATTAGATTTAACTTCTTAGTTAAATAGTGTCACGACCCGCCTTCACCAGAAGGAGGGAAGGGTCAGCAGATTTCTAGGCCCTTCCTTCTTTAAGTTTAAGGAGAGATAATGACCCTCGAGACCCGCCTTCAATAGGTCCCGGAGTGGTGACTGGCACCAAGGGTATAGAATCACACGCTAAATGGAAGGCATTACCCTTTTTCTTTTAATTGGATCGAGAGATAGAATGGTAAATCCCAAAAACACCAAAAGAAGATAGTAAAAGGAAAGCCAATAACCACTCTTAATGCATGTTAAAAAAGTAAAAAACTAGAAAGTACAAGTGACTACAAGGGTAAAGTACCAAAGAAAGAAAAATAGGGACTTCAATTGCCCCAAAGGTCCAAGATAGTACAGTCCAGCACTATCCTCGATGTCCTCCTGGAAACCTGAAAATGGTTTTATATACATAGGGTGAGCATACAAGTATACTCAGAAAGGAAAAACCTAAAGCTCTCATGCACAAGTGGGGGAAATGTGCTAGAGTCCCATAAGAAAAAGAGTAAACCAAATACCTAACAAGGTAAAATATCCACCCAAGCCTCACCAAGGCACACTCCCCAAATAACACAAGTCAAGTAATATATAGTAATATCACATCAATGTTTGGGTACCCTACGCCACTTTACCACTGGTTATTGAAGACATCCTACGCATCGAACCAATCCTGCCATTCTCACCGCAGTCCCACTGCCAAACCCCGCCTGCACACACCTGTGCCTCAACTATCACATGTAACCACACCTGAAAACACCTTGGCCAGAACAAACACTGCCACGCCCGAAGACACCTGGGCCAGAAGATCCACTGGCACGCCCGAAGACACCTGGGCCTTATCCCGAATACACTTGGGAAACCACCTGCCCGCACACTCCTGGGCCAACCACCAGACTACCCCACCCGAAGGATCTAGGGTTAATAATGGACCTGAAACCATCATAGCATGCCTGGAGATACTTGGCCTATCCAGGAAAGGGAGAAGAAAATGAGCTAATAACTAGACACTAATAATAGTGTTGGGAAAACACCCCCCATGAAATGATGGTGTTTGGCACTAAGTGCTCAACATGGGTGGGGCGCGAATAAGAAATCAAAAACTAAAAGTATATATATATATATGAATGAATCACTCTCCCATGTTTAGGTCTTTCAGCCAGCTTAAGGAACAGAAACATCACTCAAGTCCAAGTCACAACTCTCGCCAAAAAAACCCATTTGTCCCGTTCATTTCCATGTTCAGTAGTGATGTTTAATTATGTTCTTCACCTACTTGGGAAACTAGTAAGCATAGGAAAAAGTCCATGAAAGCAAAAAGTCAAGCATCAACCATAACACCCACACCCGATTCTCTTGTAAATCCACCACAACCAAAGAAAACCCCAAGATGCCACCCCATGTCCAATATCCTGGAGCCAAAAAGGGTTTCTCAACAACAGAGGATCCCCTCCAATTCATGATATAACAGAGGATCCCATCCTCAATTCGCAACCACCGAGAGTATAATAACAGGGGATCCCATCCCAACCCACATCACCGAGCGAACGACCCGTGAAGGAAAAACCACCAATCCACCACCACTAAGTAGGACCATGCCAGTATTTTTAGATTTATAAGATTTAACACACTCCATGATTTTCAAATTCGTTGTACTTTAACTGTGGTTATCACAGAAGGGAGTTCATCCTGGTGCTTTCAATATGTTTAGCTGAATGTAAGTAATTAACTGATTTACTTTTCACAGAAGGGTTCACAACCAAAAAAAAATCCATTAAACATCACCAGAGGCAAGTCGTTAGTGCACATAGAAAGACCACCAATGGCCATGATTTTCAGAAGGCGTAAGCCCACAGAATTCGGGAATCAAAAAAAATTATGGAAGATCATAAATCAAAGTAGCATCATCAATCACAGCTCCCCCCTTCATTAATGTTCATTCATTATCTTCATTAAGGTTCGGGTTTATCCAATTCCACATAAACAAAATCATTCCCACCCCGCATGAAACACAAAAAGGAGGGACGAAGGATAAATTCCCTACTTGTTGATCAACGATCGATGCTAAGGCCGGGAACTAAACTTCATGGATAGCGATGCGGATCTTCCAAACGAAAAGCTTTGAACGAAGGGTGCTCCTAGCACAGGGTGATCAAGAAAAGAAACCTAGGGGGAACCCTTTTAGTTTATAAAGGTCGGGGACAGTTGACAAAAGAACGCCAAACCACATAAGGAGAGGGGTCCTGGGTTGACCACGTAGTTGAGATACCCCACACGTCATTAATGGGTCCCCGCAGTTTAAACCAATGCACGTTAACTCATTAAATATTTAATTAAACGACATTAATGGGCATTACTGGGCTTTTAAACAAGGTTAAAGGGGTCAAAATATGGTTTAAAACCTAATTTGCGCAAAAAGGAGCGCTACTAAAAAAACCCCGTGGGGGTAGGCGAGAGCCACCAGTAGCCGAGCTAACAGTGGGCTGCATCGACTGGTAGACCGAGCTACCGGTACACTGCAGCTACCGGTAGACTGAGCTACCGGTAGATAGAGCTACCGATAGGCTGCAGCTACCCGTAGACCAAGCTACTGGTAGGCCTGATACTGGTAGGCTAAGGCTACCAGTAGGCCTACCGTTAGGCCAAACTTCACCGAGATTCCCAGACCATAAAACCCAACTTGAGATTTTCAAAAACTAATGGACCCCAAAACCCCCGTCCATTACAAATATTTAAACTTTTACAATGTATTCTTGTATTTTTATATTAAATGGGTAATAAACATACAATAAAATACCAAGAGAACCTCAAGTTGTTCCTTAATGAAATATATATCATTATATAATTCCATTGGACAAACCATAGTTTTTAGGAATATTATATAATTTATTAATATAGTATTTTTTTTAAAAACTCATTTAGGTTGATTTTGACATGATTTAGTATTTGGTTAATCTGAAAGTTAACAAAACATGATTACATCGAAAAAATTCTTTAAAGAAATCACTACATGTTTTATTATCCTAGATTTTTTTTAATGCATCATAACGCTCAATTTACATATTTTTTATATTTATAATATCAATTATTTTAATATTTCATTAATAAGTTAATTACTATATCATCATTGGGTAATAAATAAATTTAATTTTTAAATTTATAAAAAATATAAATAAAATAACATTATGTTGGAAGTATTTTTATATTTATAATGAATAAGTATAGTCAAATTTAGTTTATGTATAACCATATATTTAAAATTATTTAGTTATTGAACTTCGAATTTTACACGCTTAACTATTCTTTAAATAAAATAATAACAAATGGCTTTATCTAATAAAAGTGAATAAAAAAGGATCACATTTTATTAATATGTTTTATTTTGGACTAAATACACTTATAAAATATAATTAGGATATGTGTTAGTGTAATTATAATATCATTTTTACCTTTAATTACCCTATTTACTTTTAAATTTGGTAAATTAAATTCTAAATATACTATTCACCAAAAAATATTTTCATTTTATTGAACCGCATTTTACATACATATATCAACCTTTTTTATCAAATTTTTGAAATATGAATCCCAAAAGTGGTAATATTACATTTTATACATCATTTCAAATGTACCATGAAGGTGGGTAAAAGACGATAAAAAGATCTATAAAATTTTATACATCTAATATTATTATAAAACGACTCCAATTAATTACTTAGAACTTGTATTGGTATTATGTACCTATTTTGACATAAAATAGATTTAATTAACAAAATAATTATTTAAATAAAATTGGTTATCACTATTTATAACAGCTTTTAAAAATGGCAAGATTAATTGTTCATGGTGTGTTAGAACTCAAAGTTACACACATTGAAAGAAATTTTATTATTCAAAGAGAAGCGTATTGTAGAAGCTTGGGGTGTTACATTCATACCTTCGTCAAATAATATCATCCCCAAAATTTCTATAATATTTCTACATAAAATGATTAGGATGGTTCTTCATTATAGGTTCCCCAGGTTCCAACGTTGCCATTTTACATTTTGTGGTTTCTCCAAAGAACTTTTACCAGACGAGTCGTTCTGTTTCTCTACACTTGTTCTATGGTATCAAGAATCCTGATTGGATTTTCACAATATGACATATTGGGTTCCAATTCTATTTCTTCATATTTGAGTAAATGTGTTGGGTCAGGCATGAAATTCCTCAACAGTGATATGCGGAACACATCATGAAATTTAGGGATACTTGGTGGCATTTCCAAACAGTAAGCTACAACTTCAAATTGTTCTCGAATTTCGAAATGTCCGATGTACCTGAAACAAAATATACCCTTATTAAGAAATCATATTTCAAAATTCCATGCAGATACCTTACAAAAACAAGATCTCCTACAAGAAATTCCAAATTCTTTTTTCGGTTATCGACACAACTCTTTTTCCTACATTGAGATGCTTTGATGTGGGTTTGGATAATCTTCACATTTTCCATTGTTTCCCCAACATGTTCTAGGACTAAAAGTTTCCTTTAACCAACATCATCTAAAAAAGTTTATGTGTGACATCTCTTTACATATAACTCTTTATATGGTTACATCTGAGTACTTGAATGAAAGCTATTGTTATTGTAATATTCTACCAGAGGTAAAAAGTCTTCCCACATACCATGAATCTAATGTGAGACATATCTCAACATGTCTTATATGGTTTAAATATTCTATTCTAATTTTCCATTAGCTTGAGGGTGGTAAGAAGTCCTTAAACGAAGTCTAGTATCAAGGTCTTTCTGAAGAAGTTTCTAGAATCTTGATGTAAAGTGGGGATCAAGATCAAAAAAATCGATATGGGTACACCCTGATGTCTTACAAAATCATTAATATATAGTCTTGCTAAATGTTCAGGTGGTAAGTATTATCTTATTTCATTAAAATGTGCTGAAAGGGTAAAATGATCAACAATGACCCATATTGAATCTTTCCATATACGAGTCTTTGGTATCCCCCTAAAAAATTCCATCGTAATATCATCCCATTTCCACTCACATATGGGAAGAGGATTCATGACTCATCTATGATGTTTTCTTCATGCATACACTTGTTGACAAACCATACATCGTGACACATATTCATTAATCTCTTTCCTCATGTTGTCCCACAAAAAATGTTCCTTCAAATCTCTATACATCATAGTGCTACCAGGGTGTATAGAGAAATTGGATCTATGATCATCATCAAAAAAATCCCTTTTTAGATCAGGTATGTTATGAACACAATGTCTCTTCTGAAAATTTTAAATTCTATATTCATATACGAAGTCAATCAATATCTCATCGATCAAAACATTAATATTCTTTTGAATCTCCTCATTGTTAGTATTAAAACTTTTTATCCATTCATGTAAATATGGATTGGAATACTTTTTCAAAATTATTGATGTTTCTCCTTCAATTATTATTCCCATATCTGTTTTTACAAGATCCATGAACATAGGATCCCTTTAAACTCTCATATTTTTTAAAAACTCCATGATCCTTTCTCCTCAAAGAATCTTCCAACTTATTATCCTTCCTTGGCTAGTAGTTTATAGTGAAATTGTAATCCTTGAGTGGTTAAATACATCTTATTTACCTCATGTTGAGTTTATTCTATGGGAAAATATACTTCAATCTCTTATGATCGGATTAAATCCCACAAATATTTCCACATAGATATGGTTTCCATACCTTCATAGGAAATATTAGAGCTAATAAATCAAGATCATGAGTAAGATTGTTTTTTCTTGATATTGTAGTTTCTTTGATTCATAGAATTAAATCTATCATTCCTCATAAGGACACAACCAATTCCTTTCATTGAAGCATCACTATAAATAACAAAATAATCATTCCCTAATGGTAGAGTAAAGATATGAGAATTGACTTTTCTTTTCTTCATTTCATCACAACATTCTTCACACACTTTTGTCCAAAAAAAATTATCCCCATTACATGTGATCTTGATTAATGGGTTATCCAATCGGGAAAAATTCTAGATGAAACAACGATAGTAACCTGCTGAAACAATAGAACTATATAACTCAATTATACACGTTGGTGCTGAGAATTCTTTGATTACCATTGTTTTTGAACGATCAATAGTGATTCCTTCCATAGAGATAATATAGACATTTAAATAAATCTCCTAAATCAATAATTCATCCTTGATAAACATCCCATATAATACATTTCTTCTAGGAGTCATCAGAATAGTTCACACGTGATTTTCATGATCTTTAAATAAATTGGAGTATACCGAGATATCATCAATAAATACCACTAAAAATTAATTAAGAAATTCCTTGAAAATATATTCATTAGATCCATGAAGATAGAGGGTGAATTAGTCAGTCCAATAGGCGTTTCTGTAAACTCATAATTCCCATGCCTGGTTTGAAATGCGTTCTTCATAACGTCTTCCTTCTTCATTCCCAACAAATGATATCCAAATCGATGGTCAATTTTTGAAAAATATTTATCTCCCTTAAGTTGATCAAATAAATCATCATTTTGAGGTAGGGGATACTTGTTCATTATTGTGATATCATTGATCTCCAAATAGTCAATGCACATCCTCATATATCCATCCTTCTTCTTAACAAAATGAATAGTGTCTACCCATGGAGAAACAATATGGAGAATAAATCTTTTATTACCCAATTACTCTAGGTGATTATTTTGTTCCACTAATTCTACAGTGGAAATTCTTTAAGGGGTCTTGAATAATGGCCATGAACAAAGAATTAAATCAACGGAAAACTCAATTTCTCGTTCTGGAGTATGTTTAGGTAAATCCTCCAGATACACAAAAACCAATTCATAAACATTAGGTATGTCCCTATTTGAACATTCTTTTCCTCACCCATAGTTATCTCACAATATTCCTCCCCAATAATTGAATTTACTAGAGCTACTAGGGGTGGACCTAGATAAAAATATGATGGTGATGTTTCTGCTCTAAAGATATGGTATTCCTTATCATCATAAAAAATGGTAACCTTATTCTTCGTACAATAGGTTTTCACTTCATTGTCTGAACTCCAATCCATATAGAGAATTATATCAAATTCAATCATCGGTAAGATGGTGAGATCAGTAGATAAAGCACATTTATATTCCATAATGGTAAATGATTCACAAAACATTGTTGCAATGATACTTCCCTTAAGAGTTTTGACTAGAAAATTGTTTGTTAAATCAAATTGGAAATATCTAATTTCTTGGAAATAATGGAATATATGAAATAATGAGATGATCTAGAATCTAATAAATCATTATCTAAATTTGAGGAAATGATTACTATACCTAGAACCACGTCATTTAGAACTTCAAACTCTACAATTGTGATCACATATGATTGGCCTTTATCCATTGGCCTTTTATGACGTATGATTCCTTGATTATTTGGACATTCATTCGCATAATTCTCCATTTCTTTACAGCTGAATCATTCAACATTGATAGCCTCTTTCTTCCCTTTATAATCACGTGCTTAGTGGCCTTTTTCTCCACACATGTAATAGACTCCCATTCCCTTTAGGCAAGTACTAGTGTCTATCTTCCCACATTTACCGTAAGATGGAAAATAAAATTTTCCCTTATTCTCCTTATATCTATTTCTAGAGTGTTCAATATATCTCTTCTTCCATTGCATTACTTTAAAGTCATAATACATAGATAATTCAGTTTTAATATTGATAGCACATGAGACAATATCTTTGCATGATGAGAAAGATTTTGAAACTAATTCTCAATGGATAGATTATTTTAACCCATAAAATAATCAATAAATAATATTAATTGGGTTACGTATATAATCTATAGAATTTCGTGCTAACCTTGTAAAGATAGCCTCATACTTTGCGAAATTATCATACTCCTTTTTCCTTAGACTCAGAAATTGTCTTTTCAAATCCTCTTGATGGTCACGAGGATTTTATTTTTCTAAGAAAATATTGTTAAACTCACTCCATTACATATTTGATACTTCTTCTTCATCATTGGTGTTTTGAATTAATGACCACCATTGACCTGCATCTCTTGTGAGGTGATAAACTGCCATGAAAACCTTTTCCCTTTTGTTACTCCCCAATGAATGAAATATTTCATCTAAGGAACTAATCCATTGCTCATCTACAATCATATTTGTAGTCCTATTAAATTTTGGTGGTTGTTGCCTCATGAAGTATTCTAACATTGATCCTACAATTTGGGGATTAGGGTGCTCAGTACGGGTAAGGTTATTATTCATTAACTGAGTTAGTTGTCTCAGTATGGTTATAATCTTTTCAACACCAGTTTCATCACTAGCTATAGTTTAATTATCTTGAGTTGGAGTGAAATTCCTACATGGATTATGTGTATTGATACAATTTCCATTCCTTCTAATAGGCTCCATTTCTAAAAAATGGCATACACTTGAATAGTTTATGAATCACAATACATAATTCCGTACAGGTAAAATACCTAATTAAATTGAATAGTTTTTGGATATAATCCATAATCATAAAAAATTCGTTCATTGGGGATGTATTCATTCATAAATCCTTCATGATGGATTGTAATGAAAATGGGAATTATCCTAAAAATATCCCCTATGAGTGTCGTAACCAAGACTACAGGGAGGCTCATTATCGTGCACCAGTTCCCATTTGAGTTTGGATCAAAGATATTTTTTTGGGTTTTACCCCTAGATTCATCTGTGCCAGAGCCGCCTCTGCCTGCTCATTTCCAGACAGGGATGTTTTTCTTAGAAAATTTACTAAATCTCTACATTACAAAAAATCAAGGAAGTTATTATATATTAATACATAAATTATATCTTAGGGTAATGTTCTCTAATTAGAGTTTTTATAAATATATCTTCCGGGGTTTGTACTATACTTCCTTTTATACCAATTATAATGCCCTATCCCTAGTTAACTAGAGTTGGTGAATTATAACTAACATTGGAATGATCACAAGAGATCATGACTCGAAATACCGATTAGTTTAGTAGCCTTATAAGTACTAGATACATACATATGTTTTGCATTACATCATAAAATAAAACAACCACATTGTGTCCCCTTTGAAAACACTTATATCCTTTGGCCTATACCTGTAGGTTAATCATAATATATTACTTCACGTCATGGTAAAAAGAAAACAAATTAAAGGGGTGAGCTCAGATGCTCAGTATGGATAAAAATATAGTGGAAACTATCATAAGTAAGCATAAAAATTTTAGGAAAAGTACAAGGATAAAACAAAATCCTTTTAAAGAAAATCTTCAGTATAATATGGAAAATATGAATCAAATAATTCCATTTACTTATTCACATGTATGTTCTAATAGTTGAATAATCACATGTAATATCAATATATAATTTCATAATGATGGAATACATAATGTTGGACATCATAACCACATTGTCAGGGCTACGTGCCGAACTACAAATAAGACTTGGTCAAGGCCTTATGCAAAGGAACTAGTTTTTCTGATGAGACCAATGGATGTATCGAGGAGCTATAGTGGTCCCCACCCGTCACTTACTATGTCCAATGAATTCCCCATATGAAAAGTATAAAAAATAATATGAAAATTCGTATTAAAACTAGCATATTAAATGTAAATACTATAACCACAAACCATGAATGGTATAAAAATTACACATCCATAGTCAAACATATCACAAAACCATAAATTCAATATGGAATATTTCATCATAATAAATCTACTTCAATCATTTTTAAAATCTATCAATGTATATTGACATAGTTGAAAACAAAAGTATTTGAGAGAAATAACTCTTTCTATTTTGAAATATTTCTTCAGTCACATAATTTTAAAATAATTTTTATTTTGAAATTTTTTTATGAGATTGTAAGAGATGCTTCTAAGGTGTTATAAGGGTGGAAAATAGCCTCACCTGACGTATAAGTTAAAAAAACATTCATACATTAATTGGTTGAAAAGGTCATAAAGTACCTTGTTTGGAAAAAAATGGAAAGATTCCATTAAAACATTAATAAAAATTAAAAAAAAGGTATAAATTAATTTAACTCATTTTCAATGAAATGATTAAAATGTTTTGAATTGAATTTTTAAGAAACACAGATTAGGATGATAAAGAATACCATGTAGATGCTTATGTATAAACAACCTCATATAATAAAGAGATTGTAAAATTAACCCTTACCTTGTACATTTCATTAGTCGAGTGTATGTTAACCTCTTGTATAATTGTTTAATCATTGTAATTAAATTATACAAGAACCACCTACATAAATATGATATCATATATAATATTCAAATATTTATTTTTTAATAATATTTCAGTAGTATCATTGTTTTAGGTGTTAATTGATTTGTTTTATTTTATATGTTTTGTTACATAAGTCATGTTTTTTATGGATAGGATGTATTTTATTCATATCCAGAATTATATTAAGTTACTAAATATTATTTTTATTTATAAAAGGAAAATTATTCTTTAATGGTTACGATGGGGAATGAATCTCATCGCGTTCGTGGAGAAGGTAATCTATACGTACCACGAGCGACAATATCATTCTATTGAATGGAAAATAGTGTGTAATTTGATGGTATATTACAAATATAGAATCATTAACCTGTTATATTAATTATTTACCTCAATTAAAATAAATATTATACCTATCCAAAAAAATAAGTGTTGTACAACAAACTACACCATGACCTGGAGACGGTAAGTCGTACGTATGCACGTATGGTGACTTTGTCATTAATATGATGATAGAATAATGAATATGGTTGTACCAAATTTATAGTAACATAAAAATATGTAGAATTTATTTTATTTATTATTATTTCTTGGAAACAACAAATAAATAGGATGTGGAAGAATAAAATATCATTGAAAGTGGTGATGAAAGTATTACCTCTTCTTCGGGTACTTCCTTTTGATTTGAAAAAAAGGGAACCTTAGGATGGATTTATGATCTAATTAAGGGCTCTATGATGATTTTAGGGTAGTTGAGAAGATATTTTAGTAGGTTTTCACCAAGACAAATGGATTTGGGGTGATATTTTGTGGTATGGAGAAGTACCCTTTTACAAGAGAGGTAAGGGTCACTTTAAAAAATTCTTGAAGTATTATTTAATTATAAAATCATTTTTGGTTTATAATGTCTATAAATAGATTTATTTAGAATATAAAGTGGGTATGGGTCTAAATTCTCTCATGAAATAGGTTTTAGTAATTTTTAGGTGACCATATTAACCTTATCGCTTAGATTTAACTCTAGTTAAATAGGTTAACTTTTACAGTGTCTTCTTGAATTTTAATTTTACATGGTTAATAAACATACAATAAAATTCCAAGATATCCTCAATTTATTAATTAATGAAATATCTATAATTCTATAATTCAATTTTGCGAAATATAGATTTTTAGGAATATTATATCATTTCATAATATACTGTTTGTTTTAAAAACACATTTATGTCAATTTTGACACTATTTGGAATTTTGTTTTTGTGAAAGTCATCAAAACGTGAATACATAAAAAAAATACATTAAATAAATACTAAAATGTCATATTAACCAATAAAAATAGTTTAATACATCAAAAATATCAATTTACATTTAATTCAATATTTATAATATCAATTATTTTAATCATTCATTAATAATGTAATTACTGCACCGTAATTTTGTCATAAAAAAATTAAATTTTTAATGTCTAAAAATATAAATATGATTCCATGATGTAGGAAATATTATTATATTCCTAATGAATATTTATAGTCAAATTTAGAATATTTATAACCCTATATTAAAAATGGTTTAGTTATTAAACATTGAATTTTACACTTTTAGTTATTATTTAAATAAAATAATAATAAATGTCCTAATCTAATCCATGTGGATAAAAATGGATAATATTTTCTTCCTAAAGAATATTTTGGACTAAATACACTTATACAATATAATTATGAAATTTTTTATTGTAATAATAATATTAATTTTACCTTCAATTGCCTATTTTTTTAACCGTGGTAAAATAAATTCAAAAGCTACTATTCAACAAAAATTATTTTCATCCTATTAAACCAAATTTTACATAATAATATCAACCATGTCCCCCCAATTTTTGAAATTCAATTCACATAATCTATAAAATTACGTTTTAAACAAATTTTCAAATGTGCCTAGAAGGTGGGTAGATTATGATAAAAGATCAATAAAATTTTATACATATAATGTTTTTATAAAGTGACTCTGATGAATTAAATTGAACTAATATGAGTATTATTTACCTATTTTTAGTTAAATTATATCTAAATAAAATAAATAATTTTTTGAATAAAATATTGTTTTAAACAATCACACAGTGTTTCTCACTCTTCATCAAAAATAGAATGTTTTTAGAAAAATACCAAAAATTCACCCAAAGATAATTTTGATATTTTGGATCCAGAAATGAAGTCCATTTTAAAAAAATAAAATTTATAAAATTTGAAAAAGTGGGTGTCATTACTCATAATTTCTTTTAAAATGGCTAGTTTGATTGGTCGCGGTGTGCTTGTACTCAATGTTGTGTACATTGAAATCTATTTTATTATTAAAAAAAAGCATACCATAGAAGCATGTGGTATTACATGATGTTATTCCATATTTTTCATTTCGGTGTTTTGACACGTTGGAGCCATCATTCAGCTGTACCTTTCCTTTACCTTATTAAGGGTAAACATTTCTATAGTAAATGGATTTTTTATAATGAGAATTCCACAATGGAATGTACCACTTAGTATCACCAATTGACCCACCTAAGGTAAGTACATTAATTTTACAATGAAATGAGAAATGCGAATGGGAATGTGTTCTAAGTATATGACTTGGCCTTAAATTTAAATTAATAGAATGTATCATATTTTTATAACACCATTCTACGTTAATGGAAGGTAGAAGATTGAAACTTGAATATAGAATATTATTTAAATTTATTAAATGAATAGTTTCATGCTACTTCGTCTTGTCACACTAATGAAGGGAATGGAATAAACCAAATAACATGATTAAGCGGTCACATTAAACATTATATTAACACACAAATTAAAGTTAGGGCATAAAAAATGAATTATTATATGACTTTATATTTAAACAAGAGTGGGTTTACTGGACCTCAATTTTGAATTTGATATGAGAATGCCATGAGATTTCGAGAAAACCATTCTTATTCAAGAATACAACATACTTAGATTGAGACCCACCTAGATCCATATCCATATCTATTATTTTTATTACTGGTATGACATTATAGGACACCTTTAATATCATCAACAGTTGCCATGGATACAATCCATGGATCTAGCATTGACATGTAGGATCCATAGTTACAGCCCATATGACCCTTTCACTAATGAGACCTGTTTTACCTTGGATGAACACCATGGACTCTATAGGCACATCATTGTGTAATTTATTGGAATATGATTCTAGGATTTCATTCTTATCCTTATATTGGGTATAGTAATTACCGAGTTTCTGACCATTGAGATATATGTTTCCTTGGTTATTACCTTGTAATATCATTATTAAATGACATTGTAGGTTTTCTTTTTCATAACATGGAACCTTCACTACAATTAAGATAATTTTTTTATAAACAGATAATAATCAATTAATTGAATGGTTATGTTCATACACCATCATAGTGTTGAAGCATGTTCTTGGGTATTTATTTACATTATACTACCTTACTTTATATATGAATAAATGCATGTTTTCACATAGTTACATTTCAATAAAATGGGGCTAATGTTGTTGACATATTTTTTGGTGTCCCATTGAGATTTATCTCACACCCACTCTGGGTTCCATTTTGTAACCAAATTATATTACAGGGTTGAAGGTGTTGAAAAAGGGAATAATAAGGCTTATAATATTTGATTGTTTTATATATTAGATTGATCTTGACAGTAGATGATGGAGTTGAAGCTCTAGATTCATGGTATAATCATTTATTTTATTTATAATTTTGTGGAAATGTTATGTTGGCTATATTGTATCCATGTTTTCTAGTTTTCTAGTGACATGACATGTCATCATCAGTTATTGAGTTTTATTACATTTATTTTAGTTATTCTTACAGTTTTCACTATTTTCTATTGTGCAATTTTATTACCTCTATTGATTCCAATATTTGCCCATTTTTACTTTAATCCAATGTTCTACACTTTGGTAATGAGGACATAGTCTCCCCCTGTACACACCCTAGGCCATTGTACCTAGTTAGCAGCCTTTGGCATTCAGGGAGATGCACCTGAGGCCTTGTGGAGTTCGGGTCTATGGGGTGACAAAGTGGTATCTGAGGAGTTTTACTTCATGAATTACAATATGGATACAATATATTAGAGATTAAGAACTCTAGAAACATTGTCAGAAGCCATGCCTGGGAATTTTGAAACCATGTTTGGGGTAAAATCCATGTTATCCAAAATTGTAATTTTTGTTCTACTTTTACATATTACAGTTATTATTATTTCACCATTGGGTGATGCACATGTTTTATGGTGATGATGATTATTACACCATTTGAGGACTTCATTTCATCCTTGGACTGATGATTTGAGGGAAAGGTGTATTATTACATGAATCATTATAGGCACCTTGAATTTTAATTTCATGCATGTTGCCATGCCATATAGTTGAATTTCACTGTTATGAATTACTTAATATGCATGTGATTGTTCAGTGAAGTTATTATAGTAAGCTTGTACATGTACTAATTTTGGGTTCCATTGAGTGATTTAAAATCTCAATTCGTTATGTGTGTGGGCCTTAATGGGTAGGGATGAGTAATATACTAATTCGATCCATTATGCTATAAATAAATGGATGTTGTTTCTAGTGATAGGTCTATGTGCAATGATTCACTAGAAATGATAATAAATTATAAAGTGAATCATGACATATAAAATGTGATGTATGAACATTTTTATCCAGCCATATCATGTTTACAAAAGGTAATGGAGTGAACCGGGTAATTAAATTTAAAATGAAATGAAGCATATACTTGGGAAATTACCAATATGTGGTTGTCTAAACGGGTAGTTTGGGATGTATTCCTTGGGTAGGTATTTTTCTTACATTCAACATCCACTAGTGATGATACATCTCTACTTAAGCTTGTTCTTAGTCATTTTCTTAGAATGTGTAAACCAATGCCACCATGATGTCCTCGTATCTTATGCTAGGAAGGTGGGGAGGAACTGGCTCCGGAAAAGGATGGCCAGGAGCCGTAATTCTAACGTCTAGGAGTGACACTCAAGGAACTTCCTTGTGTACCTCATTTGGGAACTGATTCAAAAATTCATGATCGTTTCCCATGTTTGATGTATTCCAAGCTTGCTGCTCCATGACTTGCACCTACGATGGCTAATATCACTGGTCAGCTCCAAAAGCAGAATCCTCCAATATTTTCAAGGGTTGGAAGTCCACAGGCTCATGTGTGTTGGCCATAATACACCTTCTCTATCATTTAGCATCTTGAGAACTTTCCATAGAAGAGGGTATATCATTCCAAATACATGCTTCAGGATTCTTGAAAGTATTTATGGGATGTGATTACCCAGGTTCTTCACTGTCTGGTCATGTTATGGGTTGATTTCAAGACTACCTTAAATGATCAATTCATTCCTCTGACATTGAGAGCTACCTGATCTTGATAGTTCGTGCAACAAGAGTAGGGTTCCATTTTAGTCATATATTAACACTTCATTTCATGGATTTGCAACATTTTCACTTCCTCTAGCCAATGATGAGATTTTTCATGCTAACTGTTTGTAGTATGGGATCTAGTACACCATCCATAGACATGTGAATTTCATTAACTATCCTACATTTTCTATAATAATACATCCGTCTCTTATCACATAGTTTAACCTGAGGGATGGAAATAGTATATGGAATAGCGGATTAGTGCCATGTCAGACTAGTGGTTATTTTGGTGGAAACAAGCATTCTCTCAAGGATTATCATCAGGGTAGTGATAACCAGAGATCCCATTTGGATATCCCAATAGATTTTAATCAATGTGGATGATGATGGAATTCCAAGACGTAGTTTGAAAGATAACCATTGGAGGGTTGGCTTATGGATTTATGGGTTGTCTACAACGTTTCTGCATAACTTTTATACCATCCTCGAGTGGAAAAGGATCAGAACTAGCACAACCTTCAAGAGCAAGTTATTTTACAAGACATCAGGTAGGGAGTTGGAATAACACTCATAGGTCTGGATAAGGAGGTGGTTGTGGTCTTGGTATCCATGACCCTAATCACCAGCAGTTCCAACAGAGAAGTTATGATCATGGTAGTCTAGTTATTGAACATGGTTATGGATCAGGTCAGTTTCATTCACTATAACCAATACCCATGGATTAGGCTGTGAGACAATCTACATTTTGAGGTACAATCCTTATGGCATCTACTATAGTATCTACATTATTTGATATATGTTATTCAAACTCTTTTATCTATGGATCTATCATGGAATAACTCAGAATATATATAGAACATTACTATAATGTAATGACCCTAAATATGAAATTTAGAGTATGAGTAGAGGTAATACGTTATTGTAGGGACTGCCCTGTGAGGTAGGAAGTTACCCTTTAAAATGGAACCTCTTCGTTCTTGAGATTACTATCTTTGATATCATTCTTGGGATGGATTGGTTGGTTTATTATCATAATTTTTTTGATTTATATCACCACAAGGTATCGTTTACATCACCATAAGAAATATATAATCTACAAAAGCAAGAGTGGGATGTCCAAGCAGGTAGAGCTGGACTAGATCATCATGGGCTAGGTAGAGTGACATCCGAGATTGAAAATCTATTCATGTAGGACAAGGTAATATTACAAGATGATTTCCCTCTAGTAGTGGATCATTTTGAGGATGTATTCCCCATTTATTTTTATCACTTACCTTCTAATCGAGATGTATAGTTTCCAATTGATCTTGTTCTAGGAGCATATATAGTTTACATTCCTCCATAACAGATTCCTCCAATAGAGCACCAGGAGATAAAGAGGAAGTTAGTTGATTTAGAGAACAAAGATTTTATATGGACCTATACATCCTCTTGGGGTTCGCCCATTATTCTTACCAAAAAGATGGATGGAAACTTACATCTATGTTTATTACAGAAAGCTAAACTAGCTTGTGGTCAATAATTCATATCCACTTCATTAATGATTCTATCTCTTTAACCAGCTCTATGGAGACATGGTCTTTACTAAGAATGAACACAGATCAGGTTATAATCAGTTGCATGTAAGACAACTAGACATACATCATATAGCTTTCCATATAAGGAATGGTCTATATGAGTACATGTCTATGTCATTTTGACATATGAATGTTCCCACTATTTTCATGGATCTAATGAATAGGGGGTTCACCCCTACTTGGTTTCTTTTTTCATGGTCTTTGTGGATGACATCTTGGTGTATTATCACACACGTTGTGATCATGCCAAGAATATTTATATTGTTATTAGTACATTGAGAGTATCAATTTTATGACATTCTTACTATGATTCAATTCTGGATCAATAATGTTCACTTATTGGGTCATATAATATCATAATCAATAGTATATATTGAACCTCAAAAGGATTGTGTCGTAGTTTCATGGGGGGTTTTAAATAATGTGTTTTACATATGGAGTTTCTTGGGGGTGGATGGATATTAAAATTGTTTCATATAAAACTATTCCCACATTTAATCGCATCTTACTGTCCTTATGAAGAAAGGTGTCAAGTTCTTATTGTCAGAAGCATGTGACAAATCCTTTCAAGAGATGAAAGAGAGGATTGTTTTGACACCTATTCTGACTCTTCTAGAGAAAGTCATAGGTTATACTATCGTATTTGGTTTATTTGGAATCAGAATAGGAGCAGTCTTGATGCAGTAGGACACAATTTTTGTATACAGATCTCAAAACTTTAGGCTTCATGAGAGAAATTACCTGATGCATGGCCTTGAGATAGCATTAGTAGTCTATGTGTTACATTTCTTGTGAAACTATCTTTTGTGTGAGAGCTTTTTGGTTTACACAGACCACATGAGACACTAATATATCTTTTATCTATTTAAAATGAAACTCGAATAGTAAATATGGTTCAAATATCTACATTCCTTTTATTTTGAGTTTTCCTATATTCTTGGGAAGGGCATTGTGGTTGCATATGCACTGAGTGAAAAAAATCAATCATAGGTCGACCAAGAATCCCATGATGAATAAAAGTGAATGGTCCACTTTTCTAAGATTCATCATGATTTCCATGATTTTCATGAGAATTATTACATCTCATCCATTATAGATACCTCTTCCCATATTTAGATGTTGAAGGGTATGTTGTTTTCAGGTCTGGAAGGCTTGGTTCTCTATTAGACTATACTTAGAGATAAACAACCTATGGATTGGTCAATAGATATTGACGAAATCTAGTATATTCATTGCTGTTTTTGGGTTCCTATAGATATGATAGACGAGGTAATGAAAGAGTCCCATGCTTCTCAATGGGCAGTGCATCTAGGCATCTTGAAGATGTATCACGATATGTGATTCCAATATTTATATCGTCAGATGAAATGTCAGATATCAAGATTTGTTGAATGGTGTTCAACCATTCATCTAGTGAAGCCAGAGAACTTGAGACTTCAAGTCTTGTTGTAGATGCTTCTAGCCCAAAAATTGAAAAGGGAAGATGTTTTGATGGATTTCATAGCTGTATTACCTAGGTCATCGAGGGGTAGCAATGAAATATGGGTAGTAATTAACCGAATAACAAAATAATATCACTTCATTATTATTTAGGATACATTATCAGTTGATGATCAAAGAATACATTATGTGTGTGAAATCATTTGACTTAATGGGGTACCTTGTGTTGTCATTTCAGATATGGATACTCATTTCACTTCACGGTTCTGGAAAGGACTATTGAAGGTTATGGGATCATATATGCTTTAATGCATTAATTTTCACACTCAAACCGATGGGAAATTAAAATGGACAATACAAGTTCTGGAAGATATGATTTGATAATGTGTCCTTGATTTCGACAGTTCATGGGAGAATCATTTCCCAATCACATGGATCCCCTATAATAACAGATTTCAGGTGACTATTCAGATATATCATTTTGAGGACATATAAGGTAGGTCATTCCAGTCACCCCTATGCTGGCTAGAGGAAGGTGAGGCGGTCGTACTATGTCCTCATCCCATTTAGGAGACTTAAGAGTATATTCATTTGATCAGAAAGCATACAACTACTACTGATTCTAGATAGAAATATTATGACAATCTTTTTCAATGACCTCTGGAGATCTTGTTTGAGGATCATTTTTTCTTTAGGTATCACCCATGCTTGAACATATATGGTTACAAAAACACAAGAGCTATCACATTGTTTTTTAGGGCTATTTTATATTCTAGGGAGGGTTGGGCCGGTAGCATATAAACTTCTACTACCTCAAAGGTATAATGCCATGAAAAATGTCTTACATGTTTCACAACATTCTCATATAATGTTGATCCGTCTCGTACTTCTAATCCCAAGGATGTTTAGTTTGATGTTGATGCTAACATTGAGGAGTATTCAGTACACATCGTCGATCGGAGAACTAAGGATCCTTGAGGCCAGTTTGTCCCTCTAGTACCAGTGCAATAGAAGAACGACCATGTAGAAGATGAGACATGGGAGTGGGAGGCTGAAGTACATGACCAATGCCAAGAGTTATCTCAAATAGTGTTTCTACACCCTTAGAAAGTGAACTTAAGGATGAGATCATTTAAGGGGGGAAGACTGTAAGAACTCGATTTTTCAATCATGTATGATTCCATTAAATTTCTATCAAATTATTTATTTTAAAGCATATATGGATGACTAATGAGATTGAAAATGTCTCAGTGGTGTCTGAGGGATGTTCAAAACATGGAACCCATCTTTTTGGGGAAGCTTTCCCAGCAAGATGATTAGAGAACAGTTTTCCTAGCTGTGTGGAAGCTGTTTTTCTAGACGGATCATCCTTACATGGATGGTGCACAACCATGTATCCTAGCCATGAAACTTTTCCTTCTGCCCAGGGAACCTGTCAATAATTTTATACGGTTTTTCAAACATTGCGAAAAAACTATTCCCAAACCATTTCTTGGAGTAATTTTACAAATTCTTCTTTAATGATCTAATTAGATCCTTCTTTCTTCCCAAATCTATGAACGTGGAGGATTAACCTATTTCTCTCCCATTTTAAAGATATTTAATGACCAACCGTAGGAATCAATAGATATACTTCTTCATGGGATCTGATCGAGGTTTCTTTCATCATGTTGGATGAACAACAGTAAATACATGAGTTTATTTATGCCTTTATCCTATTTTTCATTTGACATAGTTTTTAAAGAATGATTATTTTTTACTTTTTCATATATCTACTCTGATATGAGCCAAATCAAGGGAAAACACCTTCAGAGGAGTGTTCTACAACCCTAATTTGGGTGGTCTATAACTCATCCCTCAAATTCATTGATTTTTGAATTGTTGTGTGGGGCCCACCAATTTCATCGATTTCCATTTATTTAATTTATATGCCAAGGCTTAAACTTGTTAGAACTGTATGGTTATCCTCATTATGAATATAATTTTAGTTGTGAGTGGTTATTCCCATATCTCCATTCATCACATGTAGTATGTCATTTCATAATTAGATTTTATAAATTAAATGGATTGTTTTTAATGATAAATGAATTATGTCAAGTACCATGTATTCTCACCACTTGACTCACCTAAGGAAAGTGCTTCAATTGGGAAATGAACAGTGAAATGTGGATTGGCATGTATATTATGTTTATGACCTGGCCTTAAATGTAAATTAATTGTGGGTTTCATATTTGTAGTACCACTTACCATGTTAATTCAAGGTAAAAAATGAACATTGAATATAGAATACTCTTTAAATGGACTAAATGAGTGCTTCCATGCTACATGGCCTTGTCACACTAATGGAAGGAAAATCTAGAACCAAATGACGTGATTAAAAGGTTGCATGCTACATGACCTTATAACACTAATGAATGAAAAGGATTGAAAAAAATGAAATATTACATGATTTCATAATTAAATAGTTGTTTCCAGACTCATGCTCGCTGGGGAATCTGATCTGAGAATTCCATGAGCACTTGGGAACCACATTCTAATTTATGTATTTGACTTTCATAGGTTGAGATGAACATAGATTACAACCCATTTATATTCATTATATTTCTGGTATGACATCATATAATCCCTTAAATATCATTAAAGGATTCATTGGATGATCTCCTTGGATCCAACGTTGACATGTAGGTTCCATGGTTACATCCCATAGGGCCCCATCTCCGAATTTCCCTATTTTACCTTGGATGATCACCATGGACTCGGTAGGATCCTTATTGTGAAATTCCATTTAATATTTTCCTTGGATTACACTCATATACTTAGCCAGAATATGTTTATTACTAATCATAAGACCCTTTTGTTCTATGTTGCTATGGTTATTACCTAGTAACATCATTATTAAATGTCACTACATTTTCCCTATTCATAATAGGGAACCTTCACTACTATTAAAATGTGACTTATTTATAAACTGGTAATAATCAATTAATGGGCTGGTTATGTTCAGACGCCATCCAAGAGCTGAATCTTGTACCTGGGTATTTTTTATAATGTAATGATTTATATTATATTTGTATAAATGAATTCCATCACACGATTACATTTCCAATACACGGGTTGGATGTTATAGACACCATTGGTGGGGGCCATAGAGATTTATCTCAGACACTATCTAGACACATTTAGGTATTCTTAGTAGATTACATGGTTGAGTTATTGACAAAGAGATGAATTTGGCTTCGAACACTTGATTTCTTGATATTTATTATGGATCATGATAGCAGGTGACCGAGCCATAACTCAGAATGGTTGGGATAGAAATTGATTTCATTTATACCTTGTGGAACATGTTATTCGTACTTTCTTGTATCAAATTTTTCTAGTTTTCTAGAGACATGACATATAATCATCAGTTATTTAATGTTATAATGGTTATTATATTTATTGTTGTTGTTGTATCTATTTTCCAATGTTCCATATGTTTACTTATATTACATCAACTATATACATATGTTTACTTTCACCCACTATGATACACATTGTTAATGGGGGCATAGTCATCACCCTATGCCCTCGCTGCAAGTCGGTAGCCTCTGGAATTCAAAGAGATGTGATTGAGGCCATGTGGTGCACTAGGCTCGGGGCACCCATTAAGTGACTATCATGTCTGGGGCCTCACCGAGTCATCCCAAAGAGAGTAGTTTCTACTCATGTGATGTAAGGGGAAATTATTCACGAGATTATCTAACTAGATATACAAATGACAGAGAAATCAGAGCTAGGACACTGAGGAAGAGGAATTTGTTGGAGAAGATAGGTCCATAGGGTGTAATACCTGGCATAAGATATGGTAGAGAAGCAGGAGTTAGCTGATGTTTTATCTTATAATTACCACTACCCATAGGTGTTTCATGATAGGCTTTGGGAGAATAAGGACATTGGTAGAGATAGCTGCAGGCGGTTAAATCTTACAACCTGGAGGCTCTGAGAATGATTCAAGGTACGATCTCTATCTTTGATATTCTATTTCCATTACAAATTGTAAATGTTTCTAATCATTCCATTCTCTCCACATATATGTTTTGAGACATAGATATTCCAATTGATCCATTAGCTTGACCCTTGTTCTTGGATGATTCAAAAGAGATAATTTAGTTATCACACACTATCATAGACAGTGTTATTTGAGTCTCATAATTGAATGTGTCACTTGGGATTTCTCATAAGCAGTGTTGAGGCCTTACGATGTCATTATTAGTATGGATTGGTTTTCTATGGTTCATTTCCAGATTGATTGTTTTAAGAGAAGGGTATAGGGTGTCCACATTTATGGGACCAATTTGTCATTGGTTTGTGAAAAGGAAACTCAAGAATCACATGATGGACTCATAAATAAGGGGTTACATATAATTACTCATCAGTTGGATAGCCCACCCCTTGGTGTAGTGGATGTTGTGAGGATCCAGTTTCCGACAGTGGTGGAGAAGTATGAGGAGATATTCCTTGAATATGTTCAACGATTACCTCCCCATAGATATATTTAATTACGTATTTATCTACACCTCATTATTTCAATGATATCCTCTCAATCATATCGGATGGCTCCTTGCGAGATCTGCGACCCATGGGTGCAGTTGGAGGACCTACATATGAAGGGCTTTGTGAGACCCAGTGTTTCACCCAGGGCATCCCGAGCTTTGTTTTCTAATATGGCAGATGAGAGAATGAATTTTTATTCACTCTTCTAGAACATGAATCAGGTGATAATGAGGGACAAGTATCTACTTCCATGTATCGGTGAACTATATGATCAACTGACTGAGACATGATGGTTCTCAAAGTTTGACCATTGATCAGGCTATCACCAACAACGAGAATGGGATGAGGATATTACAAGGATGAAATTCACATGTGCATACTCTCACTATTAGTGCATGGTGTTGCCCTTTGGAATGAAAAATTCCCCATCAGTGTTCTTAGGACTCATGAACTAGATCTTACATCCTTTCATAGGAAGATTCATGGTAGTCTTCATTGATGATATCTATGTGCACTCAGAGATTGATGAGGATCATGCAAGGCACTAAAGGATAGTTCTAGACTAACTCCAAGATCAATAGATTAACATAAAGAACCCAAAGTGAATGTTCTAGATGCAAGTCGACCACTTTATGTGATACTTTATCATAGAGGATGGAGTTGATGTAGACCTGGCCATGATTGAGGCAGTGTTAGCTTGGGATATGCCTAGGACTGTGGTAGAGGTTTGGGGATTTAAATAGGTTTGAATGATATTAAAAGATATTCACACCTGATTTCTCCTTGATATCATCACCTATTCAAATCTTGAAATTAAAGATGAATCCATTCATGTGGAAATAGAAGTGCCAATAATCATTTCAGTAGTTTTGGGAGTGATTGAAGAGTTCTCACAATATAAGATTGTTGTTGGAGGTTCTCCAAAATGTATTGTTTTATGATGAATTAGGGACCATGGTTGTTTGTGTTCTGATTAAGAGGAAAGTTTTGATTGAATATGTTTCACACCAATTGAAAATATATGAGAAAAACTACATGACCCATGATCTTATGTTTGTAGCAAAAATATTCAATTTGAGTATGTGGAGACACTACTTAAAGGACAAGAAATTTATTTTCTACTCCGATCAAAAGAGTATCTAGTATATATTATCAAATAAGGATATCAACTTAATGTAGAGGATATTGACATAGTTACTCAAGGACTATGATCACTAAATTGTCTAAACTCCTTGTAAGGGGAATGTGGTATCAAGTGAAATTGTTCATAGTTTCTAAACAAGGTGTTGGGGTAGTTGGCCTCATTGTAGTTTTCCTTTATGGATGGAATGGAGAATCTTACCTTCAATTGATGGTATTTACCCCTTCATTATTATAGAGTGTTAGAATGGAAAATATTGGAGATACCGACTGTGAGACCCTACATGATCAGATATCCATAGGGATTTCTCCTGATGGATTTTCTAATGGTGGAGAGCATGTCATTCTTTTCAAAGGATGCATGATAGTACTAGTGACATTTTTGGAAGAGGTTCTCAAAACGATTTATAAGTCTCCTTTGGCAGTACATCCTGGTGTGGAAAATATATAACAGGGCTCGTGATGTCAGCTCTGGTGGTTAGGGTTGAAGAATGGTGTTGCATATTTTTTCCTCGATGACATTGTTGTCATCAAATGAAGTTGCAACACCATGTTATGCCATGTTTTTCTCGACCCCATATTCTTCCATAATAGAAGTGGGATGGAATATATAGAGATTTCTTGGAGGGATTACCTCATACATACAAGAGAAATTATTATATCTTAGTGATCGTAGACTGACTCGCCATGTCGGCCCACTTCCAATCGATACAAGAGAAGAGTTTAATAGAGAGCATCTGACACCACTAAATTTAGAAGATAGTATGACCCTATGGAGTTCCATCAATGATTGTTTTTCATCACGATGTTGAATTTTTTTTCAGTTGTTGAAGGGATTACATGAGGTCTTTAGGACCCAATTACGCTTGGGAAAAGTGTTTCAGCCCCAATCCAATGGCCAAACTGTGAAAACCATGCATGTTATAGATTAAATTTGGTGCACATCCATGTTGTAATTTTCCCATAGTTGGCAGGATCACCTACCACTAGTGGAGTTTTCATTCAATAATAGATATCATACCACCATCGGTATGGAACCATTTGGGGATTTGTATGGGTTACCATGTAGGTCACCCATTTAATGGAATGACCTCAGATAGTCATAACTCAAGATCCCATATATAGTGTGAGATACAACTAATATGGTTAAGATCATCCAGGAGGAGATGATGACTACACAGAACTATCAGTCGTCTAACGCTGATAGGCCACACATGCCATTAGAGTTTGAGGAAGTTGACCATGTGTTCTAAGGGGATTCACCTTGACACGTATTATGTTGAGTTTTTAGGGATGGCAATATATTGAATTTTTTTCTTGACATTTAAAAATTATTAAGATTTTACATTTGATTGATAGTATAGGGATGACCCTATGTCATCACTCTTATAGCGTTGATAGGTTTAGATTATGCATATTCAATAAAAATTACTAAAAAGGGGTGATTTTTAAAATAGTTTTATGAAAAAAAAATTAATTTAAAGAGTTTAATAGTTTAGAAGGAAGTATATTTTGAAAGAATATGATAGGTATGTGATCATTTCTATGTCACTACTGCTCTTGAAATGTTCCTTGTTCTTAATCGATTATTAGGTTTTTGGTGTCATCCTTTGATTGACAGTGAACTAAGATATTGTGTACCCCAACCCCTAAAACATTGAAAATAGGACTAAAACATGACATAAAAATCATACATTCAAGCTGCATATAGTAATCATTAATTAATTTTTTTTTAGGAAAATTGAAATCTCAAATTTTTTCGATTGAAGAGGAGTCTTATGTTGTCCAATCGAAACCACCCAAGTCGGACACATAAAATTACACACCGATCGGTTATGAAATTATAAGTGTTTCAATTATATGATGAAAAAATGTAAAGATGCATATAAAAACAATTCCAAACAAAAATATAAATGAAAAAAGTAGATAATTATTATCGGGAACTCCCTATCGAATTGTGTAGCTCCCTCAAAACAATCATACACCGCTTCACTCCATATTTGGAGGAGGAGGAAGCTTGGGTGGAACTTCATATTCATTTTGACCCCCCCCCATGTGGATAGGGGCCTCCAGTTCTTCTTGGAGGAGTAGAGAGAACATTTTGGAATCCAAAACGGTAGAGAATTTTTCCTGGTTCGAACTTATAAATGATTATCCCATGGTTCCATTTTATAATCAATGTTGAAGGTTGTTTTGGGCATACATATTTCATAAAACAATAAGTAACATGGTTTTAGACCTTCAAAAAATATTATCTCACTTTAAAAAAATTTATAAAGTTGTATCAGTACCTATTGAATATCACAAAAAAATGTTTGTCATTATTTGGACTCCTAAAGCTAGAGATATGGATATCATCACAAGACACTACTTTCGAATTTGTGTAGATTCAGTTTGATGGAAACATTAGGTTGGTTGGGCCACTTAGTGGCCAAATTGGGATAAGATGTCTTCATAAGAGTTTTATGAAATTTAATTTAAACTATCCCAAAAAATATTATCCCATTTGGATGCAACTAATTTTTGTAACAGTTAAAACAGTGGACAAGTGTTCATGGATCCCAAGTAATGTTGGACCATTTTCCTTCAACATCATCCTATGACCTCCAAATCTCCTCCACCTACAATGAAATTACATTAAATAGTGAAATTAACCTTTTTAACAATGATTAACACAAAATAATTCATTCAATAATAGATTAAGTTGTTTTAAAATAATTGGAATTTACAATACAAAATCATTTTAATTTACTAGTGTAATGTGTGAAAATGAATAGTGAATCATGGTGCGATCACACCCCCACACTTAGAAATTTTCAATCCTATGAATATTCATATTTCCAAATATTATTCATATATATATTTCCAAATTCATAAAGACTTAAAATTCCATGGAAATTTAAATCATTATATAATTGTTTTCAAATCAAAAATAGCATAGAGGAGTTATTCTTAGTGATAAGACAAAATAATGTCTCAAAAATTATATTAGCACAAAATTCAGGGAGTTGAATGATTCCAATTTGTGAAAATAGTTCAAACAATAACCATTTCACTAATTCACCACAAGTGTGTGTGACAACCATTTCATGATATTCTATCATCTTTCTATCATGTAAATCTATGTTATTTTAAAAATATTCTACATACATGATCCTTTCCACTGAACTTGCACTACATCCTTTGAAATTAAATTTCAAGACCCACTCACATAATAATTTGCAGAAGTCAAACCATAATATCCCAAACTATATAAACCCATAATTTGTACATTTAATCACTCCCATCATTTATTATATTTTTTAAAATATTAACATGGATCAAATCTCACACTCCTCTCTCAACCCAGTTTTAATCTCCTTAAAACACTGATTTTAATAATTATAAAAAGTTTAAAAGTAATGGAAGTGTTGTTACTGTCCTGGCCAAAACAGAACCTTTTTTTGTTCTTTAGGACATAAACCACACCAAATGGATAGAAATTAGTAACAGTGTATGGTTAAAAACAGTGGGAATAAATATTACATGGATTCCCCTTAAACATTTCACTATAGAGGGGGAACTTATACTCAATGTGGAACTGATGATGAAGGATGAGATGTCCGTGGGTAGCCTCATGTGCTCATTATAAACCAGGTGTTCTCATCTAAATCAATTCTAATTTTCTATAGATCCAGAATATACAATTTCCTTTTAGAATCTACATCAAAATAATTATAACTTTGTTGTTTTATGGCCTAGTAGTCCCAGTTCTCAATCTAAATACTTAGGTGATAATTCTTTCCAAACACAAGCTGATAGGGTGAAATTCTAATGGGAGTCCTGAAAGAATGAAAATAGGATCATAATGAATCATTACGTATAAGACTCTAATTTTTTTATTAGGATTGACCTATTTTTTCATGTAATTTTTTATCTTCCCTATCCAATGCCTCAACTTGTCCATTGGTTTGTGGGTGATAAGTAGTAGACACTCGATGCCCAACCCCAAACCGACACAAAAGTGATTTCATTTTTTGGTTATCGAAATGAGAACCACAGTCACTGAAGATGATCCTAGGTAATCCAAACATAAATAAAATGTTCTAAAAAATTCCATAATTACCATAGAATCATCATTCCATATAGCTCATTCCTCTGCCCATTTTGAAACATAATCCACATCCATAAGAATGTAAAGTTCCCCAAATGAATTGGCGAAGGGTCCTATAAATTCAGTTCCCCAAACATAGAAACTTTTGGGGAAGATAAAGTTTTTATATTAATTTAATTTCATTTTAGATTCATTCCCAATTCATTGACAGTGAGATAATGATTTAGAGAAATCTGGGACATCCCTAAAAAGTGATGGTAAAAGAGACCATAATCAAAGTCCTTATGAGCAGTCCATTGGGGACCAAATTGTCCCCTACAATCAAGAGTGGGGAAGAACATAAGGATGGACTGTAACTCACTATAGGGAACAAAATTGCTATGGACTTGATCTCTACATGTGTTCCAAAGGCAGGGGTCATCCCAAATGTACCAACAAGACTCATTTTCTAGACAGTTATCCTGGTTATTATTGAAATCAATAGGATTTCAAGGCACTACAAAATAACTTAAAATTTAACAATAACAATGAATATCATATTCAACTTGGTAAAATTACTAATCAAGGAACAAGAATTTATGGGAATATAGGGGGGATGAGTCAATGTAAGAGGATGGGTGTATCATACTAATTTTCTTAGCCACCCCATTCTTTACTTATTTTTTATCTCTAATTTATAAATTGAATTCCTAAAGGGGGAGCATCCAATAAATGGGATGTGGTTTGGCATACAGTTTCATAAGGGTATACCATCGGGATTCATGGTATGAGAAAACAACTAAATTTGACCCTAAATGAAAAAAATTAATTTATCCAAGGAAAATATAATGGAAATAAATTATTTTTTAGTTTTGGTGTAGTTTTCTAGGGTATGGTCTAGTGTAAAAAAGGTATAAACAATGAAAAGTAGATCATATAAACATTTTTCAATTAGGCTTACCCCAATGCATAGTTAAGGGAGTTAACCATGAGCATAAATGGTAAATCTCACTGAGGAGGTTGGATTACTGCGGGTGGCATGAGAGTCTATTTAATCTTATTAAAAGAATCCTCTAAGAATTTATAAAAAAAATTCCTTTATTTTTTTATATATCAAGAGATGGGGAGTGCCATTTTACGAATGTCATGAATGAAACAACGGTAAAATCAAGAATAACATTGGAATGACCGCACATCCCATAAGTTTTAGTATAATTTTATGGCATAAATAACATAAACTTTTGATTTATCAACTTAGATATCATCCCCATAAATAACATATCCCAATACTATACCATGTCTCAACCTAAAATGGTATTTATCATAATTTACTACATGATTATTTTCAATATAGAAATATAGTACTAAATAAATAATACTCAAGAAATCATCAATAGAGAATCCATAAATAGTAAAATCATCCATTAATACACACATGCAATTATCCAGGTAATTTGAAAAAATACTAACCATGCAATGTTATAATGTAAATGGAGAATTACACAGACCAAATGGCATCCTCCTATATAGAAATGTGCTAAAGGGGAATGTAAAGGTTGTCTTTTCATGATTCTCTGGGGAAATATGGATCTGGTAGTATCTATAATACCTATCAGAAAAATAGTAGTGGGACTTCTGTTCAAGCCTCTCTAGAATCTTTTCAATGAATGATAATGGAAAATGGACCTCCCATGTGTGTTACATTATTCAGAGATAGTCTATACAGACACACCAACTATTCTACACAAGAGTTGAAACCAAATCATTGTTTTAATTTATAATACTATAGGACTAGTTTTTAGGAACCATTAGTACTAAAATAACCCATTGGATGTCATAGATGGGATACATGATTTCATTATCAATAATTTTGTTAAATCCTTCTTAACAACATATAGGAGGATTGGGTTCAGTCGACGTTGTAACTTCCTCACTGGTTTAACATCACCCATTTACAATATATGATGAGTGAAAATGGATGGGATAATAAAATGAATGATATAAATTTTCTCTCCCAATGTTTTTTTATACTCCCTAAAAATTGAAAGTAGTTGAAATTAGTTATTAGGAGGGACCAGAGTAATAATGATGATAAGTAACTTATTTCAATTTTCAAAATATGAATATATTTAAATATTGGGGGGGTTTTTTAGTTCCAATTTAAGGATATTTTTGATTAATGAGAGTGTGTTTGAATGTGAGAGGACACTAATCTCATCTAACTCTACAATTTTATCATCCTTGGATGAGGAATGAGCGTTTCAAATAATATAAGTATCCAATATGGCCATGTGATCCTCAGTGTTCAAGAAAAGATAAATTAATAAACATTCATGAAACTTTTCTAAACCGATACAACATTCAATGCATGATTCAATACCTAAAATTTCAATCAATGATGAAAACCATGAATGGGTATCAATGGAAAGAAAATAATATTTTTCAAGGGAAGGGAATACATCTATATAGTTAACAGAGAGAGAGGAATGTTCTTCTGAGGGGTGCATCTTTTCATAATGGATATTGAAGTGGAAAATATCACCACAAATCTCCATATGTAATGTACCATTGTGGAAATTAATTATGGGTTTGGAGTTTTTCAAGTAGACCCTCCTCAATATAATCTGGGCATGTCCATTCATCATATCATCTTCAATTTTTAGCATATAAAAATCAATAGGAAAAATTAAATATTTAACCCACACAATAATAGCATCTTACACACCAGATGGGTGTGACATAATCATATTTGAAAATTGAACAAAAAATATAGTGGGCTTTAGTTCTCCAACATACAATGAAGATTAAATAGATTGATTCATCTCTTTTATAGAAGTACCTAAATCAAGAATAGCATTGGAAAAGGAATAAACCCCTATGGTGTACAAAATTGAGAATGTTAAACGATGAATTAATTTTGTGGGAATTAATGGATCAATAAATGCATAGAAATTGCTTTACAAGATCACCATCTAATCATATTATGTCTCCTTCTTTGTGTACATGTCTCCTTTATAAACATGGAATATCATGGATTTTTTCTCATGACATCAATCAATGGAATGTTAACTTGCACATATTTAAATGTTTCAAAGATTTCATTATCATGTTTAGTTTCTTATTGTTTTCTTGGTTTAGTATCCCTTTGGGGTAATGTAAGACTAATGGTTGGGATATGTTACTCATCAATATTCACACTCTCCCCTTCGGAAGGGATTCTCTCAGGAAATTGTTTCCCCTCATTTTGGCCATTTTCAATTGTTGGTATGGAGGTTTCTTTAGGAAGGGATGACACTTTTAGATGGGTTATTTGGCTCTTAATTTGAGTTCCACTACTAATGGTGATCGAAATCACATTTATATCATCCCTATTGTTAACTATTTCTTTACAAGGTATTTTACCCAACCCATGGCTTTGAATTTCACCCACATAGTTAGATAGTTATCTTAATTGGGTATTTATGTGTTGTATTTCTTCTTTGGTGGTTTTTTGGAATTGGAGATTATTGGAAGCCATTTGTTTCAACATATCTTTAATTCTAGGAATTGTATTTAGAGATTATGGTTTGAAAAGACTTTATTTTAATTGTTTATTTTTGGGTGGTGGTGGTTGAATACTCTACCTTCGTTGGTTCGATAGTCGTTGTGATTGGTTTGAATACCCACATTTCCTATAGGAATGGTTGTCATTCCACCCATGTTTGGAAAGATAGTATGGTTATTTAATAAAGGGTTGGTTATCGGGGTGGCCTAGAATGATTTCCTCCAAACTCTCAGAATCTTCTCTCAGTTAGGGGAATTGGTTAGAGTAGTGGGTGTCAGATGAACATATACCTTGATTGATGGGAGAAGGACTTTTGGATTTCCTTTGGGAAATGGAAAGTTGTAAATGAAGGGTACATACCTATTAAAAACTAATGTCAACCTTCTTCCTAAATTCAATACTTTTCACCTCATTCACACCTTCAATGGGTACACTAGTCCTTTAACCAAATTGTTGAGTGTTTTGAACCATGTTATCAATGGTGATTGTCGTAGCAATTGTGGGTTTATCATCTAGTGCACCACTTATTTGGTGGTGTGGAAAACTGAAACATAACCTCTTAAATCACTCACAAAAGTATTGAAGTGTTTACCCTTGTGATTGTCTTATCCCAACAATTTCATCCTTTATTGTGGTGGTTAGAGAGGCTGTAAAATATTTTTCAAGAAAAAATCATTTCTTGCCTTCCCTACCTCTAGTTGGTGAATTAACATAATACAACCAATATTTTGATGTTTCCTCTAATGTATAATGTCCCTAAAATTCCGTGTATTCTTTTTACTCATATGGAATTATTTTGGGACAGTAAAATCTGACGGTTCGTGATTCTGAGGCCCAGAGTGCCCATAATGATCCGTCGAAGTTTGGTTATGTTTTAATTAGCATGTGTAAACAGTTTTCCAAAAAAAATGGAATAACTCTTAAATGGTAACTCAGATTAGAAATACGAGGGCACCGTTGCATTCAAGATGGTGGGTTCACCCTTGGAGAAATATATGTTTAGTCGGCGCATGCCTCCTATGAGAAAACACAAAAATGGAATAATCGTAAATAAAATAATTATATAATTTATAAATTTTTCAAATGCATATAACTCAGAAACGGTAACTCTGATTCAAAATATGAAACCACCGCTGAACTCGTGAGTGTATTTTATCTTTAGGCAGATAGAAACATTGGTCTACGCAAGACACCCGTGAAAGTTAGTTTTTGGCCAGAAATGTAACACCCCAAACTTCCATGGTACGATTCTCTTTGAATAATACAGTAGTGTGTGTTGTACGCAACATTAAGATTCTAACACACTACGACCAATCAAGGTAGCCATTCTGAATAGTAATACCCACTTTTTTTAATTTTATAAATTTTATCTCTCAAAATGGACTTCATTTTTGTATTCAGAATAACAAAATTAGCCTATGGTGAAATTTTGGTACTTTTCGGATAACTTTTATATTTTGATGAATAGTGAAAATTACCAAATTTTAATTAAAAACAACTTTTTTTTATCGAAATAATTAATAGTGATAAATTAAGAATTTTAGTGGTTTTAAAGTATAATTAGAATATATTTTTTTCCATTTAATACAATTTGGGTCATTTGGCATAATTTCACGATTATGCCGGACATAAACAAGTGTCAATCTTTTGATAGTTATTATATCTTAAAAACACGCTTTTTGTTTTAACAACGGGAAATAAATTTAAATTAATTTCTGCCTCTTCTGTGTTTTTAATTTGGAAAAATGGATTCTATATTTGGAATCAGGATTTTCATATTTTTTTAAATAGTTAACATTTATTTTTAGTCATTTTGAATAATTATTTCGATAAATATTTTAATTACAATGGTTAAAGGGTTAATCCGGTAAATAAGGGTAAACAAATAATATTATAATAATAATAAATTGCCATAAAACGTGTCCTAACCATATTGGGTGATACATGTCAGACCATGGGAATATTTGGGTCGATTTTATGACCCCAATGATCCACTTGTAAGTGATAAGGACACTTTATATTAATTAAGTGAAAATAAATACAAAAATGACATAAGAATATATCTGTTAGAAAAACAGTTTTTACATAGAGTTATATATGTTGGCATTTTGACTATAAATATTCATTAGAAATATTAAAATAATTAATTCATAATCGTATTTTATTTATAATTTTTAGAAATATAATAGTTAATATTATTTATGACACAATAATGATGCAGTATTTTCCTTATCAATGAAAAAATAAAATAATTGGTATTATAAATGTTAAAATAATTATAAATTTAAAGTTTTGATGAAATACATGAATTTTATTTGTTAATATTACATTATAGGATTTCTTAAATGATTTTTTTGGAATTAATAATGTTTTTAAGACTTTATCAAAAATCAATTATTGAATAGTGTCAAAATTTACATAAAAGAGTTTTTAAAACAAATATTATATTATTAATTGATATTCTATTCCTAAAAATATAAGGTTTGGCCAAAGGACTTACATAATGATTTTTGTGTCATTAATGGACCACTGGGGGGTCTTTTTGATTTATATAGTATGTTTATTAACTATATAATATAAAAATACAAAGTGATATGGTAAATGTCAAACTAATTAACTAAGAGTTAAAACTAAAAGGTAAATTTAATATAATGACCCAAACCTTTCTAAATTATATTTTTTGTCATTATTTCGACCCATACCCACATTAGACTTTAAATAATCTACTTTGGAGCCATTTTAAACTGAACATGAATTTATTATAAAATAATATTTCTACATTTTTTAAAGGTGCCCCTCACCCCTCTTATAAAAGGGAACTCCCCCTTCTCACTAATTCACACATTCAAATCCTTTTGGCTCAGATAAAACCTACCTAAATACTCTCTCAACTTCCCTCAATTCAATATAGATGCCTTATTTTGATCATAAATACATCCTATGGAGCCCTTTTGATCAATTCAAAAGAAACAACCTGAAGAAGAGGTAATGTTTTCACCACCCTCTTTCATGTTCTTTTCTTCTTCAACATCTTCTTTCTTTGTTATTTACATTCTAAAATAAAAACTCCAGTATCATATATATACTGTAATTATATTATAAATATTTTACAACCATTTTCAGTATTCTATCCATCATTTTGATGACATGTCACCATACGTGCATACGTACGACCTACCGTCTCCACATCGTGGTGTAATTGTTATTCAATACATTATTTTTTGGATGGGTATAATAATAATGTGTAATTCATGTAAATAATAAATATAACATTATAATTATTCCTTATATATGATATAACATCCAATTATATGTTATTTTAATATCAAAATAATGATATTATCGCTCTTGCGTAGGTACGGACTACCGTCTCTACGAACGTGATGAGATTCATTCCCCATCTTATCCATTCGAGTATAATTCTCATTTTATTATTAGAAATAATGTTTAAGGAGATGATACCATTATTTATATGAATAATATAAAACCTACCCATAACAAACATGACTTATTTAACAAAACAGATAAAAGAAAACGAGTAAGTTAACACCCGAAACGACGATAATACTAAGATATTATTAACAAAGAAATGTTAAAAGATCATATATGATATTAATGTATATGATCCTTGTATAATTTAATAACAATCATTTCACTATTATATAGGATCCTAACCTACCCTCAACCAAGGAAAATGTACAAAGTAAGGGGTTTCGTATATCACTTTTAATTCCGTGAGATTTCCATTGTTCACCACTTATTTATTGGAAGTTGTGTGTGTACTTCCCATGTTTGTATTCATTGTGTAATATAATTTAATTCATGTATATTTACATCATCATTTTATTATCCTTATTTCATGGGTGTATGTTTCGTATGTTACCAAATCGATAAGGGAATTTGAAATTTCAATTTCCACTCATTCGGCTTTACACATACTTTATTGATTATTTTACTCCAAGATTATGTGTGGAATCACTATTCATTTTGTAATGTCATAATTTCCACACCCGTTTCTGTGGATATAATTTTGATACACATAATCACTCCATTGATAAATTCTCAATTCATCGATATGAAATTGATAAGAGTAATTTTTACTCAATCTTGATTTGTTGAGTTAAACATCCAATCCATTGGTGTTGTTTTTACAAGAATATGTGTGATGTACTTTGATTGTTTTACACTGAATATCAAATAATATTGAGTGTATTTATATTTGTCACGGATACTTATGTCGTTGATTTATCCTTAAACTAAGGATATGGTCTATATGAGATATTTCATCTCAATTTAAATTCCATTGAGACTCTTTTGTTTTTATACACCAAATCACTTTGATATGGTGTATATAAAGTACTTTGAAATAGTATATCATGAATCCATTTATTCTCATAAATTACAAGGTTTTTATTATCTCATTTTTTTTAATTCAGGTGTCTCTCTTTTGGTTAGGAACTCTAACTAAAATATCATTTTAAAATGTTTTATATATTTATTATTCTAAATCTATCTCATTAGTGTCCTTGTTTTAAAAATGGTTTTAAGGATTTATTTATATGGACATTAATGTTTTAAAATCAAAATTTATTTTAAAAGTTTCAAAGTAATATGCGAATCTTTGATTCAAAAATATATTTTAAATGGATTCTTGACAAATAGTATGACTTTTAAATGTTTTCAAGAAAATGTGGGATATTTCTCCCAATAGTTTGATGATTATTTTAATCGATGTCCATATCCTTCATTATTCTCGATTGGGGTTAATCTGACAAAATATAATATTACATATTTTATCGAATGAGTTATTTTTGACTGTGTATGTGCTATTTTTATACAATTCATGATTTGTGGTTAAAGTATTCACATTTCTTATGATAGTTTTAATACGAATGTTTATGTTATGTTTCAATCTTTTCATATGAGGAATGAATTGGACATAGTAAGTGATGGGTGGAGCCCGCTATAGCTCCTCGATGTATCGGTAGGTCTCATGAGAAAAACATGTATCTTGGAACGAGGCCTTGACAAAATATTATTTGTAGTCTTGGAACGAGGCCTTGGATACGTGGTTATGATAGTCTGGCATTATGCATTCCATCATTTTGAATGTGGTTGTTGATATTGCATTTGATTATTCGACTAGTATAATATCCATGCGAATAAATAAATGGAATTATTTAATTTTATTTTTTCCATATTAGGATGATGTTCAAGTTTAAAAGGCTTTTTTTAAGTTATACATTGACTTAAATGTTTATGCTTATTTATGAATGTTTCCGCTTTATTGTTATCTTTACTAGGCATTTGAGCTCACCCCTTTATATGTTTTATTTTTCCCATGATGTCAAGAAGTGTTTTATGAAAGACCTACTTGGATAGTATAAGGGGATATGAGTGTGGAGACAAGATATCATTGTAGTTTTCACTTTATGATATAATGTAAACTTGACGAATGTTTCTAGTTATTCCAAGGCTACTAAACTAATCGGTCTTTCGAGACTTGATATTTTGTGATCATGCCATTGTTATGTAATAATGCACCAACATTGGGTAACTGGGTTCAGGGCGTTATAGTTGGTATCAGAGGAAGTGTAGTGCAAACCTTGGAAACTAGATTTAGATAAACTCTTATTAGAGAACATATCCCTAAGATAGACTTTGAGGATTAGTATAGAAGAACATTCTAGAATTATGGTATTGCATAGATTTTGTGAGTTTTCCAAGAAATACATCCCTGCCTAGATACGAGCAGGTAGAGGTGGATCTGAAACAGATGTACCTAGGGGTAAAACCCGAAAACAATAATTTGAACTAGACTTGAACGGGAACTGGTGCACAATAATGGGCCTTGCTGCACTATTGGTTAGGACACTCCTGGGGGATATGATTAGGATAATTTACATTTTCTTTATGAACCAATTTTATGTATTTTAATATAATATGAGAATAAATGACCTTGGTTAATACTAAGGTGTTTCAAATTGAAAATATGGTGTCATGATATTCACTAAATGATATTATGTCTACTATTACTCACACAATGCTTTTTGGTTTTATTCAATGGATGGAGTCCAAGGAAGTCATAGTATCTTTGAGAATGATGTACAAGGTGGGAACATTGGTGGAAATGAGCAACAAAATTGGATTTTGATTGGAATAAAAGATATAGTGTTCATTCCAAATAATTTTTCAAAAAATATGAACAAAAACATATATATTAACCAACTCCCAGACTCAACAAAGAAGAGAAAGGTGATGAATGATAAGAGCTCCAGCAGTGGAGAACGTGGAGAAAATAATCTTAATTTCCATCATGTAAGAAATGTGGAAGGAGACACGTAGGAAAGTGTCTCATTGGAACAAAGAAATGCTTTATCTACGAGAAAGAAGGACTTAAAGTGAAGAATTGCAGAGGAAAATGAAGAGTACTATTGAAGAAAATAAAAATGGTCCCAAGAATCCATTTACATTTATTTTCCGTAAATTTAGGGGACCTGGCCATTACCCGAGTGAATTTCCTATTCTTTAGGATATTTTCTCTGTCAAAGAAGAAGCTATGTGGAAAGAAATGGTTGGAGAAATGCTTAAAATTATTAGTGATCCTTGTTTATGGGATTATATTGGAATAATTTTCTCTTGTGTTTATAACCCCGTATTTTTTCAAGTGAGAATGAAATTTGAGGAAGTTGTATCTTTTCTCTTGTGGATATATTGAAAAATAACCATTTGGTTTTATATGATAATTGGGTTTGAGGTAATTACAAGTTATTATATTGTGGGATGAAAATGCAATGTATGAGATAACATTTCTAGTTAAAATTATGTTATGGTTATTTTGAGGAATTTATATCATTTTGGTAATGTTTTAAAATATAGTTTTTGATAAAGGACAGCTCGTAGACTGTGTGACAACCGACCTCTTCGGACAAAGCTGTGGAAATCGAACCCAAAACCAAAGTGCGATTGGGATTTATCACCTACCACTGGACTATGTGAAGTCCCTGGTTAGTGTGACTATTTATTTTTAGTTAAATTATTTTATTGATCAATAATAAGTTGATTTGGGTTCTTACGTCTTATCAAATGAATACCATTTATAGGAAAATGATTTGGCGATTAAGTAATAAATGATAATTTGGAAGATGTTTGCTTTTTTGGGAACACTATATGGCCAAGGAAAATAGAATACTATGGGGTTTCATTTGAGGAGTAATGGTGGATTTTTATCTATGTCTTTATTGTGGATTTATAGTGATTTTGGTTACATATGAAAGTGAATAACCTATAATAGAGAATATGTGATTAGTTTTATTAATTTTAAGTATGTGGCTTTAAGAGTATTTGATGTCATATAGAGATACAATTTAACATCGAAGAAAACATAACCAAATTCTTCTACGTTTTGGGTTTCAATATTAGTTGTTTTATATTGAAGGATTGTAAGGACAATTTGTTTATTTAATGGTATTTATTTAACTTTGGGGTATTGATTTTAGAAATTAAGATTACTGTTTCTTTCTCTAAAGGAATATCCTTTTGGTGGATCATCAAATATTGTACTAACCATTTTTGTTTTGGTTAATCTCTAAAGACAGGGTAACTATATAGTTTATCTTTCGTGGATCATGTGATTCTATAGAATTTTATTTCAGCTCTTCCATTGTGACCAAGCCTTCTTGAATGGTCATCATTTAAAAAAATGAGTTTGTTGTGGAAATTTATTAAATAATGAAACTCTACTTAAAAAGTTAGTATATCTCTTTTTTTAAATATTCAATATCAGAAATGAATGCCTCATGTTTATGTAGTGTAACTTAAAACAAAAAAAATGTTGTCCGTTTACTTTTCCTACTGGGAAACTAATGACTGTTTGTCCCATCACAAGTTTCTGGTTTTCTTGTTGTTAACTTTATCCTAATCATGTTTTCAATCCCTCTCCATTAGAATGTGACACTTATTTTATCATCCATATCCATGTTTTTATAAATATAATCCTAGTGTAGGTTATCTCAAGAGACCTTTTTTACTTCTCTTTCATTCTTTTAATGTGATAGTTTTATTGGCTCTTTTTCTGATGTGGGACTTTACATTATATTCCCAATCCCAATTTAAAAAAATTTTAGGATTCGATTTATTGAAGGAGGGGAGAATGTAACACCCCAAGATTCCACAGTATGATTCTCTTTGATTAATACAGTAGCGTGTGTTGTACGCAACTTTGAGATTCTAACACACTACGACCAATCAAAGTAGCCGTTATGAATAGTAATACCCACTTTTTGAAATTTTATAAATTTTATCTCTCAAAATGGACTTCATTTTTGGATTCGGAATATCGAAATTATCCTAGGGTGAAATTTTGGTACTTTTCGGATAACTTCTATATTTTAATGAATAGTGAAAATTACTAAATTTTAATTAAAAACAACTTTTTTAATCAAAATAATTAATTGTGATAAATTAGAAATATGAGTGGTTTTAAAGTATATTTACAATATATTTTTACCATTTAATACAATTTTGGTTATTTTATATAATTTCACAATTAAATCGGACATAAACAAGTGTCAATATTTAGATAGTTATTATCTCTTAAAAACACGCTTTTTGTTTTAACAACGAGAATTAAATTTAAATTAATTTCTGCCAATTCTGTATTTTGAATTTGGAAAAATGGATTCCATATTTGTAATCAGGATGCCCAAATTGTGTGAATAGGTTACTTTTATTTTTAGACATTTTGAATAATTACTTCGATAAATATTTCAATTGCTATGGTTAAAGGGTAAATCCGGTAAATAAGGGTAAAAATAATATTATAATAATAATGAATTGCCCTAAAACATGTCCTAACTTTATTGTTTGATACATTTCCGACCATGGTCATCTTTGTTTTGATTTTGGGACCCCAATGATCCACCTGTAAGTGATAAGGACACTTTAAATTAATTAAGTTAAAATAAATAAAAAAATGACATATGCATATATCTTTTAGCAAAACAATTTTTACATAGGGTTATATATGTTGGATTTTCGACTATAAATATTCATTATAAATATAAAAAGAATACATACATAATGGTATTTTATTTATAATTTTTAGACATTTAATAGTTAATATTATTTATGACACAATAATGATGAAGTATTTTCCATATCAATGGAAAAATCAAATAATTTGTATTATAAATGTTACAATAAACATAATTTGAAAGTTTTGATGAATTAAATGAATTTTATGGTTAATATGACATTATAGTATTGCATAAATGAATATTTTTCGAATTAATAAAGTTTTTTTAAGACTTTATCAAAAATCAATTATTGAATAGTGTCAAAATTTAAATAAATGAGTTTTTAAAAAAAAAAATTATATTATTAATTGATATTCTATTCCTAAAAATATAAGGTTTGGAAAAAGGACTTATATCATGATATTTGTGTCATGAATGGACCACTTTCGGGTCTCTTGGATGTATATAGTATGTTTATTAACTATATAATTTAAAAATACAAAGTGACATGGTAAATGTCAAACTAATTAATTATGAGTTAAAACTAAAAGACAAGGTTAATATAATGACCCAAACCTATCTAAATTATATTGGTTGAAATTATTTCGACCCATCCCCACATTATATTTTTAAAAATCTACTTTTTATCCATTTTAAATCGAATATGAATTTATTATAAAATATTATTTCAACCATTTCCAAAGGTCCCCCTCACCCCTCTTATAAAAGGCCACTCACCTTTCTCGCTAATTCACATGTTAACAGACTTTTGGCTCATCCAAAAACTCCCCAAATACTCTATAAACTTCCCTCACTTCAACCTAGAGGCCTTAGTTTGATCATAAATCCAACCTAAGGAGCCATTTTGATCACGTCAAAAGGAAGAACACGAAGAAGAGGTAATGTTTTCACCACACTCTTTCAAGTTCCTTTTTCATCAACTTCTTATTTATTTGTTATTTCCATTCTAAAATAATAAATCCAGTATCTTCTATATACTGTGATGTTATTATAAAAATGGTACTAACATATTCAGTATTCTATCCATCCTTTTAATGACATGTCACCATACGTGCATACGTATGGCCTACCGTCTCCACGTCGTGGTGTAATAGTTATTCAATAAATTATTATTTGGATAGGTATAATAATGATGTGAAATTCATGTAAATAATAAATATAAAATTTTAATTATTCTGTATATATGATATACCATCCAATTATATATTATTTTAATATCAAAAGAACGATATTATCGCTCGTGCGTACGTATGGACTACCGTCTCCACAAATGCGATGAGATTAATTCCCCATCATATCCATTCAAGTATAATTATCATTTTATGATTAAAAATAATGTTTACGGACTTGATTTAATTCTGTATATGAATAATATACAACCTACCCATAACAAACACGACTTATTTAACAAAACATATAAAAGAAAACGAGTAAGTTAACACCCGAAAAAATGATAATACTATAATATTATTAACAAAGCAATGCTGAAAGATCGTATATGATATTAATGTATATGATCCTTGTATAATTAAATAAAAAATATTTCACCATTATACAGGAGGCTAAACTACCCTCGACCAAATAAAAAGTACAAAGTAAGGGGTTTCTTATATCACTTTTAATTCCGTGAGATTTCCATTGTTCACCACTTATTTATTGCATGTGGTGTGTGTATTGCCCATGTTTGTATCCATTTTGTAATATAATTTAATTAATTTTTATTTACATCATCATTTTATGATCATTCTTTTAGGGGTGTATGTTTCGTATGTTACCAAATAGATAAGGGAATATGAAATTTCAATTTCCACTCATTCATCATTACGCATACATCATTGATTATTTTACTACAAGATTATGTGTGGAATCACTATTAATTTTTTTTTTCATAATTTCCACACCCATTTATATGGATATAATTTTGATACACATAATCACTCCATTTATAAATTCTCAAGTCATTTGTATGAACTTGATAAGAGTGATTTTTACTCAATCTTGATTTGTTGAGTTAAACATTCAATCCACTAGTGTTGTTTTTACAAGAATATGTGTGAATATCATTTGATTGTTTTACATATAATATCCAATAATATTGAGAGTATTTATATTTTTCACACATAATTGTGTCTTTGATTTATACTTAACATAAGGATACGGTCTTTGTGATAGATTTCATCTCAATTTACATTCCATTGAGACTCCTTTGTTGTTATACACCAAATCACTTTTATATGGTGTATATAATATAATTTGACAAATTATATCATGAATCCCTTTATACTAATGATATTACAAGGTTTTTATTATCTCAATTATTTGTATTCAATTTTCTCTCTTTTGGTTAGGAACTGTAGCTAAAATATAATTTTAAAATGTTTTTAAGATTTATTATTCTAAATATTTCTCATTAATGTACATGTTTTAAAAATGGTTTTAGGGATTTATTTATATGGACATTAATGTTTTCAAATCAAAATTATTTTTAAAAGTTTTAAAGTGGTATGGGAAACTTTAATTCAAAAATCTATTTTAAATGGAATCTTAACAAATAGTGTGATTTTTAAATGTTTTCAAGAAAATTGGGGATATTTATCTCAATAGTTTGATGATTATTTTAATAGATGTCAATATCCATCATTATTATCGATTGGGGTTAACCTGACACGATACAATATTCCAAATTTTATCAAATGAGTAATGTTTGACTATGGATGTGCTATTTTTATACCATTCATGGTTTGTGGTTAAAGTATTGACATTTCGTATGCTAGTTTTAATATTAATGTTTTTGTTATGTTTCAAAATTTTTATATGAGGAATGCATTGTACTTAGTAAGTGATGGTTGGATCCCGCTATAGCTCCTCGATGCATTGGTAGGTCTCAAGAAACAAACTAGTGTCTTGGCATGAGGCCTTGACAAAATCTAATTTGTAGTCTTGGCACGAGGCCTTGTCTACATGGTTATGATAGTCTGGTATTATGCATTACTTCATTATGAATGTGGTTATTGATATTCCATGTGATTATTTGACTAGTAGAATATCCATATGAATAAGTAAATGGCATTATTTCTTTTTATTTTTGCCATATTATGCTGATGTTCAAGTTTAAAGGGATTTTGTTTTAATTATACATAGCCTTAAATGTTTATACTTAATTATGAATGTTTCTGCTATATTGTTATCTTTTCTGGGCATTTGAGCTCACCCCTTTCTGTGTTTTATTTTTCCCAGGATGTGAAGAAGTATTTTATAAATGACCTGTAGGGATAGTATAATGGGATATGAGTGTGAAGACAAGATGTCGTTGTAGTTTTCACTTTATGATGTAATGTAAACTTGACAAATGTATCTAGTTATTCCAAGGCTACTAAACTAATCGGTCTATTGAGACTTGATCTTTTGTGATCATGCCATTGTTATGTAATAATGCATCGACTCTGGGTAACTGGGGTCAGGGCATTACAGTAAATAAAATAATTAAGTGATAATAATTTTATTTTAAAATCTATAACTTTTAAATGGTAACACAGATTGAAAATCTGAGAGTACCGTTGGGTTTTTTGGGGTGTATTTCACCTAGTAAGAGCCTAACCTTGACTGGTACATGTCGAGGGTGACTGTAAATAATTTTATGAACTTTTATTCAGATACATTCAGTAAATGTCTATGCGACATTTTTTTACTTTTAAACATGTGCTCAAAATTGAAATCTGGGGGCACTATTGAACTCGCATTGCCAATATTCACTTAAGAAGACCTTCACCTTGACCGCAGTATGTCAAGGGTGAATGTTAGTTTTCATATATTTCTTTATAGAGTTAAAAGAAAAAAAATAAATAATTAACAACATTTAATTTTTTTTAAAACATCCCAATTTGTATGTGAAGTGGTGGGGCCCACCTGACCTCCTTGAACTCCCTATTTAATGTGAGTTAACTCTTGGTTTCTACCCCAAATTAAATGTTCCAACTTTAATATAATTAATGTCCCAATAGTTAATTGAGTTAATAGACTTAACTCAATTAAAATTGGCTCTTCATTCTTCTGGTGGAGATCGTTGGCAATGGGGATTTGGGAGAGCTTTGGAGAACAAGGAAGAACATCCTCAAAAAAAAGAACCTCTCCCCAAAGAAGCGTTCTATGAATCATGGAATGTGGAATCAACATTAGGAGCATGGTGCAGGGGTGACGAACACTGACATCATCAATATCATCTCCTTCCTCATGCCGACACCAATGAGCAATCGAGGTAGGGGTTCTAATTTGAAATATAATTGAATTTAATTGTGAATTCATCATATTCTGGATTCTCAATGAAGATGGACAAACTAACATGGTCATCGTCCCGCACATATACCTTGCCCCTTCTTATTTTGGTCTTCACGCGTTCCTTGTGTTTTTATAAATACCATGTAATTAAGCGCGCTAGAAATGCAATATTGTGTTGAGCGCAATATATGGGCGGGGATCCCTCGACCCGAGGATCTCGAATATGATGTCGGTATATTTTTCAGGATTAGAATTAAGACATGGTAGCCCATGGAACGGGCGACATGGTGGTGTGATTTTCAGCGCGTGTTCTGGGTGCAACATTGGGCATGGTAGAGGGTAAGACGTGCGGTGATGAAGGACAGCCGGAAGGCAGCGTCTATAGGTGGCGTGGAAAGTCCGAGGTGGTGGCTTTGGTTCTGGATATGCGTAGAAACCCAACCGTTTGGGAAGGGAGTTAATTGGAGCATGAGAGAACCATGGAAGAATAAATGTTTGATTGGAGAGTGAAAATTAAAGAGATGAAATAAAAATAAAAATAAAAAATCATGGAAGAGTGGAGGAGGAGCCATGTGGAAACCGCATTCAAAAAATGAAGGCCCCATGCGTGATTGAATTTGGAGTTAAGGATATAAGTGATTAATAATAATAATGAAACATTATTATTATTAATTTTTTGATAAAACACTTTTTGACTGTAACTTATCTGTGCGACCTCGGTTTTTATGAACCGTCAGTGGCAGTACGATCCTGACATTGAGAGGAAAATTATAAGTCCAATATTTGATGTCTTTTTTAGGTTTTTGGATCAGGTACCTGAAACGATGTAATAATAAAAATATATTGTTGTTATTAAATCATCGATCGTATATAACTCCTGCTTGTGACATCTGATTGACTTAATATAAGTGGCGACATGATCCTGACATTATGAGAGTTGATTTATGTATAATGTTAAATATAAAATTCTGTTTTGTGGCTCGGGTCCCTGAAACACCCAATAATAACATAATTATTATTTTTGTTGGGTACTGTATTTAACTTTTCTCCCTCACACGGTGTTGAAATGATGAACCATCTGCGGCACTGAAATACTTATGACAAGGAAGTCCATTTGAGATAATCCACATGAATTTGAGAGAATGATGGATTTTGGATGGGTTGGATCATACTCGAATCCCACCAGGCCCTTGGAACAAAACACTTATAACTTACAGACTGTGTGTCCGATTGATGCATAGTCTATTGCATTGAGACCCTTTTTTAAGTGGAGATCCATTAGAATACATTTCACGGGACTTCATGGAAGTAGGAGTATCAACCTATGGCTTGAAAATATGATCCTCCCAAAATCAAGCAAGCTTAGGGCAGAAACCCTATAGCTAGCTTTAACATGGTAAAGGGATCCTATGTGGCTTTGACAATGTACTGACAATGTTCTAGGATCTTGTATGGGTCTGACAATGTACTGACGATGTACTAGGATCTTCTATGGGTCTAACGATGTACTGACGATGTACTAGGATCTTGTGTGGGTCTGACGATGTACTAATGATGTACTAGGATCCTTTGTGGGTTTGATGATGTGCTGACGATGTAATAGGATCATATGTGGGTTTGATGATGTACTGATGATGTACTAGGATCATTTCTGGGTCTCAAGATGTAAAGATGATGTACTAGGATCCTCTGTAGGTATGGCGATGTACATACAATGCACTGATGATGTACTAGGATCCTATGTGGTCTTGAAGATGTACTGATGATGTACTAGGATCCTATCTGGGTATGATGATGTACTGACGATGTACTAGGATCCTGTGTGGGTCTGACGATGAACTGATGATGTACTAGGATCCTGTGTCATTCTTACGATGTACTCATGATGTACTAGGATCATGTGTGGTTTTATAATTTGGGATCCTTCGTGGGTCTGCCTCTTAATAGAGTAATATGATTCTGTAGTAACATCTAATCATCACTACTATTTTACATAAGTTATATCTGGTTTGAGCATAGTTCGTATCTGTGTGGTATTTTCTTTCATGGTAATACCATGGTGGTATTATTCTGTGTGGCATACCTGTGTGGTACTTACCTTTGAGGTATTCCTTCCTTTGTGGAATAGTTCATATTTGGGATTTTTGGTTGGACCCTATGTTTCCTCATGATTGAGATGGGTATACATGATAACTTAGTAATATGTATGGACATGAACCTATGTAGGGTTTCTAGTTGAATTATTTCCATGTGGTTTATCCTTTGTGGATTTTGTGAGACCTTTAGGGTCTCAGGGTCCCTACTGAGAATCATTATTCTCACCCCTGCACGGGCTATGCCCACACCCTGTTGTGTTTGGTGCAGATGATGGACAATGCTAATCGAGGTTGAGGGTACCAGGATTGGATGATTCCCAAAGGTGGACCATATGGCGTGTCGGTACGCAGAGGAGACGAGAAGACATAGAGTGATGAGGAGGGGATCTATACCTACCCTTATAGTAGGAACCTCAGAAGATGACACAGTAGCATTCTTTATCTTTATTCAGTTGTTTTTTATTTTCAATTGTTCTTGTACCTTTGCTGTTGGGCTTGTATTCCATCCCCTCTTACATTCAGTACTCTTTTTTCGATACAGTTTTCTTGTGTTCATATCTTTTTGTGTTCTTGGTTGCCTATTTTTTTACATTATATAAAGTATATGCCCTCCCATTTTTGGGGAATATGCCTTTCGGTGATATTCCCTAGCTCCTGGCCTATGGAAGGCATGCTTGGGGTAGTAAAGGCATGGGCCCATGGTTGACGGTTCATGAGAAATTGGTATCAAAGGAGTCGGTTCTATAATTGAAAATTTGAATCTGATGTTTTTAAAGGTAATAATGTTAATTGTAGTGATTGTGGTTATCAGTTTAGGGAATCTAGTATTGGTGTGGTAGCCGATGTATAATTACACATGGACACTAACTTCTGATTTCTAACTTAGTGCATGAAAACACTAATTGCGTGTGTCTTTTGGAAATTTTTCTTGTGTTATCTTTGTGTCATGTCACTGGGTATAACATAATGACTATGGAACACTGGTTCCTTATTAGGATGCCGCTGCATAGACCACAAGCTATGATTCCCAAAAGAGTACGCGATGATAGTTCACCGCGTGACGCGGCTCCAGTGTGTGGCCTTCTTACTATGTTGGCACCTTCGGGTGGTGTACCAATATCACCACCACCCATTGTCCAATATTTACCACTAGACACACTAGCATATGGTGTGAACTGACTGAGTACATTGCATGAGTCCCATCGGTAGAGGCCTCTGAGGTTTCAAGGCGAGACAAATCCCCACGCGGCTGAGGGCCGGCTGGAGGCAGTTTCTAGAATTTTCTTCCTAGTGGAGACACCAGTAGAGTATATGGTGATATTATCTACTAGTATTTTGGAGTGAGTTACCATTAGTATGTTCCATATAGTGATGATGCTTTAGTACATCCGTAGTTGTGTATATAATGAGGTGTACCAATCATTCACGGGACTCGATGAATACGATGTGATTAGTGCGTCGGGGATTAGAGTTCCGAGGGCAGTGTGTTTAAGGATGTCCGAGCCATCACTATTACTCTATGCATTCCAACTTATGTTGGGGTTGTAGAGAGTGCCTTTGTGGTTGAAGGTTCTTTGGCTGAGTGGATATAACCAGTGAATGTTTGTAGTGGGAAAACAGAAAACTAGATCCAGTCTTAGAGACATGGTCATATAACATTTTTTCGGGAAAAAGAAGTGTTACGGACAGATGAATTTACAGAGTTGTAGAAGTGGAGGTAGATATAGGGGAGAACCATAAGGTGGTGTACATTTCGACATGTCAGAACCACCACCCATTGTGGTCCCGGCCAGGATCAGGGAGCTGGAGGATAGGGGAAGAGAGTTGCTATATGTGGTCAAGGAGTGTGGCCCATGAACTACAGGAATTATTAGAGGTATGGTCTGTGTTTACTACTATCTTCCATATCAATAGAGATAGGTAACAATCATTACTTCCTTCAACGAATCTTGTACAAGACATAGAGCTTCTAGTTAAATCATTTACTTGACCCTCACGTTTGGAGATACCTCTAGGAGGAGACTCGATAATCATACTTACACCGATGGTGTGATCTGACCCTTCAGGAGAGAGTTTTAGTTGGAATCTCTTGGTGGTAGCGTCGAGGCCTTACGACAATAGTTTGGGTATGAACTGGGCATCCAGAGTTCATTCTCATATTGACTGTATTGGGAAAAAAGGTAGTGGTTTCTCTACAAAGTTGGAATATGGTTTTCCATGGATAGTGAAAAAGAAACCCATACAACATAAGATAAACACTTTCATAGGAGGGTGTAGCTGATCACTCATGAGTTGTCCAGCCTCACTCTCATGGCCGCAGAAGTTTTGAGATTTCAGTTCTCAACATGAGTGGCTAGAGTTCATCCCGGACTATGACATTGAGATATTCGATACTCTTGAGAAGGGGAACATGGTAGCAAACGCACTCAGTAGGAGGTCTAGCCTGCAGCTACTATCTGAGGCGATAGAGTTGCTAGCTGCTTTGTAGATATCCTTTGTGGATCGATATGGAGAAACTTTTCATCAGTCTCATATAGTCACTCCCCGGCATTAGCAGTGATTCAGGGTGGTGTAGCGTGGGGACGCTGACTTCAAGGCTCGACGTGCTCAGATATCCTCAGGGTATACACATGATGAATTTTTTGAAGGTCATGAGCATTTCTTCCTCTTTAGAGGACGTACCATGGTACCAGTAGTTCTACAGAAGGAGGTGTTGAGGGAGTTATATACGTCCCCTCTAGTGGTACATCCTGATGTGGTGAAGATGAACCAGGACCTTTAGCGTCAGTGCTGGTGGCCAGGGAGGAAGAAAGGAGTGGTAGATTTTGAATCACAATTCATCACTTGTATGCAAGTGAAAATTTCTTAGAGCCTGTGGAAGTCTTATGCAAAAAATAGATGGAGACCTCTGGAGTTCGAGGATTGAAACCATGTCTTTCTACGGGACTCACCTTGACGAGGTTTGCAGAGATTTGTCCAGGGCGGCAAGTTATCTCCAATGTTCATTAGACCCTTCCCGGTCCTCAACAGAGTTGGAGAGGTGGCTTAACACCTAGCACTTCCCCCTATATAGCACCGAGTGCATGACTTCTTCCATGTATCCCATCTATGGAGATATGTTCCCAACCCATCTCATGTCATCGACCAAGGTGAGTTGGACATCGAGGATGGGGTGGCGTTTTATGAAGTTCTAGTGGATATTGAGGATTGATAGTAGTAGGTCCTTCGTGGGCGGTTGATACCTCTGGTGAATGTCCCCTGGAATCACAGGAACCTCCAAGAGAGCACATGGTAGAGGGAGGCTCATATTCTTTCTTAGTACCTTTTTTGGTTGTTTTGCCTTTGTTGTAGATTTTGAGGATGTAAATCCCTATGATAGGGAGGATTTAATGTCCTTTAAACTCCATATAAATGTTTTTAAATCAAATGGAATTATTTTGGGACCGGGAATTTTACAGCATGCGATTCCGAGGACCGGAGTGCCCAGAATGATCCATCGAAGTTTGGATGTGTTTTAATTAGTGCACGTAAGTAGTTTTCCTGAAAAGGTGGAATAAATCTTATATGGTAACACAGATAAGAAATCTAAGGGCACCAATTCATTAATGATGGCGGGTTTACCATAGACGTGACTTATGTTTAATCGGCACGATCCACCATTGAGAGAACCCAAAAATTGAAAAATTGTAAATAATATAATTAAATAAACTATTTTATTCTTCAAATTCTTATAAAACACAAATGGAAGCACGGATTTAAAATCCAAGAGCACTGATGAACTCATGAGGGTATTCTATCTTTAGGAAGATACTAACATTGGTCAGCACTGTCCACTCTTCAATGTTAGTTTTGGGCCATAAATTAAAAAATTAATTTAAATTTATTTTATTGTAAAATCCATAACATTTAAACGGTATCTTAGATTGAAATCTGAGAGTACTTTTGGGTTTGTTGGGTCTTGTTTCACTTAGGTAGATCATAACATCAACCGGGGTGGGTTGAGGGTGACTGTAAATAATTTTCCAAAAAAAAATTCGGATAAATTCACTAAATGTGCAAGTGACATTTTATATATTTTGAACCATTTCTCGGAATTGAAATCTGAGGGCACCGTTGAACTTGCAGCACCAACATTCTCTTAATGAGACATTTACCTTGATAGTAGTAGGTGGAGGGTGAAAGTAAGTTTTTTTGATTTTTTTGGGAGAGTTAAGAGAATAAAAATAAAATAAAGAATGACTTTTTTCTATTTTTAGAACCTCCCAATTTGTTTGTGCAATGGTGGGGACCACCTAACCCCCATGAACTCCCTCTTTAATGTGAGTTAACTGTTGGTTTCACCCCCAAATTAAATGTTCCCACATTACTATAATTAATTTTCCCAAAAATAATTTAGTTAATAGACATAACTCAATTAAAATTTGGCTCCTCATACATTTCATAGAGATCGTTGGCAAAAGAGATTTGGGAGAGCCTTAAAGTACTAGGAATGAAAATCCTCCAAACAAAGAACATCTCCAACCAAGAATCATTATTTGAAATGAGAAATGTGGAACCAACTTTGGTAGCGTGGTAAGGGAGTGATGAACGCCGACACCATCAACATCATCTCCTTCATCATGCTGACACCAATGAATAATCGATGTAGGGGTTCTAATTTGAAATAGGATTGAATTTATTTTTTAATTCTTCATATTGTGGATTCTCAATGATGATGGAAAAACTAACATGGTAATCATCCCACACATATACCTTTCACATTGTTTTGTTCTTCATGCGTAATTCATGCATTCATCAATGCCAAATAATTAAGTTCACTGGAAACACAATATTGTGTTTCGTGGAAGATATGGACGTGGAGCCCTTGATATGAGGATCACGAATACGATGTCTGGATATTTTTTGGACATATAATGATGATGCAGTATCTCATGGATGGGGTGACATGGCGGTGTGATTACCAGCGTGTGTTCAAGGCTTAGATCCGGAAAAGGTAGAGGGTGGAACGTGCATCGGCGAAGGACAGCCGGAAGGCAGCGTCTAGGCGGTGTGGCTAGCCTGAAGTGGTGGCTTCAGTTATCGACGTGTGGAGGAACCCAACCTTTTAAAAATGGGTTAATTGGAGTGTGATAAAACCGTGGAATATGAAATGGTTTATTTGAGAGGTAAAATTAAGGAGATGAAAAAATAATAATAATAATAAATCATAAAAGAGTGGAGGATGCGACATGTGGAAGCCGTGTTTACCAAATGAATTCCCCATGCGTGATAGAATTTGGAGTTAAGGAAATAAGTAATTAATAATAATAATAATAATAAAATATTATTATTATTACTTTTGTAGATAAAACAATTTTTTCTCTATAACTTATCCGTGCAACATCAGTTTTATGAACCATTAGCAGCAGTATGACCCTGACATCGAGATGGAAAATATGAGTCCAATATTGGATGTCTTCTCAAGGTTTTAGGATGGGGTAACTGAAACGTTTTAATAATAATAATATATTATTATTATTAAATCTTCAACCCTCTATAACTCCTATGTATGACGCCAGATTTTCTTACCATAAGTGGCGATGTGATCCTGACATTAAGATGGTCGATTTAAATCTAATGTTGAATATTAAATTTTGGTTCATGGATAGGGTCCACGAAACACCCAATAATAATAATAATACGGGATCTTGTATTCGACTTATCTCCCTCATACGATGTCGAAATGTGAAATCGTCTATTGCACTAAAATCCTTTAGGTGAGGAAGTCCTTTTGAGATACTCCACATGAATTTTGGAGAAAGATGGAGTTTGGCTGGGTTGGATCGTACTCAAATCCAACTGGGCCCTTGACAGTGAAACACTTATAACTCACAGACCGAGCGTCTGATTGACACATCTTCTGTTGCATTGAGACTCATTATAACATGGGGGTACTTTGGGATACTTCTTCATAAAAATTCATGCTAGTTGGAGTATCGACGCGTGTCTTGAATATTGGATACTCTCGGAATCAGGTGAGATTAGTACGAAAACCCAATAGCTGGCTGTAACATGAGAAAGGGATTTCATGTGGGTCTGATGATGTTTTGAAAATGTAGTAGGATCCTCTATGGTCCTGACGTTGTGCTGATGAAATATGAGGATCATGTGTGGTTATGAGAATGTACTGACGATGTACTAGGATCTTATGTGGGTCTGACGATGTACAGATGATGTACTATGATCCTGTGTGGGTCTGACGATGTACTGATGATGTGGTACTATCCTTAGTGGGTCTTACGATTTACTAAAGATGTACTAGGATCATGTGTGGGTCTGATGATGTACTTGATGATGTACTAGGATCTTCTGTGGGTATAACGATGTACTAATGATGTACTCAGATCGTGTTTGGGTCTGACGATGTACTGATGATATAATGAAGATCTACTAGAATACTATGTGGTTCTGATGATATACTAATGATGTACGAGGATCCTGTGTGGATCTGATGATGTGTTGAAGATGTACTACGATCCTGTGTGGGTCTGACGATGTACTACAGATGTACTAGGTTCTTGTGTGGGTCTGAAATTTGGGATCCTTCGTGGGTATACCTATTAATAGAGTAAGATGATTCAATAGTTACATCTAATCATCTTTACTACTATAACTTAAGTTTTACCTAGCGTGAGGAGATTTCGTACCAGTGTGGTATTTTCATTTATGGTAATACCGTGGTGGTATTATTCTATGTGGCATACCTGAGTGGTACTTACCATTGAGTTATTCCATCCTTTGAGGAACAGTTGAGCTTTAGGCTTTTGGGTTGGATCCTATGTTTCCTCATGATTGATATGGGATTACCTGATAAATGAGGTATATGTATTGGAATATACCAAAGTAGGGTTGTTAGTTTAATTCTTGCTGTGTTGTTTATCCTCTATGGATTTTTTGAGACCTTGAAGGTCTTGGGGTCCCTACTGAATATCATTATTCTCACCCCTGTACGGGCTATTCCCGCACCCTATTGTGTTTGGTGAAAATGACGGACAATGCTAATTGAGGATGAGGGTACAAGGACTAGACGGTGCCTGGAGGTGGACCATATGGTGTGTTGGTACGTAGAGGAGATGGGCGAACATGGAGTGATGAGGAGGTGATCTGTAACTACCCTTCATGTGGGAACCTTGGAGGATGACCTAGTAGCTATCTTTTTTATTCTTTTGTTGTATTTTATTTTCAGTTGTACTTATACCTTTATTGCTGGGCTTGTATTCTGTCCCCTCTAATATTCAGAACACTTTTTCAATACTGTTTTCTTGTGTTTTTATCTTTTAGTGTTCTTGGTTATATGTGTTTACAGGATATAAGGTAAATGCCTTCCCGGTTTTGGAAAATATGCCTTTCGGTGCCAGTCGCCAACCCCTAGCCTATGGAAGGAGGGATTGGGGTAGACACTGCACGGGCCCCAGGGGATGGGTCATGACATAATAAAAATTTGAATGGTCTAATATTTACATATTCTTCATCCACATTAGTAGGATTTAATTTCCAACACACAATATGTATTTCTATTAAATGCATGTGTGGATCTTCTCCAGTGAATCCTTTAAATCTCGCCAATAAGTGAGTTATACTAGATTTTAGTTCAAAATCAGGTGCCTCTCCTTTATTTTAATATAGGTGGGATGGATATCAACATCAGGTGGTGTTAGTTATTATAATTTCCTATTTTATTCTGAAATTTTATGAAAGATTACATCAGTATTTATGTTGATTCTAGATGAATAAAATGGAGGATCATGAAGAGTGTCAATGTTTTGTGTTTCCTCTTTTAAAGGGTTCTCTTTTGCACCTCGATGTCACAAATATAGGATCCTCTTAGGATCAGGTTCGAAAGATAGTAATTTTCATACATTATAATGCATCATACACAGAACCTAAAGAAAAATGAAATCACAACATAGCCATAGAAGTAAAGTTTTAAGATTAATCAAAAAAATTTTGATTACATTTAAAAAAACTTATCAAAAACACGCAACAAAAAACCAAAGCAATCTCTTGAAATGGTTCCAAAGTTTGAATTCATTTTCATGAAAGTCAGTCTGATTATGATTTTAAGAATGATTTATAGTATACTATATACCCTATGATATCTCTTAAGGATCATTTATAGGATTAGAGTATGATTTTTAAATTAAAAGTACTAAAATGGGGGTGATTTTGAAAACATTTTTATTGAAAACAAAATTAATTTATGGATTATAATTTTTGATAAATAATTAGATTATTAAAATATATGTTATGAATTTTATCATTTCCAAGTTACTAAACAGCTTGAAAAGTCCCATGTTCTTAATTGATTATTATGTTTTTTGTGTAATCATTTGATTGATGGTTTTCCAAGATCTCATGTACCCACAATTCCTATTTCGATGAAAATAGGACTAAACATGACATAAAAGTCACATATTCAAGTTCCATCCACTAATCATGAATAATGGTATGATAAGGATCACAGAAAGATAAAATGTTTGGGAATGAATAAGAGTCCTATTCTATCTAATCAGAACAACCCAAGTCGTACACTTAAAATTGGACACCGATAAGTTATGAAATAAAATGTTTTCCAATTAAAAGAATCCGAAAAATTTAAGAAATATATAAAATAAAAATTAATAAAAATATACACCAATCCAATAGAGAATTATTTTCTGAAACACCCTCTTTAAGTGAGTATCTCTATCACAATGATCACCCACCATACAGCTCGAGATCAGGAGGATGATGAATCTCGGGGGGAACTATTTTTTCAATATTGATCCCCCTATGAGGATAGGGGAATAAAAAACTTCTTTTATGATGATAGATATACATGGTGAAATAGAAATGGAATATGTATTCATCTGGTTCGAACATTTAAATGAGGATCCCATGGCTCCTTTTTATAGGAAATGTGGAAGGCGATTTTGGGAACATAGATTTTAAAAAACAAATTGGGACATTATTTTTGACCCCCATTATGTATTATCTCACTTTGGATAAACTAATAAAGATATATCCCCACCTCCTTACTATCTACACCATATTTTGGGATTCTTTTGGACACATACAGCTCGAGATATAGACAAATCATAGCACACAACTTTTGACTTCATGCAAATTCAGTGTTCTTGATTGTTATGGTCGATTGGGTCACCTAATGGATGAATTGAGCTTGGATATCTGAATAAGAGTTGCATCTCATTGAATTTTAGACCAGGAAAAAATCATCCTATTTAGATGCATGTATGTTTAGTACCATTCACAATAGTGGATAGGTGTTTGTGGATCCCATGAAATTTTGGCCCATTTTTCTTTAACTTCATCCTAGTTACTATGAATCACATCCACCAACAATGAAATTATACAAGAATGTAAATTTACTATTTTTAAAATTGATTATCAAAAAATAAATGATTCAAACTGGTAGTGAATTTTTTTGTAATAATTGATATTTACACTACCAAATCAGTTTAATTTAGTGTTGTAAAGGGTAAAAATGAATTGTTATTTGCGGTGCTATCACCTATCTCTGAGAATCATTATCCCTTTCTGAATACTACATAGTTTTGGTGATGTGGAATATTTCATATATCTTCCTTGGATGTTAGACCGAGTGCACCATGTCTTCTACATGTCATAGTAGAGGAGGTATGTGCATGAATAATCCCACGTTATCAACAGGGGTGACTGGGAAAAAGAGGATGGGAAAAACATTATGGAGTCCCCAAAATACATAAAGGATCATACAGAGGATCACTTTTTGGGTGATAGATTTATTTATTACATCTCTAGTGAGAGCATAGAAATCTGTAGGAGAGCACATCGGAGCAGCAGGCTCATATTTTTTCTCAGTACCTACATTATTTCGAGAATCCCATGTTTTAGATTATTGGGGCATAAAGCCCCATGGTGGGGATTATTTAAAATTATAAATGTTTTGTGAATTATTTTTGAATATTATATGGATTATTTTTGAGACAAGGTGCTGAGAGGGCATCCGATTTTGAGTCATGGGGTTCCTGAAATAATTACTTGAAATATATAAAATATATTATATGGTACTAGTATGTAGTTTTACATAAAAAGTATAATAAAGTATAAAAGGGATCCCAGATTAAAAATATGAGGGCACCATTGAGTTTAGAATGTGAATATTACCCCTAGCGCAACATAACAATAGTCGATGTGGGTCATTTGTTCAAAATTCATAACAGGTGGAGAAATGAATAAAATAATTAGAATACATTATTTTATTTAAAATAGTTGATCCATCGACTGGTTACCCTTTAAGAAAGATATAATTTCTGAATTATAGGGTTATCCACATAACCCCAGATCCTCTAGAGAGTAATTTTAGAGAGCATTAGAGAATCCTTCCAGGAAAATGATGATGGATTGTGGATTGATGATCGATGAACATCAATTTTGAAGGATCTCACCATAGAAAAAAACTCAATTCTTCATCAATGATCAATAAAAATGGATTTAGGGTTTGGTTTTTGATATTTTTTCTTCCTCGTTCATGATTTTTATGATGAACACAGGTCAATCAACAAACAGATTTATCAATTTATTAATCATCATGTAGGATGGGCTAATTTTTGGGGTTTTGATCGAAGATTTATTCTTTGCGATTTTTTACCGATTTTTCATTCTTATGGTGACTAATCATGATTTTTATGAACTTCAATAGAGGTTCATTCCTAAGGTTATTGTTTCTACTCCCCCTATTAATCGTTTGTCACATGAGTTCTTATGTTGGCATGAAACTCAAAAACATCAATCAATCAATCATTGCACAGATGTTTCTAAAAAATTGATCTGATATCGTGGATCTAGGATTGGAAAAAAATGAAGGTGGTGTGATGAAGGAATTAGTGATGAATCTGATAATAATTGATAATGAATTTCATGTTCTTCTGCATTAAATAATGATGGATTTTGATCCAATTTTTTGACTAGTTATAAGGCCCAAATCACTTTTATTCACTGATGGAATGAAATTCTTTGGATTGATCAATTATTACTTGGAATGGAGACCACTATATTAAAGGATGGATCATTAGATATGATTCACAGATGATGAACTTGGGATTCTAGAAAATCTCTATATACACAACACATACTCTAGAATAACACAGGTTGTGGGGCCACCTAAGTGGTGGTTTGGGTTTTGGGTGTGATTAATGTTTCGAAAAGAATGTGTCTTGGTCAAAAAAACAAGTGATCCATCCATAGATACATTTTGTGTACCCAGGGAAGTACACAGAAATGGGTTGAGTACACCAGAAGCCAAAAGGGTGTGTACTTCCCCACACAAACATGGGGTGGACCAAGTACAGGGGCTAAGACATGTATCGGTACATGGACAAGGGTACATGGGATAGGGTAGTGTAATAAACCATAGGTAGAATTCATAGGATTCATACACAACATGTAATTCTACATAGACCCAGTTTGACAACACATACCTCTGACGTGAGTAGGACCAAGAGTTAAGGGATACAACGTGTGACCCCTACTATACACCATGTAATCCATTGCACATGGACTGGATCTCTTATCCTCATTAACAAGAAAATTTTATGTTAGGTTTCTTTCCCCGTATCCCTTTTGTAAGGTTGTTATAGAAATGTTTCCTACTTCTAGGACAATGATACCTTCATCAATATTTCATTGATAGAGTAATCAGAATCTGGAAAAGAGGCCCAAAGTGAGATCCTCTATTCATCTTCATGCTCTAGGTGGCATTCATCCAATCATTGTGACTAACACTATACATGAATCGATCCTTTACAGAGCAGTTTAATCCATATTTGAGTTGTTGGTATCACCCCACGGCCCTCATAGTTATCCTCTTCTATGTATAATATTTTCTTTGAACTATCAGTGTGTGTTTTTCATAATGAGACCCAATGGTCAGTACCTCTCAAAAGTATATAATCTGTGCTATCATACATAGGATAGTGTTATCCAAGATAAGTTCATCATGGAATTATTCAGATAGATTCCTAGGATGGGTATATTGTGGTTGTGACTAACCTCTAGAAGGTGTATCTTTGTTGAGTATATTAGGATTTTCATGATATATGTGTTAAAGACATATAAATGTGTAGATATGACTGTATTTCCTTTGTTGTATGAATTTTGGGTTCGTAGGGTCCTAATTGGTATTTTTATACACCCCCATGCATTGGATTTTCCAATATGTTCCATGTCTTATGTAGACGATCAACCTTTTGGTACAGTCCTAGATGGACCAAGACCAAATGGTTTTTAATGAGACAAAAAAGACCAATATGTGTTCCTATGGTTTATAGATAGTAGTTACAATACCTTTACATATTGGTTGGATTTGAGCAACAAACTTTATTTTGGTGGGATTGTATTTGGTCCTATTTATTTTCCATTACTTCTTATTGTACTCGGGTTGTGGGATATAGATGTATGGATGCATTGTTTGTTTATTTGTTTTTACATTTCATTATTTTGTGGTATTTGAGATGTATGTAGAATTATATGTACATAAGAAATGCCTCCCATATTTGTGATACTTCTATGTGGTGCTAGTCACCTTCCCCTTTCCAATTAGAGGTGGGATTATGGGGTCATATGATAGGCTCCACTCGGACGGGTCATGATAGTAAATTTCCCCACCTCTAGAGATTATTTCTGGGGAAATGGATTTTATATTTGGAATCATGTTTTTCAAATTTAGTAAGTAGGAAAACCTCATTTTTATTCGATATGAATAGAAACATTGGTAAACAAATTAGTCACCATGATAAGAGTTAAAATGGGTTTAAAAAGTAAATACTAAAATGAAAAATGATAAGATGACCTCAAAACTTGTGTAAATATTATTTTATGATCATATTTCAACACTATATCATATTCATTTCTACTATGTGGCATTTTTATCAAATTTTCATAACTAAGAGATTAATATATTTTACTCTTCTAAAAAATTTCAATTGTGTCTTCTCCAACACTTATAAATGGACACCCTCTCATCTCTCTTCCCCATAATTAAAAATCATTTTAGATCATTCAATACCTAAAAAAATAGTTTATAAAATCCCTCCCTACATTATAGTTGTTCTAGTTTAACCATAAAACCATCCATTGAGGTATTTAAATATCCATATAATGGAAAATGAAAACATCTTTGAAACTTATATGTGAACTACCACCACATGAGTCGATGTATTTCATTTTTCATCACTAAATCTTTTGGATGGTTATAATAATAGATCAAAATTTAATTATATGATATATAAGATATAAATATCACTGTTTAATTGTAAATAAATATTCAAATTCTTTTATTAATTTAAAAAATAATAAAAATATCACTCATGCATAGATATGGACTACTACCTCATGAACCGTTGTATTTTATTCTTTATCATTGACTCAAGTGGATGATATTTATAGGTGGATATAATGAAAAATTATTATATTTATAAAATAATTATAATTCTAAGAGTTACAAAATTATAATTAGATTATTTCCTTCTTGTTTATTGATAAATGGAAACATTTCTCATGATTACATATGGATTAACGTATCCTTGGTGTAATGTAACTAATATTTCTCAACAACCATAAATTATTAGTTCTAAAAGGAAAATTATTTTATAGTAATTTTATTTATAAAATGATTAGGATTAATGAAATGAAAAAATAATAAACCATTTGACCCCATACATCTTTACAACTTCTTAGCCAGGATTCCACTTAATGATGCCCATGATTATATGTCACATGGCCTCAAGTGTGCCTCGCGGTGCGTTAGAGACTTAAGAATATTACAGAGGTACATGGGTATGTTTTTCTGAAGGCTATTCCATTATTTTTCAGTGTAACATATTCATATAACAAAATAATTGATACCAAATTATTATATAATCATCAAAAAAATATAAACATGAAGAAGACTTTAATAACATATAATATAAATGAATACATATCCAATATGATGATAATATTTTGTTTCAAAAAATATATAAAATATGTAGATAGTAATCTAGTAAAATACATTTTTCAAAATACCAAAAAGACAAAAAAACTATTTCTTGGAAGCATCATAATTCTAGCTCTGTCTCATACTCTCCTAATATTAGGAAATGAAAAATCAAGAATCATATAGTTGGAACATTCCCCAGTCACTACATTCCTATATGAAGTCTATTAGGGTACCCTAGAGGGGCATGAATTGTGTGTGACACAAAACACAGTAGAACACCACCATTTGTGACTATAGAAATTCCATCACATGTGATATAAAATAGAATAAGTCTACAATATATAATAATTATAACAATAATTATGTAATGTTTTAAAAAAATTAATTATTGTCTCTCCAGACATGGTTCCCTATAAACAATCACCTAGATCTCCTAAAAAAGAGTAGCTAGAAAGCATAAATGGATGGTGTAAAATGGTCTAGTCTAAAAATTATAATTGGATACTCATACCTGGCTATCTTTAACATATAAAAACAACAACAATGGTCCTGTCATGTATTCCATCGTAAAACATCCAGAACAACCTCTTTGTATAATAAACTACCAATCGAAAAAGGGCCAAATAGAAGGTATAGAAGACCAATTTATCCATGTAGATTTCAAGGAGCGTCATGACATAAACATGGTAATGAATTGGGTGAAGTCCAAGGATCATGTCTAGAATCATATCCAATGAGATTCCAAAAAATATAGATCCACTGGTTATCAAGCTAAATGGAAATCTATGGAATCATGATCCAAGGAGTAATAATGTCAAAGGAATCTAGTATCATAATCAAGATCCATGGAGTTGAAATTTTAGTGGAACCTAATGGAATCATGATCAAAGGAGCTTGTCCAAGGATCCCACTACCATTATAAATTCATAAATTAGTTCATTAAATATTTCATATCCATCCAAAATGAATGATTTCATTTAAATAATTAAATAATTCACATATAAACCATTTAACTAGATTAATAATATGTTATACCACACCATAAATGCATAAATATTCTAATATCAATTCAAATCAATTGATTCATTTCATTTACAATTGAAAAAGTAAAACATTTTTCTCACACCCTTAAACAATTCATTAAATTTTCCATGAGTATCCTACTAAAATTTTCGATCAAAAACACACCCAAAGGGGTGGTACATCACTGGTAAGATACTAGAGAACACCCCATGGGTGGAATAGGTTGAGGCTAAAATACTCCAACCATAAAATTTTACTAACCAGAAAACCTATAAAGTTTTGATTAATTTATATCATGGAATTAAATTAATTTTAAGTGAAACATTGTATTTATTGGCATGAAACAAAAATATAGAAATATCAAATATGACCAAAATGTATGATAAAATGATATACCACCTATAGTATACAAATTTTACAACAACTACCCCGTATTAACCACTAATTCAGTCTTGATCGAGAGAAAAATATAGAACTGATGAAGATCATGAAAATAAGGTATATTATCTTAAAAAAAATCCTCCATTTATAAAAATAAAAAGAACAATGAACCTTGTTTAATAAATATCATACCATCATAAGAGCAATGAGACCAACTGTTCTTTAGTATTGTAACAGGTAAAGAATTGAGAGATAGTCCTAGATTTTGAGCTTTAACGGGAGAGAAAACCCACTCTTCTATCCTCTAGAGTGAAAGGTGTGAGTTATATATGGAAAAAAATGTATTTTTATAAAATTTTGAACATATGGATGAATCACTCCTCCTATATCTAAACTTCACTAATATCGATACTTGATTCATTACAACACACAATGTAGTATCTATACGACACTAGAAGAATCAGGACATGTTATAATGTTAGTCTAACTTTTAGCTCAAGAGAGGATGTCTCATAGGTATATTACCATAAAATAATCAATAAAATATTATTCATGCATGTATGAGATGAATCTATGTTTGAAATTTCATTTATTATGCATTTAATAATAGTGTATCCCCAACAAACTCGTAATTTTAAATAAATTCATGAGATGATCCTAGGAATCTATAGATCTCGCCTTATCTATGTCACATAATACATTTGTCTCTAAGATAATATGAAATAGTTAGTGAATATGATCCATCCAAAACTGGAACTTTGTGAACATTGAATATAACCAATTCTCTCTCAGGGTATCAAAAATGTTCTCCAGATGCTTGTCATGGTTATGCTGATTTTGAGAATGCATCAAGATATCATCCACGAACCGCAACACAAATTAATATATATATGGATGGAGAACACTATTAATATATTTCATGAATAATACTACCCTGTAAATGTGTTTTAATGAGATAACCAAAAACTAATATAGACCATGCTGGCTACAAAAACTTGTATGAGGTATGTTTGTTGGGCGAACACGTACCTAGTGATAACCCGCTATCAAATAAATCTTTATGAAAATATGTGATTCTTGGATCTAATCAAATCGATCATCTATCTGTGAAAATAGATATATGTTCTAAACTATTAGTTGTTTAATATTTTGATAGTCCACACAGATCCTAAGGGTTATATCCCACTTTTATACAGAAATTTATAGAGAACACCATGGAGAATTACCTTGTTGTATAAACCCCTTTGCCATCATGTCCTCTAGCTTCCTATTGATCTTCTACAACTCCATAGTATCCATCCTATAAAGGGTAATGAAAACCAATGAAACTCTGGGAATAGAGTCTATAGAAAACTAAAAATCTATCTCAAGTGTTAAAATATAAAATTCAACTAGAAATACATCTTGGAAATGATAAACCACCGATGGAGAATATCTCTGATTCATTCCCTGATCGTCCAGATACAAACTTGCAATCTGGTTGACCATCCCACCAGGGCGTTGATACATGGGCCCATCGCAGATCACCAGAACATCCTATTAATCCATTACAATAATATATATTTTCCCTGGTGATGTGACGGAAACTCTATAGTTATATTAATTTACATGAGTTGAATAGGAAACAATATAGTCCATCCTATGTATGAAATCAAACTCAAACATTTAGGGGATAAAAATATTCCATATGAAGTGACACCTGACTACCTTAAGCAGTAACACCCTGAATTGGATTAAATTGCACTTTCTAATCCCCAACAGAGTATATTGTGTCAAAAAACTAAATAATGAGTTTGAGTCACTCTATTAAATGTATTGATTTCAAACTGTATGAAGAAACTGAATAAAAAAGTGAAGATAGAAGAATAAAGAGCACTATGATTATACCTCACACTATATATGGCATGGAGCTCCGCTCCTTGGGGGTAGTTCATAAAAAATATATTTTTCTTGAATGAATGCCTTATGAACCAACCTCACTACATAGTGTAGTCCCTATCAACCATTTAGTTTCAACTGAATGATAGAACCCTTTTCCATGACCACCTCTATATTTTGAACGACTAGTACTACTCATGCACCCTCCCAGATTGAAAGCTTTTAATACTTCGACTAACAATAGATTCATAATTTATCCCTTTCTACTAACTGCTAGAGGAATGGTCCTACAGAAACGTTTTACATGTCCCAAACTTTCATAAGCTTGACACTCGACTGGGTCTATATCACAACAGTACCTCATATGTCCCCATATCCCACACTAATGATACAAAACAACACTACTATAACTAACATAATATCTTTTATTACCATCATGATAATCTTATAATCAATGCTTCCATCTATTGGAATATGGAATACTAGGTCCATATGATGAACTACAATGAACTATGGTCCCAACTTCCCTCAAGTTATTCTTATTAATCATCACTTGATTCATTATCTCAGTAATAGTAATCAACTAAAAAACATTTACTTGTGATCAAACAACATTCCTGAGACTATCCTAGATGTGTATCACCCTTTATATGAAACAATCAAGATACATTGATGAAAAAATTAATGATATATTATGGGTTTTGAATTTTCTATAATATTTATAAAGCCCTATTCTAGACGTAAGAACTCACTAGCCCATTCAACTCTCAGGGTATTGTTAAAGAAGTATTCATAAAATGTAGATTGTAAGTCCCTCTAAAACATATCTTAGAGAATATTACATTAGTTAAAAACGTCAAACTATCACTTATCTACTACTTGAATAATATATGATGGGATCTTTACTATACTCATAAGAGGTGTATTCAGAGGCTAAATAGTATACAATGTACAATCAAGACACAACTCTACATCTTGTGGACCACCATACCCTGAAAATTTAAGATGAATCTATTGTTGGGATAATGACATCCTCTCTTCCATATATGATGCGGGATATCAAGATCCCTTAATGGTCCATATGAGGTGTAAGAAACCCTCACAGAATTGGTCATCAGCACCCTTATCCAGCATAACCACTAGTTCCACAATTGTAACTACTAGAGGATCTACTAGTATCCTAGGTCCCCCCACCTCTAGAGCATGTTCATATCCACCCTCTTAAAACATGATTGGATGTAATCATGGAGGCAAATATCTACAATTCCAAATAAATGCCTCAAAAAAGAATCACCTATAGACCAACACATATATAATTAAACTTTTTAAAAGTTGAACCCTTCAATGAAACATGACACACCCCTCTTCCTGCATCTAAAGATAGTAATGGGAAAAAAGAATAATTGAAAAAATCAGCATAGACACTTCCTTATTCCCATTATAATGATAGTTCAATGACATGTTATTTGTTTCCCAATTTCAATTTCATTTTAATTAAGCCTTATTAATAATTATCTTTAATATGTTTGAAAAAAATTATTCATAATTTCTAATACACAAGGCCCCATAAACCATATGAACTAAAATGGCGTGTGAACATAATCTAAACCATAAAATGTTTCATCCCATGAATCCAATGTTCCATGGATCAAAGTGCTGTAATTGACAACAGGGGGTGTTTTTTGTAGACATCGAAAATAAAATTGTATAGGATATGAAAAAGACTCAACAAACCAACTATTTATCTAAATATTTTGGACAAATAATTTATCAATCAAAAACTATATCACTCAATACACACATAATAAAAGTCATTCTATCAGGTAATGCATCCTATATGGTAGGGAGTAATTCATGGCATGAAAATAATGTATAGTTCAAAAAAATGATTAATGAGAAATAATTACCTCATCTCGTCAGGAAAAATATCAATATCTATAATCATAGTAACGATAATACTCAAGTGTGTAATTTCATGGGGAATTCAAACAATCTATAAAATGTGAAATACATAATTTTAGTTTTCTTAATATGGGTAATTTTGATTTTTCCATACGTGGGTCACTTACTCACATGAATTACTCACTAAAAAAATCCAATTTTTTCTAAATATCATATTTTTTGAATCAAAATTGAAAAAGCAAACTAGAAAAGAAAACACCATCTAATACCACATTGTAATATCCCAAACTGGATGCCACTGAATGGTTCACTGAGCAGGTAGGCCACATTACACCAAGCATGAACCTATATATTTAAGTGGTTTTCAAACAAAATCAAGGGCCGAGGGTAAATCTATTGGAACAATATTCCTTCAATTTAGAGTACAACGTATTGGTATAACAAATATAATACTAGAAGAAGCATAATATAATCTGTAATTGATGATAAACATATTGAATACTGTAATGATGAATAATCCAAATCCAATTGTATAAAATATGATGATAATTAAATATTTCTAAAAATAAGGAAAATAGGCACATCATAATATAATATAATACATGTATCAAATTACCAAATTGAACAAAAATGAAATATAACTAGCTATAATCATGATCCTAGATCGGTCCTATGTTCCCCTACAACTAAATAACAAACAATAATGCATCATACATTGGGTTCTTTCCCGAGTCCCTACCTTTGTCAATGATGTTTTTCAAGGATCCCAATGGCTACTTGAAGTGGGTGTGAGATAAAAAAAGTAGTACACCACCAACATTGTCTTTAAAAATTCATGTATATGTAATATAAACACAAGTACAATGCAATATTTCATAGGTATAATGGTAATAAATTTACCTATCAAGCAGACAAGTCATGTTTTTCCAAACATGCGTCCCTGTGAAAAAAAACTTTAGATAAAAAAAGTGATGTTTTAAAACATAATAATAAGGTGTAAAATATTCATGTCTAAGAACTGTATTCAGATACCCATACCAGGACTATTGATAACATTGTAAAATTATCACAATTATTATTCTAGTTAATCCAATATAAAACATCCACAATTACATCACCATGTAATCAACTGTTAGACACTGAGGATCTAGATCCAATGTATATAAGACCAAGGTTTTCTCCTCGATTCCCAATAGAACCTTGAATGAAGCTCGATAACAACTTAGGTGGGTTCCATGGATTACGTACAGAGGCATGTCCAATGTGAGTCCCACTATGCTAGACCAAATAAGTAGTATGGCCTTCAGTATTCTATAGAATCATGATCCAAGGAGTTTAAATGTCCTTGGAATACATTTTCTTAATCATGATCCATGGGGTAGAATGATCCATGGATTCTAATGGAATTGGGATTCAAGGAGCTCATCAAATGAATCTACTTCCATTATCAATTCTTCAATCGGTTCATTAAACATTCCATATTTAACCACAACCAATGAGTTCTTAATGAACATTAAAAAATTCCCATACAAGAAATTTAACTAGTTCAATAATATGAAATAACATTAAAAAGAATCATCAAACATCTCATTTCAATTAAAAAAATTAAATCCTTTCATTTAAAAATGAAAAAGTAAAACAACGTTCTCACAAACTTAAACAATTTATTAAATTCTCATTGATTATCAAACTAGACATGGAGAGCTCAAATGCACCCAATGGGGTGGTACAACCATAGGAATGAATCAAGGTATCACCCATTGGGTTCCTTGGTTGAGGGTAAACAACCTCTAACAAAAAATGTTACTAAGCGTTAAACCGAATAGGGTACAATTCAATTATATCAAGGCTCTCAACTACTTTAAGTGGATACTCAAAAAGGTTTATCATATAGGGAAAATTAGGGGAGCTATAATATGACCAATCTATATGGGAAATAGTATAGCCCACAAACTATATACTTGTAGTAGAACACATTTCAATATCGACTTCATATTTCCTTTAGATCGATAGAAAATAGAAGAACTGATGAATATATTAGAAATATAGAATATTAAATTTCACCTAAATAACTCCATAGATACAAAGAAGAATGAATAAAAACCAAATATAAATGAATATCTTACCAGTGTGCATTCAATGATATCAATAGATCTTAAATCGGGCATCGAATGAAAAATCAAGAGCTAAGCCTAGATTTTGTACTTCACTTAGAGAAAAAAACCCCCATATGTCTTCTTTAATGAATATAGGAATAGAGGTTATTTAAAATAATATTTTGAATGAAAATTAGTAATCTCAACCAAAAACACTAGGTTACATGGTTTTCCTAGTCATTCACTAGCATAGCTCCCTTCCCTGCCTTAAGAAGTACCCCATACAGTTCATGTGCATTGTTGGGTAAACCATGTGTAAACCATGTTTCTTCCCTATTCTAAAAATATAAATCTACCGGAAAAGGCATGTAGCCCTAGTCACATGGTTAGGGAAAACTTTTCACTCTTTTATACTCTTGGTTCGGCCCCACATGGTTCACTCAAACTATGACACTAGGTTTTCTCGGTTTCTACTAATCATGCTGCCAATATTACTTTTCAAAAAAGTAAGTATATGCCCTGTGAACATTCCCCAAACACCCAAAAAACCACTTTAACATCATTAGGCATTCCGATTATGTCAAAAACAATCATTTTAATCGAATTGAAACATATTCCTACCATAAGGAAAACTAGGGGTCTTAAAATTCCATTAAATTCATTTTTGAAATTTCGTACTATAAAACATCAAAATATCAGAAGAAAACATAATCAGTTTTATTATTATGTATAACATAGTAACAATTATAATCAAATAATCAAAAAATTTATCGAATTGAAAAAATTTCATAATCAAGTACATAATTAACTTCACAATATTATTAAGGAAGATAAAGAGTGTATGCGATAATTTGGACTCATTGTAAGTTATTTTTTATCTTAAATAATTTTTTTAAATGTTTTGAAAATTTATTTATTATATTTATCTATAATGACCATTGTATTTTATGGATATCTAAATATTTTAATAAATTAAATTAAAATTTAATTTTACCTCTCTGTTGAATTTATAACAGAGGTATTAAAAATGAAACATCTTATCTAATTCATATAGTACTATTAAAATTCTTTATAAATTATAAAATAATATATTTTTAACATATATGGTTTTAATGGATTTTCATTACCCTAAAACTGTTATTTTATATTTGGATTCCCTTAAAATATTCCATTTTTTATTTAATTAAGGACACTACTTACCCTTGTTCTAGATATTTTGGTTTTAAAATTTATATTTTAAAGGAAAGGGAAATGTTGATATTCAAAAACATTTTACATATGGTTTCAAAGGTATGTTTTTCTAGTTTCATTATTTAATTGAAATATTTTACATGTTTTTTTTTCATTCTATGAAAATTTTTATATTATAGGTGAACCCTATATTTAAATACTATGAATTTTATAATGATTACATACTATAAAGATTTATAATATAATTAACTAAGAATGTTATGTTATTTTTAATGTTTTTTATAAGGTTTTATTTACGATTGTGTTCCATGAAATCTATATGAATTTTCTATTCTTCGAAACAAATTTTCATGAAAATAATTTTTTTCATAAGGTTAGGTAATGAAATTTTGTCTAAAGGAATGATTATTACCTTAAAGTATTAGAGGTATGATTTTTATAGAAATTATCTTAATCGGTTCATGTGTTTTCTTTGAAACCATTATTATATTTATTTTCCTTTTATGTTTTTGTATAAAGTGTTTTATGGAAAAAATTGGGCGCTGAAGTTGATTTCATGTAAAAGTAAATAATTATTTGAGCTCAATTTTTATAATATTGAATTAGAAGTCTATTATATGATATCATCATTATAAAATAGACTAAAAAATTTATTTTCATTAATATATAAGTCCCTTACTAAGATTTTTGTGTTCATCCCACATTTTTGAATGTTTTTCATATGGTTTACGGAAGATTCTTAACCATAATGAATTCATGATGAAAATTTTAATGATTTTTTATGAAAAAAAAACATGTTTCATTTTAAAAGTATTTTATTGGGAATAAAAATGGAAACTCTATGTACGTGACAACTTATTAATGATTGGTTTTTTATGTGAGAGTTATGTCAAAATTCTCAACAAACAAAATGTTAAATGGTATTCTAGAATGCTTGAAAAGTAATTCTTTTTTGAAAATTAAATTATAAAATGAATAAAAATCAATTATTATTCTTATGTTAAAATTTAATATATTTAAATAAACGTACATAAAAATATATTAAATATTAATTAAATAATAAATTAATTGAAAACTATAACTATTTTACTTATAAAATGAAAAGTACAATCGGATGATGGAACTGTAAATAAAGTGGATAATACATAAATTTCAATTTTTTCTATGTAAATTTAATATTTCGGGAGAACTACCATACCTAGGGTTTAATCAAGTTCTCAGTTATCATATATCCATTAATAATTACACAGTTATATAAGAAAAATTTATATCAACAACATTGTTATGGTCACACCATTGTTATGGTTATGAGAAACAAATATATACTACAATATCAACTGTATAAGAAACAAGAAGGATACAATGAATTATAAAAAAAATAACACAATTCCCTACTCAAAATTTTAAATAAAATTATTTAATAAAATATATTATTTTCATTTCATGTAGTTCCACATAATTCCCGAACCACATAAATAATAAACAAAAAATAAAAAAACTAGAAAAACACTAGTTATAACAAACCAAATAATATAGAGATAATTAGAAACCCCATCTAATGTTTTTAGGCCATGTAAACCGATTGTTGAATCATTAACATTCCACAGAGAGACATATAAGGCTATAAAAATATCCATCTTCATTACCCATATAGCTATGTTGATGTGGTGTTCCAGTAATGACTTTACTCTAGATATCTATACCCTATCCTAGACCACTATACATCTAAACATAATTACATGATTTAAAATATCATGGGAAAATTTATTTATAATTAATTTTTTTGTTTTTATATCCTTTTCAATTATTAAAACAAATAAAAAATAATTAAATTATATATAAGTAAAAAATATCATTTTATAATTGAATAATAAATTTCAACATTGTAAAAAATAATGATAAATATCTAATCAGGGATCATAAATATAAAAAACACCAGTAATAATTTAAAATATAACATAATATTCATCAAAACGTGGAAATTCCTGAATCATTAACTAATCACACAAATAACACTAAATTAACATTAAAAAATCTCCTAGAATACCAAAGAAGCCCACAATCAGAAAGAATGTCCAAAAGAAACAGTATAATCCTCCACATCCACCAAGTCATTTTTTCCCAAACCAATTACAAAAAATGGGACCTTTATTCATACTCATATAAATATGTACAAACTATACTTTAACATGATTTTTATATGGTGAAAAAATTATTACATACCAAATAAGAGTTCATCACATAACCCCAAACCATTAAAAATACATTTTTATACATTACAGCATAATATGATGAAGCTAATAAATATTTGGTACACATTATTTTTTCATGAAATATAAATAACATAGTTTTTTTAAACACATAAGTAATTTGAAATAAAAAAACACAATAAATTGACGGTTAATTATGAAATTATGACAACCATTACCTACTTTTGAGAAAACTTGAGAAATGTTTTGTTGATGGATGTTTTACGATGACTATATCACAAAGGTAAAATATCATTTTTAAAGTTATCTCTTATTTTTATTTAGGGGAATAAGTTCCTAAAGAACTAGTGTTTCCTACTCGAGTGTTATAGAACATAGGAAAATTGGAAAATATACCTTGATAGAACTAAGACAAAGTGGGTAACTCACGCATTTGGATCAAACCCTCAAGGGACATGTTAAGAGGGAAAATGAGAATATTTTATTATTCCTTGTTGAATGAACTAAGGAGACTCAATATAGATACTTTCAGTAAAACATTTTTAACTTGAAAAGTAACTAAATAAGAACTTTTTCACAAACAATAAAATAAAAACATATATTTTGAGATAATTTGATCAACTTCACAAAAAAGTTTTATATTTAATAATCATATTAACTATTAGAAAGTAATCATACTATAAAATCATTATAATAATCACAAAACCTAATCATTTTTTCATTTAAAAATAAATAATGGCTAATATAACCTGATCTTTAAATTTATCCATTAATTTTCGATATATTTAGACTAATAAAATACTCAAATCATCCTGATTAGTATCTAATTTTTTTAACAAATTTAAAATCACATAAATACAAATATATATAAATAAACCGTTATATATTAAAATTTTAAAATCGAAAAATAATTTAATATTCCACCGTATTAATTGAATAAATTTAGTATAATTTTCTAATAAATTAAATATTTGTAACACCATATTTTAATCTTTAAAAAATTATTTATTATAATTTATACGTTATATATGGTTCTTTACACATATTTCATTATGTGTGAAATGAAATTAAAACTTCAAAAATATATTTTATTTATATTTTAGGTTTCATTGGTTTCCCATTTTGATCCCATGTTACCAATGCAATGAACTAACACCCAAAATGCATTCATATACAAAAAATAAGACCTTAAAAAATATCACTGAGGTATAACTATGTTAATTCACGTACATATATATTTAAAATATATGTAATGTGAGATAAAAAAAGCACCCTTTATAAAATATCAAATATCAAAAAACACAAAGAAGTTATGTAATATTACATCAAAAAAAGAATCAAATGTTAATATGTTAAATTTTATTTTTAAAATTGATTAGAATTAATTTTACTTATTTCTATTTTTTTGAGTGATAAAATATTTATGGAATGGGTTTTTTTAAAATAAATATATAATATGGGATGAGTATATTATGAATGGGAGGGATATAGTACTGTAAGGTGAGATAATGATAATTTTATTTTTTGAGGGATAGAAAATTATTATTAAATTTTATATATAATATTTTAAATATATAATATAGTTGTTACATGACCTATTCTATGCATGGTATAAATATAAGAAACATATAAAAATAATAAAATCAATAATAATCAGAAATTGTATTCACGTAAAAAAAATTATTGATCATTTTAATAAATTGTAACTAAAATTATTTAATAGTGGGAAATGTACATTTATATCACTCAACTATTCAATTCATTTTCAACAAAACACTCTTTAAAATAAACTGGATTATTAAAATCCCCTTTATTTGAATGGAAATATGCAATAGAATTAGCCTCAATATTATAAGTGAAATAAAAATATGATGGTGTAATATTTCAAGATGTATGAAGTCCTCTATGAAAGATTCTCCCTTTAAATAAATATTTATGTTTTCATGATAATTTGGAAAATTGACATATATTCACATTATATAAAATGTTTCTTCAATCCTTTTAGAATCAGAATATATATCACCATGATCACTTCATTCATTTACACTACAAGAACATATGTGTGACCATTATTTTCAAAGAAGCTCCCAACAATATAACCTTTATATTCTTGGAATAATACTCAATAAACTTTTTATCATTAGTTCTCCATAGGTTCCCTATTATTTTTGACTTTATTAATCCCTAAATCGGTATTTCCAAGACCATTCATTGGTTTCTTGATGTATGCTTAATGTTAGCTTTAATTCAAGGTTTTCTAGATTCGGTAAAATCATGAATTGTGTTCTCAACATTACCCTTCAATTTTTTTCTCATCTAATGGAAAATTAAAATATTGTGTATCATGTATCTAGATGTATACTATCACCCCACCCAAACCATACCATTTAAAACTACATAATGTAAAAAAAGTAGTATTAAAACTACTAGTACTACTAAAAATATAAAATAATTATCCAAGAAGGTTATGGTAATGGGATTAAAGACCACTCCGATCAAATTTAATAATAAATTTTACCAAGTAGTAACAATAAGGGAGTAATGGTGGGTGTAAATGTTCCCCCTAACAATAGAGTGGTGAAGGTTCAAAAAAGAATCACTAGGAAAAATTGACATATATTAATTTAATTCCACTATTGTTTTCTTTGAAAATTCATATTCCACTATTTTATCTTCCATAATATAATAATAATAATAGTAATAATAATAATAAAAAAGGGATTACCTTGTATAAATTCTCTTATAAAAAAATTGTTTATATAATATGATCAGAGAGATTTTTATTGTTTATGAGGAAATATTCTACTAAAATTTTATCCATAAACCCATTTGAACATAAATCATCACCCATAACCATATTTATATTAGTGAAAATTTAATAAATTTTATTACTAATCCTCTATATAAAAAAAAAACAAAATAAATATATTTAGTGTTGTCTATTAAATATTCTCATTCCATTATCTATCTCTACGAATTATTGGTGAGTTTTCATTTGAAGGAATTCACTATAAGATAGAGTCTACATACATCCATGGAATATTTTATTTTTTATTTACAATATGTCTCCCCCAGATAACCCCTTCCATATTAGTTTTTTTATCCACAACAAATACACTGCCTTTATAAAAGCAAGCATGATTCCCCATTTAATGTCTTTATAGATCCTATTATATCCTACTTGTATCTAGCTAACATTATTTTTACCTTCAGGGTGGATTATAATATAATATGTACAAGGAAGATACCAATAGGCATTATTATATACAATATATAATTTATTCTTTCATGAATTCAATGTATATTTAAAAATAGATAGCTCCTGATAGAATTTTTCAACTAACCAGGTTTATAAATAATTATCTAAAATAATAGCTAAGAATATGCTAGTTAAGGATATTTTCTTGTTAATATACTACAAATTGAACATTGAGAGGTTCTTATTTCACCCATGAAGGTGAGTGAATATATAAAATTCCCCCATGACCATGTTCTTGCATTATATTGATTTAAGAAGGTTATTGTAACATCCTGACATTAATCAAGGTACATACATTTTAAATTTTTTGTTCAAATCCATCAACTAGCCTAGGGCGTGCACCTGCACACCCTATTGAAGGTCATGGGGTGCTATTTAAATTATTTATGTAATTTCATGGGTTTTAGGTAAAATATCACATCAATCTCTAGCACAACGTTTGAGTTAAAAATAACTAAAAGAAAATAAAAAGAATAAAAAGAAATTTTAAAGGAAATGAAAAGAATGTAAAATGGGATATGTTTTTTTAAACAAAATTAATAGTGGCCTTCAAGAAAAGTAGAAATAATTAAAATGGGAATTAAACCATTTTGATTATAGTTATTTCCTATTATTTTCTATCATGTTTATTATATTTTATTCGTATTTACTTATTTTTCTATTGTTTTTTATTGTCTTATATTTCCTTTTCATTTCCTTTTCATTGTTTTTTCTCTCCCACTCCTCTCTCTTGGTGTGTCTCCCCCACTAGCTCCCCCCCCCCGTGGTTCGCATCTTCATCATACTATCATACTTCGGAAGGCCGATGTGGCTCTATTCCTCTTCTGTTGTCTTCAACGTTAGGTGGATAGTAAAGATATTTGTAATGATAACATTACACACCATGAATCGTAGGATCTCTTCAACTATTCATTTTGTAATGTGTTGTAGATAGTTATTACATGAAATTGGGGGTTTTCTAAAATCATATGATTTCTTATGTTCTAGGTCAAATAAATGATCATCGTAGATAATATTATTTTCTATGGTTACTAGGTATTTAATTTATTCTCTCTCCCATAGTATCATTTCATATTTTAGATTGCACTTTGTGCCACTATTCAGTGCCTACTAGGGATATTCAAATTTTCATATACCAATTTATTTAAATTAATTTGATTGACTATTGAATCAATTTGTATGATGAACAAGCTAGTTTAATTTGTAGAAACATCATTAGATACCCCTTTGGGTCAGAAGAAGTATTTACCATAAATTAAGTTAGCCCTAAATAATTAATTTAATAATTTGATGCGATGCACATACCCTATTTTTTGAGTTTTAAATCAAATAAATTATTTAGGATCAATAGAACAATGAATTTTAGAGAGTTTTTTTGTTTTTTATGTTTAATTATTACTTTTTTTTTTAAAATTTATACTATTCTATTCCATTATAAAAGATAATTTTTCATTTTTTCTATTTCTAATAATGTGTTTTAATTGTGACTGTTTGGATTGAAAGATTTGGAAGTACGTCACTTTTTGTTACATAAATTGTTTTGTTGAAATTATAAATGAATACTATTTGATAGCATATTTCTTGAAATCTAATTAAATTTAAGTCAGGGAGTCAAGGTGAGTTCTGTATTAAGGACCCCACATGGAATCACCTTGCATTATTGGTACTAAACTATGTGACGGGGAGGCGATGTCTTAGGATATGCCAAATGAGTGTTTCCCCAGGTTTCCTACATACTCATGAGGGATATGAGTTCCCTAATGGAAAATGGATGATAGAATCATTGACAAAGTGGTTATGCCATTCCTCAAGAGATAATCAACCCATGATGTGATATACCATGGATATACTCAGGATAAATCCATTCCTTCAGAGATACTTGGTCTTTTAGAATATTTCATTAGACACGTTCAGTGGTATTATATAAATTGAAGGATTTACCATAGAGATACATTCAGGATAGTCTCATACACTAACTCTAAATTTTAATATAATAATGATGATGATATGTGTAAGGTTTTATTTGATTTTTAAATGTCTTTTTTTAATTGTGATACTTTTTTTGGTTCCTTGAGGAACACTTTGTTGACACCTAAATTAGACCCAAGCTAAATCACAAGATTGGGGGTATGTTCCTTTTTGACTGCCTTCTATTTTCTACCCTTCACATATATATAATATTAATTCTAATTATTATAGGTACCTTATTTAGATTCTTGTCTTAGGATAAAGTATGTAGTATGGATGGGTGTCATAGACAACATGGAACAAGTTATAATGATTTTATTTTATTATTTAATTTCTTGCATTTATCATATATTGGAACACTGCTTTTGTTTACAACATGAAATGGAATTGTTTAGACACTATGGGTGTTAGATTACTAGGATTTTACCTAACTCTCAACCTATGCACATTTTGGTACATAAATTGACTTTATGCTCACAAAAATGGATGAAGGGAAGTGACCAGCTTCTAATGGATGAGTGTTGCTTGCTGCTTAGGGTGAAGATTGGGGCCAGAGGACTTAGCCTTTGCTCGAGCTATTTTTTTAATCATTGTGTCGTTTTCAATATATTATTACTTTTCGTACTGTTACTTTAGTGCATACATCATTTCATGACATTATTGTGTAGCTGGTTTGATTTTCCATATTCTTTACTTCTCATTTATTTATATTGGTTCTTTTAATTTCTTATATTTTATTTAGATTATTTTTACACATCCTCTACTTGAAATAAATTGTTTTTCTTCTAAAAAATATTACATATTACCTATAAAGGAATTGTCTCCACCACAAATAAGATAAAAAGTCCCTCACTTCTAGTCATCGACCTATGGAATTTGAGAAGATGTATATGAGGCCCTGTGGTCAACACAACTCAGAGCACACTTCCAGTGGCTCTAGGGATGGGGACGTAACAAAGTATAATCATTGGTGGTTATTTTTTTCCTTTTTTCATACTATTGGGGTATGATAGGAGATGAGGATATATAAATATTTTATTTACCCTATGCTTGTACGTAACTAAACCATGTATTGGGGAACCCAAATTCTTGAGATGGGTTTAGTGTTATTGATTATGGAAATTATTTTTGACAGTACTTAACTATTGGGTGACACACATTTTTGTGATATTATTAATATTGGTATTATTGAGATAATGGTTCCTACCATTTCTGGTTGATGATATGAGGGTAATGCATATACATTCATCATATTAGGCACAATATGGATTAAAATGACATGCATATTTCCATTCCATAACTACATTTAGAATTCATCTTCCTTTATTCATGTGATTGTTCTTCCATGTTGTAAAAAAATGATGTTACTATTTGTTAAATAAAGTTTTTTGATATTTTGTTAGATGTTAACTTGAATTTAACAAGGAAATAGTCATTAGGAATCATTTTAGTGATCTTTCTATGTTTTATCTTTCTTATCTAGACCCATATATTAGAGTGGACAATCTATTGTGTAGTGCTCAAAGATAGTCTATGTACCTACCCTCTTTATTGAACCTTTACCTGTCTTCCTCAACATCTATGAATTATGTCTAAAGGTGTGTGTTTGGATATTATAGAACTATTTTTTTCCTATTTCTTCTTGTCTTACATTAAGAGAGTGTTGATGAGAACATTCTAGAGATGTTAGATCCAAAACCACGAGAAGTGCCTCGCGTAGTGCCTCATAAAGTGTTACTTGAAGTAACACCCATGGTTTATCTTGTGGTTACACTTCTTACTAATATTATGATGGCCTCTAATGCTTGGTTCAGGGAATTACAACTCATGTTTTTGGATTTAGTTTATAAAATTCTCAGACCTTCCATGTCTGTGGCAGAGCTTACACGAGCCATTGTATAGCAGAACCCTCCCACCATTTAGGGGAGTGGTGATCCTCACGTTGAAGATTCATGTATTGAATTAATGAAATATATCATCAATCATATTGAGACTCTTAAAGAGTGTAGGGTCAAACTTTTAGTCTACACGCATCATGACTCTGACAAACATTGGTGGGATTTTATTTCTTAGGCAGAGCAGACTAGAGACACGATTTGGGAAGATGTCCAAAAAGCATTCTATGGTCACATTAATCCATATATTCTGAGATATTATCATTCTAGGGAATTCATACATATTTTTATGGATCTGTGATATTGTTAGTGTATTCTTCTCGTTTTAATGAGCTTCCATGTTTTTCACCATCTATGACCTGTGACACACATAAAACTGCAAGATTCTTTGAGGATGGACTCAGATATACCATCCACATGTAGGTGAACATATTTTATTTGACAACTATAAAATAGATCATGAATCATGCCCGAATTTATGAATGAAAATTCCGGGAAGTTATACCTATCATCTAGGGATGTTTAGTTCTGAGATATGGTGATAGTTACTTAGGTAGTAGGAAGCACAACTTTGAAGGTTCACATTGGGAAAATTCTATCCATAAAACACAAATATGAAGCCCTATCATATTTCATTAGTGCAATAGGATCAGCTATAAGAATCTCCAATGCACAAGGAACTTAATTGAGTGTCGATCTTGCGGCAAGATGGGTCACCTCCAATGTTTTTGGCATTCTTTCTCATTAGCATCACGTGGTTGAGGATATATACCATCACCCCTATCAAGTATGGGATCTATGCCACTATAGTTGGATATAATATTATTTTCCATGGGATGATCATGTTGAGGTTATGGTGGAGGTTTTGGTCATGGAAATTGTGTTCCATACTGTTAGTGTCAGCAGAGCGGACCTACATAGGCTAGTCAGGTAGCATCTCAAAGTCATGGTTTAGGTCTTAGGTACGTTGCGTAACTAGAAAAAGAGGATTAGAGTGTAGAGACATCACCAATTAGAGGCACTATTATGGAAGCCTCTAGTTTAGTATCTTCCCTTCTTGATATTGGTGAATCACATTACTTTTTATTTACTACTTCTATTAAAATTGTTGGTTTTACAAGTGAGAATATTTTCTCCATCATGTCTCTCAACACTCTACTAGGGGTTTGGATAGAGAGAATATTGTAATTCTAAGAGTACCTCTATAGATAGGTGTATCATTTAAATTGGATTTTTTATATCCTCGATATGTCTATAATCGACCGTGTTATTGGTATGAACTAGCTCGCTTTTTATCTTGCCCAAGTGGATTGAAATCATCATCAGGTATCATTCAAAAACCTTGATGGAAATACATAACTACATAAATTTGAATGAGATATGTAAGAAGACCGAGCTTGACATAAATGTGCAGGACTGGGAAGAGTGGCATCTCAATTTCAAAGTCTCTTCATGAGAAATCAGGGAACACAACTAATGGACTTCCCACCCATTTTGGATAATTTAATTGGTTTCTTCTATGATGATTTCTTTGGATTACCTCCTGTGTGGTGTGTGGTGTTCACTATCGATCCAGTGTCAGGTGAGGTACTGATGTCTATTCCTCCTAATAATATGGAACTTACAGAGATATATGAACTTAAAAAAAATATTAAGGACCATGGGACTAAGGTTTTGATTAGAAAAAGAACTTTATAATGGAGTTTACTAGATCTTTGTTTCCATGAATAAGGACAATACCCTTAGATTTGGTTTGGTTTATCATCGACTCAACCAAATTATGTTAAATAATCAATATATTTTTCTTCATATAGAAGATTCCATCGACTAGCTCTGAGGAGAATCTATTTTCTCTATAATTGATCTAATGTTGCGATATAACCAGGTGCATATGTGACTATTTGACACATTATATATAATGTTCTGGAACATGTATGGATTGTACCAGTATATGTTTAAGCTATTCAGCCATATGAATGTGCCAAAAATATTCATGGATATGAAGAAGCAGGGTTTTCACTCATTCCATGATCCCATTATGGTGGTTTTTAATGACTAAATCTTTGTGTATCTGTGTTCCAAACATGATCATGAAGCCCATCATGAGATCATGCTGAGTATACAAAAATATCACCATCTATATTAAATACTCAGGAAATTCCACCTCTATATTGATACGGTTCAATTCCTGGGTCATATAAAAAATGAATCACGCATATCAGTTGATCCAGAAAAGGTGAGTTCAATATTTTCATGGGAGCATTCCAATAATTTTTTTGATGTATGTAGTTTATTGGGGATTTTTCTTATTACAGGTTTTTCATCCATGATTTATAAAACTTAGTATCGCCTCATACTAACCTAACTAAAAAATTTGTATATTTCATGATGTCAGAAGATTGTGAAAAAAATTTCAGTAGTTAAAGGGAAAACTAACCTCATCTTTGGTCCAAATTCTACCTGAGCTATGTATAATCTATATGGTTTACTGTAAAGCTTTAGGAATCAGACTAGGTGAATTTTTAATGTAGGGAGATCAATTCAAGAATTATGGATCCTACCAGGTGATACCTCATGATTAGAACTATCCTACACAGTACCATTAGTTAGTAGATGTGGTTCATGCTTTAAGCTATTGGAGACACTACTTTTGGTTGAATGGTTTGTTGATTACACATATCATAAAATAATGAAATATATCTCCACACCATGAGAAATGAATTTGAGGTAGTGCATGTGGGTTTAATAACTACATTCATTTGATTTTGAGCTTTCTTATGAACCTCGTAAAGGAAATGTCGTGACTGACGATTTGAGCTGAAAATGTATACACAAGCAATTAAGGTAGCCAAAATTGACAGGTAGATAATGGAAGTGTTTTATGAGATTCACCTAGAGTTTTAGGAATAGTGAGGGAAAGAAATTCTAATAGCTCTTACCATGACGTCCTCCCTACTGAAGAATGTTTTGATGAAACAATTATCTGATTGAGAGGGCCTCAGTTTGTGGGAAAGCATAACAGGAGAGACTCCTCCTCCTGGTTGGGTTGTTTATGGTAGTGAAAATATTCTCTACTATGGTCAAGTATGGGAACCTTTAGATATACAAGAAGATAAGATGAAGGAATATTATACCTCAATTTTTCAGTTCATTCAGGATATACCAAGATGTATATATACATGTTTCATATGTACTGTTGGACGGATATAAAGAGGTAAATAGTGGGTTTCATCACTCGGTGATCCACTAATCGGAAGGTGAAGGCCAAGAAATAACGACCAGATCGACTTCTATAACTTCTATCAATTCCAGATAATAAATGTCATGACATCATCTTGGATTTTGTTATAGTCATTCTGTGGTCTCCTCAACTTAGAGATGTAGTTTGGGTGTTTTTTTGATATATTGACCAATGTTGTGTACTTCCTACCTATTCGTGAGACCTTCCCTCTTGGTGAGATGGGAAGCATGTATTTCCAGGACATAGTGTGACTTCATGGAATACCTCATTATATTACGTTGGATAGAGATTCCCGATTTATGTCACGTTAATGAAAATGTTTGCAGTATGAACTTGGTTCGAAGGTATTTTCAAAACTATATATCACCCTCAGACTGATGGGAAGTTTGAGAGCACTGAATGACAATTAAAGGATATGATACGAGCATGAATCATTGATTTTTTAGTTTCCTTTGAGAAAAGTATTCCTCTTCTTGAGTTTTCTAATAATAACATATTTTAGGAGACAATTTAAATGGCTTCGTATGTGGCCCTCCTTGGAAGGTAGTATCATTTTTCTTTATGCTGGCTCGTAGTAGGTGAGGTAGCTTTGTTGTTTCCTCATCTCATTTATGAGGTTTCTGAGCATGTTCAGGTGATTCAGAAGCATATGACTACAACTCAGTCAAGAAAAAAAATATTATACTGATCTTTACTGTTGACCTCTTGAGTTTGATGTGGGAAATGAATTATTTACACGTGTTTAACCATGGTTATGTCATAGGCGGATCAGGAGATATGGGATTTTACCATTGAGATACATCTGTCCGATTGAGACTATAGAGAGAGAGTTGGGCTAGTGGCCTATCATTTATTATTACATTAGGGGTATAAATCCATGCATGATAACTTCCATGTATCTTAGCTTCAACAATATCATCCAGACCCATCTCATTAATTTGATCCAGACGACATCGAGCCTGAAGTGGTTTCAATCATTGAGGAGCATTTGATCCATATCATCGACCGTAGAACAAAGGTTCTCTAGGGTAGGTCAGTTTCTTTGGTTTGGGATCTATGGCAGCATGGACGTGTTTAGGATGAGACATTAGAGTAGAAGATTGATTTTCATACTCAATGGTAGGAGAATTTCTAATATGACATTCCTATCCCCTCAAAAGGGAAACCCAGGGATAATTTATCTTAAGAAAAGGAGGTTTTAACGTCCTGACATTAATCAATGTATGAACTATTTAAATTTTATAGTCCAAATCCATAAAGTGACCCAGACTATGTTATTTCACTTCCTATTACAGGTCCAAAAAAATATTAAAAGTTTGTAAAAAAATACTCAGGTTTTATGTAAAATATCACAATGCGGCCTAGATCAGAGTTCGAGTTAAAAATATTTAATATTAATTAAAAATAAATAAAAAAATTACAATAAAATTAAAATAATATAAAAAGGGATAATTTTTTATTAAATCTCTCAATAAGGATAACGTTATTCACCTAGATTTATAGGATCACATCCACTATGTATTACATAAAAATCCACGGATGTTTTTACATGAAATTTAGAATTTTCTAAAATCATATTGATTTATATAGTTTTAGGTCAAATCAATTATTGTTCTAGAGAATAGTACCCTCTACGGTAGGAGGTTTGAAGTTTAATCTCTTTCCCATAAATTTTTTGTGTCTTTTAGCTCACACATTTTGCATCTCGTTGGTTCCAACTAGCGATATTCAATATTTACTATTTTTATTTTGTTAAATTACCTAGATTTACTTTTTTCATCTTTGTTTGGAATAAACTTGGATGTTTAATTTGTTACAAAATTGTTGTATACCCCATTGGGTGTGCTGACATATATTTCCTAAATATTGTTAGCCCCAAATAATTAACTTATTAATTTCATGTGTTGCATGACCCATATTTAGTTTTGTTTTGAGCTAAATAAATATCTTAAGATAAATTGAACAATGAATTATTGAGTTTTGATAGTTGTTTATGCATATTTACTTCCTTATTGAAAATTATTACTATGGTACTCCATTATTGAAGATAAATGTTCATTTTTTTTCTTTTTCTCATGAATAGTCTTAAATGTGATTATTTGGCTTGAATGTAAATGAAGGACGTCGATCTTTATTGTTTAATTTTTTTGTTTCAATTATAAATTAAAACTATGTGATATCAAATTTCATGAAATCTAAATAAATTCAATATGTTGAGACAACGTGAGTTCCGTATTAATGACCAGACATGGACTCTTCATTCCAAATTAGTTGTTACACTATGCACTGAGGAGGTGATGTCTTACACATTACTAGATAAGTATTTCCCTAGTTTTTCTATATACTCATGAGTGATACATGTATTCTAGGGGATAATCATGGAAGGACCCATTGGAGAAGTATCTACACCATTCCTCAAGTAAAACTCGACCCCTGATATGATATACCTTGGACAGACTCGTGATAAAGCCATGCCCTGAGTGATAATTGATCTTTCAGAAGATTTCCTTGGATGGGCTCTGTGGTATTGGTTAAATTTAAGGATGTATCATAGCAATACCTTTGGGAGATGCTCATACCACAACTATAAACATTATAATAATGATGATGATGATGATTAAAAGGTTTTTTTAAGTAGCTTTTGGTTACTTGTGAATTTGGATACTTTTATGGTTCCTTGAGGAACACTTTGTTGACACATAATTTAGACCCAGTATAAAGAAAAATATTGTGGGTATGTTAATTTTTTCCTACATTATCTTTTTCAGGACATTATATACATTTATACACATCCAGATTAATTCAGGAACATTATTTAGATTCCCATCATAGTCCAAAGAATGTGGTATGGACATGTACCATTGATAACCCAAAGCAAGATATACTTATTTTATATTGATTATTTAATTTCTTTCATTTATCATATATTGGAACACTGATTTTGTTTAAAACAAAAAATGGAAGGGTTTAGATGGTGTGTGTGTAGGACTACTTGGATTTTATCTCATTCTTTTCTTGGGTGTGTTGGGTACATTAGTAGACTTTATGATCAGAGGTATTGATAAAGGGAAGTGTGATTCTTTGGATACTTGAGTGTCAGTTGCAACTTATAATGGATATTGGGGTCCTAGGTCTAAGAATTTTCTCGAGATTATGTTGTTATAGTTTGTGTTGTTTTCACTATAGTTTGATAGAATTATTGTATTATTACTTTTAGTACATTTATTTTTTTGAAAACATCACAACATTATATTATTATTTAGATTAATTGATTTATCATCTTTTGTTCATTTCTTTTATTTATTGGGATCATTTAGTTTCTTCCACTATAATTTTATAATTTATATGCTTATGCTACTAGTTTTAATTTTTTTCTACCACTATACATTACTTATTACATATGAGGAAATAGTCTCCCCCTCATACACATTAAATGGACCTCACTACTAGTCAGCAACCTTTGGTGTTCAGGGAGCAGTGATTGAGTTCATGTAGCTAACCTGGATAGAAGCACCCTTCACGTGGCTCTTGTGACGGGGCAGTTATTGTTACAAAATCAATATAGAATACACATCATAGATATTACCTCAATGTACTTAATTTCAAATATATTTAAGTAAAATGACCAACAATATTTATGTCAACATCATTAAAACAAAATATTAAATTTTAAGTCAATGCCTCTATTGAAGTAACTACACCTAAGGATACAAAAGTTCCATTTTTCATTAATAAAATTTTAGTTTGTAGTTTTTTATATGGTAATATCTAATAAATACATATATAGAATTGGAAGCCCATGGTTTTCTAAACTAATGAATCTATCTAGATATTATTATAGGTCAACAGATAATGAAATGGTAATAATGTTTATTGGTGGTGTTATTATAATGAATAGTTTACCAAATTTATGTGCCCCAAATCTGAATAAACATACAGTAACATATTTTCACTATGATTAAAAAACTAATTTGATATATGTGAAATATAAATTTATCCCTAATATTGATATGTTGTTCAATAATATGTTTATGAAAATAGTTTGATAGTCAGGTCCAAATTTAAATTTCATTCCAAATGAAGAAGTTTCAATTTAAACGTGCATTCCATATGAATTGATTTATATAAATATAAGAAACATACTTATGGAATGAAAAAATATAGGAGAACATGTAATATATATTAACTAAATTATTCCATTAAAATAATGATGATTTATGAGAAAAACATCACACTATGTTTTAAGAAAATATTCTACAATTAACATAATCCTTAAGGGCTTCATTATAGTATCTGAAATTTGTGATACCCATTCATATATCCAAATTGTTTTTTCAGATAATCCTCTATTGAACAACGAAAAATTTTCTCTAATGGATGATACCACTCCAAATAATGTTTCTAATGACAAATTCAATTCCCTTAATTAGAGATAGAGAGATAATTTTTATACACTATAAAGACAAAGAATTCTTATGGAATATAGAATTAATTTAAAATAGACATTATACCATCTAGGTAGATGTCCTATAATTTACATGAATTTAGATAATCCATTATCTCACTGAAAATATCACAAATGTAAATTTTGGATGTTCATTGAATAGTGTATTTTCCAAGTAGATTAATGGTATCATTTTGAAATTTTTATTTAAATTTCTCTTGATGAGTATCATCCTTGGACTACTCAAAATTTAACAGAATAAATTTTTTTGTTTTTTCTAGGTGGTGATTTGTTTTTAGACATCTTCATATAGTTTCAATACCATTAAAGACAAAAATATTTTTCTAACTCCCTTGATGGATTATAATATAGATATAAGTATAAAAATGATAATATATGAAATTTAAACGTCTACAATCATTGGTGGGGAAAATAAGGACCTAATAAACAAGTCCTTCTCAATGATAAAGAGGATAATAGATAGTGGATCACACTTTTTAATACCATAATATAACTAGAAATTGTCTTCCAGGATACCATCAATACGAAATAAAATTTAAACTGAGTTAATTAATTTTCATAAAAAGCATAAAATATCATTAATTTCAAACATATGGAAAACATCAAACATGAAATCCTAATTTATGGTGTTAAAATATTTCTTGGAAAATAATATGAGATAAATACTACCATTCATTAATATTTTCTTAGTAGATCTACAAATTTAGACCATGTGTTGTAAATTTTAGGTTTTTCTACTATAAATAAAAAAACTAGTTGACTAAGAAAACTACACTAATAACTAGAGAGATTTCACTATAAAAAATTTATTTAAATTTTTTTTAAACACTATTATCCTATGAATTAAGACTGAACATGTAAATGGAATCCATATAAAAACCTATGACGGGGTAAAATAAACTGTGAGTTGATTAATTTTTAGATAACTCCTTCAATTAATAGTATCTAAATATATATTAGAATATAATTATAAAAATTCCCAAAATTCCATGAATAACAGGTTAGTGATCCCTAATGAACGAGGTTACTCAACGAATTAAGTGAAATAACAACAAACATAACCTCCTCCAAATATAAAATTTTATTAAATATACTATTTTCATTTACATTAATAAAATTATAAATAATATATACTATGATTTTAACTTATATTATTAGTTTCTTATTGACGGTTTCTTTTTGGTATCTCATATTTTGGTCCAATATTTTCTCAATTCAAGAGATAAAATCAGCATCATTCATCAAAGAGGTAATGAGATATTCATAATTATATAATTTCATGATATTATTTAATTAGTTTGTGTTTATATACATTTCCATGATCTATTTTTTTCTAAAATTTCTCATTAATGATAACCACCTTGTTTCAGATCATAGCATTCACATGAGAGGTTATACAAATATCATTATTTAAAAATAGGGATACCCATCTCATCAATATGACTATTATAATTCTATTCCATATCTATTTAAAAAAAATCAATATGCATATATTTTTTACTAAAATTATCCCTTCACATATCTCTAAGGATAGAAATCATATTATTTAGTTTTATAACAATCATGCGAAGATTATTAGGACATACAGTGCTTCCCATCCTTCCTAAATAATTCTCCTACAATCAGGATTATTTATCTAAACATTATGGAATATTAATATTAGGTCCCCCATTATTTCTTCTTATATAAATTTATGTGTCTAGTTATGTGACCTAATTTTATTATTAAAATATTTAAAGATTGTACTCTTATTATTCCTTTATTACATTAAAATTAAAAAATATTCCACCAAGATTATTATATTTAACACATTTTATTTTATTTTGTATAATAAGTATATTATTCACCAATAAAATCAATATTTTTCAATTTATAAGAATATATAAACTACTTGATTTTTCTATTATAAATAGATACATCTAGTAACTAGTCATTTCATGAGTGATCTTTATCATATTATAATCCTCAGTGAGTATTCTATATACCTTAATAGTGGGATTAAAATTTTCAATTTATAACAAATATTACAACCATAAATAATAATTTTTTAAAAAATAAATTAAATTGAACAATAAGGAGATATCTTAAGAAATAATTTAACGGGTAATATTTTTTAACTAATATGAATTATAGTAAAGTCAGTAAATTTATTAGATAGGATAACTCAGTCAGTTTCTAAAACAGAAAAGAGTTCATTTATTCCCTCATTATTATAAGCCAAATCCATAAAATCTTCCCATTTAATGATTTTAGGTGAGTTATAGGTTCATTAATATCAATAATTTTAGGTCAATGTTTTATAATATGGATTTTTAGAGTACAATCAATGGATTGTTTGGATAATCCTCGATAAATATGAAAAAGTATTTTTTTTACCATGACTGAATCTATTATCCTACCTCTATAATGTGACAAATTTTTACCTATATAGTTCTAAATACATCCCTTTTTTATATATTTTTTTGGAAATTAAAAAACCACTACTTTGGTACCACCATGAGGGAATTTATCTTTAATAGTGGTAACTGAAGTTTTCATTCATAGTAGAAAAAAAATTATGTGCCTCGTTATATTATTTTTTTGGAGTCAATAATATATAATCATAACATAGTATATCTTAAAAATTATCAGGTTTTGAAGTAACTATAACTTATTAAGAGATATTGATCACACTAATCTAGAGATAGTGATGGGTTTTGTGTATCTAACTCTAGAGAGTCAGTATCTATATCAACTAAGTCAATGCATCTTTTACCATTTATGTCAACCTTCCTAGAAAATTTATCAACATTTATTACCTCTTACACCTTAATAGATTTTCAATAAATTTAATAACAATGTTATTAGACCATCATGTTTTATTTTCTCCTATAATCCCTTTACATCAAATGATATCTTATAGGAGGAAGATGAGGTTTGTATTGTTCCCCTTTCGTTGTAATACTATATAATATGGATTTTTATAGATATTCTGTCCATGTTCTTTATAAGTGGAAGACCAAAATTTATTGAGATTTAATTTTATCAGAGTCCCGAATCTTCTAACATTATGGCCCAAACATGTGATTTAGTTAAATACATGATGGTTTAATTCATTCTATAAATTAACATTAATTTCATCCTAATGTTTCCACATGCTTACCACACTCTAGTAAGGTGTTCTAGATATCAGTATATACATGAATCCTAGAGAAATTTAGATATTTCCCTCTACGATATTATTTTCTAACCTTTTTGGGGATCCAATACACTAATAAATATTGTTTATGATTTTTAATTCATTAAAAGTAAGGATAAGTCCTGAATTATAACCCAATATGGTTGTTGGGGGAATTCTGGGTGTCTATATTGAAATTTATATCCCACTATTTAATTAAAATACACCATGGTTAAGAGTATGGAAACCCAGAATCTATGAATGAGAATGATAATTTTATGATTTATAAAAATATTAAAATATCCCTAACTATTTGGAATTATCCTATAGTAGTCGAAATTCAAAATCCAAGATCACCATATGTTTAAATCCTCAACATTCAAGAGATTTTCTCCATTTTTATGGATGAAGTCCCAAATTAATGATAACATTAAAACATAATTCCTTTAATTGAGTTCCACTAGATTTATTATAGTGGAAAACATCCATATTAAAATATAAAGATTCATAATTCATGCATTTCCGAAACTAACATTCCATTCCCCTAATTAGAAAAATTATTTAGCAATAATATAAAAGATCCAAATTTTTTAATGTTTTATTTAGATTCCGATAATGATCCACTACCACAGAAAAAAACTTTTCAAAAAAGATATCATTATTCTTAAAATTATCCTAGGTCAATACAAAATTTACATAAAGTGATTCTCCCAAGAACTCCACCATCAATGAAAGAATAATATTGATGATGATAATAGTAATAGTAATAAATGTTTTCATGAGTTATTAGTTGGAATAAAATTACCATACCTATATAAATTTATCAATTTAAAATTATTTTTTTAGTATGTGAAGATGTTCTATATAAATATTACCTCTTATGTGTGGATAATAAAAATATTAAAAAAACATCATAAATGTTAAAAATGGGATTTTTATCTCCCAGGAAAATTATTTTAGTGAAAATGAATAACCAAGTCACCATATTTGTAAAAGGGTGTGGAAATCACTTTATAGATGTTTAATATATTAATAAATACACTTATAGAGTTTCTAAGAAAACAATTTTGGGTAGAAGTATAAATTATTGAATGTTAATTGTGAATCACATTAAATCCTAAATTTCTTTTCTTACACGTGGTTTAAAAAATGTAAGTAAATAGATAGATCCCAAAAATCATATTATAAGTAAAATATAATTTTCAAGAATTTAAAAAATTAAAATTTAATAAATCCAACATAACGTTAAATAATACCTTCATAAAATATAAGATTTAGTAACACAAGGGTGCCTTGTAAATATTCAAATATATCCAGGATAATAAATGAGGAATCCATCTAATAAGCTTGAATTGAACAAGATTCCTTGGAATTCATTGTGGACTAATAATTTCACTAAAAATAGGACCATTAATAAAATTAATCATGATACCAACAATATATACTGATTTATACAAGGTAATAACCCTTTAAAAACAATATTAATACAATCAAAACATCAAATAGATATATTTCCATTTATAAAATAGATATTAAACTAAAATAATAAACATGTTGGATAATTTCATTCAAAATTAAAAATTCAGGATGATTTTTTAAAATTAATTCATCTCATTAACAAATATAATATTAAATAATAATTGTTAGTAGAAGTATTTTCAATCACATTTATAATTTCTCATTAAAAATAATATTATTTGAAAAAATTATAAAGCTTTGTACACAAGAGAGTATACTAATGTCCAGTATATACCTTCTACCTTAATCAAGCTATCAATTATAAAATAACTGATCTATATCCTAATATATCAATCTTTATAGAAATATCAATGTATATCTAATTAAAAATATCAACTGTTTTAGTTAATTAACTATAAAACTACATCAATACATTGAAGAAAAATATAAACTAAAAAAATCAAACATGAATGGATCTACAATACCATATAAAAAACCAAAATATATTAGATATGAATATTATCTATCACATAATATTATAGAGTCCTGGAAACATAGTCAAACCTTCTTTATGAAGTTAAAAAAGGAGACATTCCTCAAACATAATGGAATAACATAGTTTTCCAAGATTCTTGTATTTAGAAATTATATATCTTACATGTTGAATGGTTATTTTCAAGTTGGTAACTATAGAGACCCAGAGCTTGACATACAAGGACATTACTTTACTTTTTCAGAATTCTTGTACATAACAAAAACACACACACAAGGACCGTAATAGTTTAGTGTCTTTGGAAACTCGGAACGTAATCTTCTAATCATGGTGAAAGATCTTCAACATCTCCCATAAAGATATTACTTTTTTTCTTACCTAAAACCTTTCTTTATATCCTGGGGAAAAGAAAACAAAAAAGGGTGAGCTCAAATGCTCAGTAAGGGTTAAAAAAATAAATATCAATCACTTCATATTCATAAGAACATAACATTTTGGAAATATTAACCTGCAAAAAAATCATAATATCATAGCATGGGATAAATCATAGTAGTGAAATGTAATCCCAATAATCATAACGTAAAACATGAAACTTTGTGGCATACACACATAATCATAGAGAATCTTTTCTTATTAGTCAAGACTCATTGCCAAGACTATCTTAGTGGACAAAGTCCATTTCTGAACCGAGTTCACTCCTCGTTTTAGTCCTGTTTCACTGAACCGGTTTAACCTGCCATTCCAGCCATGTCTATCTAATGAGATATAAAATATTTACCCAATGAATTGGAGGGAGATATAGGTCCCACCTATCTCATAAAGATACCATTCTTATGTGTGTCACAAAATCATAAATCATACATCATTGCATAACCCATGTAGTAAAAATGGGATTCTTTAACAACATGACATCATAAAACAATTAATATAAGACAAATGAATTCATAAAAATAATTCCATCACAACATAATCAAATCAATGTAATAATAGGGATAGAAACAGAACCCTATATTATCTTATATGGAAAATAATTTTGATAAAGCACTTGAACTCCATTCTTGAGGAAAATATCCTTTCTACTTCAAAAACATTTTCCAATATTTAACATGTCATACAATTTTAAACTAAAAGAAGTCGATTAAAAATAAACATGAAAACATGTAAAGGAAGCTTCTTGGAAATAATGTTTTAAAAAACCATTCATGCCGTATAAGATAGAAAAACATTCTTCTCGTACTTTTGTCAGAAAAGTCAAAAAGTACCACGTACGAAAAACGACAAAAGATTCCTTTCATATATTTTACTAAAAACTCACCGAAGGGTAAAATTGGATTTAAAAAATTTTAGGTGGATGTACATAATATTACATATTTATGAAACATGGATTTGGATGATAAAATACATCCTAGTAAATACCAAAGTATAAACAATCTCAGATAAAAATGAGATTGTGATATTTTCCCTTACCTTAGGTCCGATTTGCTTCATAAGTGTCCGAACCACCGGTATAATGATTTAAATAATGTAATTGACTTATTCCAGAATAATAATCATTGTTATGATATTATATATGGTTCACTTATGACTTTATATTATCCGTTCTTTTGTAAATTCCATGTTAAAGAGCGTTCTGGGTAAAATCGTTTTATTTGTCATCCGTGTTTTGACTTGTAATTATTAATATGATTACTTAGATCATGATTACTTAATTCCAGAATATAAAACATTATTTATATATAATATATATTCAGAATATACATATATATAATAGATCAGTAAATGGAAAGAAATACACCGTTCATGGAGACGGTAGGCCGTACGTACGCATGAACGCTGTTTTCGTTTCCTTATTGAGTTGAATGAAATTAAGTAGATGACATACATATATATACACATAAATCCAGTATAATTATTATTTCATATATTTCATGATTACTTATTACACATACTTTATAATCATTCATGAATGGTTAACGTGGAGAATGAATCTCCTCATGTCGTGGAGACGGTATTCCGTACGTACGCACGAGCGATGATATCGTTCTCATGATCGTGGAATTGTATTTGAGTGTATGTATACTATTTCAGAATCCATATCTCTTGACAAGAATCATATATAGTTATTATTTACACCATTATACCCATCCAAGTAAGGTGGTGGTGGAAAATAGATTACAAAACGGAGTGGAGACGATATTCCGTACGTACGCACGTGCGGTGATTTCATTTTCCGTAGGATTGATAGATAGTGAAATAGGGTTGTTTCATACTTATAATAACATATAAGTATATTAGTGATACTGATGTTATTACTTCATGATGAAACAACTAAATTAGAAGAAGTGGAAGAAGAAATAAAGATGAAAAAATCGGTAACGGACATTACCTCTTCTTTGAAGCGCCTCTTTGAGTCCTCCTCTTAGGGCACTAAAATTGGTCTTTGAAGAAGACCAGGACCTCTAGGATGTTTCTAGGGAAGTGGAGAAGATAATTTTTCAGGGGTTGTCCGAGCTTGAAGGCTCAAAGTGATGTGATGAAGAGGGGGAGTAGGTGCCCTTTTATAAGGGAGGAGAGGGGCACCTTTGGAATAACTAAAGATATTATTTTATTATAAGGCCAAATTCATTTTTAAATAGCTCCAAATTGATTTATTTCGAAGATATGGATGGGATGGGTCGAAATAATCTCATCCAATATAACTTATACAAGTTTAGGTCATTATACTAACCTTATCGTTTAGTTTTAACGCTTAGTTAATTAGATTGACATTTACCATGTCACTTTGTAATTTTATATTATAGAGTTACTAAACATACCATATACCTCCAAGAGACCCCCAAGTGGTCTATTAATGATACACCTATCATGATATAATTATCTTGGATGAAACTTAGATTTTTAGGAATAAAATATCAGTCAATAATATAATATTTGTTTAAAAAACTATTTTATGTCAATTTCGACACTATTCAATAGTTGATTTTTTTGAAACTCATAACAGAATGATTACTTCGACTAATTTTAATTAATTAAATCCTAAAATATAATATTAACCTTGAAAATTAGTGTAATTCATAAAAATTCTCAAATTATATTTATTTGGGTATTTATAATATCAATTATTCTAATTTTCAGTATTACGGTAATTACTGCATCATCATTGTGTCATAAATAATTTATACTTTTTAATGTCTAAAAATTATAAATAAAATATCATTATTTAGGAACTTTTATTAGCTTTCTAATGAATATTTACAATCGGATATATCTTATGTATAACCCTATATTAAAAATGTTTTAGTAAATAAACTTTGATTTTAACTCTTTTAACTCTTCTTTGAATTAAATAATAATAAATGTCCTAATCTAATCCAAGTGGGCCTAAATGGTCATATTTTATTCCTAAGGTTTTTTTGGTCGAATTACAATTATCCAATAGAATTATGACATGCGTTAGTGTAATAATAATATCATTTTTACCCTTAATTACCCTATTTACTTTTAACTGTGTTAAAAAAAGTAAAAATTTACTATTCATCAAAAATTATTTTCATCTCATTGAACCACATTTTACTTACTAACATCAACCGTGTCTCTCGGATTTTTGAAATTCCACTCACAGAAGCGTTAAAATTATGTTTTATGAAAAATTCATTTTTTTAACTACCACTTAGTGGTTTCACTATTCATCAAAAAATGAAAGTTTTCAGAAAAATACCAAAAATTAGGCCTAAGCTATATTTGATATTATGAACTCAAAAATGATGTATATTTTTCAAAATTCAAAACATATCATTTGCATTAATTAATTTAAAAAAATAATTCTTGTCGTCAAAACAAATAGAATGTTCTTAAGAGAAAATAACTATCAAAAGATTGACACTTGTTTATGTATGATTTAAATGTGAAATTACATCCAATGACCAATATTGTATTAAATTGTAAAAATATATTCTAAATATACTTTAAAACCACTCAAATTAATAATTTATCACTATTAATTATTTCAATTAAAAAAAATTGTTTTTAAATAAAATTTAGTAATTTTCACTATTCATTAGAATATGAATGTTATCTGAAAAGTACCAAAATTTAACCTTAGGCTAAATTCGATACTCCGAATCCAAAAATGAAGTCCATTTTGAGAGATAAAATTTCTAAAATTTTAAAAAGTGGGTATTACTATTCATAACATCTAGTTCATAATAATATTATAATAATATCTCGTTTAGTGAAACTCGGTATTACTTACTACACACGCTATCGTTGAAAGTCGCGATTGCGTGTAATGAAAGCCAAGTCAGGGATGTGTGTAGTGCAATCTCCTTTTGGTGTAGCGTACAACAAAAGACATTAATGAAATTAAAAAGAATATTTTTCATAAAATCTCGGGGTGTTACATTCTACCCCCCTTAAAATGAATTTCGCCCTCGAAATTCATCGGGGTTATAAATGGTTTACTACTCGAATGTTTCTTTAATAGAACCCCACATCATAAAAAGGAATACCAAAACCAATCTTTAAAAACAAAAGTATGAAACATAATGGATACCCAAATAAACTAATCACTAGGTTTCCACATAAGTGAAAATATGGATATGTAAGGGAAATCTAACCACCATGTTCTGATAGAGAGTGGTAGAGAACATGGCTATGAAAAATCCAAAATTCACAAAGCCATAAATTTGTGATGATCTAGGGTACCATCTGATTTATCACAGATAAGGGCACTAGGAAAACATTTTTTTTAAAGATCATTTCCCTAAAGTTGATGAATTAAAAGAAAAACTTAGATGATTTTGGTACAATCTCACAGTTGTTCATGAATTGAAAAATTTCCACTTCATCCCTTAATGAAATGAAGTTGAATTTGTTATTGGTGATGTGTTAGCAGATCATGTGATAGAATTATGGGTCATTCCATCTCTTTCAAACAAAAGGTTAGAAAAAGTTATAAGTCCATCTTATGGTTAGAGTAATCATATATGGTTCCAAAAATGAACTTATACTTCACATATAATACCGCGTAATAAAATAAAACTATTTTCTACTAACTAGGGTATTCCTGTTGGCCAGTGGTAGGCGATAAAGGCTAGTCGCACTTCAGTTGTTGGTTCGATTCCGAAAGCCTTGTCCGACGCGATGGGCTGTCGCCCGTCCTGCAGGTTGTCCTTTTTCTAAAAATATATTTCTATAACATCCCATCAATAATATCGAAAAAACTTCTATCCTTAAACAATACTAACTTATGTCCAACATAATCCATTACAATCTTTAGGATTATCTAAAATACTTCTCTCCAAGATCATATTATAAAGAAAATGATTACTTGAAATGTCACATAATAACCAAGTGAATGCCATCATTTATCCCAAATATATCATAAGATATATCTTGTTGGTCAAATTAAAAACATGTGAATACCTTAATAAATTATTCTTTTAATGAATGAATACCCATTAATTGAACCATAGTGAAAACATGAATGAAGTTAAAAGTTAACACTTTCCACATACCAAAATCCTCAAAATTCTATATACTCAAACCATGATATCACTTAGTCCTTATATTAATCATGAGCTCATGAATACTGTAAAACATTTCATTTTCTCCTTATCCCTTCATTATGCGCATATCATCTGCTTTCCAAAATATTTGAATCACTTCTCCTGGTTACCAATACCTTAAAATTATTGAAAACCACAATAGATTAATACCAAAATATTCTAATACACAATAAAAGTACCTCAACAACATTATTCTTGAATACCAATACATAAATACTTCAATCCATCCTCTTCAATTATTGTCCTGGAATAAGTCCTTCCTTGATTTAGATGTAACTTTTTAGGTCAGGGCATTGAGTTGGGTAATGCCCATGTTCCCCACAAATAATACATTGAACTCCATAACAGTCTGTCACTCTATGACCCTTTTCTCCACAAGGATAACATTGGTCCCTCCATTTGAGGTATTCCTTAATGTTCTTCTTCCCTTATTTAGAAATCTCAATCTTCCTTTTTTATGCTCCTCAACATGCGAACATGCGAACATGCATAATAGTCTATCTTCCTCTTCATTGATGAATTAGGCATACCACTAAATTTCACCTTGTTAATCATATATCGCGATGAATGATTCGGCATAATCACAATATATTTCTCTCTAGGAATTACACAATTTTGTTTCTCATAGTCACCAATTTGTCCATTGGATTCAATGTTAACCTAATTCCTTATGGTTCCCTCCATTAACTAAAACACAAAAAGAATTCTGTTAGAGGCAAAAATCATGCTAGAGAAAACAACATAGAAAAGGGGGAGTACCCTCAATATCTAACAACTTATGTTAAATTCTAAGATCGTTAGCACAATTCTAGGACTATAACCTATATGTATACTTAACCTTAGAGACATCCCTAGACATACCTTAGAAATATCTCTAGAGATCTCACTATCGTTTTTGCATCCTAGTTTCCAAAGGTTGACTAAACCTTTCCTCTGATACCAACTGTAGAGACCCAGAGCTTGACGTACAAGGACATTACATTACTTTTTTTGGAATAATTAGTACATAACAAAAACACACACAAGGACAGTAATAGTTTAGTGTCTTTGGAAACTCGGAACGTAATCTTCTAATCATGGTGAAAGATCTTCAATATCTCCCATAAAGATCTTCCTTTTTTTTCTTACCTAAAACCATTCTTTATATCCTGGGGAAAAGAAAACATAAAAGGGTGAGCTCAAATGCTCAGTAAGGGTAAAAAAAAGAAATATCAATCACATCATATTCATAAGAACATAACATTTTGGAAATCTTAACCTGCAAAAAAATCATAATATCATAACATGGGATAAATCATAGTAGTGAAATGTAATCCTAATAATCATAACTTAAAACATGAAACTTTGTGGAATACAAACATAATAATAGAGAATAATTTCTTATTAGTCAATACTTATTGCCAAGACTATCTTAGTGGACAATGTCCATTTCTGAACCGAGTTCACTCCTCGTTTCAGTCCTGTTTCACTAAACCGGTTTAACCTACCATTCCAGACATGTCTATCTCATGAGATATAAAATCTTTACCCAATGAATTGAATGGAGATATAGGTCTCACCCATCTCATAATGATACCATTCTTATGAGTGCCACAAAATCATAAATCATACATCATTGCATAACCCATGTAGTAAAAATGGGATTCTTAAAAAATATGACATCATTAAACAATTCATATAAGATAAAGGAATTCATAAAAATAATTCCATCACAACATAATCAAATAAATGTAATAATAGGGATAGAAACATAACCCTATATTATCTTAGATGGAAAATAATTTTGATAAACCACTTGAACTCCATTCTTGAGAAAAATATCCTTTCTACTTCAAAAACATTTTCCTTTATTTAACATGTCATACAATTTTAAACTAAAAGAAGTTGATTAAAATAATCTTGAAAACATGTAAAGGAATAATCATGGACATAATGTTTTAAAAATCCATTCATGCCGTATAAGTTAAAAAAACATTCTTCTCGTACTTTTGTCGGAAAAGTCAAAAAGTACCTCGTACGAAAAATGACAAAATATTCCTTTCGTATCTTTTACTAAAAACTCATCGAAGGGTAAAATTGGATTTAAAAAATTGTAGGTGGATGTAAATAATATTACATATTGAGGAAACATTGATGTGGATGATAAAATACACCCCAGTAAATACCAAAGTATAAACAATCTCGGATAAAAATGAGATTGTGATATTTTCCCTTACCTTAGGTCCGATTTGCTTCGTAAGTGTCCAAACCTCCTGTATAATGATTTAAATAATTTAATTGACTTATTTCGGAATAATAATCATTGTTATGATATTATATATGGTTCACTTATGACTTTATATTACCCGTTCCTTTGTAAATTCCATGTTAAAGAGCATTTTGAGTAAAATCGTTTCATTTGTCATCCGTGTTTTGACTTGTAATTATTCATATGATTACATAGATCATGATTACTTAATTCCAGAATATAAAACATGATTTATATATAATATATATTCAGAATATAATTATATATAATAGATCAGTAAATGGATAGAAATACACCGTTCATGGAGACGGTAGGCCGTACGTACGCATGAATGATGTTTTCGTTTCCTATTGAGTTGAATGAAATTAAGTAAATATCATACATATATATACACATAAATCCAGTATCATTATTATGTCATATATTTCATGATTACTTATTAGATAAACTTTATAATCATTCATGAATGGTTAACGTGGAGAATGAATCTCATCACGTCTTGGAGACGGTATTCCATACGTACGCACGAGCGATGATATCATTTTCATGATCGTGGAATTGTATTTGAGTGTATGTATACTATTTCAGAATCAATATCACTTGAAAATAATCATATATAGTTTTTATGTACACTATTATACCCATCCAAGTAAGGTGGTGGTGGAAAATAGATTACACCACGGCGTGGAGACGGTATTCCGTACGTACACACGCGTGGTGATTTCATTTTCCGTAGGATGGATAGACGGTGAAATAGGGTTGTTTCATACATATAATAAAATATCAGTATATGAGTGATACTGATGTTATTACTTAATTATGAAACAACTAAATAAGAAGAAGTGGAAGAAGAAATAAAGATGAAAGAATCGGTAACAGACATTACCTCTTCTTTGAAACGCCTCTTTCAGTCCTCCTCTTAGGGCACTAAAATTGGTCTTTGAAGAAGACCAGGACCTCTAGGATGTTTCTAGGGAAGTGGAGAAGAGAATTTGGTAGGGGATGGCCGAGCTTGAAGGCTCAATGTGGTGTGAGGAAGAGGGGGAGGAGGTGCCCTTTTATAAGGGAGGAGAGGGGCACCTTTGGAATAACTAATGCTATTATTTTATTATAAGGCCAAATTCGGTTTTAAATACCTCCAAATTGATTTATTTCGAAGATAAGGTGGGGATTGGTCTAAATACTCTGAAGAAATAGAATTTATACAAGTTTAGGTCATTATACTAACCTTATTGTTTAGTTTTAACTCTTAGTTAATTAGATTGACATTTACCATGTCACTTTGTATTTTTATATTATATAGTTAATAAACTTACCATATACATACAAGAGACCCCCAAGTGGTCCATTAATGATACACCTATCATTATATAATTATCTTGGCCTAAAATTAGATTTTTAGGAATAAAATAACAATCAATAATATAATATTTGTTTTAAAAACTATTTTATGGCAATTTTGACACTATTCAATAGTTTATTTTTTTGAAACTCATAACAGAATGATTACTTCGACCAAAGTTAATTAAATCAATACTAACATGTCATATTAACCTATAAAAGTAGTGTAATTAATAAAAAGTCTCAAATTATATTTATTTGGGTATTTATAATATCAATTATTCTAATTTTTCACTATTATGGTAATTACTGCATCATCATTGTGTCATAAATAAATTAAATTATATAATGTCTAAAAATTATAAATAAAATATATTTATGTAGGAAATCTTTTCAGCTTTCTAATGAATATTTAAAATCGAATATAGCTTATGTATATCTTTATATTAATAATGTTTTAGTAAATAAAAGTTGATTTTAACTCTTTTAACTCTTCTTTGAATTGAATAATAATAAATGTCCTAATCTAATCCAAGTGGGCCTAAATGGTCATATTTTATTCATAAGGTTGTTTTTGGTCGAATTACACATATCCAATAGAATTATGACATGTGTTAGGGTAATAATAATATCATTTTTAGCCTCAATTACCCTATTAACTTATAACCATGGTAAAAAAAAGTAAAAAGTTACTATTCACCAAAAATTATTTTCATCTCATTGAACTACATTTTACATACTGACATCAACCGTGTCTCTCGGATTTTTGAAATTCCACTCACAAAAGTTGTAAAATTATGTTTTATGAAAAAATAATATTTTTAACTACCACTTAGTGGTTTCACTATTCATCAAAAAATGAAAGTTTCCAGAAAAATACAAAAAATTAGGCCTAAGCTATATTTGATATTATGAACTCAAAAATGATGTATATTTTTCAAAATTCAAAACATATAATTTGCATTAATTAATTTAAAAAAATAATTCCCGTCTTCAAAACAAATAGCGTGTTCTTAAGAGATAATAACTATCAAAAGATTGACACTTGTTTATGTCTGGTTTAAATGTGAAATTACATCCAATGACCAAAATTGTATTAAATTTTAAAAATATATTCTAAATATACTTTAAAACCACTAAAATTAATAATTTATCACTATTAATTATTTCTATTAAAAAAGTTGTTTTTAATTAAAATTTAGTAATTTTCACTATTCATCAGAATATGAAAGTTATCCGAAAAGTACCAAAATTTCACCTTAGGCTAAATTCGACACTCTGAATCCAAAAATGAAGTCAATTTTGAGAGATAAAATTTCTAAAATTTTAAAAAGTGGGTATTACAATTCATAACGGCTAGTTCATAATAATATTATAATAATATCTCGTTTAGTGAAACTTGGTATTGCTTACTACACATGCTATCGTGGAAGGTCGTGATTGCGTGTAATGCAAGCCAAGTCAGGGATGTGTGTAGTGAAAGATCCTTTTGGTGTAGCGTACAACAAAATACATTAATGAAATTAAAAATAATATTTTTCATAAAATCTCGGGGTGTTACAGTAACCACTCGATGTGGATAAATAGATCATTATATCCTCTATAGAGAATTTACTAGAAATATAATCCCATATAAAACCAATTACCCCATTATATTCATTTAATGGTGTTGATTAAATGATATCTAAATGATTCATTTGAATATAAAAATTAATGCCAAATATAATTTTTATTGATGTAATTATTATATATGTAATTGACTTTAATTCAAACCCATTTTATAATATAGATACACAATCATCTTCAATGTAATTTTCATCAGGATCATTTGAGTAATAAAACCCATCTATTCATATATTTCAATATTTTTTCATATCATTTTGTCGTATTGTTGGATCATTTTTAAAACATTAAAAATAAACATTCATTGATGGGAAAAATGACTTCAGAATATAAATCATTCATATTTGAGAGAAGATTTACCTATTATAATAATTTGTTTAGATTGTTATTATGAAATATGTCAAAAATAGACAACCATGCTACATCTATAATGTATATGAATTCCCCAAGTATTTAAATTAGTGTCTCCCTTATTTATTATTTTTGTTCATTGTTTTATAATACTTATTCACTTCATTAATCTCTTCCCGGAGATAAAATTTGACGAATTCAATGTAATATATTCACATTTTTTTATAATTACGGAACATATCATATAATGAATCCAGGGATATTGCATTCCTCTCAATGAAAGATAAGATATAATTATCTAATATTAAGTGTTTAAGATCATTCATGTTTATATCTATATTAATTGGAGAAATAAGTCATATATTATTATCATTCAAAATGTATTTTTCAATGTTGACATCACCAATTTCTAAAAACAAACTAATAGAGGGTTACCTTACATGACATATCATGGGTAATTAAAATATCATAAGGAGATATATTAATAATAACTAAGGTATGGATCATTAAAAAAAATTAATCGATCCTAGGAATATGTGTAAAAAACTCATGCCTCACAAGGAAATTGAAAACAAAGTCCCTATTAAGAGTATGAAAAACAATTTAGATATCATTTTTTGAAACAAAATTTTAACTATTATTGTCTATAACATTCCCAGATAAATAAAAGTAATATAAATGGAATAATTATGTATTTTAAAAAAATAAATCCTTATTTATTATAGATAATAATTTTATCTATATTGTATCTTATTTGATTGTAGTGGATTTTTGGGTCCATTTTCCAATTGGTATCTCCTAAAGAAGGAAATATAGTGGTTCTTAGTGTTGTCTCTTGAGGAGGATTCTTACAATGATACAAAATATTCACATTTTCATATTTTGTAAAAATAAATAAAATTATATATATATATATATTTTAAATTGTGTTATGTAATAAAAAAATATTCATAATAGATAATAGTATATGCTTTGGAGAACAATACAAAATTAGTTTGGAATAATTGTGAAAACAGATTCCAAGACAACTATTATGGAAAATTCTTGGGCTTTTGGACACTCCAATTCTCTTAATCTAAAAAATATTAACTACTTGAATTTATTATTACTAACTAATATTCATTCATGTTAACACCTAATTTTTCTTAATATCATACCAATTTATATATAATAATGTTTTTCCTCTAAAATAAATGATCCAACCACCCAAAAAAATAGGTAGGTAAAAGAAGTTAAAATTTTCTATACATAAACCTTTATTAATTTAAATAATGAAATTAATTACATTACATCATAAATATGTCAATAATCCAAAATAGAATAAAATAAAATGTATTTTTTATGGAAAATATCTTCTTACATTCCGAAATATAGTTTCTAATGAAATTTTAAATTATAATTTGAAATAAAAATGAATCAAAACAGAAATTCATCATATCTATATTCCCATGAGTCAGTTGAGATTTTATAATAACATGGCTTACTCAACTCTCATCTCTTCTTCTTCCTTTCTTCCTTATCAACTACCTAGAAAATATTTGTACTATGCATATAACTCTCTTATTCAGTGTGGAATCTAAATCATATTATATCCATTTTAATGTATTTATATTTTATCAATGGATTCCTTATACCTTAAAGATAGATGAGAGAATATAAGAAGTTTAACATTATTAAAATCAATCTTGGTACAAATTTACATAAATGAAAACATAAATTCCAATGATTTTCTCTTGGTACATGTAAGAGTGGTTCCTGGGAAGGAAACCTTGAATAAGTTATTCACATGAATGATAATCTTTAATTTTTCATTATTTCATCCATGATCCAAATAAAATTCATCTCCCTTATATTGAACACACACGGCTGAGCCAAGGGTACATCAAAATATTTAATGTGGAAATTCTTGATTTCTAAAATATCTTAATGTAAAAAAATTATTATATGGGTCTTCATTTGATAAGAATTATAATGCCTTATGGTATGAAATGTTTAAAATGTCTTGTGTTTTCAAATCCATATTCAATACAATGTTATACGAGATCTCAGATAAATGTTATGAAATATTTTGGAAAAACAATTATGGAGTTGTAAAAGTCATACATGATTCCAAAAAATTAATATACGACAAAGAATAAAATTCAAACTCAATGGTAAAGTCATATGAGAAAAATATTCTTACACCAAAAATGAAAATTCTATACGTTTCTTAATTATATTATCTTTGATAATTAATTACCGAAAAATATTCATATTCATCCTTAATATGATAATTTCCCACATTCATGAATAATAGAAATGTTTTCTCAATATTTATAAAACAATTATAACACTTAAAACACTTTATTTTTTCATATTTCACAAGAATTCCCAAAACAACCCCAAAAATACTAGTTATGTTTTGTTATAAAGATAATGTAATGGGTATTTATTCAATAAAACACTTGTTGAAGGAAATATAAATATAATCTCTATCAATTATCTTATACATAATACTTGGAATCCAAGAAAAGTAATCATCAAAATTAACACAATATTAAATTTAATACACCGGCTAATGAAGTTTATTTATTTAATAGTATGGCACTAAAAATAATAATTCCTCATAAATAAACAAAATTATAAATTCCCCAAATATTTCATTCAATATATACCACATCATTTATCCTTTCAAAAATAGACTAAATAGAATATATATTTTTTGGAAAAGAGACATATCATTTAGTAAAGAATTTTTTTTTTGTTATTAAATATTTTTTTCAACATATTTTCTTATATCGCTAATCCATTTATAAAACTATATCACAAAATGTCATAGAGATACATGAAATAGTATTGATACAATTATAACATAACCAATAAATATTATATATATTGTTCAAAATATATAGAAATTATTTAATATGATAGAAAGAGTTATTGATAATAATAATATTATTATTTATAGGAATTCCGAAATAATTAATATATTTTTGTAAATTTAATTTTACATAAATTTTTTTTCATAGATATTTTTATATTTGTGATAGATGTTTATATTGTATTCATTAATCAATTAATATGTAATAAAATTATATTTTAATAATTATAAAACTATCATATATAAAACTATATGAAACTGATACTTTTATTTAATATAAGATCATCAATTATAATTGAAAAACATGTTCAAACTCCAAGAAAAGGCATAAAGATACACGAATCAAGATAGAAACATCTCAAAACAATAGGAAACTTTACATTAAATTACATAAAACATTATCCACAATTTATTTATATTAGATATTGTGTATAATTTTTTTCATTACACTTATAATGGGGTCCATAATAAATCACACCCACTCAGTTCGGACATAGCCTCAAATATAGAAACTTGGATAGGCTCCCTTTAGAAACATGAAATAATTCAACCCCAATTTTTGAAAATAATTATCATCCCCATTTGATTATGTAGTTACCATTTATTACACTTATGGATGGATGTAGTTTATCCTCAATTTCACATCTCAAACAAGAAAGAATATATAAATTAATGAAAATGCTGGAAAATAAGAATATTTGTGAACTAACAAATGAATTAAAAAATTTTATCGAATAGAAGTAAAATAAATATATTGTGAAAATGGAAATAATATTATCTCATGAAAGGATTATATGAATAAATAATCTTATTATTCCCAAAATCACTGAGATTTACATTAAATTGTCCCTAGGTAAATATGTATTTTTCATTGAAATTATTTTATATTATTTCATTCTTGTATTTCACAAAAAATAATTGAGTCCCCCTTACTAGGACATCAATAATATATTATCATAATATTATTTAGTAATAAATTATTTAATTACTTTTGTTTTATGTGATTTATAAATAGAAAACCAATATATATACCATTAAGATGATACTTAAAAGAATCATCGAGATTGTATTCATAGATAAGAATGCTAAAATTTACATTATTAAATGTTCACGAGGCTATGTTCAAGAGGATGAGATAGTAAAGAAGGCTCAACATTAAGTAATCAGTTTCATGAACAACATAAAAATATATATAACCAATATTCATAATAACTAGATGTATTTAGTGAAAAAAATATGCATAACCCATGTTATAAAAATAACAAGTGGTGAAAACAACATCAACGAATAACTAGAAAAAATAGTTTTATAAACACATAAATAACCAATAAAAACAACAAGATTAAAACCTATGACTATATCTATAGAATACAAATATTGGCACAAATAACATAAAATAATAATGCAAGATACAAAAATATGAATAATAGTATTTGAGCAGTTCCCACAAACCCTAGAGAGTGACACTACTTTTAATTGAGAATGACACTTAACTAAAATATTTTTTAATCTATAAAAACTTATTTAATTTCTATAATTTAGCAACATGATTTTATACTAGGATTTTCAATACATTTAGTTGATAATAAAACCCAAATGAAAAAGTATAAATCCCATTTAGTAATTTTAGAAACATGAGAATTCATAATAGAGTTTCAAAGACTGTCCTGAAGGACCTTTTAAACTTTAATGAATATAAATGGTAACTTATTGATGGAAATTATTATAAACATGGAGATTCAATTTTTGACCACAAGGAATGTAAGATTTTTTAAGGTGAAAACATAGACATCATGAAGATGTGTAGTTCCAAGGCCATCTCCAAAATATTGTGTTCCAATGTAAAAAATATCCAGAATCAATCTGTGTTTCATAAAACAAGATCTATTAAAAAATTTTATAATGCTAAAATTAATTGTTATTAGATGTGTCCCCACAATAAAACATGAAAAATTATCCCAAACATCAGTGACTCTAAAATGCATTGAAAGTATATGAAGTTATTATTAATGGACTATAAAAATATTATTGACATATCAATTGATCTTGAAAAATTAATTTCATCAGTCGATGAAATTATTTATAAATAATTTTATAAATTCATTAACATCATATAAAATAAAATATACCAAAACACATATTTACCTTTCCCACTGTCCTATGGTGTCAATGAATATTGATTTAAATTTATTAAAAGAGAGTATCATTTATTGAAAATTCCTTGTACATGTACATGTAAAATAAAGAGTTTAACTATAAAAAAATGATTACTTTATATATTAATTTCTATTAGATTTTATTTTCATTAGTACAATACAATTGATGCATCACTCTTTATTTTTTCCAAAATTCCATCTTGAGAAGTGTTGTGATGAAAATGTTCACGAATTTTCTTGGGATATATAATGTTATAATTTATCAAATAGTTATATAAAATGTGTATCTACAAAAAGAAACATGAGTATAAATTTGTATCGAGAGGCTTCACATGAAATTTTCATATTTTTAACTATGAAATTGACATTTTGGATTTATTTTACACACATGAAATTACTATAAGGATTATTTTTTATGATTATTTTGATGAAATTATAACCACTAGAAATATATATAAGGAATTATATTTGGATTCAATCCATGTACACATTTGTTTTCCTACTCGAGGTGGACTACAGTATTGAACAATGACCCAGATTCACATCGTTAGGTGAAACATCATATTGAAATATTTGGATTTATTATAACTATATAAGTGTTGATTCTATCATTATTGAGGTTATGGTTACAATTCAGACCCATAATCATCTCTATTATCATGTTAAATTTTTGTACATTTGATAATTTGATTCTTTAGAAGATAAGACATGGGTGTAATGGTATACATTCTCACCAACAAAATAAACCTATAAATAATTTAAATGTTATTATTGATGATAATTTTTTAATTACAATATGTGATAGACAACAGAATTAATCATTGGTGGAATTTGTAGAAAAAATTGATTGGAAAATGGATATTTATTTTTGAATATATATAGAAATTCACGTTCATGTCTTATTAGGTGGGACACTTTTTTTTATTCTTACTTGGACCTTTAGTGGATTACTTATTTTAAGGAAAAACCTTCCAATAAAATATTTTTACAGATTCTAGATTGATGTCTATAATTTCATATTGAAACATTTTCAGTTAATTGTTTTGTTTAGGTATTTAAATGTGATGGTATCCATTTAATATAATTAATAATACATTTCCTTTAAAATTTCTTATAATAGATAATAGTGGTTAAAAAAACTCTAATGACAATTTTCTAAAACTGTATTTAGTATTATTATTTAGCCATGAAAATATGCATAAACACCCAATTACATTTTTTCCAAATTCTCTTTCCATTATTATCAGTTTCAACTAATATTAAGATCAATTAGAAGACAAGATCCATCCCCAAAAAATGACATGCTATGTTACATATTAATAAGTACTTGAAAAATAAGGGACAAGGATATCATGAACGCAAAAAACATATATTATTAAAGGAAAGTAATTGAATTCTTATAATACCCTTAAATATTGTTTTCTAGTAGAAATAGAAGAAACTAAAAATTTAAATTTTAACAGTTCAATAAAATAGACTTTTGAACCTTTCTATAATTTAATAAATGAATTATCTAAATAAAAAAAATTATAAATACTTAACAAATTTTTGAACCTAATATGATATTATTCAATATATAAAATTATATTTTACTAGACTTTTTTACCCCAAATCATTATCCAATGAAATAAAATTTGGAAAATAATATATGTACATTATATTATTCAACTATAATCTAAAAACAGAACTAACAACAATAGTGAATCTATATTTTTTTGATCTAACAGAAACTACCTGTGTTAGAAATAATCTATAAATATATATGATTTTCTGAAAAAAAAAACTACTATATTTAATTGAAAGTACATTTTAATTTATTTTTAAAAAATATTATTATTTGAGGAAAGTGTCGTTTAATTTGTCACTAAAAAATTAATATGACATAAAATCCAAAGTATTATCCGATATAGATCAAAGTCATAAATGGGATAAAAATTTAAAATAAATCAATAGAATATTTGGTAGTGAACTATTAAAAAATTTATTTACTTGAACAAATTGAAAAAAAAATTGATGAGATATTCAAAATCTATGAGTAAAAAACGTCATAAAATTTTAAATATGAATATTAATCATTTTATAAATATGGGAAAAACAATTAATGCTTTAAAGAACTATTAAATTCAAAACCAAATAGTGGATTGGAAAATAAATAAAAAAACACCTCAAACACGTTTCCTTTATATAATGATTTAAAAAAATTTAAAAGTGTGTCATCTGCATAAAATAATAAATAAAATTACACTTACAAAATGGATATCTATAGATACATGATAATTAAAATAATTAAACTTCCTGTTAAAATACTTCTAGGAAGAACAATATAAAAGTAATATTATAAAAAAAGAATCATTAAATTTAATGAAAATACAAACCACTTATCCCGAATAATGATTTTACATGAAAAAACTTTCAACAAATATGATCAATTATTTTTGTAATAAAAATTTCAAACTATTAAAATCAATAAAAACCAATTTTTTATTCTGGTAGATCGTATTATAGATCACTAATTTAATGTGCTTACTACAACTATACTATTTTCCTAGCATCCCACAGGCATCCATAATAATTTAAACATCTAAAATACAGTAATAAGTATCTATTCCATACTGATATAACTTTAGTTTCATTAGATAATTAAATAAGATATATATTTAAGATCCCAAAAAGTCAATATCAAACACGTTTCATATGAATTTTTCAAAAATCATAAATAAAATTCATATTTTATTAAATAATAATATAAATGTTTAAATAATATAATTTAAAAAATTGTAAAACTAAATATATAATATAAATTTTTTAGGTGATGAAAATTTTCATTAGTTACTTATAAATAATTTGAAATAGTGAGGCCAATTGAATTAAAAAATATCATCATAAGATCCTTCCAGTAAGAACATTTGATAATTAAGGAAAACTGAAAATTTAAATCATTTAATAAGAGACTTTTAATAAAACCAATAAAATATAATATTTACTTTGTTCATAAAAATAATATTCTATGAATCTAATTTTTTTAATATAATTGGAATGTGTATTTCAAAAGGTTTTATTAATTTAACAAATATTTTTTTGGTAATGGTTTTTATTTATAAAAATAAGTGTTAGAAAAAATTGTTTTTATTAGTATGATGAATAAAAATATTCGACGATTGGTAAAATATTTAATGGTGTCAGATTATAAATTCTAGAGAATTTACTAAATATTTAAAATAAATGCTTGTACATAAAATAAATTGCAATAAAACATAATATTTATTTGAATTTCACATTTTTACCAGAACACATATTATATGTAAATAAATATATAATAATATATGTATTTTTTTTAAGTGACACAAAATACCTACATCACAATTATATTTCCTTTTCACACTATTTTGAATTTAATTTACTATTTTTTTCTTATAATGAAACCATGTGTCATAATAGACTTGATTATATTCCCAATATCCACCTAAATGAGTCACATACTATTGTTAATCAAGATAAATTTTAGGGATTTTTAGGGGATAAGGGATTGTTGGTTTCAAATTCCTAAAATATTTTGGGTCGAATAAATTGGCTTCGATCATTTGAATTAAAAAATATATAACTATATTTTCACAAAATAACTTCTTTCTCCTTATTTCCATTAGAAATGAATCAGCTAAAATCATATAAAAATTTCTAAAAGATTTATCACACCTTTATAATTTAAATATTATCATTTAATCTACTCAATTTTGTTCAATTCAATTTATTATTTAATTTTTTCAATTTCTACAAAAAAAATTGATATTTTAATATAGTGACGGTTCAGTGAATTTTAATCTGCATTGTGAAATTCCCTGATTATATTTTTAAATATAAATAATATTTCCATGTTTCAAAAAAATTATTTATTTTTCTACTGGATCATTTAGAATAATATATTTTTTAACAGTACTAGGTTTTCAAAATATTCTCCAAACAACACAATTAATATGGATTTTCTAAACATCTATTAATCCCCCAAAACAACTTCTCATCATTAAATATTCCTCTCATAGTATCCCTATATTTTTTAGTAAACCCTAATAAATAAATCACTACACTTAATTCAACTGAATCATATAATTTCTCATTTATATTAGGTTGGATATATATTATAGTTTTGTAATGCGGTTTCCTAACAAGTTATCTATTGATTTTTAAGGGCTCAGAAGGATAAAATGTTAAGGTTATAGAATACAGAAATTATTAATTTCAAAATTTTGAATTTAAATTAAAACAATTTTTATAGTCATATGAAATATAATTTTAATATACTATGATTTTTATATTAAAATAACAATATTTTTGATAGCTTACACCACACACAACCCAAGAATAAACAAACCTTGAAATATTATTATTTAGATATAATAGTTATAACCTTGGTATTTCTATAAATAGTATGAATAAAAATAAATATATTATTAAATGTCTGGTGAAAATTTTTCTTTAATAAAATTAATGATCAATCTTTGATTTATTACCAATTTGTTATAAATGAATATAAAATTGAGTGCTAGTAAAAGAGATATTTATCAGAAAACTATTTTAATGTGTTAAATGTATTCTATTTACTGGTGATAAAATATTGTAATGAAATAATTACATTATATATATAATATAATGAATTAAAATTCATTTCATTTGAAAATTTGTGTACTTATAGTTTTTTGATGTTTTTTGTTATTTTTTTGAAAAAATTGATTTGTAGATGAATAGTGAAAAATACTGATTTTTTAAAACTATCATTTCTTTTCATTAAATAAATTATTTTAAAATTATCATTATATTTTTTATTTTGTTTTAAATAAAAATAATATCCCTTTTATCAAATATAATCAAATTAATTCTATAAAAATCTATATTATGATTAATTTTTGTATAAGATCATTTTTATGGTTAAAACATATTTTTCATCAAAATAATTTTGATGTGTTTTTGGTACATATATTAAAATATATTTATAATAATTATGGAGGTTTAATATTATAAAAATAATTTTATATTTAAAATTATGATTCTCATGTTTTTAATGTAATTCACTTTCAATTTTGGTCATCATGAATAGTAATCGAGGTAAAAATTCATTACCCTGGTTTGTGTAAAACTAGTAAATCAGGGATAAAAATATGGGGTAAGACCATAAAATCTCAATACCACATGAACATATCTTATTGGATGATATTGTTTTTGAATAAATCCTTTATAGATACAAAAATATGTTAACTTATTACCACATTAATTTGATTATATTATTTATATTATTTTATGTATACGATAAATAAAACATTTCCCTCTCTTGATTTCAATTTATATTATATATTTTTATATGTTTAACAATAATGTATGATGGAATCTAAAATATATTTTTGATACAAAATAAATTATTTATGATATGGTATGGTATTGTTTTATAATATTTGGTGATGACCAAATAACATTAAATACATACACACTAATAAATGAGTGATCGTACAAAGCGTAAGAAAAATGTTGTAAATGATTTTAAAAAAGTAATATTGTTTTGATGAATTATGTTATTTTTATAATTTAATGAAAGACAATAGTGATTAATTTTTGGTAAAATAATTTTTATTTCAAATCCATTCTTACCCTTAAGCATTTAAAATCGAATTAAATAATGATTCACATAAATAAATTTAATGAAATTTTTTGTTAAATAGTGTTTTATTAAATGATTTAAAACATTTTGAAAGATTAAAGGTGTAATTTTTAAGGGATGAAAATTTCCATTCATACACAATTTTTGGCCCACTTTTCACCTTTTATTTAAATTTATAACCCTTAAAGAGTAATAAATGGGCTACTATGGTAATGGATTCAAACGGTTAGTGATGCGGTTGAGAAAAAAAAGGTAATGTTTATGTAATATCAAAACCAATATAAAATTTATTTTTTTTATAAAATTAATATTTTATAATAAATATATTCAAATCATTTTCTATTTGTAATCATTTTACTTGAATATGTCAATAATAATATTTATGTTATTTATGTAATACCATGTGAGTCCCCTCTTCAACAATAATGTGGATCATCCTCTCCTTCTTCTTTCAGAATCTATATGTCTTTATATTATTCATTTACTACGATAATACCATATTATATTGCTTAAATTCTTCTATATCACTCAGTTTTAACCTAATACCATCCAAATAATGTCTATGGTGTAATCTATAAGAGGTCTCTCAAAGAAGAGATAATTATATTACCCGACATTCCAAAGTTTATTTATTGTTATACTAATTATAAATCTATTGTATGTTTATTAAAATGATTAATAAAGTATTGAAAATGTATTTATATATAATTCTAATTGTGATAAATGAATTATCTACCTCATTTTTATCTTAGGGATAATAAAAACATCACTCATGTATATTTACAGCCTATTTTCCCCATGTAGCAGTACAATTAATTTTTCATCATCTCTTTAATTGGATGGTTATAATGGTGTAATTAATGAATATATATGATATTTTTGATAGAATCACGTTCCTATAAATATAACATATCATTTACCTTATTACACTTTCATTAATATGATAACATTTCTCGTTCATACTTGTAGACTACCACCCCTACAAAGAGATATGATTTGTTTCTCGATTATTATCTTTGAAGGATGATTATCGTGTTGTAAAAAATGAATATAAATTATATACAATAAAATAAAAAAACGTATAGATATGCTGGAACCCTGACCAAATTATAAGGATCATAACACTCGAACTGAAACATCTATGAAAATTGAAATAGTTTTCACATGGAACCGTTATTTTAATTAATAATTGTTAATAAATGAGTGATAGGATGTTATATATGAAGGTAAAAATTAGGAAATATGATATAATATATATGATTATGGGCGAATTAGTGGTATTTTATCTTTATTTTTTCTTCTGTATGAAAAATATTCACATATGATTAGCGAAAATCGACTCAATGGGGAAATAAAAAACATGAAAATCTACAATAACATGAGTATTTATATGGTTAAATACTCTATAAAAGTAGGTAAACCATGGAATGGATTGGAAGAAATCTAATAGGACACAACCACTAGAAAAAATCTTTTTCTTGGTTCCATCAAGTATTGAATATCCTTTCACTTGTATAGCACTATAGTAAATCAACAGTACATGTGATCCCCCCAAAAATAAAAGATACAAAAAATGTTCTCTAACAATTTTTAGAAACATCACTAACATGAATAATTTAATTATCATTTGTTTCAAGATCATTCTTTTCACTTTACTATCATCAATTATCTTATTTCTCTTCAATTTTCTATATTGTAGCGAGTTAGAAATTCTTCTTATATATCTATATAAAATTGTTTATACATTCGCTTCTTCATTTGATGCCTTATTTCTAAACAAACATAGTCTAATACCCTATTTTTTTGATTTCTTATCTTTCACCAATCATTTATGACAGAATATATTTTTCTAATCACCACCTTACACCTTTCATCTTATACCAACAGATAAGAATCTTTATATTATATCTATCAGATCGATGCCTTTTCACACTATTTATATATTCACCTCTTTATATCTATGTATCTTTTCACAACTATGGTTATTTTAGATAAAATTAATAGCATAAAAAATTTATTTATATAGGTATCACTTCTCCTCAGATTAATATACTAGCCCAAACATCATATTCAAATATCTCTCTCAAACATTATGAATCCCCCTAAAACTTTTCAAATTATGAATACATTTAAACTTCTTTAAAGATAGGAGTCAAATTTTATATAGTATACATTCCTTAAAAATGAATATAATCAATATTCTCCAAACCTTATGAATTTTCTAAATCACGAACAATCCTCCTTTATTTTTGTAGAATTTAACAACAAACATAACATCATAAATTTAATCAATTTATAAAAACATCGTAAATATTATGAAACCTTTCATATGGTACAAGATTATAGAACATATGATTTCTAGTTAGACCATCATCTATTTATTCTTCACCTCATCAAAATAATATCTCATTATAGTTCAAGGTACTATTCCTTCAACTGATGACATTCTTTGACAAACTTTATTTTTTTACTCTTCTTAGAAACTGTTGTTTGATGACTGAAATACTTATAAATAATCAATATAAAACTATATCACTATACATATTAATATTTTTATAAGTCAATACAATATAATTCCTACACATGGAAAAAAACTTCAATCTTATAGACATATTAAAGATCATTTAATGGACATGAAAACTACTCTATGATGGAAAATTTTTATAAGTTTTCGCCTATCCGATAACACATTATTATACCATAAATTTATATCTTCATAAAAATAACACATTGAGTTATGTACCTTTATAACATTATTACACATTCTTTTTATAACCTCACCTTAATATTACCCATTGAAATTATTCTTGAATAATGATAACTATTACTATTCATTATGTTATATAATTTTAATATCATTAAAGTTTTAATTGATTTAAATTATTTAATATCTCCATCTGATGGATCCTGTGAACATTCATGGATAAAATTAAGTTCCAATATCTATTTAATCCAATCAGACTGATAGAAACTATCCCCTTGAATCTATCTAGTACCCTAGAATCATTGGATTATGTCTGAACACCTTTTTATGTAAATAAACCATATTTAGTTATTTATATTGGAAAAACACAACAAATTGAGAAATACATCTTCAAGTTGAACCAATTTATTCTTAAAATCACTACATATCAAAACATATTGGTCCCAACTATCTCACCCTTTGTATTGTTTTAACCAAGGAAAATTAATCAATGAAACATTGAAACTCGAGAATTGGATTACATATCCCAAAATCATATCCTAATGGGAGAAAAATCATTGTAGGAAACAAGAATCACTGTATAAAAAAACCATGTTTCCTATATGTCATTGATTTATGAAAATTTTTCAAACTCCTTCCATTTCTATATCTTAATAAGAATATTTTCCACAGTACATGAAAACAATAAATTGGATGCATTTTATTGGTTATGATTTCCTATAACCTTCTTTAATTAGAAAAAATAAAATATCTAGTAATATATTAGAAGAATTCAAAATTTTACCGCTGAAAATTAATTATTCATATTTGTTTTTAAAATAACTTTAAAACATAAATTTTTCATCGATGTTATTAAAAATAAAATAATAATTGTTATCAAATTTTATCACATGATCCCTTTCTCCCTCATCTATCAAGTGATGCTCTATACTAATGTTTTTCTCTAAAAAGAAGATTTTTGTAACTCTGGAAACTTATACTATGTAGGATGTCCTCAATGCGATCTCTGAAGACTCATCTCATATAAAGAATCCTCATAGAGAGCTTTGAAGAATCATCTCCTTCATTTTTTTTAAACATTGAGTTTCAGTGACTCCATCCCTAGAAAAATATCAAGTGTTTACAATCCATTTAGTGTTCATTCAATTGAGTTGGTTTGAAATCTTGGACATGGTGATTTTAAGAAAATATAATTAGTTTTATCATATTATTTTATCTCTTCATTAAGAGTATTCTTAATACATATAAATTTTTTACTTTAGTTTTTTAATTTTTTAATTAGGGGAATCAATCTTATATATTATGCATAGAAATATAGGGATTAATAATTTTAGTTGGTTAAACCCTTCCTTAGACAAATATAATTTGTGTTTAGTGGTCTATAGTGTCATGGAGTACATTTAGAATATTAACAAATCTATTTCATTCTTAATTATAAATGGTTTTTTAAAACTAAAAATAATATAATCTTAATATTTTTAAATCATACCAAACTATGAAAAATTTCTCATGAAAATGAATTGTAATAATTGTTTTTATGAAAATTGATAAATGGTTATTCATTTTAATGATTCAAATATCTCTCCACTTTATGTCTATAATTATCCATATTATACACACACATCAACTAAATATTTGAGTTGATCACTCAAATATCATTTTTTATGTCCCTCTTCTATATAATAAATATATATTATTTCATGAAAAAACATTATTTGTTGATCATGTTCTAGAATTTTTAAATGATTTCAGATCAAGTGAACTTAGACATAACAAATTAAATTTATCTTTAATGTTATTTTCAATAAAACATTTTTGTAGTTGTGATTTTTTATAAAAATATATATAAATTAATCGTGTTACATCAATTAAAAATACTTATTTTATATCATAATTGTTTATCGTGATTAAATTTCCATAAAATATTAAAAATTACAAGGTTTATTGATATTATTGTTTTGTTAATGCATAAATTATCTTCATTATTCTTAACATGATATTATTTTAATTTTTTTGTTTTTTTATAAGTATTTTTATCAATATCATATAATTTGAAAATATATGGGTTAATTTAACCCAAAATAAAAGTAAATATTTTAAGGTGTTGAATAAGTTCTTAGAAAATAATTTTTAAAACTGAATCATTGATATAAGAATAAAATTTTCAGGCCATGATTATAATTTCCGATTACATTTCAAAGGAAATAATGTTTACGAGCACTTCATATTAATAAAATTTCCATTTAGATATATCAGATGGATTTGGAATTAGGAATTAGACATTTCAAAAAGTTCAGCATGTGAATATCTCCCATTTAAACATCTGACTTCCCAAAAAATATAGAATGGGATTCAAAAATAGATCTATTATATTTTTTACATATAATAGAATGATTCAGATTATAAAATATTAATAGAAACACATTATAATATTCTAGAGATTTATACAACAGAGAATGTAAATTTATAATCCAATGAGTTTTATGAAATAATTGAAGAAAAAAAATTACCTTTATAAAGGAAGTATCCAAAATAAAAAATCCTTCTTACTAATGTTTTACAAAAAATTGTTCTTATATGAAATTATAAATTAATAAATTTCAATGATATTTGATTTTATGCATTGTTAATTTTATCCAAATAAGTAACCTTAATTAATCTGTTCGGTTAATAATTTTAAAAAAATTGGCCTTAGTTTTATAGAGAAATATATGTGCACCATATACTGTATTTTATATTATAGAGAAGATTTAGATTGAGAATACTAAAAAAGATGTTATCCTTCTTGATTGAAATTGGTAAATCATGGTGATAGTTGGAATGAAAAAACTAGGAAGAAGAAGATAAATTAAACTACTATAAATAATTTACATTTTATTCCATTAAAAACAATATTGAAAATATTTTTTGTCTTCCAAAACAATATATAAAATGAAGTGGAATATTATGGAAAATAACAATGATAGGTTCATACATCATCCGTGATATTATAAAATAGAGAAGTACATTAATTCTTTGTATCAAAATTTCTATTTAGATCTATATAATGTGAATTTGGTAATGGATATTATTATATTTAATCCATTTGGTTCTCTATTTCAATAGTATATCATATTTATTGTTATCTTTATCCCTTAACATCTACCTCAATGGATACATATGTGGAAAACTTCTTTCATTATTTTTATGATCATTCTAGTAAACTATATTTCAGTAATATACATAGATTTATATCTTAAACCAATTATATAATAATTTCAATAGTTATGAAGAAATGGTCTTGATGCATATAATGAATTAACAACAAAAAATTTCAAAATTCATGCTATTTTAATGTAGTTGATTATTTATTTTCCTAGATTAGCAAACAATTTTTTTTGGAACCCTTATACTTGTCAATCATGTTTAGTTTTTAAAATTGAATTCAAGTTAAGACGATTACCATATACCAAAAAGTATTCTTTCAAGTGTCAGCATTTATTATTTTATACATATCATTAATATAGGTTTAACAGGTCTTGATTTCTTTGAATAAATTACTTGATGTAAAAAAATTCTTATTAGGTTAATAAGAAATTTTATATATATTTTCTAATGATGTGTAATATGGGAAGGAGTATCAATTTATGGATTCTTGGAAAATATTTCAAAATTGATTAGATATAGTTTGTACCCAACAATGGAAGTGATATAATACTTTTTACAGACAACCTTATTAATAATTTCAATTGGCACGTCATAATCATGATGTTATTCACATTGAAAAGAATTTCTATGACAAGTTGATTTTTATAATATTAAAGAAGAATGTAAAATAAAAATATCACCGTAATGATCATAAATAACTGCAAGAAATAAATACAAAGAATGGTTTCCTGGAAAATTATACTAGAAAATTTTCTTTGATAGTTTTTTCATTAAAAATTATGAAAAATATCTTTTCCTTTGATGATTGAAATATTTGAATGTACATGATGGATATTCAAGTAACATTTCCAGATTTGTTGACATTAAAAATCCTAAGATACAAAGACATAAAATACTTGAATGAAATATTTTTTTATGGAGAAATTTAATACATTAAAATAACAAATAATTACTACCAAATAAAATAATAGTAGTTCTAATTGATTTTTCTTATTATTCATAAATTTTTGTGAGAAAACATTAAACCCCATTGATCTTTAATAACATCGTGAAATAATTGTAATGAAATTTTTTCATTTTAATATGAGATTTTCCTTGGGTTTTACTATAATTATTCATCTAACAATTCATTGGATTAGAGAAGTTAGATTATAAAGAAATATAGATTATTAAATGATGTACCACATAAACAGATATTTTCATTTTACTTTTTATGGATAACGACATTAAAATGTCTAAACTCATCACATTTGTGGTTTATTATTCTAATTTACTTTTTTATTAGTTATACTGGTTATTTGATGTATTTATTTAGAAATAAATGTCACCGAGAAGGCTCTATTGCTAAAGTTTATATGGAATCTGAGTCTCTCACCTTCTGTTTAAGGTATTCAGATCATATTTATACATGATTCAGTCAGGTTGGATATATTTACGATAACAAAAATAAAATATATTCCTATAGTAAATCATAAAATTCTACAATTTTTGGCCATCATGTTTGGAAAATATCCTAAGTTTATAAGAAAAATAATGTATACTCAAACACAAAGACATGTACTACTCAATAGTTATATTGTAGATCCTTTCTTTGAAGAATTGAAGACACAAACATAGAGATGGACTCAACTTCAAGCATCAAATAAGGAGATAAAAAATACATTGTTTATTTTACTCACATCAGGTAGTGTCTTAATGAATTTAATATTCATAAAAAACTAAGATAAATAATTTTCATAACTAATCATGTTTCATATTTATTCATGTAGGTATTGATTGTTGATATTTTAGATATAGTTCTATATGATATAAAATATTTGTGATGGCGGCCTATAAAGAAGTGGTAAATATTCGATGATTATAATATTAATGGATTTATGATTATTAAACTTTTTACTAAAGAATGTTTGATGAAACTGAATAATGGAATACTCATCAAATTAATTGTATTGGGTTACAGTGGGATTTTTATTGACATTATCAAATTAAATTATCATTTATAGTTTTCAATTTTTTATTCAACTGAAATTTGGTCAATATTTATAGGGGCATAGTGAATTATTTTACATTATTTTCTTATAATAACTTATATAAGTTGATTGATATGGGTGGGAATGAAGAAAATGATTCATATTTTTTGCGATCAAAAGATAAAAAGGTATATTATGTGGGTTACAAAGTCAATGATGGATGGATTTTTTTTATGTTATACCAATAAATTTGTAATATATGTTTGGTGAAGATGATGAATGTTTTATGATATTGATCCCAATCAAAAACAATAGTTTGATCTATATATATTTGATGAAATTGAAACAATTTCCATTTAAACTATTGTGAAATAATTAAATCATGTTAATAATTGACGATAATAAAATATGGTTAATGATTAATTAATTTATTGAATTTTATTTACATTAATTTAAACTTTCATTTTTAAATTTATAATGCATGAAATTAATTAATCTATGTTCAACATTTTCAGTTCATAAACTTTTTAAATAGTATATTATGTTATAAACTATTTTACTTTATTTTTAGATATAATAATTCATTGAAATATGATTTAATGATATGATTAGATCATCCATAAATCATAAGATATCAGATGACCCGTAAAATATTCTTAAGCATGCATCAGTTATTCTCCCAATTTTTGGTATTCTCACATTTCCATATTTTGATCACAAATTACTTGCTCCAATGTTCATCTTGTATTCATTCTATTTCATGTTCATCATCTTACACTCACGGGATATCAAAGGAACTAGATAGTGTAGTCAATGAGAACTCATGAACTAATCCTATAGTATCATGGTTTCTAACACGATGGAACTAAAGGGACACCATTATTGGTATGTAATTGTTAATAAGTAAAATAATTAATGACATAATTGTAATAATTTATGATATTTTTTCAAATATATTCAATTTAATGGAATATGAAAATGATCATAAATACAAAAATGATAATATTTTGGAAAATATTAATGTAGTTATCACCTAGACATGTTTTGAGTGCAAACCGATGATTTCATAGGCTTATATAGGAATATCATTGTCCAGTTATCCTATTAGATGATGTCCCTTACCATAAAATTTCATGATTAAAGGTATATTCCAATAAAATGGAAGACTTAAACTTTTGAAAAACATGTGAATTAAGTCAAGAATTAATATTTTATGTTATTATTCTCATATTCTTTTCAAATGTATGTTTAATTATTTGTTGAATATCTAATACGTAGATTATTTTCCGTTTTTATGTATAGGTTGGTTTTGTGAGACAAATGGTGTTGATAATTTTATAGAAATGTGTAAATACTTCAATTATAAGTTATGGTGTGAGATTAATTACACCTCTTATAATATCCATCAGATATATAAAAATATACCTAATGTATACCATTGAATTAGTTGAAATCAATTAAGGATTCAAATAATTCTGATTCACATAAGTTTGTTGATATTTTATTACTATGTTGAAGTTAATTTATTAAAAATAAATCATTTTTTATTAATATTTTTTCTTTTTATGAATATTATCAATAAAAATCAATTGGGGAGAAACAATTCATCCCACACAAAAATGGTTCTGAATTTTTTTTAATAAGAATGTATAATAAGGTGATATTCTATATATTTTTTATATATAATTTTATTACATTTTATGTACATTAATTTTTAAAATTTTCATTTTATTCATTGATGATAATGGTGGGATAAATTGGTCATGAGGTTGGTCAAAAAGTGCTTTGGTTTTATTTTTATAGGAAAGCTGGTGGAAATTAATAAAATGATCATCCAATGATATTTTCATAAAAAATATAATCATAATTTTTTTCATAAATAATATATTTTTAAATAATATGGACTATTTTTATGAATCATTTATATAGGAATGAGATACTAATCCCTCAAATTTATTATTAGTCTCTCATAGTGAAGTTATTTCCCTATTTTCAGAAATGACCATGTTGGACCTGTTTGAGGCTTGATTTTTGGACTATCCCCCTCATGTCTCTTTATAATGTTATATTATCCATTCATTATCATGGGTTCCCTTATAAGATTGAGTAATTATTCTGTTCTTGATCCCTTATAATCACAAAAAATGTTATTTCCATAAATATAATATAATATTAAGAGACACGATTGGTATCTCATGATGATAAGTTTTCATGGATGGGAAGTCCATTGGGTTTTCTAGTTACACTATTAGTAGGGGGATTCCAATAGACAATGATACTCAAATATAACATACTACCACAACATTGATTTTTTTACCATCATTTTAGTTTTTTGGTATAAATATTAAATTTTTTTCAAATATTTTCTATGGTACTATCTAATTTAAAATAATTAGTTTTATTAGTTTAATTTAATTAAGGTACTAGATGTAATTAAATTAGGAATGTAGCAAAAAAATCAGGATTATATATCAAATATTGGTAGAAAACATGACCTAATAGAGTTGTCTGATGTTGGATCCATCTGTGTATGGGTTTTATTTATGATTTAAAGTAATATATGTCACTTTATAAATATTTGAAAAATATGTTGTTTGATGTTATGATCTATTATTTTTGTAAATTTTTATTTATTATGATTCATTCAAGTATTATAATTATAGAATTTTGAGTATTGTTGATGTATCTTCTTTTATCTTGGAGGTGGAGGAAGATTTCATGGAGAACAAAAGAACATTTTTTATTCATAATAACATGGCCATGGACTTAATCGAAAGTTCATGAATACCTAAATTTATTTGTTTTCTTTATTTAATCTCTTTTACATTGAATTATGCTTCCATTATCCTTCATATTTCAGGGTTTATATTATCAATGGATATTCATAGAATGAATGTTTTTAATTGAATTTCATGCTATTTGATTATCCAAACTACTATATTGATTATTTCCTTATTTATTCATGATAGATTCTATTGTTCATTTCCCATAATAAGAATATGATCTCAAAATTTATTTGTTTTCCTTTCCCTGTAACATAATGAATGAATATTTAAATCATTTTCAAGGATATGAGAATGTTTTCCATGGTTGGTTTTTAATTTCCAATGTAATATTGAATCCATGTATATATCTAATTTTTCTAGACTATAAAAGATATAAATAATTAATTGTGGGATATCTTATATATTATACAAATATAATATGCATGGGACATATCTGGGTTACTGGAGTTGACTTTTAAAAAATATGTTTCTTAAACATTCATGTATTGGATAAAATTAATCAAATTATGGTTAAATTAATTATTTTTTCCTTCTGTATAAAATGATTTGATTGTTAATAAAATGGTAAAAAATGTTCAAAGTCCTCTTAAGTGGATGATTTAAAATTTGATAGTTATTTCATACAAGGGTTTCTAAATTCAACGGTATATTCATGAAAATCATATAAAATTGAATATGAAAAAAAATATTCATTTATGCATCAATTTACAATTTTTTCTATGGATTAAAATAGTTACCTAATTGGAATATTTCAAAAAAATAAAAAGGAATTCATTTTGATCCCACAAGATTCAAAATAAAATATAAAAAAGAAATTAAATCCATAGAAAATAAAACAAAAAATATAAACAATATAAATGAAAAAAAATTAATCAGAAAGAATTATAGAAACACAAAAATAATAATATAAAAATACATCTTCTTTCCACCACTTATTTTTTACAATTTTATCATTAAGTAATAATTTTTATAAGAATTAAAAATACTAAATCATGTATATATAAAACATGTATAATGGATTGACAAAACATAATGATCAGTTTTACTTAGTCACCTAAATGTAGACCACTCTCCTTGGAGGATCTTGGAAAATTACTCTGAAAATGGTAATTTTTCCCAATTGACTTTGAATGGTGTTCCGTTCCTTGTATAATATATCTAAAAAAAGAAAAAAGTGAGTAAAAATGAATGAGATATACCATTTAGAACAAAATTTTCTATGAAATATATACAATCCTGATTCAAATAGAAACACATTTTTTCTTTATTTGAACTCTCTTTTATGATAATTTTATCCAAAATATATTTTTTAATCCTTTTAAATCATAGTGATTTCATATTTGTTGTTACTTATATTTTCTAACACAATTTTTAATAATTGTGTTTATTTAATAGATATATTCATGATATAGTTTTAAATATAACAAAAATATTTTTATTCTAACTCCAAAATTATTTACACCTTTTTCCCATAAATGACACATATTTTGGAAATTCCAGTTACAGTTTTTAATTTAGTATTATATGACCAAATATAATCAATCATTATCAAACTCTAATATTTTCTATTTATACATTAATTTTTCTTTAAATTTGATTTGATCTCTATGATTGACAATATATCCATTCCATTTTTGGGTGATATTGTGTATAACCCGTATGATATACACTAAAAATTAATAAAATATCATCTAAATTAATTTTGAAAAATATATCCCTTTATTAGTCATAATAAACTATATTGAGCCAAATTAATTGAAAAAAATATCATGTATAACTCTAAATAGTTTTTTATACTAAGGATCGTCAATTGAATAAGAATTATAATATGTTTCAACTCTCTAATCTATAAAGATGAATAAACAATATAATGCATAAAATTTATTAATGCTTGTATGTATTGTATAACATCAGTAAATCCACACCCCCTTATGGTTCAAGGAGTAGTAATGATCACTAAGTTTTAATATTTAATAGGAAGGGAATTTTTAATCATGGATCATATATATCTCTATATGTTTATTTATCCTTTCTATGATTTCATTTTTTCAGAATATATTTGATTTAAAACTGTGGAATATCATAGAATTTATTTAATAATATGAATAGTGGGATATTAACATGAACATTCCTAAAGGTTTCCAAAAAATCCCTATCTATATCATTTATACAATCTTCCACCCTAGTCGATGCACCTAGGGTAAGGTAGTGGTATTTTGGGTATCAATGGATAATTTGGAACATTATTTTGAGAAACATAAAGTCTTATTATTCTTTCCCAGTCCTCCTTATATCTCCAATAGTTATTTTCTTTTTTTACAATGATTTTTATTTTAAAATGGTTTTCTAATTTTCAAATGGTTCAACAGTAGCTAGCCATTATTTATATGATCAAAATTATGTGAATGAGGTCATGACTCCTTTTTAACATTTTCAAATTAAATATCATATTTTTACTATTAATTTTATTTATGATTGAAAAATCTCCACAATTATGGTGAATTTAAAAAATATTTTCTTTTATATTTTCCTTGTGATTAAATTAAGGATGTGGAGGTCGACCACCACTAATCTTGTTTATTATAACAATAATATATGTTTATAGTCATCCCATTTGTTTTATCCAAGTGTTCCTTATAATGTTTTGTTCTATTATTGTTTTGTCATGTTTTTTTAAAATATAGGTCTTGGTTCAACATGTTTAAAATTTCATCCAACATAAGCACTAATTTTCACATTGATGTCTCTTTGTATTGTATTTTTTATTGGATTTTGAAAAATATGTTTGTTTATCTAGGATTTATAAATATATCTTGGGACTGATTACATAATAATTATTTGTTATTATGTTTGATTTAAATGTCCATTTTCTACTTGATTTAAATGGATTTCCCAGGAAGAAAATATTATAATTTTTATATATGGATTTATTTTTTAGAAACAAGTCACTTAAAGTTCTATTAGAGGCACAAATTATATAATAAATTTGAAAAAAATCACATTTTTTATGTTTTGGTTTTGGTTTGGGATGTGATGGAAATCATAATTGACCAACCAATAGTGGTCATATCAGTTATTTGAATAACAATAATACAAATTTCATTGTTAGAATTAAGAACTTGTTGACTATTTTTGACATGAAAATGAAAACATGTTCCAGATTATTTATCCATATAATACATGTTTTTTACATTATTTTGACATCAGATTGGGTTTTTTCAATTAATGCTTCTTCTTCAGTAACATTTATCACTCTCTATGAATAGGAAAATTCTATTATATTAATATTGAATAAATATTTCAATGATTTAATATTGTGGGAAAAAAATAAATTCCCTCTAATATTTTCAAGTACTCAAGAAAATTATCACCCCAAATTTATTTAATCCCAAAAATTTCATTTCTAATGTATTAATAATATAAGTTGATAAAAATATTTTTCTAGAAAAAAATTCATCATTTCATTATCATACCTGATCTACATGGACTGACCATTGAAAATAATGACATCCTCTAATGGAAAAGGAAAATATAACAATTTATTTTGACATCTCTTTAATTATAGTCGTTTAATGTTACAAATTATATAAAATAACTCTTAAATAGGTCTCTATATATCTTTCCATGTAATTTCACCAAATTTTGGTTGTAGATAAGTGAAACAAAATTATATTTCAACACGAAGAGGTGAATTATATTATTCCACATGGTATTATTGATTTTCATCATGTGATTAAAGAGATTCTTGGATAATTTTTTTTAAAGAAAACTATTTCTTGTTTTAAATGATTTTTAATTATTACGTTTGTAGATGAATTTGATATTTTCATTTTATCTCCTAAAAATTTTAACATCACAATAACGAAATTGGATGGTTTCATTTGAATAGTCCTAACATATCTATATATAGATTGATAATCAAGTCGATTTCATGATCCAAAGGAATAAAATAGGGGTTTGAACAAATATATATAAAAAATAAAACAATATTGGGAAAAATACATTAAAATTGATCATGTTGAAATAATGGTTTTTTCATTGGCCCCTTTTGTAAAATTTATCCCAAAAATAAATCAATAAAGTGGTTCCTTGGTTTGTATATCATATAGTATTCATACTATGTTTCAAAAATGTCAATTTTATTTTATCTTTTTAAAAAAATTATAATAGTAGGGTATATGTTGTTTTCAATGAAATATAACATAAATAAAATCATAAAAATCAATTGAAAATATGTAGGAGTTTATATTTTTTAAAATAGAAGAAAGAATAGTTGAAAAAAAGTATGAAGTCAGATCATATGAAAGTAACTATAGATAATTATTGATTCATTTGAAACTCTATTTTCCCTTTTCTAACAAAATATGTCCCACATGAATCCATCAATTATAATTAAAATACCTTTATGTGAACACAAAAGTATTCTTCAATATCTAACCATGACTTTATATGAATATTTTTCATCCTATAGAATTTCCATAACAACAGAAATACCTCAAATTAGGTAAACAAAATAAAAATAATTAAAATTTAGATAGATACCTATTTTACTAAAGATAAACAATGCGATTATTTTGGTTACATAATAGATTGAAAAAAAATACAAAGATATATTAGAATAATGTTAATTTAATAAATAATATGATTTTATTCATTCAAAAATATAGTTTCTAAAAAATTAAAAGGATGAAATGAAAATAATTTATCTCAAATAGAATGTTATGAAATATACACTACCCAATATTTAATGGGAGTTTTCATGACACTGATAAATTAGATCCCATGTCATTTTCTTCCAATGTTTATGAGTGTCATGATAACTAGTAGTACTCTATGTGTAATAATATCGTGTAGATAAAAATCACTAGCATGTTCGGTACAACATGTACTCCTTTTCATTGTTTCATAGATTTTTTATACATCTATAGTAGAGGATATTTTTTATAAGTTTAATTGATTTCAAATCACTCATTGGAAACTATTATTCACCAATATTGTCAAATTCCCAATATTTTCTCAATGTGTAGAAAAAATGGTTCTTTGGACGTTGTCCTTTCATGGGGTGTTTACATAGTGGACCGAATTTAATTTCTATTTATATCATAAATAATCTAATGTCACTGTATCTCTATTTTATTGAATCAATGTGGTCAAGCCATGGTGTTGGATAAAATTATTTCATCCAAAAATATTGAATTCTAAAATTTCACAAAGTAATGAAAGGATTATGTGAGTCTTTATTCAATAATATTTTCTCATTATAAGGGTATAGAACTATTATGGATTCAAATAGATATATGATCTTGTGGTATTAATTTTATACACAATAAAAAAGCATCCGTGATTATTGATAATGACATATGAGATTCTGTAAAACATATTATGAACTCATAAACATCTTACACAAATCCAGAAATTTCACATGAAACTAAGAATAAAACTATTACGAGATGAAAAAATCACATTGGATAAAAATTCATATACTCCTCTTGAAAAATTATTATAAGTCTCAATGAATGTATTGTAGGAAAACACCAAACATGTGTTTTTATTAATTAAATTTAAAATGAAAATTTCATAAAATAAAAAATAACTGAATAACTTGTAACATTATTTATAAAAATTACTATCAACCTTTAAACCCAATAATTTTTACATTTCTATATTAATTCCCATAAAATAATGAAAAATTAAAAATGATTTTATTTCACTAAAAAAGATAAATTTTTTGTTAATTATTTCATGAAATACACATACAAATTAAAAATCCTGCATATATAACACAAGTATTCCTAAATGTCCTGAAGGCATTGATTTTTTTTATTAATTTTTGGATAATATATTTTTAACTGGTTTGATATAGAATCCTTTCATGAACTTTAGGTCCATTGGAACTAGAACATTACATAACCCGAAGGCCTAGAGGAACAATGGTCAACACATGACCCAGTGGCACAACCAAACTACACATGAACTATCCCTCCCCAACATCTTGGTCATTAATATATCCTATCTCCCTACCTCACTGTTGGTCAGGGTATGAAACTCAAGATGTGGGGTTAATTGGGTACTTATAAAAATTTAAATTAAAAATTGTGATTTAAATTTACCCAAATTTAATGTTGAATTGACCAATTAGCCAGTATTGAATTTATAACAGCTTGGTTATTCAATTACTTTCATACAAGATAGATTAATTATCAGTTATATTAAATTTATAATTAATAAAACATTTGTAACTATACCAATCAGTTGATACTATTATAAACACTTTCCAATACTTACTGTCAGATGGTAATTTAGATTTATAAAATCTTTGATAAAACATAGTAAAATTAAAAGCAAAAACACATTGGAAATAAAACAAGAGGTTCAGTCTCAAGTTGAGACATAGTCCGCTCTACATGTTGATCACCTAACACCAAGAAGGTTAAATTAATAAATATTTTGATTCACATCATGGATTGTGGTTCACAACAGCACATAGGTTTCCCAAGTCACAAAACCACTACCACATTTCTTCATGTATATAAACTACCAGGTCAAATGACCTGTTATACATTTATACATATGAAAACAAGTTGTAGAAAGATTTTTTGGGTGAGGATATCATGTATCCTCTAGTTAGGTGAAGAATACAGTGTGTGTTTCATAAACAGAGACATGTAATACTCAAAATGTAGTAAAATGATACACAATAGAGCTATAATTATTAGAAATGAAATGGGATGCTTTGAGTGTTATGAACATCAGATATATAATATTTAATGGTTGGAATAGATTTTGGAGTCCTATTCATGAAATATAAACCAAAACCGAGGGTCGGGAAGAATTGGGTTCTACCATCCTGGAGGATGAGGTGTTCTGATTCATCAGTTTGGATGAATTTTTTAAAGATGACAACAACTTGATCCATACAATCTTCTGGGTTCATAGCAACAACAGAGTAATATTTTTTCCTCTAGTATATTTCTCCTCTTCATGTATGTATGTGTATGTGTTCTTTCTTCACTTTTCTATTCTTCTCTTAATATTCCATCTCAAATTATTTTGGTCTTTTAAAAAGTTTTATCCTGATAATGTTCATATAGGGGTACCTCGTACCTTGTACTATCTATTGTCAAGTCTAAAAATATAAATAATTATGTTAGAGTCATTAAATTACACAAATACAACCATTAGAAATAATTTTCATTTAAATAAATTTAAATAGTATGCCAATAGGTGGTGCATCTGGGACTCATCTCAATAGTGAGTCTTTCCTTCTATCAGTGAGATAGTTGATCTACTAGTGACTCATTTCATCAGTGAGTCCCTCCAACAGTGATTCCTTCCAATGGTGAGTCCTTCCAATGGTGAGTCCTTCCCATTGTGAAATACATCCATAAACTGATCCACAACTACTAGAAGAACACTCTGTTATACACCTTCCATCAATGCTAATGACAATTCCTCTAACTGAAAGAAGATCGTTCCAGCTATTGCTCTGAACAAATCAATTTCACAAAGATTTTCACTATTCTCCCCTCTAGAGAGATTTCTAACACCATCCCCTAACACAAAACTAACTGTTTATGCATAGAAATTGATGTGGGACATAAAAATTTCCAACCAATCCATTCCCAAGATAATATCAAAAGCATCCATATCATGAAATAAGAACTCCCTCATAAATACAGTTCCATCCAAAACTATGAAATAGCCTCGACAATGGAAAGATCGACACTCTCTTTGACCTAGAGGATTTTGTAGTTTCAAAACAGATGGCATCATTTCCACTGTTAATCCCAATAAATCAATGATGGGAGAATCAATAAAAGAATATGAAGCCCGCATATATATTAAATCTTGCATCAAAGTCAAATTCAAATGAACCACACCTCACACCATGGATGGTCTGAAGTGATCATCCATAACCACCTTCTATTCTCAAAACAACTTATTACCTTACACACCCTACTATTTATTACTTTACTAATGTGTCATGGTGTTAGAAGAATAATTATGACCCACTATACTCTGCTGTCGAGGGGTATGTTGTCACCCCCATCCCATCAAGGCATAAGACCCCTGAAATCGCTGAGGAGTGTCACATACACCCAACCTTGGATCATTTTGATAATAACACTACATATTCGCCATTTTCTTAACATTATTATATGCTCGAGGTTGTTTTGAACATTCCCACTTGATGTGGCTCGTAGAACCACACTAATAACATCTCAGCTTGATGTGAGGTTTTGGAGTAAGATTCATTGATCTCGTCATCAGATTATGAGTCCTACTGCCACCATGTAAATAAGTGTACCTCTTCCTTTTTAACCCAACATTAATGTTCCCATTATTTCCCATGGGTACCAACAACCATCCCCCACTAGTATCCCCTAGAATATCCAGCTCATCCACCATAACATGATTAATTAGTTCTCTGTAATCATTTATACACAACACTGCTATCTTGGAACGAATTTCATAGTTCGACACAACATAAAACATCCGTGCCTTCAATGATGTACTACCTGCCACCTCAGGTTAAAACTACACTATGTTCATAAACAAAACCAAAAATTTTATCACAGCCATGATCCCTTTCTTCAAACTGAATAAATCCACTTTATGCGGAATTTTGAACTCACGATGGTATAATTGTTTATTAAAAAAATCCTCAAACCCCTCCCATGTAACAATTTTGTCTGTCCCAGCTTCGACCACTAGCTCCCACCACTAAAGGGAAAGAGCTTCCAACATGTACATTTATAGTTTCACTTTCAGCTCTGTCAGAGTTCCCATGATGTCAAATATCTTATTCATTCAATTCTCGAATGCTTCATCCCTTTTTGGATCCGAATCACCCAAAAACATGGGTGGATTCTACCTCAAAAACTAAACCTCTTTATCTGAATGCCTTAGTTCATCTTCTTTATTCCCACATTCCATTGACTGTAAAGATTTAACTATACTCTACAATACCTGATAGTTCACCTGGGGCTCAGGTGTAACCAAATTTTCAGTAGCTTCCTTCGGTTGGTCTCTACGACGCCTACCCGGTTCCATTTCTATCAACACAAAACCACCATAAGTCTCATACCCTTAAAAGTAAAGGGTTCAAAATTATCAAATTCAATTACATAACAACTATCATAACATGTATTTAAACATGTTCACATTTCTCATGTTGCACTAGTCTAAAAAATCAACCATGTTATGAAAATCAACCCATTTTCCAAATACCACATGTTTCCTTGTTTCAAATCCTTCCATTTTGAAAACCAATTCATAATTTTCCAAAATCCATACATTCATACCACACCATAAATCTTGATACCCCAATGAAATATACATCCTAGATGGAGGAAATTTCTACCATTCATTCCATACTCATCTCATTTCCCACACCCAAGACAATGAGATATCCAATTCCTATAGTGTCTCCAAACCCTTATGTACCCAGCTCCCTTGTAACTTGATATTCAACATAAATGGGTTAGCTACGTCCTTTTATGGTATAAATTCCTTTTTCCGATAATCTTATGTCTTACTACCATCTCAAATCAAGGAATAGGTCAAGAACAAATGTCAACACCAATACCAAAGATCAACATCAAGGATCAAACAACTGCTCTCACTTGAAATCCATGGATTGAAAAAATTGATACCACTTATAACATCCTTCCCTGACTCATTGGCTTGAGAGGGTAGAGGAATGTTACATGGCCTTATCAAATTTTCACAAGATTCCAATGTCTGTACAAAAATATTTGAGAGCTTCATGAATAAATTGGGGAAAATTTTTCCCTTAAGACAAAACCAACCAACCAATAATTTCACAGACTACATGATGAATTCTAACCAAACAACTAAACATATACATTCCTAAAAGACAACCAACTAAACTATTACGATCCCACATTATAAATACAACCAATAAAAATATGAGAGTACTATGTGGATGACTACAAAAATATTTCAATAGAACTAGGACACCATCCATAGCTCTAGACCAAGCTCCATGCTCCAATAACCACAACATCACCCAAACTTCTTGGAGAACCACTAGTAAAATGAGAATATTTACTCTTACTTGGGTCCCAGAATACAACATCTACAAAAATACCAAATTTCCAAAGAAGGGGTGTGTACTAATACTCAATAGGTTTTCCCCAAATGAATTCCCTACACATTCCACTAAGAATGAACCGTTAGCACATTTATGTAAAGGAGTTTACATAAAGCATTAAATAGTGAAACCATTACTATAAGACAAACATACTCCTACAAAACCTTAAAAAACAAGTGAAGGAAAAACTAATCCATAAGCCATACCACCATCACATGTTTGAAAATAAAATATCTATCTTGCAAAGTAACACAACAACAGAACAACCTAAGTGGAACTTCTCGTCCAAACCTATTTAATTCATTCCCAAACCATTGGTACTTCCCAACAACTTGTCCTCTGATGTTGGCCCCTCTATCCAACATCCATCCTCATTTTATAGTGTTACTCCTCACCCACTTCACAAATAATTAATGCAATCCATAATTCTTAACCCACAACCAATTATATCACATCATGTTCACCACATCATGCAAATAATTCATCTATAACCAAAAAATGCCTTATGCACATCAATAATTTCAACTCATGCCCATTCACACCAATATGTTAGTCATGTATTGAAACCATATTTAACCATTTTCCGTGAAAAACAAAAATTTCAATAAACCACACTTTTATTGAAACCCATTTTCTCAACCATTTTCACAAATCAACCGAAGAAACCAGTTTTAAAAACACTATTTTAAAATCAATCATCAAGAAAAATACTTGAAAAAAATCCCTTGTTCCCAAAAATCCCCAAAACATTTCCAATGGGATTTATAGAATATTTTAGACATCAAAATCACGTATTTATTTAATAAAAACTAATTAATTGTAACAAACCGTCTAGTTATAACAAAGTAGAGTCGAGAGAGAAGTCACCTACCTTTAGGGTTCCAGCGAAATCAACCCTTGGTCAAATGCACCACAAATCTGGTGAACGCACCATAGAAACCACTCTAGTTATCCTTACCAATCATCCATAATCCTTAAAATAAACACTATAGGAAACCACAACCCTATATCTACACACAAAGGGTGTGGATCTAGAAAAATGATAGAGAGGGAGAAGTAGATCTTGTGGAAATCATGATGAACCATGAGAGGAGGAATACCTGAGAAGAACCTCCTTAAATACACCAAGAAACCCCTTTGAATCACTTACAAAATTGTGGGAGGGCCCCTAAAACCCTTGAAAACCGAAAATCCCTAGTGAGGATCGAGTGGGAGAAGATTTGGAGTGAAATAGTTTAAGCATAAGGGAGCCCATATTTAAAAAATCCATCATTAAGTTGTTTCATGGTTAGTCTGTATTGTTTGGTAACTGTGTGCACGCCACTATCTCGAGAGAAGGGGTCTTCATAGTTTCCTCACATAGTTTGACATACTATGCGCAGGCTGTGCAAAGCATATTATCTCCCCTACACAGTTTCCTAGAGAAACCACATGGTTACCCATAACTATGCTCAACCGATGTGCCCATAATTAATCCTCTAAACTTATTCAAACATATACCCAAACCAAACTATCCCAAACTCATCCAAACTCGTCCCATGTACATTAAACACTTAAAAGGCACAAGAAAAGGCTACATACCTCAAACCGAGGGTGCTACACTATGGGCCAACAATCTCTCCATTTTTTATCACAAATCATGGAATTGTTCAATACAATATAAGATGTGGAATAAAAACAACCTACATGTCATTTCTCATTAGAATGATCCAAACAACAAGTAATGATATCAATAGGAAAAGTAAAATATGTAATATATATAAAAGGATAATGGTATAAAAGGATAATTCCTAATGATTCTCCCAATTTTGATATTATCATGAAAAATAATAGGGAGTACAAAAATAAAAAAATATCATAATGTAGGAGATAAAATAGTCAATAAGGAAATGAATTAAACCAAAAATCCATTAAGGAGGAATGTAACATGTATTACAAGGCTCCAAACAAAAACAAAAATTATGTGAGAAGCCCAATCAGAGGATGATCCAAACAATTGTTTAGGGGGATAAGTGTTATTCCTTTCATAGCATAATGAATGGATGGCTAAGAAAGATGGTTAGTCTAGGAAGAAAAAAGGTATAAATGGGTTTTCAAAGGAGGTAAATTCATTACTCAAGAACTATAGTATTTAGGTTAGGTCATTGCTGACAAATTATAGGATGCTGAATAGGATCTTTAAATATGGTTCTTATCTGAGATAAATTCGGAGAAACTACATCTGAGGTTGAGTAGGCACTGAACCAGCATGGCCAAGTGGTGCAGGAGTAGGCACCATGATGGATTCACTTTGGTCATGGAGATATGGTTTGAACATCATGATGAACTCTTCAATGATTTCACCACCATATTTCATTTCCTTTTCAAAATCATCTATTTTTTCTATGAACTATTAAAAAAAATAGAGTGAATTCTCTCATCTTTTGAATCTGATCCTTAAAAACCATTATCAATGGAGGAAGAGTAATATTGGTGGCCAAATACATAAAAAATGTTCATTTTATGCATTGTAATTAGTTTCGAGAAATACTCGTTAATCATTTTGGTCGGCTCTTCCTATTTCTGTGAAGCTCTCAATGTACAATATTTCACATGGTCAAGAACCTTATCTTAATCTTCCTCATCTTTGGCCATATTTTAATTAAGGATCACAACTCATCATTCAAAACTAAACTGATAGTATAAAGATCCTAATATTTTGAATGTTTAACATGTTGAGTATATTTTGAAGCAAGACCATAGGAGGAATTTTTCTTAACATCTTTTAATATTTGGTTAAATTCAAGAGCATTAAGATGATAAATAAGATCATCAATTCCATTAATGACACTCTCTATTGATGTCTTGTACTCATAGGTTAAAGCATCGATACTAGTATTTAACTTCTTCATATTATTCCCACCCATGGGGTTGTTTTCCAAAACGGTTTTAACATTTTTAATCAAATTAGGGTGAATTTCCTTTATCACCATCTAAGAGACTGAAACATGATTATCTAGAGATTCACTTGTTGAGGTAGGAGTAGAACTAGAAGTTTCAGTTTTCATTACACCTTCAATCATAGATTGGATATCTTTCAAGGTGTCATCCAGCTTAGTGTTCACTCTCTTGGCTTCATCAATCTCATAACTCATCTGAAATTGTACTGAGTGAATTACTAATGAATATATTCCTTTCATGAATTTTTCAAATCGACCATAGTAACATAGTCATTATGAATATAAATGGTTGGAGGCTCAGAGATATAGGTAGATGGTGTTGATTGAGAAATTTATGCATTTATGTTCTCGTCAACCATTACAGACCTCTATGGAGAAGTATCTCTAAACTCATCAGAATCATAATCTAATCCAAGAAAATAATTCCCAGGATTCCATTCCCATTCAGATGCAATATGTAGATACACAAGAGTAATTGTATCTATTTGGATCCTTTTTTATTGAGGCTCCCCCTCACGTAATGCTTCCAATATAGGTTGATTATCCATGTGTAGGATTAATTTTATAGTATAAAAAGATTGAGAAACTAGCCCTAATAGAGAATTATCTTCTTCTTGAACAACACCCTCAATAGATACACAAAAATTAGCTTCAACAAACTCTCTACTATCCACATATGGATTTACATCAGAATGATCAGATTGACTATCACTGATACTTTCACTACATTATTTATAATCTCCAAGTTCATTCTTTTTACTGCCCTTTTCATCATCATCTTCAACATTTTCTTCTTCTCTACTTGATTCTTACCCATGTTCAGTACTACCAACTTCATCTTTTTTATCTTCTTCTTCACTGGACCGACTGAAATATTCTATACTTCCATCATCTTCTTTCGCTTCACATCTAGTATATTGGAGAACATGTTCATGAGAAAGTATGTCCAAAGGTGTACATGGAGGTCAAATAAGAGCTATTTTTGTTGTTACAGTTATTTCTAGGTCACATATATAATCAATTGGTGACCCCTCATCTCTGATAGGAGTAGTAGGCTCCTCATCCTCATTACAAGAATAGTTTACTTGATCATCTGGATTGTGGTCAAGATCCACTATATTCAATGGTCTAACTGTATGATCTATAGGATTGATTGTTTCATATATTATATCTTGATCACCAACCCATTCCATCCTCCATGGGTCCAGATTATTTTTCATTCTCTCACCAATGATAGAACATGAGCAGATTCATCTATATTCAGTGACTATTACATCATCCACTTCAATTAAAAAGCCTTTCTCCTTTAGAATTTCTGAAATCATTCTGGAGTAGAAAATATAATTTGACTTAAAAATGGGTTTTATCATCTAATTTATGTTCCCCATTGACTATCTACACATATTCTATTTAAACCCTTTCTTTAGAAAATTAACCATGTATACATACAAATATTTGAGAGAAGCAAAGTCCTATTTCCAAAGAAAAATCTTGTGCTAAATAAACTTAAATAAAATTCTCCACTCACTATTAAACTCTAATTTTAGGGGTCTCCTATGATATTTATTTCTAATTAACTCTTTCAGAGAAGTATCATAAAAAATAATTCACTTTTCAGTGCAGAATTTCATTGATAACCATCAAATATTCCTTCTTGACAAACATTAAGACATTCCTCCCAATTAATTGAAGAGAAATATATTATCTTCACTTTTACTATCGACATGATCCTGGAGACATCACTTCCTTCCAATAGAAGTTATGTATTCATTTAAAATTCAGGTACCATCTTCAGGTAGAAGACGCTTTCATTATTCATCACCCAATAAATCCATCCATGATCTTACAAAACCTTTAAAAACAATGACATACTCTCTAATAGCCATTCTTCTAGTACATTTTTCTTTGAATTTACAAAATGGTTTTCCAGAATAGTATTTATAATAGTTTAAGATTTTCCCGATAAATATTATTATTTCATGGAAGCTCGAGACTCACCATCATCTTGATCATGCTTCACATGTGCCACTCCAATCAGTTCATTCTGGATTTTAGAAGGTAAATGGTTCTGGGTAATGAAAGAGAGTGCCAGTTGAGAGAGTATAACAGTAAAGGATAAGATTGAATCGATTAAATGTTATATTATTTTGGGATTTTGAAATTTTGAAATATTTAAATCATGAACTGGATTCAAAAAATCAATAAAATAGATTCATTCTAATAAAAACATATAACATATATAAACAGTGAGTCATTGGTGTTGGTATGAAAAATTTTTCAGAGCACTAACTTTGTCAGCATGACAAGGCATCAGTGTTTTCATGACATAGCATCGGTGGCGGCATGACATAACATCGGTTTCAGCATTATAACTATGTCGGTGTCGGCATGAAAACTCTGTCGATGCCATCATGACAACTTTTTCGCCATGAAAACAGTGTTGGGATGACAACTTCACCTAAAAGGCCAAAAGAATAGAAACACATGGTCCTATTGATTTATCATTCCTAACCCATGTGCGGTGTAATTCATTCTTACATATTTCAATGGAATAATGAATATATCAGCAATCTAATATTCAGTGACAATAAATACTAAAGTGATATCACTATTTTGATAATTATCTCTCACAAAAGTGATGTCTTACATCAATATTTTTGGTTCTAGAATGAGAAAATGGGAGCTAAGGAATTTTAATTGAACATGTAATGTAAACATTTATAGGTACATGTCCAAATTGATGTCCACAGTCTAGAAGAGTGTGTTTCATCCAAAAAATCTGATCACAAAAGCTACCAGTATTAATATATTCAGCTTCGTCAGTATATAATGCAACATAATTTTGTTTCTCATTACACCATGAAACCAAATACTTTCCCCAAAAGTGACATGTCTTGTAGGTTCTCTTTCTATCTAACTTCCATCCACCAAATCTAGCATCAGAATAACTCACTATATCAAATGATTGTCTATTAGGGTAAAAAAACCTAAATTCATAGTATGTTTATGGTATTTGAAAATTATTTTAACAGTATTTAAGTAAGATTATTTGGGATTAGCATGAAAATGGACACAAATACACACACAAAAACATTAAATCTTTCCTACTAGTTGTTTTGTAGAGAGATATTCCAATAATTCCTCTGTAAGTGGTTTGATCAACATATTTACCATCTTCATCAAGATCCAACACACATGTAGTAATCATGGGAGTGTAACAGCTTTTGATTCTATCAAAGAAAAAATCTTTTTAAAATATCATTTTTGTAGTTAGAATGATTTAATATGATACCTTATTTATTATAAAAAAATATTAAATCTTAGAATGAATTTAATTTCACCCATCAAAATCATTTCAAATTCACATTGTATAATTTTCTAAAAATCAATACATAAATAATATCATGAATATCTAAAAATAATATCAAATATATAAATTTTAACTACTAAAACATCATTAGAAAATTCATTTTACAAAAAGAGTAGGAATAATTTTTTTAAAATATTTTGTAATGAGAAAAGTACTTAGTCTATCATAACAAACTCTTGGATATTCTTTTAAACCATATAATGATATTTTTTATTTGAAAACATGATATTGAAAATGATGGTCTATAAAACTAGGGGTTGTTAAACACAAACATCCTAAACTATATATCTATTTAGGAATGAAATTTTAACATCCATTTAACAATGTTTGAAATTAATATGGGTAGCATAAGAATATATGATTCTGATGGCCTCATGTCTATCAAAACTTGAAAACATTTCATCATTTTCAATGCCTTCTTCTTGACTATAACCTTGGGAAACCAATCTAGATTTATTTATAATAATTAAATAATATTCATCTATATTGTTCCTAAAACACCACTTATTATTTATAAAAAATTTGTCTATGGGTCTATCCAAATGATTCCGAACATTATTTTATTAAAATTTATTATGTTATTCATTCATATCCATCACCAAAAATTCATCATTAATTAAATCATTTATGTTTATAGGTTCAAGTTATGAAAAGAAAACATGATTTTCAACCTGATTTCTAATGAAAGATTTTGTTTGTGTTACTTTATATAAATCCCCAACAACATAATCTAAAGTATGGTTCATGAGTATTCGAGTTGGTGTAGAAAAGGAGGGGCTAGTAATTTCAGGTTCATCAACATGTTCGGTTACATCATGTTCATATTTTGAATAATTTCCAAAACTATTTAATTTAACATATTTCATTCCAAGAGGATAAAATAATTTTTCATTTATGTCCAGATTTGACATATCATCTTCAAGGTTGTCTAGGGAGGTCTTCGGTTCATATGGATTTCTTTCATTTAATTTGATATACAGAGATTCTTCCATACACATGGTTCTTTTATTAAAGACATTATTGTATTTACTATACATTGTGTAAACTATGGATATTTCTTTATCACTCATGAATTCAAAATTTTCAAGATTTTCCTTTGTATTAATGATATAGAATTTACATCCAAAAACATTGAAGAAACTAAAATTGGGGTTTCTGTTGTTTCAAAAATCATAAAGTGACTTCTTGAGGATATCTCAAAATAAGACTCTATTAATTATATAACAAGCGGTATTCAAAGCCTCAGACCAAAAGTAAACAGGTAGATCATATTCACTAATCATTGTATGAGCTATCTCAAGTAATGTTCTATTTCTTCTTTCAAAAACGCCATTTTGTTGTGGTTTCCTATGGGTAGAGAAGTTATGACTACAACCATTTGTGGGAAAAAAGATTCAACATCTTAATTTTTAAACTCACGGCCATGATCACTTCATAAGGATTTTATTCTATGTCAACTTATATTTTCACCTATTTTAGAATTCATGGTGTTGTAAGTACATGATTCACTCTTTTTACCTATGAAATAAGTCCACGTATACCAAGAATAGTAATCTAATGGAACATAGACATAGTGCTTCCCAATTAAACTAAAAACTCAAGATAGTCCAAACAAGTCCACGGGAACCAACTATATTGGTGGTGAAGTTGAAACTTCATTCTCTGATTTGAAACATATATTTTGGTGTATACACTTTTGATAAGGATTGCAGACATTTTCATTTGAAAACTCTAGTTTGGGTAGATCCTTGACTTTCCCCTTTCTAGTAAGCTTTCTATGAGATTTTACATTATTGTGTCCTAATCTCATTTTCCAAATCCAATTCTCTTTATTAAAGAAATATAAATAAGAATCATTTTGTGAAACTAAAGAATCTAGGTTAACTTAATATATATTTTAATTTCTAAAATTAGAAAATTCTAATTCATTTTTAGAGTATAAAACATTAAAATAATCATTTTCAAATTTATCTTGAAATCTATCAGCGCATAATTGTAAAATAATAAGATAGTTTTATTTAAATCCATCAAAAAAAGTACATTAGATCATTAAAATGAGTTAGAGTTACCAATCGGGCCTAAGAAAATTATTTTTCTATTAGCATTGTCAGCAAAAGTAACAAATCCACCATCAATATTGATTTGGTTCTTGAATCTTGAATAGTATATTGTCATGTTTCATGAACATCTACAATACATGTACCAATAACTCTTACAGGAGATCTTCAAATAGCTTTCTTATATAATAATCAAACAAAAATAGATTTGGGTACCAAAACTTGTTTGTGTCCAGTGACATTAGTAATCAATGACTTAGGTACCAATATTTTCATTATTGGTTTCCACTAAAATGTATGTAAAATATTTGAAAATGTACTATATTTATTATAAGAAATCTAAATGAAGTAAATGATTATCAAACACTGGAACTGGTAAAATAATTTTTTTAGGATGAAGAATAGATTTTCCATATTTAGTTAAAAAATGTGTTTTAGATAGGTTTTTCTTTCCATGTTAATATCCAATACCAGAAATGTACTTAAGAGCTATATTTAACCATGAATTTGAGTGAGATTATTATTACCAATGGTAAAACATTCTAGATCTTCCATAAATCTCTCTTTAAAAAATTTTAGTTCAATGTTCTCTTTGAGGAGTTGAGCATTATTATCATTTTCAGTACTATGTCGATACTTAATAGATAAAGTAAGAGCATAATTTTTCTTCAATTATTTATATTTATCTTTTATCTCAATAAATGTCTTATATAGCATGTTATAGTTTTCAAATATTTCACCACCTATTGTATTATAAGAATCACTTTCATTTCAAAAATAATTGGAGTTGTGTATAGGAGAATATAAGTTTACTATAGATTTGTTTTTCAGAAAACTCATTTTTTCCATGCTGACTTTCTCATCACAAGAAGATTCTAATTCACTGTATCTTTAATTAAAGGGACTCTAAGTGGCCTTGATAGCTTTCTTATACTTATTGGCATTGTTTTCACAGTTCTTTTTGTATTTTAGTTTTGGATAGACATATTTGACAAGTCATATCTTCTTACATTCATAACAGGAAACCTCCTTTGATTTTTCATTTCTTTTTCATTCCTTTTTACAATTGCTTTTATTATGATATCTTCCTTTATAATTGGTATTCATAAGGAACTTCTTATTTCAATATAAATTATTTAATATTATGGATATCTGATCCATCACTCCATCATCATCTAATAATGATTCATCATTACTATACTATTCATCATAGGCCAGAACCGTCTCTGTTTACTTATTCTTAGAGGTAGTAGTCATGATGGCTATATATTTCCTCTTAGGTTCATCCTCTTCTTCCTGATTGACTTTCATCTATTATTAAGAAATCATCATTTTCCCAATTATATCTTTGACATGTAGTTTTCTAATGTCATATTTTCCTCTAATATAGACATGGTGTTCTTCTCCATCTATATTGTAATGATCTAAGAATCCTCTTAATTTGCTCTTTGGCAGCAACATCTCTTCCCAGAGAGATCATATTGTTCACTATTTCATTAAACCTGAAATTCATGTTATATATATGCTCACAAATCCTCATTCTAATGTTATCATATTTAATGGTATATGTTTTAACTCTCATTTCATTAAGACTATAAGTTCCTTTATGTGAAACAGACAAAGTATTTCAAATTTAATGGGTTTTTTTAGATGAAGAAATTATGATAAATTCCTCATATCCTATATAATAGTGTAATTAATTCAAGGATTTTCAATTATTGTTATAATTAGTATTATTTAGGTCATCCCATGTAGTTTTAGTGGAAGCAAGAATCTTATATTCATCTACGATTTAAGACTAATTTTCAATTCCCAAACATTCTATGTGAAATTTTTTTATGTTTTCATTTTACATAGTTGGTTCAATTAATGAATGGTGGTATTTTGGTAGCATCACCTTCCAATATATTTTCCATACTAAAAGTTTTAGAAGAATTTTTTTAAAGAGATAAAAATGTATTACTAAAAGAAATTTTGATATCATTGAAATACAAGTGAAATCACATGTGAAAATGTTGAAAATCATTGAAAACTGAAAATTCCAAAACCAATCATTCCAAAAGTTGGTCAAACTAATACAATCAATAGGGAGGTGAATTCAGTTCTTATATTAATTTATGTCAAAAATTATTATTTTAAATTCATCAAATTTATAGTTTAACTAACCAGTTATCCAGCCGTGAATTTAAAAGAGCTTAACTATTTGATTAATTTCTAAAAATATTGATTACTTATCAGTTATATCAATTTGATAATTAATAAAACTTTTTTTAACTAAACTAATGATTTAATACCATTATAAACAATTTTTGATTCTAATTATCATAGTGGAATGTATTTTTATAAAATATGTGATAAAACATAGTAAAACTAAAAGTAAAAAATGGAGGAAATAAAACAAGATGTTCAGACTCAAGCCGGGACATAGTCCTCTTCATTTGGGGATCAACTACCCCCAAGAATTTTAAATTAATAAATAGTTTGATCCACAACTTGGATTGGGGTTCACAATAGTACACTGGCTATCCAGGTCATAGGACCTCAACCACAGTTCTTCGTTGGATGAAACTACGAGGTCACACAACCAATTCCACAGTTCTATGTGTGAAAACAAGATGTTCAATGTTTTTTGAGTGAGGATATCATGTATCATCCTGTTAGGTGTAGGATACAATGCATGTTTAAGAAATAGACACACTGTCTTCTCAAAATTTAGTAAAATGATACACAGTAGAGCATTAATTATTGGTAAAGGTTTAGGATGCTATGAGTGTTAGGAGGATCATATCTATAATCATTATTGTGTTGGAATAGATATTTGAGTCCCCTTCAACGAACAGATACTTGAATAGAGGATCGTGAAGTTCTAGGTTCTTTCCTTCTTGGTGGATCAGATGTTCCTCTTCTTCAGCTTGGTTGAATGATTACAGATGAATAAAACATGATCCACACCAACTTCATGGCCCATAGAAACAACATAGTAATTATAGTTCCTATAGTATATTTCTCTTCTTCTTTGGTGTATGTGTATATGTTATCTTTCCCTTTACTATTCTTCCTTTGATATTCTAACTCACATTCTTTTTCTATTTTAAACATTCTAGCCTGACAATGTGCATGTTGGGGTACCTCAAAGATCATACTGTCTGATTTAAAGTCTGAAAATATACATTAATTATGTTAGAGTTATTAAGTAAAACTAATATGATAGTTAGAAAATAACTGTGATTTAAATAAATTTAAATCGAATGTTAGCAGGTGGTGCATCGGTGACACATTTCAATGGTGAGTCATTCCTTCTGTCAGTGAGACAGTTGATATATCAGGGACTCATTTCAATGATGATTCCATTAAATTGTGAGTCATTCCAACATTGAGTCCTTCCAACGGTGAGTCCTTCCATCATTGAATCTTCCAATGGTGAATCCATCCAATTGCGAGTCCTTCCAATGGTGATTCCATCCAACGGTGTGTCCATCAAATGATGAGTCCTTCCTAGGTTGATTCCTTTCAATGGCGAGTTCTTCCATGCATGATTAGAGATAACTATAATTTAAACATATTTAATATAATTTTTAAGATTATAGATAATTAATTTAAATTATTTTTGATTGCTAATACCATAGAGAGTATCCAAACAACCTGCAGTCCATCAATAACCTTGTTGACCTACTACAACTGCCCCAAGTAGAGCAACACAGTGCCTAGTTCTGATGACAGATTCCAAACCCTCTCCTTTTATCACTAGTATCAAAGTGAAAATTTCCAAAAAAAAATATAGTAATAATGTTCCAATAAAAAATTGGTAAATATTCATGATTATCAATAGCATTAACAACCTTTTGTATGAAATTCATAAATTAAGTATTGGATCAATCTATTATAAATTCCTTAATAAAAATACAATTTTCTATCTTAATATATATCAACATGTATAATATTTAAGGTACAATAGTTAAAAATTGAAGGTAAATGTGTCTAGAAAACAAGCCCCAAAAGGATATGTAAAAGTATAAGTCACTATAACTCCTCCACAAAACCCCTACCTGATGGGTTTATACAGAAATAGTTGCATGACCTTGTGGAAGTAGACCACATCTGTTAGGTCCCTCTATGTACCACATGACCGCGATCCACCAAGGTCTCTATCAAAGATTCAATCATCTGCACAAGATACGATGCATTTAGGAAAATCCTGTGAAGGGGTGAGTAAAACAATACTCATTAGGGCACCCTGAAACACAATGTAAAAGACCACAAAATAAAACACCACTAAGAATATATAGTCATCTAAACACAGGTATGTGTCAACTACATATATAACAAGAAAATATAGGTATACTTGCTAATGATTCCAAGACTCATGGTCTCATCCAATGCAAGACATATGGTCCCACATGTAGCATCCTTGATCGAGGATATCACACGTCTCGAGCTATATGATAGTAAGCACGTAGAAGTAGTCTACAAAAATTACTTGTGGCAACACCTAGCCTCTGTAAGTCATGACGTTTCCCTAAGACATATGATCTTTCTATGACAAGGAGTCTTGATATCACAACCAATAGAGTCACTAGACTCTTATCACATAGATACATGTCTATAGCATGAAAACATGTAAGAAAGTCCCAGAATATTCAAATCATATTTGACATACAATCTCTATAGGGGACTCACTCCACATCTTTTCAGGAGACCTACTCCACATCTTCATCGAAAAACTACTCCACATGTTTGCTAGAGACCTACTCTGTATCTTATTAGATGACAGACTCCACTTTTTCACTCGGGACCTACTATATGTATTCAAAGGAGACTTACTTTGCATCATCATAGGTGAACTAATCCACATCTTCCTCGGAGACCTACTCTGTGAATGTTAGAGTTTGTAGTAGACTTACTCTCTGAATGTATCAGCCATAGGATTTCACTCTTAGCACACTAGTTCTGAGAACACCTACTCTATGATCAAATAGTTTGTACTTCAACATCCATTAAAACTCATGTAGAGTATCTCAAATGTACAACCTTGTCACGAGGGTCCAAACTCCCCAAATGACTTGTCAAACAGACACACGGTTGGAGAATTATGGGAATTTTAGTAAAAAGGGGTCAGTTTGGTCTGTGTCCGACCCAACCCGATATGATATGGGATATCCAGAACCATCCTGTCCTAATTGTAATGCCCATTGGGCCATTGGACCGTAGTGCACAGGTCCATGGTCCGACCCACCAGGTAGCCTGCCAACCCAATTTCCTTTAGTCTATCTCACCTGTACGGGCCAACTCATCTAGTTGGGTGCGGAACAAGGGTCATGACCCTCCCAACCAGTAGACGCAGTCAAGCATCCACATATCCTAGTTAATACGGGAAACCTCATGTTGTCCTCCCCTCCAGCACGTGGTCTACGAGACCACATGCCAACCCACCGATGGGGCTCCCCCCACATCGCTGGTCTGCACAGCTACCGCCTACCCTGGTCGCGACTCTCGATTTTTGCATGCAGATGCACTGCAATGGGCCCATCTACTACAGGATATAGAGCCAGTGGACTCATGCTACAAGGCAGTTGTGCCACCATTGGTGACTCCACTTCTATGTGTCACCACCATCATCATGGTGGTCATTTTTTCAATCTGAGAATGCCTTTATGATCCTTAGTTCACCACCATTAGTGTTGAGGGATCCAATTCATCTTTCCATCACCCAAGGGCACTATCCACGTTCGAATGTTATTTCAAAATCCTGACGTGAACATGGTGGTTTGCCGGAAAAGAACACCGAACTGGGATACTAAATAAGAATAAGAACACCCTTAGCAAACAATTTATCCTTGTTCGAGTCGGCCTTGGTCCATTCATGTCAGCAGGATTACAGAGAAGAATAATCATCATTATATTCCCTTTAATCCCAATGTTTATCCATCCTATAAGAATGATCGAACAGCTAGTCAACATATTCATGGGCTAGTCTACATTCATCATCAGAATCAATAATGGGGAAAAATAAAAAGAATAAATAATCCCCCACCCCTGAGGTTTTGATCTGTCATTGGTGAAGAATGAAGTTGTTCCGTCATCATTCTTTGATCCTCAATCCTAGATTTGTGATCCCTGATCAGTGATCTTCCATCCATTGACAATCATCATCATTTTTATCCTATGCGAGGGAAAATCCAATGCCTTTATCAAGAGTTTCTAGGGAATTACAAAGATATTCTAAACCATAAATTTCTATTTAATAGGGGAAAAGAAAAAAGAAATAATTCATTTTTAGCATTATAGCACCCCCACACTATTTCATTTATGAAATTAAATGGACTGACTCATTTCTATATCATATCGTCGTTGTGAAACGTTTAAAAAGATATAAAACTGACTTAAATATGTTTATTTTATTCTTCATTAAAACATAAAAAAATTATCTTTCATAGTTAACATGTGTTGGTAGATATTAGGCCATTCCAAAAGAAAACTTCGCATTACAAACTCGTTGGTGGTAATAGATATCCAATCTTATTCTTTATTCATGAGTTATTAATATTAAAAAACAAAACAAAACAAAACAATTATTTTATTTATGGTTACGTCTTTTTTTGTTATTATTACTGGAGAGATGCACTAACTAAAGCTAATTCATGCCTTGTGTAAACAATTCATCCTGAAAGCAATGGTGCCTTCAAAATTCTGATCCGGGAATCTATTCAATATTTATTCATCTTTTTTAGGAAAAAAACATACATGGATTATAAAAAATTGATCATTTTCTGATGAACCATTCTGGGCACACTAGCCCTCAGAATTGTACGCTATCTCAGTTCCTGGTCTCATAATTTTTACCAAAAAATCACAACAAACTATGAAAATATGAGTCATTACATTCTCGCAAACATAAGTATTTGAAACCCTAAAATCAAAACTAATGGATACCCAAACCAATTAGCGTATGAGTACGAACCTGGGCACCCCTCTTCTATGTTCTCTTCCAAAGATTCTTATGTTTACATGGAGAACGCAATAAACGAAATGATTAACGGAGGGTCCTCTTATACCAATCCATGATCTCCAAAACTCATATGCAAAGAAAGAATCTTGATCAAAAATTATTATCTACAGTATTACAAGGAGTCGAGTTATCTCCATCATGTAGAGGCATCCCATGCTCTATACTGATATCTATTCTGAAAAAGATAATAAGTGGGTTACATGGTGTGTCGATAAACAATCACCTAGATGGTATAGTGCCCCCTAAAAGTATATGGTAAACCAACCATGAATTTTTTCGATTTCCTTTATCACTCCCTTCCTAGAACACCAATGTATAAAGGAGAAACCCCATACAAGAATCGAGCCTCAACATTGTGAGTTGAGAAACCATGAAACTAATTCAAACAAGCACTCATCTTTTATATGAACCGGTATTCCTAGCTTTAACATGTTCACCCATACCCGTTTTCTGCAATGAAACCCACATAAAGATCATGATTCATCTTGCCACTCTAGTTGTCCACTACTACTATTGTGCATCCACTGAAGGGAGAATTGTACTCCACACCTTTCAAATATCCATCAAGGGAATTCCTCATGGATAACGGAACAAATAAAGTCTCACTATTAGTATCACTGACTCATGCCTCCGTAACTCACTATAAGAGCGGAGTGGTAACATCCACTGACTGGATTTAAAATTCCTCATCTCTATCCACGAAGGATAAATGTAACGAGGCCAACTACATCATTGTATTATTCAAAAACTTTAAACTAGATAACATTATGAGAGCATTCACTACTACATTAAACATACCAAGAGTTTAGAATAACTCCATGTCATAGTCCTAGATGAACTCTAGACAATGCCTTTGTCTCATGTTCAGAACCTACTGAGAGAAGATATAATTGAGAAACTTTTTTTGAGTATATGATAAACCACTCATCCATCAAGTAGTGTTTCCACATTTTCAATGCAAAGAATATCAATTAAAACTCAATATCTGGGTCACATTAGTTCTTATAATGTGGTATCATCTAACGTGAACCATAATAAATCGACAATTGCCTCTGTATCAGGACAATACAAAATCATGCCCCTAATGAATCATTGAACAGTACGTAAGTGACTTGTTGAGGGAGGTTGTTTTGTAGGTTTCCACTTACCCTCAAAGTAGTTTTTAAATAAAATAAAAAATGGTTTGTAGTGGTTGAATAATACGTACTCAACTCCCTCCACTATAAAGATCATGATCTGGGCACTCATCAAAATCTATCTTAACAATTTGGAATCCTTTAGGATCCATTCAATACATGAAGAAGTATGCACATTCAACGGAATGATGTGTTCATCGACCCCATTTGATGTGTATACTTTTTCTCCCCGGTTAATTGGTTAATGTGTTAGAAATCCACACCTATCCTCAAAAATTGTGTCTTACTAATCCCTTTCTTTTTAAGTCCTCCACCTACACCTCATCTCAAAAATATATGAAAAATCCATCCAATATACTATTTCTTGTATATTTTCTTTCTCGGGGTGTAGAACAATGGAGAAGTATATCTCCTTGCGGGGAGGTAACATTGGAAACATATCCTATAAATACGTCATCATACTTTTCCACTACTTACTATGAATTAGAAACTCATAATATCAACTTCCCTGAGGGTAAGGCTAACTGACTCATGAGTTATGATTTTTACCCTCCTACGCATGAGTCTATCACATGATTCCAAGATTTTCTTTTTCTCCAACCAAGGAAAACCACATTCAATCATTGCGGACATACCAAACACTTTTTACTAATATAGTCAATCTGGGCATGGAGTATTGATTACCAATCCATACCAAGAATGATTTCGTAAGGCATTAACACAACCTACAATAGGATCCAACTAAGACTCCCACCTTAATTTTCATATCACACATTCGGCATAAGGGTGATTATCGAGTCTCCTCCCATAGGTATATCAATATGTAAGGGTCATGTAAATGGATTAACCAGAAACTCTAGGTCTTGAATAAGATTTGTGATGAAGTAGAATGAATGTCACCTATTCATATCAATATTAAATCTAATAGTAGATACATATAATATCTGAAATCATTATTTGAGCCCTTTATTCGCATTCCTTGACCACCTACTACTACCCCTTACTCTATCCTCCAGCTCCCTGAGCCTAGTTTGGAACACAAGTGGGTGGTGGTGGTAATATTTTGAAATGTATACCACCTCCTACAGCTCTCCCAACTCCTCTTCCTCATCTACCGCCCTATATATCCATCTTTTACTGTCAATTTATCTATATTGATGGCACAACCACAATTCGTTTTTTAGTAGCATGACCGACTGGCCAATATTTAATGAATTTCCCCTTTAATGTCATGAAAAAAATTGCCTCTATCTTGGTATATTGGACTCATCCCATGAGCCCTGAGTAGTAGATCCCCTATCCTAGGACCTCCCCCCAGAATATTTCACACATTTAAGTCTGTGATACGGATGTTAGTTTCCCTATTATGTGGTCTCTGGTCTTCCTTTCCCACTACTGACATTAGCTGGCTATATCTTCTCATCTAAAAAAATTTATCCACAAATATTCACTTTACCACCCTAGAAAAAGTAGGAATGAATAGAGGAATAAAACTAGCTCGGTCGTCCCTAATAAGACTTTTTTCAAGGTTCTGATCCTTGAAGCACTGGTCATGTATCATATCCATTGAGTACCTGGGAAGGATGGTTGTAAAACCAAAGATTTTTATGAGAAATATTTTGTTTTTATGTTATATAAATCATCAATGGAATCTTTCACTACACACAACACTAGCTTGTATTGCTTTACACGCAATCACGACCTTCCTCGATAGCTTGCATTGTACACAATACCGAGTTTCACTAAACAACAATATGCTATTAAAATATTTTTAAAACTAGCCGCTATGAATAGTAAGACAAATTTTTTGAAATTTAATAAAATTTTTCTTTCAAAATGGACTTCATTTTTGGATTCAGAATATCAAAATTATCCTAGGGTGAATTTTTGATATTTTTCTGAAAACATTCAATTTTTGATAAATAGTTAAAACACTGTGTTACTATTTAAAAACCGACTTTTTATTTAAATAATTATTTATTTTATTTAAATTTATTTTAGGTCATAATTGATACTTAATACCTATATAAGTTCAATTTAATTCATTGGAGTCATATTATAATAATTTTACATATATAAAAAATTTATTGATCTTTTCATCGTCTTTTACCCACCTCCTAAGAGAATTTGAAAATTAACATAAAACTTAATTTTTCCACTTCTGTGAGTGGAATTTTGAAAATATGAGAGACATGGTTAATATCAAGGAGTAAAATGTGGTTCAATAAGATAAAAATAATTTTTGTTGAATAGCAAATTTTTACTTTTATTTACCACGATTAAAAGTAAATAGGGTAATTAAGGGTAAAATGGTTTTTTTATTACCCTAACATAAGTCCTAATTCTATTGTATAAGTTTAATTCGACGAATAACAACCTTAGGAATAAAATATTACCCTTTAGGTCCACATGGATTATATTGGGACATTTATTATTATTTTATTTATAGAAGAGTTAAAAGAGTTAAAATCAATGTTTAATAACTATTAAATTTTTAATATAGGGTTATACATAAGATAAATTCGACTATAAATATTTATTAAAAAGATAAAAAATTTCCTACATAATGGTATATTATTTATAATTTTTAGACGTTAAATAATTTAGATTAATTACGACACAATGATGATGTAGTAATTACCTTATTAATGAAAAATTAACATAATTGATATTATAAATACCCAAATAAATGTAATTTGAGACTTTTTATGATTTACACTAATTTTATAGGTTAACATGACATGTTAGTATTGATTTAATTAAGTTTGTTAGTACTAATCATTCTGTTATGATTTTCACAAAAAATCAATTACCAAATAGTGTCATAATTGACATAAAATAGTTTTTTAAACAAATATTATATTATTATTTTTTATTTTATTCATAAAAATATATGGTTCGGCCATATGACTTAGATAATGTTATATATATTAATAATTAACAACTTGGGGTTCTTATGGCTTGTTATAGTAAGTTTATTAACCATATAGTGTAAGAAAACAAGAAGACACGGTAAAAGTTAAATTATTTAACTTATAGTTAAATCTAAATGATAAGGTTAAAATAGTAACCTAAAAATTTATAAAATCTATTGGTTTAGATTTTTTCGACCCATACCCACCTTATCTTAGAAATAAATCAATTTAGATCTATTAGAAAACGAATATTACTTTATTATAAAATAATATTTTAAGTTTTTAATACGGTGCCCCTCTCCTCCCTTATAAAAGGGCACCTCCTCCCTCTCCTGCTCACACCACTTTGAGACCTCATGTTCGGCCAAACCCTGAAAATTGATCTTCTCCACTTCCCTAGAAACATACTAGAGGTCCTGGTATTCTTTAAAGACCATCTTTAGTGCTCCAAGAGGAGTTTAAGAAGAGGTAATGTCCATTACCGATTCTTTCAACTTTATTTCTTTTTCTACTTATTATTATTTAGTTGTTTCATTATTAATTAATAAAGTCAGTATCACTCATATACTGATATGTTATTATAAATATTAAACAACCCTGTTTCACCTTCTATCCATCCTATGGGAAACGAAATCACCGTGCGTGCCTACGTACAGAATACCATCACCACACCGTGGTGTAATCTGTTTTCCACCACCACATTACTTGGATTTTTATAATGGTGTAAAGAATAACTATATGTGATTATTGTAAAGTTATATTGATTTTTAAATATTGTACATACACTTCAATACAATTCCACTATCATGGGAACGATATCATCGCTCGTGCGTACGTATGGCCTACTGTCTCCACGATGTGATGCGACTCGTTCAACATGATCTTCAATGCATAATGAGTATATAAATGAATTGAATAAATAAATAATATATATTACACTAATACCATTCTGGAAATGAGTTGTCTATAATCTAAAAATAATAATAATAATTTATTTGACAAAACATGCATAAGAACAAAAAGCAATAAACACCCGAATAACAAATAGCAATGAAATATTAGTAATAAGAAGCTAAGAATATGACCATATATGATATCATTAAAATTAGTAAGATTGTGGAATAAGTCAATAACATTATATTAATCATTATACAGGAGGTTTGGACAGGTACGAAGCAAATCAGAACTAAGGTAAGAGAAAATCTCACAATGTCATTTTTATCCGAGATTATTTATACTTCAGAATTTACTAGGGAATATTTATCATCCACATCCATGTTTCCACAATATGTAATATTATTTCTATCCTCCTAAAATTTTTTAAATCCAATTTTACCCTTCGGTTATTTTTTAGTAAAAGATATGAAAGGAATCTTTTGTTGTTTTTTGAATGAGGCACTTTTTTGACTTTTCTGACCATAGTACGAGGAGAATGTTTTTATTTAACTTATACAGCATGAATGGATTCTTAGAACATTATTTACGTGAAGATTCCTTTAAAAATTTTCAAGTTTATTTTTAATCAAATTCTTTAAGTTAAAAATTGTATGACATGTTAAAAAAGGAAAAAAAATTGAAGTAGAATGGATATTTTTCTCAAGAATGATGTTCAAGTGTTTTATCAAAATTATTTTACATCTAAGATAATATAGGGTTATGTTTCTATCCTTATTTTTACATTTATTTGATTATGTTATGATGGAATTATTTTTATGATGTCCATTTATATTTTATGGATTATGTTATGATGGCATGATGTTTAAGAATCCCACTTTTATTACATGGGTTATGCAATGATTTATGATTTATGATCTTGTGTCACACATAAAAATGGTATCATTATGAGATGTGTGGGACCTATATCTCCCTCCAATTCATTGGGTAAAGATTTATATCTCATGAGGTAGACATTGCTGGAATGGTAGGTTAATCCGGTTCTGTGATACAGGTTTGAAACGAGGAGTGAACTCAGTTCAGAAATGGACTTTTTCCTCTAAGATAGTCTTGGAAATGAGTCTTGGCTACTAAGAAATTATTCCCTATGATTATGTGTGTATTCCACAAAGTTTAATGTATTATGTTATGATTATTGGGATTACATTTCACTACTATGATTTATCCCATGTTATGAAATTATGATCTCTTTTCCAGGTTAAGATTTCCATAATGTTATGTTCTTATGAATATGATGTGATTGATATTTATTTTTTACCCTTAATGAGCATTTGAGATTACCCTTTTGTATGTTTTATTTTCCCCTGGCCAGGAAGAAGGGTATTTAGTAGGATATGCAAAAAAGGGATTCTATATATGATGAAATAAATGGGAGACAATGTAGATGATTTATGAACCAGTTGTTTATGATTCCCAGTTTCTAAAGAAACTATACATATACGGTCCTATTGTGGTTTTTTATATGTTGTAATAAGTATGCTTCAATTATGAAGTAATAAAAATTTATGTAAACTATGGGTCGTTATAGTTGGTATCAGAGGAAATTTATAATCAACCTTTGGAAACTAGGATGTGAAAGCCTTAGTAAGAACCCTAAGGATAAGTCTAAGCATAGAACAAAATCTTAGTGTTTTAGAAATGGCCATGAAGAACCTATGATAAGACCTTAAGTGTGAAATTTTATTCTTGATTATGTGGTTTTCCTATTATAATTAGTGTTGCTCATGCTATTCTTCTTGCTTTTAGTCAATGGCTGGAACCCGAAAGAACCGTGTTAATGCGGAATGCGACGGGCAATGCAATGATTGTCCCCCTGAGAAACCAAACGTTTTGGGAGCTGGAATAAAAATTATTGTATCCATGCTCACAGTACTTTCTCAATCTAGGAATCATGCATAACATCCAATCGAGCAAATGAAGGAGTAAAATTCTGTTTAATCCTTCATGAGGCAGCGTCCACCCTCATTCAGCGGGTCTACTGATCCATTAGTGGCTAAAAAATGGATCAGTACCACTGAAAAGATATATTCAGTTCATCAATGTTCTGAACATGATAAAGTCATCCTAGCAGTTTATCGTTTGGAAGGTGGAGCTGGTCAATGGTGGAATATTATCAAAAATTTGAGGCCAAGATATAAAATTGAGTCCATGGAATGGGATGAGTTCACGAACTTATTTTATAATAAATACAACCCTCGTATTCTTCGATCAAAGATGGAGACAGAGATTCTAGATCTAAAAAAAAGGATGATGAATCTATTCATACCTACGAATAAAATTTTACAATACATTCAAGGTACGCTTTTGGGATTATTATCCAATATGAGAGCAAGATTGATCGATTCTTTAGTGTCTTAAAACCAAGTCTCCGAAAGGAATTTTCCATAAGGGGCTTCAATAGCTATGAGGAAATTGTTCGATGTGCTCTCAAGGTTGAGATGGAGATTAGAGTAACCCATCAGTCATATGTGATTGATAAGAAGAAGAAAATGTAATTCAAAAGAATATTCTAAATAGAACACTAAAAAGAAGATGAGTTTTCCCTTACGCTCAAAGTGTGGAAAGAAACATGGAAGGAATTGTCTAAAAGGGACAAGTAAATGTTTCAAATGTGGAAAGGAGGGTCATCGGGAATTTCAATGCCATAGTGATGGGAAAAAGATGTCTAGTGATGTGAACAAAGAAAAGGCTACACAGAATGCACCTCTACACTTCAATGTTACAAGTGAAAGGAAATGGGGAATTATGATAATCAATGACCTAATCCAAGGGTTTCTGATGATGATCTACATCAACAAACACTTAAGTCTAATGAGACAGGAATATCACATGGAATTTCTATCGGCAATGTGGAGTATGATAACAAAGTGGTGAAAGGTACACTTACCGTCCACTCTAAAGTAGAAAATGTTTTATTTGATTTTGGATCCACACACTCTTTTATTTATGAAGAATTTTCAAATGGGTATCACCATATTACCTCAACAATTAGATGTTGAGTTAGCTGTGACAAACCCAAATGCCACAACAGTCACATAAAATGTTTATAACTCTTCTCCGATTGAATTTTGTGGGAAAGTTATTTCTGCAAATATTATGATCCTTCCTATAGTAGAATCCGATGTGATTCATGGCATGGATTGTATTTATTTATATGGAGCTCATATCAATTTCCAATGAAGGGAAGTCACATTTCATATTCCATATCAATATTTGATCGTTTATCAATGCAAGGATTAACATAACCTTCCAGTGGAAGTTTCCTTCATATTATGGGTCTTGATTCAACTAAATGAAGGTTATTTATCTCAAATGGTTGGAGAGAAACTTATGATTAAGAATACACCCATTGTATGGGAGTTTGATGATGTCTTTCCAGAGTAATTTCTAGGTCTTCCACCCAACGAGGAAGTTGAGTTTTCGATAGAACTCATACCGGGTGCTAATCCCATTTGAAATATGACTTATAGAATATCCTCAATTGAGTTGTAGGAATTGAATAAGAAACTCAAAGAGAATCTAGATAATAGATCATATGCCCTAGTGCGTCACCTTGGGGAACACCTGTTCTGTTTGTTAAATAGAAATATGGATCAATGAGACTCTGCATTTATTATCGAGAACTTAACAGGATCACTATCAAGAACAAATATCCTCTCCCATGCATTGATGACTTATTTTACCAACTACGTGGAGATCAATACTTTTCCAAGATTGATCTTAGTTTAGGGTATCATCAATTAAAGGTCAAAAGGGAGGATATACCAAAGACGACATTCCGTATAAGGTATAGACACTATGAATTTATAGTCATGCCATTTGGTCTTATTAATGCCCCTAATATCTTCATGGATCTAATGAATTGAGTCTTTAGAGACTATATTGATAAGTTTGTGGTAGTCTTTATAGATGATATTCTTGTTTATTCAAAGTGCAAGGAAGAACATGAAGATCTCTTGAGAATTGTGTTGAAGACACTGAGAAAGGAGAAGCTTTATGCCAAATTTACCAGGTGTAAATTTTGGCCTCAAAAAGTTTCATTTTTGGGTCACATAATCTCAAAATACGGGATATCTTTGGATCCAGCAAAAAAAAGGTTATCAAAAGATGATCGAGACTAACAATAGTAACCGAGATCCGAAGTTTTCTTGGTTTGGAAGGATATTATCGACATTTTGTGAGTGATTTTTCATGATTACTTAATCCACTAACCAGGTTCACTCGAAAAGGAGTTAAGTTCTCTTAGATAGAGGAGCGTAAAGAGAATTTCAAGAAGATAAAAAGAAGGTTATCTAGTGCACCTGTGCTCACACTGCCTTGTAGTGGAGAATGGTTTGTGATCTATAGTGATGAATCCAAGAAGGGATTGGGGTGTGTTCTCATGAAAAAATATACGGTGATAGATTATGACTCACGACAGTTGAAAATCCATGAGCAAAATTACCAAACTCATTATTTGGAGTTAGCTGCATAATCATTGCATTAAAAATTGGAGGTATTATCTTTATGGGGAAAGGTGTGACATTTATACTAATCATAAAAGTTTAAAGTATATTTTCACACAAAATAAGATGAATATGCAACAAATAATATTGTTGGAGTTGATTAAAGACTACAACTTATCAATTCATTATCACCCTTGAAACAAAAATAAGGTGGAAGACACATTAATTCGACAAGACCATGCCAGCTTATCCATGATGAGGATCACAAAAGATCCAATATTTATGGAATTACAAAGGATGTATCTTCGAATTATAATGGAAGGGGAAAATATTATCTTTCTCAAATGAATGTTCAACCATCTATACCTGTGATGATTAAAGAGGCACATAAATATGATGTAGAGGTACAAAAGAAGGTGAGAAATGTTCCTAAATTCAACCTTGATTGCGATGGGATAATAAGGTTCATGAATCAGGTTTTTGTTCCTCCCATACCAAAATTAAAGAAGGAGCTACAGGATAAGGCTCATAGTTCTTCATTCTCTATTCATCCTAGAAGCATGAAGATGTATTGGGACCTAAAAGAGTAATTATGGTGGGAAGGAATGAAAAGATATGTTGCTGAATATGTATCTCGATTCTTGGATTGTCAGCAAGTTAATTCTGAGGGAAAGAAGTCTAAGGGGATGTTACAACCATTACCTATACCCAAATGGAAATGGGAAAACATCACTATGGACATTTTCACTGGAATTCCTAAAACATCCGAATGCAATAATTCTATCTAGGTTATAGTTGATCGTCTAACGAAGTCAGCACACTTCATTGGTATTGGAGAAGATATCTATCTTGATCATCTTTCCAGGATATATATAAAGGAATTGATAAGATTGCATGGAGTAGCATGTTCCATTATATCTGATTGGGATCAGAGGTTTACCTCGATGTTCTGGCGAAGTCTTCAGAATACTCTAGATATAGAGTTGAGTTTCAACACTGCTTATCATCCTCAGACAGATGGTCAGTCTTAGAGAACAATTCAAACTCTAGAAGATATGTTAAGAGCTTGCTCTATGGATTTCAAAGGTGGTTTGGATCAACACCTACCTTTGGTGGAATTTTATTATAATAATAGATTTCACTCCAGTATTCAGACTGATCCTTATGAATCTCTATATGGGGAGAAATTCCAAACTCCAACTTTCTGGGATGAAGTTGGGGAAAGAAATCTATTCGGACCTGATCTTGTTGATAAGATGGTAGAAAAGGTCTGATCTATCCCACAACACATAAGAACAGCTCAGAGTCGAAAAAAAAGTTATTCCGACAACCGAATAAAATACCTATAGTTTGAAGTGGGTGATAAAGTGTTCTTACGAATATCTCATTGGAAGAGAGTAATGAGGTTTGGAAACAAGGGAAAGCTGAGCCCTAGGTATATTGGTCCTTTTGAAATATTGGATCATGTTTGGAAAGTAGCTTACCGATTGGCACATCCACCTAATATCCCTCAAGTTCATGAAGTGTTCCATGTATCTCTTCTAAGAAAGTACATACCTGATCCTTCACATGTACTCAGCTTAGAAGTTGTACCGCTAGAGCAAGATCTTTCTTATGATGAACAACCGATAGAGATTCTGGATCGTAGCGAAAAAGTCCTACGGAACAATACCACTCTCTTCATGATAGTTTTATGGAGGAACCACCAATTAGAAGAAGCTACATGGGAGCTTGAGGATATGATGGGGGAGAGGTATCCTCATCTGTTTGTTTAAAAGTGACGAATTTCGAGGGATAAATTCCTTATAAGGGGGGCAGAATGTAACGCCTGAGATTTTTATGAGAAATATTTTGTTTTTATGTCATATAAATAATAAAATGAATCTTTCACTACAAAAAACACAATCTTGGCTTGCTTTACACGCAATCACGACCTTCCTCGATAGCTTGCATTGTACACAATATCGAGTTTCACTAAACAACAATATGATATTCAAATATTATTAAAACTATCCGTTATAAATAGTAATACCCACTTTTTGAAATTTTATAATTTTTATCTTTCAAAATGGACTTCATTTTTGGTTTTGGAATATCGAAATTAGCCTAGGGTGAATTTTTGGTATTTTTCTGAAAACTTTCAATTTTTGATGAATAGTGAAAACACTAGGCTACTATTTAAAAACCGAATTTTTATTTAAATTTTTATTTATTTTATTTAAATTTATTTTAGGACATAATTTATACATAATACCTAGATAAGTTCAATGTAATTCATTGGAGTCATTTTATAATAATTTTATTTATATAAAAATTTTATTGCAATTTTCACCGTCTTTTACCCACCTCCTAGGAGAATTTGAAAATTTACATAAAACATAATTTTGCCGCTTCTGTGAGTGGAATTTATAAAATATGAGAGACAAGGATAATATGAAGGAGTAAAATGTGGTTCAATAAGATAAAAATAATTTTTGGTGAATATTAACTTTTTACTTTTATTTACCACGGTTAAAAGTAAATAGGGTAATTAAGGGTAAAAAGGGTATTATTATTACCCTATCACATGTCTTAATTTTATTGGATAAGTTTAATTCGACCAAAAAAAACATTAGGAATAAAATATTACCCTTTAGGTCCACTTGGATTAGATTTGGACATTTATTATTATTTTATTTAAAGAAGAGTTAAAAGAGTTAAAATCAAAGTTTAATAACTGAAACATTTTTAATATAGGGTTATACATAAGATAAATTTGACTATAAATATTTATTAGAAAGATAAAAATATTTTCAACATAATAGTATTTTATTTATAATTTTTAGACATTAAATAATTTGGTTTAATTATGACAAAATGATGATGTAGTAATTACCTTATTAATGAAATATTAACATAATTGATATTATAAATACCCATTTAAATGTAATTTGAGACTTTATATGAATTAAAATAATTTTATAGGTTAATATGACATGATAGTGTTGATTTAATTAACTTTTTTCAAACAAATCACGTTGTTATGATTTTCAGAAAAAATCAATTACCAAATAGTGTTAAAATTGACATAAAATAGTTTTTTTTAAAAATATTATATTATTAATTTTTATTTTATTCCAAAAAATATAAGTATCGTCCAAATGAATTATATATGGTTATATATATTGATAATAGACAACTTTGGGTTCGTTTAGAATTTTATATAATGTTTATTAACCATATAGTGTAAGAAAACAAGAAGACACGCTAAAAGTTATATTATTTAACTTAGAGTTAAATCTAAATGATAAGGTTAAAATAGTAACCTCAACTTGTCTAAAATCTATTGGTTGAGAGGATTTTGACCCATACTCACCTTATATTCAAATTAAATCCATTTTGAGCCATTAAAAACTGAATATGACTTTATTATAAAATAATATTTTAAGTTTTTCCTAAGGTGCCCCTCTCCTCCCTTATAAAAGGGCACCTCCTCCCTCTCCTCCTCACACCACATTGAGAATTCATGCTCGGCCAACCCCTGCAAATTTATCTTCTAAAATTCCATAGAAACATCCTACAGTTCCTGGTCTTCTTCGAAGACCATCTTTAGTGCCCTAAGAGGAGGTTAAGAAGAGGCACTTCAAAGAAGATGTAATGTCTGTTACCGATTCTTTCAACTTTATTTATTTTTATACTTATTATTCTTTAGTTGTTTCAATTTGAAGCAATAAAATCAGTATCACTCATATAATTATATGTTATTATAAATATGAAACAACCCTATTTCACCATCTATCCATCCTACGGAAAACAAAATCACCATGTGTGCGTACGTACAGAATACTGTCTCCACGCCGTGGTGTAATCTGTTTTCCACCACAACCGTACTTGGATGGGTATAATGGTGTAAAAAATAAATAAATTTGAATATTTTAAAGTGATATTGCTTCTGAAATAGTATACATATACTTCAATACAATTCCACGATCATGGGAATGATATCATCACTCGTGCGTACGTACAACCTGCCATCTCCACAATGTGATGCGACTCGTTCTACAAGATCTTCAATGCATAATGATTATATAAGTGAATTGAATAAATAAATATGATATATAATACACTAATACCATTCTGGAAATGAGGTATCTAAAATCTAAAAAGAAGAATAATATTTTATTCGACAAAACACACATAAGAACAAAAAGCAATAAACACCCGAATAACAAGTAGAAATAAAATTTTACTATTAAGAAGCTAAGAATATTACCATATATGATATCATAAAAATGATTACAATTCTGGAATAAGTCAATATAATAATTTAAATAATTATATAGGAGGTTCGGACACGTACGAAGAAAATCGGACCTAAGGTAAGGGAAAATCTCACAATCTCATTTTTATCCGTGATTGTTTATAATTCAGAATTTACTGGGGAATATTTATCATCCACATCCATGTTTCCTTAATATTTAATATTATTTCTATCCTCCTACAATTTTTTAAATCCAATTTTACCCTTTGGTGAGTTTTTATTAAACGATATGAAAGGAAACTTTTTTTCCTTTTTTGTACGAGGTACTTTTTTTGACTTTTTTGGTCATAGTACGAGGAGAATGTTTTTCTTTAACTTATATGGTATGAATGGATTTTTAGAAAATTATTTCCATGAAGATTCCTTTATAAGTTTTCATGTTTATTTTTAATCAACATCTTTTACTTTAAAATTGTATGAAATGTTAAGAAAGGAAAAATGCTTTTGAAGTAGAAAGGATACTTTCCTCATGAATGAAGTTCAAGTGTTTTATCAAAATTATCTTCCATCTAAGATAATATAGTGTTATGTTTCTATCCCTATTTTTACATTTATTTGATTATGTTATGATGTAATTATTTTTATGATGTCCTTTTATCTTATATAGATTATGTTATGATGACATGATGTTTTAGAATCCCAATTTTATTACATGGGTTATGCCATGTTGTGTGATTTATGATCTAGTTTCACTCATAATAATTGTATAATTATGAGATGGGTGGGAACTATATATCCCTCCAATGCATTAGGTAATGATTTATATCTCATGAGATAGACATGACTGGAATGGCAGGTTAATCTGGTTCAGTGATACAAGACTGGAACGAGGAGTGAACTCGGTTCAGAAATGGACATTATCCGCTAAGATAGTCTTGGAAATGTGTCTTGACTACAAAGAAATGATTTTATATGATTATGTGTGTATGCCAAAAAGTTTCATGTTTTATGTTATGATTATGGGAGTACATTTCTCTACTATGATTTATCCCATGTTATGAAATTATGATCTCTTTTACAGGTTAAGATTTTCCAAAATGTTATGTTCTTATGAATATGATGTGATTGATATATCTTTTGTTTAACCTTACTGAGAATTTGAGCTCACCCTTTTGTATGTTTTCTTTTCCCCAGGTCAGGAAAAAGGGTCTTAAGTAGGATATTACAAAAATTAATTCTAGATATGATGAAATAAATGGGAGACAATTTAGATACTTCATGAACTTGTTGTTTATGTTTCCCAGTTTATAAAGACACTATACCTATATAGTCCAATTGTGGTTTTGTTATATGATGTGATATGTATGCTTCAATTATGAAGTAATAAAAATTTATGTAAAGTATGGGTCGTTATATAGTAATCCCTCAATGAATACTCAGATACTGACATTCATCCTGCAGAAGCTATATAAGCTCCTAGGTATGTGTAGCCCTTATATTTTATGATGATATCTCCTTATCTGATAATGTTTCTCAAACTCTGTCCATGGAAGAGTAACCTCATCATGTAATCAGGTAATCTAAACCAATGTATCTCTCTACTGATCCACATAGAAGGCTCCCCTATAAGAACACAATATGATCTAATGGTGTTTTTAATGGATGGAAAAATCAATCACCACCTCCTACCATTCCACAACCACCTGAAAGTTTGGATCTCCTTAAAACTTGAGGGGTATCTATCACCGAAACTCAAAAATTATTATTAGCATGTGCATTTTGTTCACTGGTACTATGAGTACTGTGTGCTACTTTAATGGTGGTGTTTTATCTAGTACCCCACCTGAAGGTTCTCTATCAGGTAAAAATCTCGGTAACCATTTCTCTCCACCCCATAGATCATCCTTGTGATCACATAGAGGAATCCAAGCTGACTATCTACATGGAATCATCTTAAAGAAAAACTATATTTACCATCATCAATAGGGTGTATCTAGTGAGCTGTCTTAAGAATGAAATTGAAAACACAACCCAATCTTATATGATGCACATATTGTTGTTTTTATTTGCAACTCCTATTTTCATGTACCAAGTTAAAAAATATAATTTAGGGTTCTGGGGTATGGATACATCAGCAGCCACACCAACACAAGATTCTCCGACCTCAAAGAAAAACATGAAACACATAACATTATTTTCCCAAACCAAACTCATAGACTTTGGGATCATAATGTAGAAAGAACCTCCTTTCATACTAATATATCACAACCTATCCCTTGGGGACCATGTCATGACTACACCAAGACCACATCCCAAAGGCCAGGGGCTGGAGACTAGCGCTGAGTGGGCATATCTCAAATAAAATGCCATACATTTGCCTATGTACCTATAAACGCACACACAACTCAAAGCTACATATGATGGAAAATGAAACAATAAGTTAAAATAAACAATGTATGATAGTAAAAAGAATAAGGTAAATGGGGTCAAAATACAAGCCCAATAAAAGGAAAAGTATGAGTACAAGTCTATGGAACTCCTCTACTAAAAATCCTAACTAAAGGGTAGGTACATAAATAGTTGTCTGAAGTTGCATAACCACACTACATTTGTTGAGTGAATTTCAGAACCACCTGGCCCTGGTCCACCAAGGTCTTCGTCAAAGCATTGATCATCTTTACAAGACACAACATGTGTGGTCAAATCCAGTGTAGGGGTGAGTAAAACAACACATTGTATGACACCCCAAAGAAAAAAGTAAAAGACAACAAAGGAAACACCACTAAGAAGTTACAGTCATATCAACACAGGTATGTGTCAACAACATATATAACAATAAAATCTAGGTATATTCACAAATGATTCCAATAATCATGGTCTTATCTATTTCTAGCAATATGGTCTCACTCTTAGGATTCTTAGTCTAGGAGAGATCACTCCTCATACTATATGATAGTAAGCACTTAAAAGTAGTCTAAAAAAAGTATCCAAGACAAAATATGATCTCAGTATGTCACGAATTTTTTCAAACGCATCTGGTCTCTTTAAGACAAATATTCTCAATATCATATCCAACTGAGTCACTAGAGTATGCTCACACATATACATGTTTATAGCATGAAAATACTTCAGAAATTGCAGGAAGATTCAAATATGAGGATACATACATTCTATTTGGGGGTATCACGCTCCATATTTGAAGGAGTCATATTCCATGAATTTATAGTAGATCAACTCCACCTCTTCAGAAGAGACCTAATCTATATTTTCATATGAGACCTACTATGTGTCTTTGCATGAGACTTACTTTGTGTCTTCGCTTGAGGCCTACTCTACTTCATCGTCAAAGACCTACTTCACATCTTCATTGAAGACCTACTCAATGTATGTAAAAGTTCATAGGACACCTACTACGTATATTTTTAGCCACATGATTCCTCTCTTAGAACACTCATTTTCGGATAACATACTTGTCAAGCCAATAAGTCATATACCAACCTCCACAAAAGTCATGTTGTGTATATTTCAAGGACCGCCTCATCGTAAGGATCCCTAATCCATAAATGAATCATTAAACTGTCTTAGGGTATCATTATTAAAGGAATTTTAGTGAAAATGGGAATGTTGGGTCGATGGCTAATTTGAATCGACCCGACCCGACTTTGTTCGGCTGACCCAACCTAACCCAGTTAGTTCCAGGATAGCCTATACCAGCTTGGCCCAAATGCCATGCCCATTGGGATACTGGACCATGGGACATTGGGCTGCACAGTTTAGCTCAGTGGTCTAGTTTCTCTATCCTGGCCTACTTGCATTGGATGATTCATCTAGCTGGACCCGCCAGGAAGGTCTCGCACCTCCCACATAGCAGACATTATTGAGTGACTGTATTGACCTGTAAATGCAGTTAGACGCTCCTCCAATAAGGAGACTGTGGTACTACATGGTAGAAGATGGAAACATCCCTCCCTCCCCCACTACTAGTCCACACCACTTGGGGTCGCCCTAGTTGAAGCTCCCATTTTCTACTCGTGACCGATATGACATGGGTTGCTCTGCCACCTGCTCTCCATCCAAAGGCCCCCATCATCATCATGGTGGTATGTTTTTCAAACCAATAATAAATTTATCATCCATGGGTGATCACCAACACTACCAATGGTCTCTAATTCCACAGGTCACCACTCTGGGGGTCCGGTCACATTCAGAACCTCCATGCAAAGCCTGATGTGACCACAGGGTTCCATCGATGATGAACAAAGAGCTGTGGTAAGGAATAGGCACTAGAACACCCTTGGAATAGACCATGTCCTTGATCGTGTCGGCCTTGGTCTATTCTTGTTAGTATGATTACAAATAAGCATAATCATTAGTCTATTCCCTTTAATCCCACAGATTATCCATCCCATAATAAGGATTAAACAGGGGGTCAACCTATTCATGGGTTGGTCTAAGTTCATCATTTGAATCTAGAACAGGTTATGAAAATACCAATAATAAATAAACCCCCTACCTCGAGGTTTGGATGTGTCATTGGTAAAGAATAGTGTTGTGCCACTATCATTTATTGATCCTCAATCCCTAATATGTGATTTATGACCCAGGATCCACTTTCATTCGTCATCGTTTGTCATTCGCCATAGAGAGGGAATGACCAATGCCATTCTCCAATGTTTCTAGGAATGTCTAGGGATATGTATTAACCATGAATTATTATTTAATTCAGGGGAAAGGAATGTTTGTTTTTCAATTATAGTGTTGCAGCGATGCCATGATATTTCATTTAGGAAATTAAATAGTCTGACTCATCGATACAAATTGTATAAAAAGAAATAAAAAATTTATTTAAAATTTTATGTTATTCTTCATCAAAATGTCAGAAAATTATCTTTCACATTTTACCTGCGTTGGACGATGTAAGGACTTGGATAAGGGAAACACCACAATATAAAGTCAAGGGTGGAATCAAATTTCCAATATGATTCATCATTCACGAGTTCTTCATATTTTAATATAAAATTAAATAATGTATTTTTTTATTTACATATATTTCCTTTTTGGGATTTCTCATAAGATACCTGCACCTACTAATGTTATGTCACGTCTAGAGTAAACCCACCATCTTGAACGCATCCGAAACCCATTTATTATTTATTCTACTTTTTCTTGAAAACTACTCACATGTTTTATTAAAAATATAACATTTTTTTGTCAAAACATTCCAGGCACACCGTGCCTCAGAATTTCACATCGTCTCATCACCTGGTCTTTGAATATTTCCATAAACATTCTAAAAATAGAAATAGGAAAGTATGTGTCCTTACAAATTTATCTTCATTTTATAATGGTTCTACTGTACAGTAATCATTTTTATTTAATTAATGTATTGAATAATAATATCAACCGATCTAAATTCATTATAATCAAACCACTGATCATTTAAAAGTTATATAAAAATTTAACAATGATTTTTCAAATTTCCTCATCAATACAAAATGTTTTTTCTCACATAAATTGAGGGGAGATTTTTCCTTTAATCATTATATAAAGATGATCAATTTCAAATAACATAGAGATCCAACAATTATCATTTATTGACAATAATTAATACTTATTATTTAAAAAATTTCCTTAATTTTGAAAGATGATAATGATTTCATTTCTTATGTATATACCATTTTAAATTCATGGGTTGATTGAATACATGTTTTTAAATTCATGTAGATAATTTTTTTCATGTTTTATGTTATCCTTGAAATTTATAAATTTTTTATTTTCTTGAATCCATCAAATTATCTTTATTACTTCTATGATTAATTGTAATTTCTATATGTCCTATTCCAACATTATTGACTGAATATTATTTATTAATGATACCATTTCCAAACCAAATATAATGAAAAATATTGTTCAATATAAAAATAAAGGGGCAGGATCTCTTCTAAACCGTATCTATAGACATTGAAAGTGATTTGTGTCTTGAATGACATATTTTCTGTTATATAAAAATGATAATAAGAATCATATCATCTATAACCAAAGTGAAATACTCTATGATTTTTTTATCCCACTTTACTTTTATCATATATATTAATCATACATATTATACTATAAAAATTATTATCCCTATAAAAAATATATGATAATAAACCATATAATCTCAATAGAGGATGATTTGACAATGGTGCTTTCAGTTTTCTTATTAAATTTTTTGAATGAGTTAAAATTACCATGTAATGTACTATTTTTCCTGATATCTAACTAAATATATAGAAACACATTTCAAAATTTCTTCCATTTTTTATGATTTTTAATCATAAAAATTATTCAATATTTCTTTATATTATATTTTGTAGACATATAAGGATATATGGTTTCCTAATATGAAAATATAAGTCATTAAATCATTCCTTTTGAGAATCTAAATTCATTTGAAGAATCTAGTTTGATATTTTGAGTAAAAATTTTATGTCTAACTATAATTCATTTAATATATATATATATATATATATATATATTTCCAGTATAGAACATTTATTCAATAATATGAATATGAAATATATTATTATTCATGATAAAGTTCATATGATTAAATGATATGCCCTTATTATTCATCCCATCAAAATTATAAACGCAAAAGCTATTTTTAATAATTATTTACCCCTAATTTGGTGTTTGTGATCACTATTATCGTGAACAATTTTTAAATCCCTTTGAGACTACCATTTTCATGGATTTCTTTGAATTTGTTTTTCTATCTTTTATTCCATATTTATTTTTCTATGAATTTTATTTTAGATTCACCAACATAGTAAAACAAACTATTATTTTTCTGATAATTTCTATAATTTTCATTGTGAAAACAAAAATTAGTATATGGTAAGTTAAAGGATTGTCTAACATCATTTGATAGTTTCATTATTAAATCTTTCCCAGATATAAAATTGATAAAGGGGGTTTCATTTTCATTATCAACGTTACTAAATAAATACTGCACATCATTGTTTCCCCAAATTATAAGATGATATGTAACAATTTGCACTAAACAATAATAGAAGATTTCTCATTTCGTTTCATTTGAATTAAACTTTTAGTAGTTAAATTACCATCCATAACCTATGTATATTGCATATGTAGTTCTATGTCATGACCCGTCTTTGGGGCTTGTTCCGTGACTACCCCAAGCCTGCCTTCCATAGGCCCGGGGCTGGCGACTATCACCAAAGGCGTAAATCCAAATAAAAGGGAAGGCATTCACTTTATAATAGTAATGAACACAATAGAGTAAACAACAGAAGTAAGCACGAAGTGACGCTGAATACAGAAGTAAGTGTTCAAAGTTAAATGGGCCAGAATACAAACCCAAATGAACAGTATTGTAAAACTAAAAAGCTAGTACAACTAAAGTAAAGTAAATCAGCAACCACCGAGTCATCCTCTGGGAATCCCACCGGAAGGGTGGGTACAGATGGTCTCCTCAACAACTCAGATATGTCGGTCCACTCTGTGTTCGTCTATCCAAGTGATCCACCACCGGGTACTGTCCAACTCAAAAGGTCTACACCACGATCAGTGTTGTCTGTCGTCTTCATCCAACACAACATAGTGTGGGTATAGCCCATGTTGGGGTGAGTATATGATACTCAGTAGGGACCACGAGACCCCCGATGGTATTCCATAATCCACATAGGATAAACCACAAAAAGAAATATACAATCAAAAAGTTTCAACCAACTCTACTTAGGTATATTCTCGTACATATACCTAAGTCATGAATTCCAGTTCGGCTCCAACTCTCGAGCCCAAGCACAACCCGTTCCACACAGGAAAGAAGTAAATCACAGTAATTCAAAGTCAATACTCAGATCAAATCGGTATACATCATTCATAAAGTGATAAAGATGATTAGATGTAGTCACTGAATCATCAAAGATGTCTGACCCACATAGGATACTAGACCAGCTAAGCTGTCAGACCCACATAGGATACTAGACTAGCTACTATGTCTGACCCACATAGGATATTAGACCAACTAAGATGTCAGACCCACGTAGGATACTAGACCAGCTACTATGTCTGACCCACATAGGATACAAGAACAGAAGTCAAACTGTCGAACCCATGTAGGATACTAGAACATTAATCATCGCAGTCAAACCCATAAAGGATTCTAGTATGGTATTCGTCGTCACCGAACCCATGGAGGATTCATGTACGGTAGTCGTCATCGCCGAACCCACGGAGGATTCCAGTATGGTAGTCGTTGTAGTCATAGCCAGCTATAGGGTTCCCGCACACAACACACTCAATTCCAAGAGGGTCCGATCCTCAAGAAAGGGGTCGATACATCAACTGTAACAAAGTACAGAGTTGATGTATCCTGAAGTTTTGTCTCGTCAAAAGGAACCCAACGTGACATACGGAGAATCAATCAGACGCCCGGTCTGAGAGTTATTAGAATTTTTTCTCAGGGGGCCCGGTTAGAAATATGCTCATTCCAAACCTGGCCATTTTTTCATGTTGTCCAAAACTCACTTAGAGTATCGCAAAAGGACTACCATGTTGTGAGGGTCCCAGTTCTGTAGACGGTGCGTCGATCGGATGGGCGGTCTTATAGTTATTCACGTTTAAGTGAAAATGGGCCTGACCCCTTAACCCCAATGGGCTAGTGGGTCTGGTCGATCCAGGTTTGGCGAGTTCAAGTTGGTAGAGGGTCGGACCGGCCCAGTGAATCGTGCGGCTAGGAAAGACCTGACGGGGTGTGGCCTGGCTCAGATCGGCGCGGCCCGGCCAGGCACGGCTCGACACGACCCGGTTGGACACGGCCCGGCTAGCCGCAGCTCGACCCTGGTGGCCGAGCGGTCCGAGCGGGGGGTGGGGGGGGGGGGGGGTTCTGAACCGGCGGTTCCCTCTAATCCATTTGGCCGATCTTCCCGTCGCAAGTGGCTCGCTCGGGCGGGCTGCGGTCTTACTGCGCGGCACCGTCAGGTGCTGTGACTTCTTCACCCGGTCGGCCGACGAGCTGGCCAGTTCACCTCCAAACTGGCCCACCAAGCGCCGGTCGTCTTCCTCCGTAGCGTGTCGCCTCTTGTGGCGTCAGGGTCTTCCTTTGACACGACCGGATTTAGCCGGCTGGTTTTTCTTCGGCCAAGCGGCCCGTGGTTGCGGGTCGCGATTCTTCCGCATGCGGCCGCTGCTCGACCACCGCCTTCGTTCGTTGCCACCTTCCTAAGATGATCTCCACCACAAATAAAACATAATACGAAGGGTCATCGGGCCATGTGCGTTCGGTCCACGCCCTCCGATGGATGCCACCTTCCTATGATGATCGCCACCTTCCAAAGATGATCTCAAGTTCATCCTTACCTACATTAATTATAGCATCCCACCTTTTTATCACATAAACTTTAATTACATTTTACAAAACCGAGGATCTTTAAGGTTTAGTGTCTTGGAAACCAGGAACTTAAAACATGAAAACAACATAAAGAATTCTTCTTAAACACTTGAAAGGCTTCTCCTCATGTTCACCCTAGGCTCATTACTGAATCTCATAACCTGGGGACATACATCAAAAGAAAGGGTGAGCAGAAGGCCCAGCAAGGGAAACAAGTGAAACATTTTACATATGAACTTGGGATACATCAATAAAGTCATGAAAAGAACTTTAAGGCATGAAAATGAAATCATGAGGCATATCATAATAAAAATAAAACTTTTTCATAACTTGAAGATTTGGCTGCAACATTTAATATTGGCAATCGTTTCGTTTCACCAAGGTCCATCCCCAAGGTGTCGTTAAAAAAATTACCAAGGTTATTCACCAAGGCGTCGTTAAAATGGTCATCTCTAGAGATTAAGTCTTTACCCAATGCATTGGAGCGCTATCAAGGCACACCCTTAAATTTTCCTTTATTATCATGTGAGTCACATATATCATCATCAAACATTTCATAAATAACCCATATAGCATAAAATAAATGGGTTTCATTTCATAATCATAACATTTTAAAAACTGCTTTAATGACATGATCTTTACGGCACTTTAAACCCACGGAAAGGGAAGCGGGTCTCATGTATGTAAATCCCAGAATTTAAAATGGAACATTTTGATATATATGTGAATAACCTTGTAGAAATAAGAGCTTTGAGTATTCACTTTATAACATAAAATAATTTTTGAGAAAAAAAGAGTGGCATTTTGAGGGGAACAATTCTGCAGCATAACGGCTATGTTACAAGGTTTTTAAAAACATTGAGAAAAGAGGGGACATGGGTCAAACATTCATAAATGACCCATCATACAGTAGAGGGACAAAATATAAGGGATTTATGAACATGGTAATGAAATTTGAAAATATACCATATGAAATGAAGAACATGAAAGGAAGAAAACAAAACAAGGTTTCTCTTGTGAAAATGCGACAGCCTAACGGCATCAATTAAACTTCAACAAAATTGAATTGACAAGGTCAAATAGGGTCTCTCATCATATGAACATAAGATTCCAGTATGATAGATATAGATATCATACCCCAACATAATATAAAGGAACTTGAATGAATTGAAATGAAAGTAGAACTTCAAAACGAGAAGGGTGAAGAACCACTTAAAAATTCGGCAGACTAACGGCGCCACTTAAGACATCAAAATACTGAATTGAAGAGATAAAATGGGGTCTCTCATCATGTGATCATAAAAGACCAGTATGATAAATATAGAGATCATAACCCAACATAATAAAAATGAACTTGAAAGACTTGACATGAAAGTAGAACTTTGAAAAAGAGAGAGGTGAATGAATCCCTTGAAAATTCGGCAGCCTAACGGCGCCACTTAAACTTTCTTAAAACGAAATGATGAGAGTAAGAGGGGGTCTTTCATCATATGAACATAAAAAGGGCAGTAAGAGGAGTATAAAAGAACATCCTCCAAAATAATAACATGGAGCATAAAAGGAATGACATAAAAGAGATCACTTGAAAAGAAAGAGAGGGGTCGGATCCCTTACCTTAAAATGTAACTCTTAAACCTCAAAGGTTGGGACCTTGAGGGCTTGGGGGAACCTTGGGAGGACTCCTTGGGAGATAATGAGACCAGAACTTCGTTGGGGAAGTGTGGGGAGTCGAATGGATGAGAGGATGGCTTGGTATTTATAGGGAAAGATAGGGGACAAGGCATTAATGGCAAAGGGACACCTCATTAGTGGTTTTGGCAAAACCATGGGTTTGCCCATGGTATTTTCCCATGGTATTGGCCACTTGGGACACCTCATACCTTATCTCACTATTCATAATTCGAACATATTGATTACAAACTTAATACATCATTTAATGATGTCATTAAACACCCGTAACTTAAAAACTGTATTTTCACTATTCATCAAAAATTCAACTTTCTCAGAATAATCCCAAAATTTCACCTTAACCAAATATCAACGCTCTGATTACAAATATGAACTCCATTTTATAAAAATAATTTTCTAAATATTTTTAATTTAATTTTTAAATAAAAACACTATTCATCGAAAATTCATTTTTTTCAGAAAAAACCCCAAAAATTACCATAACATAATATCGATGCTCTGAGTTCAAAAATAAAGTCATTTTTATAAAAATAATTTTCTAATTATTTTTAAATAATTTTTTAATTAAAAAACACTATTCACCCGAAAAAACTAATACTTTAATAATAATTAATGAAACCGTTATTTAACTATTTTATTGAATAACATTACTTAATCAAGGTGCCTAGATTATTTTAAAACTTTCTTTAAGTGAGATTACTAATCCATTTGGTCATATTACTAATCCTAATCATAAAATCACTATTCATAATTTACTATTCATCAAAAATCAAGTTGATCTTATTAGACTCTAAATTTCGTACTGAACATAATTGTAGAAGACCATTTTTCGAAAATCATTACACATTTTTAATTATTTAAGGTTTACACAACCATTTTTAAAATATCCTTTTTCTAAATTTCATCAAAAATATGCATACAATATTTATCCGGTCATTTGAAAATTCATAAACATCATCATAAGAAGAAATCCAAATTTTTATTTAAAAAAAAGATTACACAAGGCAATTACGGTCTCGTTACATAACCCCTTATAATACCAGCATAGGACCTAAGAGTAAGGTGTGCTAGGGTGATAGAATTTTGGGGCGGCTCAGTCAACATTGCCCGAGTAGTAATTTCTATTAGTTTGAACTTCTCGCGAAGGCGATTCCGTTCTAGCTTCACATGATGAAGTTCGGCTTGGATTTGGTCCAGAGCAAAGCCCAATGGTGCTACCTCTCTGTTAGATGGGCTTCGATCGGCCCAAGGCTACTAGGTGAGGCCATCAAATCTTCTTTCTATAATAATTAACCAAGATTACTTAAATATAGAGACAATAATCAAAACATTTTGTTCACGGTGGTCATATTGACCGATGGTCATATAACACTCAAAAACCAATGGTCTCATTTTATTTATAATCATGTTTATCAAATAAAACATTTTTTTTGAGTATAAAAAATAACACATGAAATTAGGTAACAAGATTTATTCAAAATTTCGGGTCGTTACAATCTTCCCCCCTTAAGAAATTGCGTCCTCGCAATTTTTTTAAATTGGGTTTTGAAATTTCATTGAAAGTCCCACATCGGAAAAAGAGTCAGTAACACCATTACTTTAAAAGAAAGAAAAGGAAGTACAAAGGCCACCCGAGTTAACCCACACTCGGGTTCCATGTAGGAAAACACGGACATGGAGGAAAAAACAAAGGGTCAGTTCTGAGAGAGAGTGATAGAGAACATGATTCGGAGAAAGTTAACCATGAGAAAATCCCAAACTTATGATGTGTGTAAACGGTCTTTGATTACCTAGTAGGAAACGTAAACCAACAACATTTTTGTTTTACGTTTCTTTTCATAATTTTGAGGATTTCATTTACTACATAGAACAAAAACATAAGAAAATATACCTACATTCAAGTAGAGTTTCATCCTTTAACAAGTCCCTACCAACACTAATCTTTTCTCCAAATGATGAGAATTCAAAAACACTTGGTCTCATAAAAGCACAAGAATCATCTTCTATAGAATCACATAATCTACAAAAGATTAACTATCTATTTCTTCTATCTTTAAACATTATCCCAAAAACAGAAAGGTTAAGGTAAAACAACTCTTCAAAAAGAAAGAATCCCATAGGAATGGAAACTACTTTTAAATCATCAAAGTTCCATGGTACTACCAAAATTTCATCATAGACCATTCCATAAATAACGGTCCTTAAAATTCCTCAAAACAAACCAAACTAAGATTGAAACCCAAATACAAGAAGGATTTGATAACATAGTCTTCCAAAATAACTTCATTGTTCATCTCCAGACAACATCAACCACTCCTAACATCTTATAACAAAAGTAGCTAACCTAAACATATTTTACCCAAGATAGGTTAATCATTCCCAAAAGTAACCTAAATTACTATAAGTCCACCTTAAATTCATCAATTCTTCAAAATATAAGTCAACCTTACTCCTCAATGAAAATACTATAGTAATCTATTTACCTCGATCATATAGGGTCCCCAAAATAGTGAACGCCTTCCAAAATAATAATCATCTTTTAATCCCCTAATCAACTCTGACATATTAATATGTAAATTGTCGCATTTCCTATCACATTGGTTGTTGGGACATGTTATTCCATTTCCCACCATTAACTAAGAAGATAAAGTATAATTAGAGGCTTAAATACTTAACCAATAATCATGAAAATGAACTTAAAGCATATAAGGATAACATGTAGAAGAAAAGTATACCCTAAATTGTGATCCCCTAGGTTCCCATCTAGGTTATCCATGATCATATATTCTTATGTGAATCTTTATTTTATTTTATCTTTGTTCCTTTAATAGTGGTTCATACCATGCTTATGAATTTACCAAAGCATATCCCCCGGGAGTGTCGTAACCAAGAGTTCAGCAAGGCCCGTTGTCGTGTACCAGTTCCCGTTCGAGTCTAGCTCAAAGCGGTGTTTTCGGGTTTTACCCCTATGTACATCTGTGCCAGAGCCACCTCTACCTGCTCGTATCCAGACAGGGATGTATTTGCTTGGCAACCCCTTACTCAATACTCACCAAAATACCAGGAAGATTTCCTATATTAAACTTTTCTATAGGGTTCCTCCTAGAGTTTTCATATCCTAATTTCCACAAATAACTAAACCATCCTTTGATACCAACTATAGCATCCCACCTTTTTATCACATAAACTTTAATTACATTTTACAAAACCGAGGATCTTTAAGGTTTAGTGTCTTGGAAACAAGGAACTTAAAACATGAAAACAACATAAAGAATTCTTCTTAAACACTTGAAAGGCTTCTCCTCATGTTCACCCTAGGCTCATTACTGAATCTCATAACCTGGGGACATACATCAAAAGAAAGGGTGATCAGAAGGCCCAGCAAGGAAAACAAGTGAAACATTTTACATATGAACTTGGGATACATCAATAAAGTCATGAAAAGAACTTTAAGGCATGAAAATGAAATCATGAGGCATATCATAATAAAAATAAAACTTTTTCATAACTTGAAAATTTGGCTGCAACATTTAATATTGGCAATCGTTTCGTTTCACCAAGGTCCATCCCCAAGGTGTAGTTAAAAAAAATTACCAAGGTTATTCACCAAGGCGTCGTTAAAATGGTCATCTCTAGAGATTAAGTCTTTACCCAATGCATTGGAGCGCTATCAGGGCGCACCCTTAAATTTGCCTTTATTATCATGTGAGCCACATATATCATCATCAAACATTTCATAAATAACCCATATAGCATAAAATAAATGGGTTTCATTTCATAATCATAACATTTTAAAAACTGCTTTAATGACAAGATCTTTACGGCACTTTAAACCCACGGAAAGGGAAGCGGGTCTCATGTATGTAAATCCCAGAATTTAAAATGGAACATTTTGATATATATGTGAATAACCTTGTAGAAATAAGAGCTTTGAGTATTCACTTTATAACATAAAATAATTTTTGAGAAAAAAAGAGTGGCATTTTGAGGGGAACAATTCTGCAGCATAACGGCTATGTTACAAGGTTTTTAAAAACATTGAGAAAAGAGGGGACATGGGTCAAACATTCATAAATGACCCATCATACAGTAGAGGGACAAAATATATGGGATTTATGAACATGGTAATGAAATTTGAAAATATACCATATGAAATGAAGAACATGAAAGGAAGAAAACAAAACAAGATTTCTCTTGTGAAAATGCGGCAGCCTAATGGCATCAATTAAACTTCAACAAAATTGAATTGACAAGGTCAAATAGGGTCTCTCATCATATGAACATAAGAGTCCAGTATGATAGATATAGAGATCATACCCCAACATAATATAAAGGAACTTGAAAGAATTGACATGAAAGTAGAACTTCAAAACGAGAAGGGTGAAGAACCACTTAAAAATTCGGCAGCCTAACGGCGCCACTTAAGACATCAAAATACTGAATTGAAGAGATAAAATGGGGTCTCTCATCATGTGATCATAAAAGACCAGTATGATAAATATAGAGATCATACCCCAACATAATAAAAATGAACTTGAAAGACTTGACATGAAAGTAGAACTTTGAAAAAGAGAGAGGTGAATGAATCCCTTGAAAATTCGGCAGCCTAACGGCGCCACTTAAACTTTCTTAAAACGAAATGATGAGAGTAAGAGGGGGTCTTTCATCATATGAACATAAAAATGGCAGTAAGAGGAGTATAAAAGAACATCCTCCAAAATAAGAACATGGAGCATAAAAGGAATGACATAAAAGAGATCACTTGAAAAGAAAGAGAGGGGTCGGATCCCTTACCTTAAAATGTAACTCTTAAACCTCAAAGGTTGGGACCTTGAGGGCTTGGGGGAACCTTGGGAGGACTCCTTGGGAGGTAATGAGACCAGAACTTCGTTGGGGAAGAGTGGGGAGTCGAATGGATGAGAGGATGGCTTGGTATTTATATGGAAAGTGAGGGGACAAGGCATTAATGGCAAAGGGACACCTCATTAGTGGTTTTGGCAAAACCATGGGCTTGCCCATGGTATTTTCCCATGGTATTGGCCACTTGGGACACCTCATACCTTATCTCACTATTCATAATTCGAACATATTGATTACAAACTTAATACATCATTTAATGATGTCATTAAACACCCGTAACTTAAAAACTGTATTTTCACTATTCATCAAAAATTCAACTTTCTCAGAATAATCCCAAAATTTCACCTTAACCAAATATCAACGCTCTGATTACAAATATGAACTCCATTTTATAAAAATAATTTTCTAAATATTTTTAATATAATTTTTAAATAAAAACACTATTCATCGAAAATTCATTTTTTTCAGAAAAAACCCCAAAAATTACCATAACATAATATCGATGCTCTGAGTTCAAAAATAAAGTCATTTTTATAAAAATAATTTTCTAATTATTTTTAAATAATTTTTTAATTAAAAAACACTATTCACCCGAAAAAACTAATACTTTAATAATAATTAATGAAACCGTTATTTAACTATTTTATTGAATAACATTACTTAATCAAGGTGCCTAGATTATTTTAAAACTTTCTTTAAGTGAGATTACTAATCCATTTGGTCATATTACTAATCCTAATCATAAAATCACTATTCATAATTTACTATTCATCAAAAATCAAGTTGATCTTATTAGACTCTAAATTTCGTACTGAACATAATTGTAGAAGACCATTTTTCGAAAATCATTACACATTTTTAATTATTTAAGGTTTACACAACCATTTTTAAAATATCCTTTTTCTAAATTTCATCAAAAATATGCATACAATATTTATCCGGTCATTTGAAAATTCATAAACATCATCATAAGAAGAAATCCAAATTTTTATTTAAAAAAAAGATAACACAAGGCAATTACGGTCTCGTTACATAACCCCTTATAATACCAGCATAGGACCTAAGAGTAAGGTGTGCTAGGGTGATAGAATTTTGGGGCGGCTCAGTCAACATTGCCCGAGTAGTAATTTCTATCAGTTTGAACTTCTCGCGAAGGCGATTCCGTTCTAGCTTCACATGATGAAGTTCAGCTTTGATTTGGTCCAGAGCAAAGCCCAATGGTGATACCTCTCTGTTAGATGGGCTTCGATCGGCCCAAGGCTACTAGGTGAGGCCATCAAATCTTCTTTCTATAATAATTAACCAAGATTACTTAAATATAGAGACAATAATCAAAACATTTTGTTCACGGTGGTCATATTGACCGATGGTCATATAACACTCAAAAACCAATGGTCTCATTTTATTTATAATCATGTTTATCAAATAAAACATTTCTTTTGAGTATAAAAAAATAACACATGAAATTAGGAAACAAGATTTATTCAATATTTCGGGTCGTTACATTAATTTGATGAGAAGATTGGAAAAAAAACACCAAGATGCTGGAATGCATGAGAGAGCTTGTGGAAACATTGAATAAGCTTACATATGAATACACTGGATGTCTGCAAAATGTTCTGAAACAATTCAATGTTTTAACCGAAGCTGTCAAGGCAGAACATTTCAATGTTCTAACCGAAGCTGTCAAGGCTTCAACTGCTTCTGGTCAGACCTCCACACCTTCTTTGGATGATTCTATGCTAAGATCCATAATTAAGGAAGAATTTCAAAATGCCTTCAGTGGCTTGGACCTATCTTATTTTTCTTAAGTAATTAAGAACAGTGATAGATCATTGGACTTGGTTAAGATTCATTCTAAGATAGCCAATGATGCTCAACAAGAGATCTCCAATAAAATATATTTGTATCTTTCCCAGATTTTCTCTAAAAGTGACATGACAGATCTCTTTAGATGTCTTATGGAAAATATGAGAAGCCCTCCGGTGACTCAAGATTTTAAAGCTCAAGTTTAGAAACTTTAAGAGTTCACCAGATTGTTGGATAGATTTCTGGAGAATAAGGATGATTTTGAAAAGGCTATGGAGTATGGTGGTGAAATCATTACTGATTTCATCAATCTTTTGATGTCGTATCTTCATGTGCAGAGTACTGCTATAGTTGCTCCAGCTGCATCACCCCTTAGACATGGACTCCATGCCTTAGCATCAACTGCCATGACAGTTAGCCAATCCCTTTCTCAGATCTAGCCAGTCATTCTTGACCAACCTAAGACTAGATAATATACTGATCCTACTTTGTCTCCATCTGTTTTTTAAGGTCTACCCTTACCCTCGTTGTCTACTACATCTATGCCTACTTCTACTTCAGCACCAGCTCCTGCTGCTGGTAAAGGTAAGGTAAAAATGGATCCCTAATGAGTCTAGCGGCCATTTTTCTTTTTGATGGGATGTCATTTCTTGTTTGTAATTCTCTTGTACTTTGTATTATGAATCCTTTGTTTAATGATAACTTCCGAGTTTCATTTCCTTTTCTCTACTTTTTGAAAATCCCAAAAGGGGGATAAAACTTACAGGTATCAGTTCTATAATCATATAAATGGGGGAGAAAAACTACAAGTATCTGTTCTATAATGTTTTTGCTATGTTCATATCTTTAATATTACAGGTCTTTTATATTCTGCCTATATATGATTTTTGATCATCAAAAAGGGGGATATTGTTGGACTCCTCATGTGTTAATCATGTTTTAATGATCACAAATGTCATTACTGTTAATTAATCTTGATCTTCAGTGCACATCATGTTTTTATAATAACAAATCTTATGGATGTTAATTACTCTTTACATGCCTTATGTATGATCACAATTCTCTCATATATTATCTTTAATGATTAACCTTAACCCATATTCTGCATATCACTGTCTTAGTCTAAATATAGATATTTGTCTAAGTATGGACTCACCGTTACCCAGACACCGTGAAGGACTCACCGTGACCCAAACACCATGAAGGACTCACTGTGACCTAGACACCGTGACGACTCACCCTGACCCAGACACCGTGAAGCACTCACCGTGAGTCAGACACCGTGACCACTCGTAACCACTCACTGTGATCAGACACCGGGAAGAAGACATTGTTTCCATGATCATTGTAACACCATTTCTTATGCTTTTGTCAATATTATTTTAAATAATGCTAACGGTCATATTTTTTGTTTTTAATGCAATTAATGTTATTTAATGTTAGTTGTTGGAATGTCAAGAAACAGTATCTCGTACCTATGAAAAGGGAAAAATTCCTACTACCAGAACTCATGGAATATAAGAAAGACTGAGATGCAGTACACAAAAAGAACATAACTACAACAACGTGAATATACAACACGACGAACTTACGTACACCCGAGTGCACTGTGCTGAACAAGAAGGAAATTGCAAGACCTTAAAAGAACTTTCATTAGTGAAATCCAATACCGCTGAAGAACACACAAAGAATCAAGACATCCTTCTCACTTCTGAAGAAGACAAGCTGAACTACGACACTCTGTTTTTCAACAAAAAAACCAGAGACTAACTCAGAATCATTCCTGCTGAATCCAATGAGTCCAGAGCTGCACTTCCATCACTAGAGCCATTCTAAACTCTATATCCTTGCCTCGGTGATTTATTATTTACTTTTCGAGTAGTGTGTGTCATCTACTGTATTTTTTACAGAGTCACTTTCTCTTGAACATTAATTGGAGGATCTGTAAATCCTCACTCAGACTCTTATATCTTTTATTTACCACTGGGATGGTGGTAGAGGTTCTGTGTGACCTGGAAAACTGGTTTGTTGTTGTGTTTGTTTACCCACATCAACTGTGGAAGAGGTCCTTGTGTGACATAGTCTTTGTTTTGTTTCCCACAAAGAACATTGGTAGAGGTCCCTGCGTGGCCTGGACAGTTTTGTAAAACTATTGTTAACCCCGATCCAGGGTGTGGATCAAATTTATATATATATTTGAGAGGACTAAGTCTCAGCTTGAGATTGAACCTCTTGTTATATCTGTTGTGCATCTTTTATTTAAGTTTAATGTATACGACATATATCATATTTATTCCGCTGCTATTAATTTAAAATAGAAAATTATTTTGAAGCTACTTTGATAGTTAAATTAGCAAGTGTTTACACTTATTGTAAATCAGTAGATTAGTTTCAAGAGTTAGTTTAATCTTGTGGTTAAACTAACTGAGATCTAATCAATCTTTGAGAAGCTAAGTGAAAATTTACAATCTGTATAAATTCACTACAGTTTACCTTATTTTATAAATCAGGGGATTTTAACTAGACAATATTTTAACAGAAATTTTAATTGGAACTCAATTCACCCCCCTCTTGAGTGTCCACTCCGACCAATATGGCCACACCGGGCCTTGGAATCAAGTTCCGTCCGAAACCACAAACTCGTAAAATTACAAAGTATTTTATAAAAACTTTTCCTTGAAATTTTCAGGTCTTTAAATTATAGTTCCACTAATAAACCCATTGTGGTATATTGTATAATTTATTTACCCAAGGGCTACCGATTTTAATTTCCATTACTTCAATTTCCATTCATTTATTCGGATCTATAATATTTTTCTTAGTTTTTCTAATTAATTTTTTCATTTCAAGATGATAGAAGCTATGCCATTATTTTATGATTTGAGATGGATTTTTACATAAATTCATTATAATTCAAATTTTATAATTTTTATAACTAAAAATATTTTTTTTCCAAAAAAATCATGAGATATGAAAATGTATTTATCAATAAACAAATAATATTTAAAAAAATCTAAATTAAATGATGGATATTATACATGATTATTGTTAAAAACATTCCCTCCTCTAGAAATTAGGAATGAAAAGTATCAATATATATGTTTCAAAAGTTCTCATATATTTTCTTCACAGTCTCCAAATACATTTTAATTGAGACTCTAATAAATGAAGCAACATCCCATTGGATTTTTATATTCCAGTAAATCTATTTTGATAGATAAATTTAAATCCAAACATATTCATGGAGTTTATGTTATTAAAATATCACAAATTAATATCTTATTCATAAATCATAATAATTTATATTATAGGTACAACATATATAATTTATCAGGAAATAATATTTATTTTATTTAAATTGAAAATGATGTAAATGTATTGTTATCTATATATTATAATATTTCAAATTATGAAATCCATATTTCAATAATTTTTTAATTTAAATCAAGGAGTTTATATAGATATTCTCAATTTAGTAGAATTATTTGATTCATAATTGGAATCATTTTATTATATATCAATTTTGGAAATTAATTCACCTCAACCATAAGAATAATATTTCATATAATATTACTGTTCATAGTATATATGTTTGCATTTTTGTATGCACATGCCAATGTTAATATATAAATCTTCATATAAAAATAAAATTATAAATTTATATACATACATACAATTATATTTATAAATAAATATATAGTAACAATAAACCAAGAATTGTTTATCCAAGAAAAAAAGTGTGGGTATTATGCTGAGCACCTGTATCAATATAAACCCTAGTAGAATAGATTTGGTTGCTACTTTATTACATTAGTACTATATTAAATTGATCACATCCAAAAATAATGAATAGTTTAGTTTTCTTGGTAAACTAAATACATTCATCCTAACCATTTTAGATTTGAAATAAATTATAAAACATAGAATAGTAATTATTCTACATCTTTGAACTCATTCCAAATTTCATTCTTCATATATGGGGTAAAGGAAAAAAATAAAGGGTGAGATCATATTCTAAATTTTATTTATGGAGAGTTGAATTTATCATGATTAAATAAGGAATGATCCCCATGAAATGTTAAATAACTGAAAACATGTTCCACTTAATCCACAACCATATCCTGAAATACATACATGGATTATATCAACATATAAATCTCATGGATAATAATAATTGAATACTCTTTGAAGAAATTCTTAATATTTGACTTCATGATATCATACATAATGATATATTTACCTTTAAAGTTTTAGTATAAGACAGTTTAATCAATTTATAGGTATACAATAAAAACTAATTAAATAATAATATAAAATTAATATATTTCATGAGACCTATCGATGTATTGATGTGATATATAATTATGGCCCCAATATGTCACCTAATAAGCTCAATTGATTCATCATATTAATAAATAATAAAATTTAATCACCATGACTTAATAAAAAAACATTCTTTATAGGAATAACTCCAATATAGAATACCAAAAAATTCCATGGAAAGATTGTCATAAACTATCTAGATGAAGAATAATGATGGTACCATTAAAACATATCACATGGGTAGAATATGTAAAATGAAGGTTTTTAATCCATGATGAATAGAAATGAAAAAATATCATTATTATAATGACCCACTCACAATAATGATATCACAATGATGGGAGAGATATGGTGAAAGCTTTGGTTCTACCACTAGTAGGCCCCGGTTGGAGACCAGAATTGGGGATATAGTTAACACACTTATGGGAGGAATTAACCTCTATGAGAAACATGAAGAATAGAGATATTACAAGGAAAAAAGCCAACACATATCTAGATATATATATATATATATAACCCATGTTAAAACATGCATTTTAATTCTGTGATAAATAACTTACTAGAAACTACATGTAACAAAAGTTAAATAATATTGAGACCTTGAATCCCCAACATCTCCTGCTAAACCTCGAGCTCTTAATATCCAACCTGATCTCCAACCTACTCCAACTGACATGAAAAATAGTTTATATATACCTATGGTTAGTATAACATTATAATCAAGTATATCCCCCCTAAATACTCTCTTGAAAAATATAAAGAAACTGTGCTATATCATAGTGTACAAAAGTGAAGAAAAAATGTCAAATAAAAAGATATAATAATTTACTAACCTCACTAGGGATATATCTCACCAAATATCCCATACAAGAGAGAGTATAATATAATAATAAAACAGCACTGGTACCCTTATCTCACTTTCCCAATTGTTTTCACTCTTCCTCGATATCACATGTCATGAGCCATCTCTCCCAAAAAGTAATCCACCAAAAAAAACACTGAGGAAAGGAACCACCCCATTTACCTCATATATCACATTACCATGCCATTTCATATCACTAAACAATATAGTAACCATGTTATATTTGGTAGCCACCATAGCCTGTATGACGTTTATCAAATATTGAGTATTATACCTCAAGCCATTACAACCCAAACACTGAGTAAGTACCTTAGGTAATCATAGAATATACACATCATACCCTTAATAATCCTTTGGATAATATATCTGGTTATACGTTTGTGTGAAATATCTACAATCCATCATATAATTCGACACACACATATAGGGAACACTAATCACCTTTCATATGAGAACAATTAACTACCAAGAGAAGAGAGTAGGGTGTGGGGGGGGGGGGGGGGGTAGTCATTCATCCATCCTGACACTAGGATATTGGGGAAACCACCCTTGCAGAGCCCAATGGGAGTCAGTTTCCCTAAAAACATAGTTAGGGTAGCATATGAAATCATATAATATATATGACATAATATAGCTCGAAATCACTCAATGGGTAAAACATTGTCCGACACTCAACTATTGCTAGCTTCTCTCAGACTCCCAGATGTTACCACTAATACCATATATACTATAATAACACGATCATATAAAATAGATTCATCAATTAATTCCTTCCATTATGATATTAAATTTATTTTATTTAATTATTTTTCAATTATTTAGTCAATATCATTATTCCACACTACATTAAATTTAATGAATCATTAGATTAATGTCAATTCCCTTAATGCATAATATTGTCCAATGAATTTGTTTAATAAGATTAACATATTTTTATCATTACATTATATATCCATGTACTTTATGAAACCCATATTAAGATACCATCGAGATGAATCATGTATTCATGCACATCTAGTTATCTCATTTTGTAGGGAAAGTAATGTAGATAAAACAAACAACTCATCCATCAGCCATTAGACAGATTCATAAGTGACCCTTATATCACTTAGTATCTCATCAATATGTTAGACCAGATTTATCCTATTCTATCACCACTGATTCCATCCCTGAAACTCCCACACATATACCAGTTCATCTCTCCAATAAAAATGTCATCTGCTTCCACATAATTTGGGCCTACCTACCCACATATCACTACAACAATAACAGGATCATCCTTACCATGGTCACATCACATTCCGACATCCCAACCCCCATATCACACATCATACCTCTAGGATCATTCATAGAAATATCTTACACAAGGATCATATCCATAGAAAATAACAATCAGTATGAATAAAAAACAATAAACAAGTTAATTGGGACCTCAATCAATGCATTTATCCCTCTCAAGAAAATGAGCTCTCACTTCTCCAAAACAAGTAAAATGAAATTATCAACCAATCTGTCAAGTCGGGACCTAAGAAGCATCATTATCACATAACCAGTTATTTTTTACATCTTGAATTAACTAATTAATTAATTTTAAGTCCAAACTATGAAAATACTTATAACATCAATCTATAACATGATATCATGGGAAATGATTATCTTATCATTTACTCCAATTTCAAAAAACCTATATAAGTATAATTATCGATTAAAATTCCTTTTATTAATTATAAACAACAATTATTATCACAATTCAATTTAATTATATGTTTTATTAATCATATGTAAGGTCATTTCAATTAAACATGTGCAAGGAATGAATTTTATAATTATAAAATTATATCAACAACTATATTCATTAAAAATGAATATTTGTTCTTGATATAATTAGTTATCAATTAAATTTGGATTACATTATTTTATAATTCCCATAACGAAAAACATGCTAAAAACCTTGGCATATATGACACACAATCTATAAAATGAAGAGGAAAACATCTATCGATATATAAAGAAACAACATCACTAACATGTGATCTGTATCCAAATTATTTAATCCGGTTAAATATTATATGGTTAATTCCATTTGTATCCAAAGGAATAAATCATGATCAATTTATTTTCTTATATAAAAAAAATATGAGAATAAATTCCCCTACCTCAAAATCCATCAACGTTCATCGCACAAGAATAGACCATAATGAGGATCTCCGATCACCATTCTTGCAAGATCAACATCCACGTGAAGATTTCATGGAAAAACCCAACAAAAACACCAAGATAAACCCCATTATAAAAAAGGGAGATAATAATCCCATGAATTTAAATATGATACTATATGAAAATAGATAAACATAGAATAAATTTCTAGAAAACAACAGAAGAACACACCTAGGATAAGTACAGCTTGTGAAAAATATAATGTAGATGGCTAAGGAGTGATAGCCCTTGAAGGAATCACTAAAATTACATGAATGGAGTAACTGGTATTTATGAACCCAATTATAGTGGTGCCATATTCATAGGGTTTTTCAAACATGAGTGGTTGAAAATGCTTTAAAAATATACAACGTCTTAAATGTACACTGTGTGAAAACCATTTACACATAGCGTAAATTCCAACCTCTTGTTTCACTATAAAATTAATAGCCTATTTATTATTTAACCTCAATTAAATACATATCATGCAGTATCCTGTGATCTAGATTTAACAAGTCATGAACCTATTTTACACGGAGTGTAACCCATTCAAGTCATGTAATCTCCCTGGTCCAAGTTTTTTAGCAGCCAATGCCTCTGGACTTATTATAATCATACTCCAAGCTCCAATAGACTTGGGAACTCACTATGGTTTGGACCACATAGATCTTATGACTTATTTCAGATACATCTCAAAAAAAGTTCATCCTCAAGAATTAAATAACAATCTAGATGGAAAAAATCGGTTATCTAAATATTATTCACTTGTGATGATTCAAAAATATCTCATCACATAAGTGATAAACCACATCACTTAGAGGAAAAAAGTGAAAACCAATGAAAAAAAATAAACACATATCTTCAAAAATCTCATGGTGATGATACATCTTAAGAAATAGAAAATCCAAAAAAGAAAGAATAGGAACCAATCATATAAACCAAAAATGATCATCATCCAAAAAATAATATCATTATAAGAAAGGCCTAAACAAAAAACAAATCAGGCTACTGAGAACACATTTTTGAATCACATTATTACGCACTCACTTCCACCCCACAATGACTCCAAAAGACATGAACCAAGGAAATAAAATTCCCACGCGACACCTACTTCTAGAAATCATGAATCACCATAGGCCTCATAATGAAGGCCGTATCATCATCAACATAAATCCATCCCAATTAGATTACATGAAAGTACTCATGAAAATAATTTAATAGATACATCATATTAAAAAAATCATGCATACACCTTGTCTATGGGGTAATTACTATCTTATATACCAATGCACTCCAGCATGAGTCAACACCACAAATGGCCCAATAGAGTGAGGATAAATCTTATTCTGACAACCAAACCATCATGTCCCCTGATAAGAAGTCACTTTTAGGAGAACATGATATCCAAAATAAAAATACATAGGCCAAGTCCCGTGATTATAATATGATATTTTATGATCGTGTGATGTATTCATCATCTTGATAATTAATTGAACCATCTCTATTGTATTTTGTACCAGTTTTGACCAGATATATTTTATCACTCTAACCCATGTCCAATATAGTAGATAATAGAATGGTTAACCATAAAAAGCATCAAATAACACCATACCAATCGTGTATTGGAAACTATTTTTGTAACAAAATAAATCTAATGCATTATTCCTTTTCCAACAAACTATAAAATCGAGTATATAAGAACATAAAATTTCTTGATGACTGTGGATGGTCTATTCTATTTAACCATCTATTTTTTGGATGAAAATAATTGATAGTGAATTACTATTAACCAAAATCATTTTGGATACCTCTCCTCTCCCAAGAGGAAAAACAATGATCTAGATATATATGATCAACCTGAGTAATATTTCGATTCATTCAACATCCTCCTTGTAGAGACCTGAAGCTTAACGTACATGGACATTACATTACTTTTGCGGATTACTTAGTACATAACAAAAACACGCACACAAGGACCGTAATAGTTTAGTGTCTTTGGAAACTCGGAATATAACCTTCTAATCGTGGTGAAAGATCTTCAACATCTCCCATAAAGATCTCCTTTTTTACCTAAAACCTTTCTTTATATCCTGGGGAAAAGAAAACATAAAAAGGTGAGCTCAAATGCTCAGTAAGGGTAAAAAAATAAATATCAATCACATCATATTCATAAGAACATAACATTTTGGAAATCTTAATTCTGCAAAAGAGATCATAATATCATAACATGGGATAAATCATAGTAGTGAAATGTAATCCCAATAATCATAAAATAAACCATGAAACTTTGTGGCGTACACACATAATCATAGAGAATCATTTCTTATTAGTCAAGACTCAATTCAAAGACTATCTTAGTGGACAAAGTCCATTTCTGAACCGAGTTCACTCCTCGTTTCATTCCAGTTTCACTGAACCAGTATAACCAGCCATTCCGGCCATGACTATCTCATGAGGTATAAAATCTTTACCCAATGTATTGGAGGGAGATATAGTTCCACCCATCTCATAATGATACCATTCTTATGTGTTCCAAAAAATCATAAATCATACATCATTGCATAACCCATGTAATAAAAATGGGATACTTAAACAACATGACATCATAAAACAATTCATATAAGATAAAGAGATTCATAAAAATAATTCCATGAAAACATAATCAAATCAATGTAATAATAGAGATAGAAAAAGAACCCTATATTATCTTAGATGTAAAATAATTTTGATAAAACACTTGAACCCCATTCATGAGGAAAATATCCTTTCTACATCAAAATAATTTTCCTTTCGTGACATGTAATTCAATTTTAAACTAAAAGAAGTTGATTAAAAATAAACTTGAAAACTTGTAAAGTAATATTCTTTGAAATAATTTTTTTTTAAAAATCCATTCATGCCGTATAAGTTAAAAAAACATTCTTCCCGTACTTTTGTCAGAAAAGTCAAAAAGTACCTCTTACGAAAAACGACAAAAGATTCCTTTTATATATTTTACTAAAAACTCACCAAAGGGTAAAATTGGATTTAAACAATTGTAGGTGGATGAAAAAAATATTACATATTGAGGAATCATGGATGTGGATGATAAAATACACCCCAGTAAATACCAAAGTATAAACAATCTCGGATAAAATGAGATTGTGATATTTTCCCTTACCTTAGGTCCTATTTGCTTCGTAAGTGTCCAAACCTTCTGTATAATGATTTAAATAATGTAACTTACTTTTTCTAGAATCATACTCATTGTTATGATATCGTATATCGTTCACCTATGACTTTATATTACCTGTTCTTTTGTAAATTCCATGTTAAAGAGCGTTTTGGGTAAAATTGTTTCATTTGTCGTCCGTGTTTTGACTTGTAATTATTCATACGATTACTTATATCATGATTACTTAATTCAAGAATATAAAACATGATTTATATATAATATATTTTCAGAATATACATATATATAATAAATCAGTAAATGGAAAGAAATACACCGTTCAGGGAGACGGTAGGCTGTAGGTACGCATGAACGCTGTTTTCGTTTCCTTATTGAGTTGAATGGAATTAAGTAGATGACATACATATATACACACATAAATCCAGTATCATTATTATGTCATGTATTTCATGATTACTTATTATATATACTTTATAATCATTAATGAATGGTTAATGTGGATAATGAATCTCATCGCGTCGTGGAGACGGTAGTCCGTACGTACGCACGAGCGATGATATCGTTCTCATGATCGTGGGACTGTATTGGAGTGTATGTATACTATTTCAGAATATATATAAATTTAAAATAATCATATATCATTATTATTTACACCATTATACCCATACAAGTGAGGTTGTGGTGGAAAATAAGTTTCACCATGGCGTGGAGAGGGTATTCCGTACGTACGCACGCGCGATGATTTCGTTTTCCGTAGGATGGATAGATGGTGAAATAGGGGTTTTTCATACTTATAATAACATATAACTATATTAGTGATACAGATGTTATTACTTCATAATGAAACAACCTAAGAAGAAGAAGTGGAAGAATAAATAATGTTGAAAGAATCGGTAACGGACATTACCTCTTCTTTGAAGCGCCTCTTTGAGATCTCCTTTTAGGGCCCTGAAATTGGTCTTTGAGAAAGACCAGAACCTCTAGGATGTTTCTAGGGAAGTGTAGAAGATAATTTTTCAGGGGTTGGCCGAGCTTGAAGTCTCAAAGTGGTGTGAGGAAGATAGGGAGGGGGTTCCCTTTTATAAGGGAGGAGAGGGGCACCTTTGGAATAACTAAAAATATTATTTTATAATAAAGCCAAATTCGGTTTTAAATTTCTCCAAATTGATTTCGTTTAAATATAAGGTGGGTATGGGTCGAAATAATCTCATCCAATATAATTTAGACAAGTTTAGGTTCCTATTATAACCTTATCATTTATATTTAACTTTAAGTTAGATAATTTTACTTTTACCGTGTCTTCTTGTTTTCTTACACTATAAGGTTAATAAACTTACTATATCAAGCCAAACGAACCCCAAGTTGTTTATTATTTATATATATAACCTTATCTACGTTATTTGGACGATCCGTAGATTTTTATGAATAAAATAACATTTAATAATATAATATTTATTTTAAAAACTATTTTATGTCAATTTTGACACTATTTAGTAATTGATTTTTTTGAAACTCATAACAGAATGATTAGTTCGAAAACAGTTAATTAAATCAATAATAACATGTCATATTAGCCTAGAAAATTATTTTAATTCATAAAAAGACTCAAATTATATTTATTTGGGTATTTATAATATCAATATTTATAATTTTTCATTATTATGGTAATTACTGCATCATCATTGTGTCATAAATAAATTAATTTATTTAAAGTCTAAAAATTATAAATAAAATATCATTATGTAGGAAATCTCATTAGAGTTCTAATGAATATTTACAATCGAATTTAAATTATGTATAAACTTATATTAAATTTTTTTAGTAAAACAACTTTGATTTTAACTCTTTTAACTCTTCTTTGAATTAAATAATAATAAATGTCCTAATCTAATCCAAGTGGGCCTAAATGGTCATATTGTATTCCTAATGTTGTTTTTGGTCGAATTACACTTATCAAATAGAATTAGGACATGTGTTAGGGTAATAATAATATCATTTTTACCCTTAATTACCCTATTTACTTTTAACCGTGGTAAAAAAAGTAAAAAGTTATTATTCACCAAAAATTATTTTCATCTCATTGAACCACATTTTACTTACTAACATCAACCGTGTCTCTCGGATTTTTGAAATTCCACTCACAGAAGAGGTAAAATTATGTTTTATGAAAAATTCATTTTTTTAACTACCACTTAGTGGTTTCACTATTCATCAAAAAATGAAAGTTTCCAGAAAAATACCAAAAATTAGGGCTAAGCTATATTTGATATTATGAACTAAAAAATGATGTCTATTTTACCAAATTAAAAACATAACAGTTGCATTAACTAATTTGAAAATTAATTTCCGTCATCAAAACAAATAGTGTGTTTTTAAGAGATAATAACGATCAAATGATTGACACTTGTTTATAACTGGTTTAAATGTGAAATTACTTCCAATGAACAAAATTGTATTAAATTGTATAAATATATTCTAAAAATACTTTAAAACCACTCAACTTAATAATTTATCACTATTAATTATTTCAATTAAAAAAGTGGTTTTTAATTAAAATTCAGTAATTTTCACTATTCATCAGAATACGAAAGTTATTGGAAAAGTACCAAAATTTCACCCTAAGCTAATTTCGATATTCCGAATCCAAAAATGAAGTCCATTTTGAAAAATAAAATTTTCAAAATTTCAAAAATTGGTTATTACTATTCATAACAGCTTGTTTTAATAATATTTAAATACCATATCATTGTTTAGTGAAACTCGGTATTGCGTACTACACGCGCTATCGAGGAAGGTCGCGACTCAGTTTAATGCAAGGCAAGTCATGGATGTGTGTTGTGCAAGATCCTTTTGGTGTAGCGTACAACACAAGACATTAATGAAATTAAAACGAATATTTTTCATAAAATCTCTGGGTGTTACACTCATGATATTTCCTTGATAAAACCTCCCCGAAGCTAGACTCCCTGAGAACAATAAAGTGGGATGATTTTTTCAAATAATCAACTATCAACCATATAGAATAAAATCCTTCCTTATCATGAGATAAATTGGTAACAAATTCCATTTATATGTCCTCCGAATTCAATTGGTAACATCTAATGGCTAGAGAAACCCACTAGGAACACAATTATCTAACATCACCTTATGGAAGACCAATCATCGAGAAACAGACTCCAAAAATTCATGCTTCAATCCAAGACACCAAGAATGGAATCTCAAAACTCATTAAATTTTGTTCAAGTCAGTGTGTACCCACAATGATTAACTATGAAATCCTTGGAGAACCATCTCATGCATTTCTAAAGTAAAAAAATTCTTCACAAAAACTAAAACAGGTATTTTCTATCCTCAAACCAACCATCAGGGGCATCACCAAAAAAAAGATGGTCTCTCCATACATCCACCTCAGAATCCCCCAACTAGGAATCCACTACCTAATATACCAAAAATCATTTTACTATCATCCAAAAAAGATAACATCTACCATAAACCTCTCCCATACCAAGATGAATCACTAAGAGTTCTCCCATTACTCTCCAAAAAGTCCCCAAATACATGCACAACATCACTATGTTACATACTAATATGAACATCAGATACATCTTGTAGGATAAAAATATATATGTATATTCTCAAATACAAGAGAGGGTGAATTTTAAGTTTAAAAAAATTCATTTTTAATATTAGGAAAATTTATTTATTACAAAGTTAAACAAGCTAAATTTACAAAACCACTTTGTTTATAAATCAAAGGGATAATTGGAAGGTACTAGGTCCAATTATAAATATCCTAAAAATAAACATGTTTATCTTAACAATACCTAAGAATTTTTTTATTAGGGAAATATTCTAATTTAAATTGTATAGAAACATATTTGTCACAGTATACATGTATAAGAAACTATAACAAATCTACACTTTTTTCGAAGATGGTTCGCCACATTGCAGTTTTTTTAATATATTAATCCCATTTGATCACGTTTAATGCTTTATTAATACTCTAATGGGGATATATATTGTGCATACGTTTATGGTACCATTAATTTTTTACATTCTCATTATTTTAGGGTATTGTAGATGCGTGACTTTGTAGAGGAGCATTAGGGTAATGTCTCTTATGTATGAGATGTGGCTACTCAGAAATGGTTTTCATCCCATGACTTATTGGAGGTGTAATTATGGTAGCCACACTCATGTTGTTTTCAAAGAGCTGATCCCCAGCAGGTCAGGTCATTAAAATTACTATGGTGAGGAGGACCATCGGCCAAAATAAAAAATTGGTATTCCATTTTTAATGTTGGGAGAACCATATGTCTGATGATCGATCGGTTTATATTATTTTGGTGTGTTAGGGTATATGTTGAGTTCATGAACCATCACATTGTTTTATTTTTTTCTTATGATTTTGGTACTCAGGTAAGTGAGTTTTTATTCCAAGAGTTTTGATCGATGACTCATAGTAAAATGATTCTTATGAAGTGTTTAGGGTAAAAGATTTATTGGAATAAATTTTGGAAATTAGGTTTAGGATATTCCTTGAATTGTTTTCTTATTTGTTGAGTCCCATGATAAATTTATTTCTAGTATTCACTTTTTTGGATATCGAAGGTTACCAATGAGTTAATGGCTGGTTCGCATTTTGATTTTTGGTTAAAGGGATTCCATGGATTTTCAAGAATGATAATCATTTAAAAGGGGACATTGAAATGACATTCATCATTAAGTGTAAATAGATTTAAATGAAATTTTAGTTCTAATTAGAGTAAATACTAAAACATATTTAATTTTAAAAAACTTATTTGGAATCAATATAATAAAAAAAATTAAATGATTTAAATATTGTTTTCAAAATTGATATTGGTGGAAAAGGGTCAATGTAAAATCCCATAGAAATCATTATATTGGTAGTAAATTTCATTGTTATAGAGGTAGTATTTCTTATAAATATGTGGTTATATAAGTATTTTATAGTATCATGTTTTTAGATCTCTATATAGGAATAAATTTTGGATATTGTGGATCATTCCACATCATGGGAGTTTTTTGCATGAATCATTTGATCATACTAAAATGGATGGTTATGAATATTTATTATTACTCTATAAAGGTTAATTGCCCCATGATTATTATGGTCAATGTATTACATGAAACAAGAATATGGAATCACTACATGACATATGGGGTTAGGCTATAGTGTTCCTCTATGATGTTTTTCTTGTAGTGGAATAACCACCTTATTAAATTTTCCCCAGTCAGTTCTACCCTAAGAGTTTCCATTTTTTCTCCCACTTCTTCCCCTATATCCCTCGTATTTCCTGTTTTTCCTTTTGATTCAATGGTGTTTAATAGAGTTTTGGTTATTATAATCTTATGTAATTCCTTTATTTTGCATTTTTATTCCACTTAATTCCAATTTTTTGATTGATGGATTTGGGTTTGAGGTGGGATTCCAACCAAGCATAGTGTAATCTCTTTTATGTGATTGTTCATCCATGTACAATGTATATAGGAAGCATGTATGGTTTCAAATATGTTTTTAATTCATTTATTATCAAGACATGTTTCAACCGGTTAAACTGTTAAATATTTTCGTGAAATATGAATAATTAATCATTGATCTTGGTTGATAAATTAAAGAATTTGTATAGCTTTAAAATGGGTTCATATTGGGAGTGGACATCACCATGTTTCTTGGAGTATCAACATCATTAAATTTCCTAATTAGATTTATTTCAACTACTCTAAAATATAAATAGTTTTTTTGAATTATTAAATGATTTATATATGAGTGTTCATTGATACTTTGTGTTTGTAGGAATGTTATAGATGTATACATTATTGGGATTAAATATAGATAGCTTGTTCAAGGTATAATTCCTTTACATTAGCGAGTTTCTTGATTATTTGGAATATTTAATAGACTATTTTATATTTAGTAATATTCTTATCATGTGTCATGACTTCATATGATCCTCTCACATAATTTGTTTATGGAATTCATTATTCTAATAGCCATAAAATTCTTTTCATATTCGTCAATAATTTTTTGGTGGTTTCTTGGTTGAGAGTAATACTGGACTACTTTATTTTGTTTTGTTTAATCACTTGGTTTTTAAAAAATGGTGGTTTCATTTGTAAAGGTTGTTATAATATATTATTTAGTTTAAGAGGTAATTTAAATAAATGTTTTAACATTAATATATAGATTGAAATTGATTGGATGTTGAAATGATATTTCTAGAAGAATTTATTAGAGTAGGATTTGTAGTGAAAAATATTGATATATTGAGAAGGTATTGAATTTGGGTATTAAAAAAGAGGGGTTTTACAAATAGTGTTTTATCAAAATATTTTTTTCCAGGTTCTTAATGTGATTAATACATCTTTTTTTCCCATTATAAATGTTTTGTAATGAGTTATTTTACATTCCTTGTAAATGACATTATTAAGGTATAATGTATTGATTATTTTGATTGTCTTCGTTTGATTGAACTTATGTGGAAAATACCATGTTTTCCACGGATTCTTTATTATGTATATACATTTTCGTTATGGTTTCCTAGTATTTTATCTTTTATTACATGATTATGTATGATAGCATAGGGAACATAGGTGAAACCATGCCTTGGATGCTAGGATATTTAGATCAGACTGACATGTTGATTTTCCTTCAATTTTGTGTTGGTATAGAAGAACATTTTTATTCCAAATACATGGTTTTAGATGACTATAATTAACCTTGTGATGGGTGTGATTTTTATCATCTTACTTTGGATACATTATTCCCATTCTTGATGGGATGTATGGTTTTTTAAATTCCCTATAGAAGAGAATCATTATTAGTATTTAGTGGTTGGTACGGGACTTTGTCACTATGATATTATAATAATATCATTAGATATATTAATTATTTATTGACCTAGTTACCCAATGATCATATATATAAATTTTGAGAAGATATTTGATAGGTGATATGACTCATTTGTTTTATTAAATGAATAATTGTGAGTTTCCCACATTTCAGATGTCAACCTATTACATATGAGACAACGTGACTAAAGACATGGTCTAAGATGAAATGGGAATTTTATATTGGAACTCATGAATATGTATAAACCTATGGGAGGTGAAGTCAATGATTTAATTTTTTATTGATGAAATTCTCAAATTTCAAATGTAATATTGTTTTTGAGGTCTTATATGTTGATAGTTTTTCCTAGTTGGGGTATGAATCACTATAGATTCTATATGATCTAAAAGTGTATTGATATGGAGTGATAATTAATAAGGAACTATAAAGGTTGAAAAATATCACTTGGATGGTATTATAGGATTAAATTGAATTTATTTTACTCATATCCTTCCAAGGACCAACTTCATGTAAGACCATGATAATGGAACACACATTATTTATTGATGATGGGTTTGATGAATAATACAATTCAATAAGGTTAAGTTATATATATCTACCATTACAAATTGGTAGAAATAATTTATTATAAAATAAAATATATATGATCATGATAGTGTTCCTATATGGGCATCTAAAAAAATATCTCTTCTCCGGACCGATGAGATGTCAAGTGGTAGGGTGTGATCATTAGGATATCTGTTTTATATATTTTTTCATTATTATTTATTTAATCCGAATTAAATTTCATTAAAATTGTATTATGTATTTATTTGATATGTAATGTCCTATTTTACTACCTATTTATATTTTTATTTCCACATAATATATTCCACTATATGTGTTGAAGTGAGTGATAAATCCTTCTAGGTAATTAAAATCACCACACACATGCATAAATGGATTGGGTTTCAATGTATGTGTATTTTCCTTATATCTCATTATAGGTTCTATTATCATATGGGAGATGGAATCATGATTCAGGTCTAGCAGGGTATGGAGGCTAATCATACGATAGAAGATTAAATATGATCTAGGTCAAAGTCTATTAAATTTTTTATTTTCAGTTATATTGAATAATTATTATTCATTATTATTCTTGTTTTATTATTATCAATTATATTCTATAGTGGTATCTTCCATATAGTAATTTTGTACTACTAATTTATTATACTAATTCATCATATGAAATATATATTAATATCATATTCTAGATTTCATGGTCCCTCATGGTTATATTTTTTATGTCTAGATTTTTTTTATATATTCATTATATATATTGTTTATGATGAAATTTCAGTGGATTTTGGCATGTTCTTTTAAATCCATATTTAGGTCGTAGTCTTTAACTACTTTCTTAGACCCCCACCATTATTCAACATTGTATGGAATATGGTGAGGTGATCCTGAGGTGTGGTTTCATCATCACCCTGATTTAAATTTCATATTTATGTGTTGAGGAGTTATAAAAAAAGTGGGGGTGATGACTTAAAGGATAAAGGAATGTTCAATGACATATGGGGGAGTACCTGAACACAATTATTCAATGGGTTATCATGATCTTCACATGTATGAAACAAGAAAATTACTGAACACCATGTTCATATTAGAGGACCACTCCATCAAACATGTGGGAGTAAAAAATCATTAGATAGAGGATATAACTCAATGTATAGTGAAATAAAATAACATCATAGATTTTATGGGGGACCATGCATTTGTAAAATTATAAATCCAAGGAGGTGTTGTTCATCTTATTTATCTAAACACCTTTCTAAAACCCTACAATTTAATATGAAAATATATGATAAAAAAATTTATTATTAATTCCTTGTATATTACATCTTATATAAAATTGAAACAAACCATTCAGTTATATAATGAAAATAACATAGAATGGGCTATTTTATTCTAATTTCAACACCAAGATGTGAAGATAATAAAAATAGAATTTTTTTTGATATGTATATACACTCAAAATGGAATTTTAATCATGATTATAAAAATGGGAATTTACTATTTCTTCGTAGTAATATCATTTCATCATATAGAACATGTCATCCTTCCAAATATAGGCTTTAAAACGTGATGGTTATTAAAAAATGTACGTCTAATACCTGAGTTGTGTAATCACAGCTTTTAAAAACTATCCATTAGCTGACATAACATTTAACCCTAAAGAGGTATCCCAGGTGTGTACCGATTATTTATCGATTCTGAGGTCTATATAATATGTATATTTCTGTATAGTTACATGCCATTTTATTTAGTTGATGTGCTCCAGCATGTAATTTTCTAAACCACGGGATAGAAAAACATTAAATAAACATGATATTCATAATAAAAGAACATTTAGTGATATCATTCTACACTTCTAAACCTTTATCCACTAACTAATATGAGATACAATTTTTGTTTAACTGGATACATTCTATTTTATCATGATTTTATCATTAAGAAACCCGAACTACTAGATTCACTTTAAACATCGTGATTTCATCCAATAAATTTTTCTAGAAACTAATACCAATAAAACAATACACCAATTTGAACAGTATGTCTCCAAACATTGTACAATTAAATTTCATTTAAATGACTTTTTATAACCCCAAAATTCTATAATCCCTACTATCATTAACCATTTCACAATTTTGATGCTCCGATCGACTGCACTCTATCATATCATGGTGTATTCATATGTTTTCCCACTATCTAATGGATTCTTTGAGGAGTGGTTCCATTTGACCTTAAAATTATATTTCAGGGAGAATCCAGATGATATTGGGGAAGGGAGTTGTTTTATTAAACCAAATAGATTTTTTCACAGTCATTCGAACAACCAAGAACTACTATTAGTGGATCATATTATATGACAAGTCTCACAATAAGGAATGGAAAAGGAAATGATTTCTATTCGGTCATACAATTATCCTTCCCCATTTTTAAAAAGTTGTTCATTTAAGAACACATAAAACAATAATATACCAACAAAAGTTTTCAAAATTAAACTAAAATATTTAATCATTATGAAAATAAAATGAAAATTAAATTTTAAATTTAATTTACATACTGAATAGAGAATGTAAAAATAATTATACTCTGACATTGATGGTGGATTTTTTATTCATCAATATAAATTATCAATTAATTAACACGAAATTGTATCCTATTTTGAGAAGTAATTCTCTAAGTCGTATCCGATTAGAGTTTTTTATTCTATAAAAAAACTATTCAGAAATTAGACTATGGTAAAGTATATTCATGTTACTCAATTTATTTTATAATATATCTCATTAAAATATTAAAATATGATTTATATGAATCCTAAAAACCATATTTCAATACATATTTTCTTTAAAGAACTCTATTCTAGGACAAACTATGGTGTTGTATTTTCCAAATTCAAATATTTTTTAAAATATAAACTTTTATTTAAATCATTCCGTGTAGATAAAAAATCCTTTTAAAAATTAAATTCATTTTAAGGACCTATAAAACTATACAATTAATCCAACTATGGGAATTATTATTATAAAATTATTTAAAATATTTTTATGGAGTTGAAAAACACAGGTCACTATATCCTCTCTACGTTCAATGATTTCCCTCTATAATATTAAAAAACAATCATTTATTAAGGATACTAAACATTCATTTGTTTATTAGAAATCAACATGATATCCCAAAGGATTCATATAAATCCAAAAGATGCGAAATAATGGTATCATCTACAAAAAATGGTATTCTCCTACTGGTCCTTCATCACCAATGGTACTTCAAAAATGTGGAGTCCATATTTGACATGAAGCTCTCCCTAGTCGATAAAGTGTGATGTATCATTAACTTATTTAGATGCAACACAATGAATGTGTTTTACAGCTGATTTGGATATGTGGATAGAGTTATATAGTATGAAAACTCTCATACCGTACACATTATCCATAATTTCTTAATGAATCAGTTTGATATATTTTGTTCCAGACTAAATATCTTGATCCATCATCACAAAAATTCCATTATGAACACATTTTTACCCTCCATAAACACAAAAGGTCTCCAAAAATTTCCATTATGGTGTTTTTAATTTCTATAAGTTATCTTTATATGTACATAGACAAACACACCATTATCTACCTTGAACTATACTAGATTGGCCTATGTAAGTGAGACTCCCCAATATTTATCCAAAAAAATTATACCTATAATATATCCAATAGAGGGAATTAAAATATTGTCTTCTAATAATATAGATGTAGTTGTTATTGAACAAAAAATTCTCTAATGACAGTTTATATTCTTTACTACTTCCAAAATTGAATAAAAAATCACGCAAAATGTCTTCAAAGTCCTAAATAGTCCTATTTATTTGGTTTTATATCAATAGGGTGGAATATTATAATCAAACTCAACAGATTCATAAATTCCACATATAATCTCTTAAACAATCAATATTCGAGTATATTATGGTTACTAAAAATGACCATAAATCATAATATTTTAGGATAAAAAATCACACCTATGTATAGTGTTATCATAACCTCCACCAAACATTGCACTAGTATATGGGGATGCGATCTAAGACATTTATTCGATCAAGGATCTTCAAATATAGTCATTAACATTCATATAAATTGTAGTTCTTACGCAAAATTACATCCACATACTATCCCAATTCCACTCTAGTAAATCTATGGGTTATATTAAATCAGTTATAGTCTCCCACTCTCACAACAAACACTAAAAGGTGATTCACCATGAAACTATCTCTAAAACACTCTTCTATATGAATGATGACAAAAAATAATTCCTAATATCATGGTACATCATGCCACGAGGCACTACCAATGTTGATGTGTAAAAATCCTGAAAACACTCCTCACACACCCAATGTAGAACAACTAATCACACTTGGAAGAGGACGATTCACTCATAAACATTAGATAATCAATCATAAGCATCTTCTAAAAATAATTTTCCATAAATAACTTTAAAAAATCTTTCTGGAATCTATTATTTATTTGATATTATTGATCAATAATTACTATACCTCCAAATGTATAGAAAATACTATCTAGATACTGATTATAATGTACATGGGATCCCACTATATTTTGACCCCATATGAAGATATTAAATGGAAATGAATCTATGTAATAGATATTTATTAATTTCATTGAATGGTTTTTGTTCATACCTTTTTGATATTGAAACTTAAATATACCATGATCCTTGACAAGATAGAGACACTAATTTTTTTCAAACTATTTGAATATTTTAAATATACCTTTCTTAATTTTTTATGTAAGTTAAATTTATATTATTTCATGGATTCCATATTAATTTTCATCCATTGTTTTGTAATTAATAATCATCAACATCTTTGAAATATAGCCCCATATTGAAAATTTTTCTTTTTCGTTTGTCTCTGGATTAGTTGTTTACTATAGAAGAGTGTCACTTTTTAATTTTCATTATGGGAATGAGAACAAATCCCTTCATTAGTGTCAGATTAAAATAAATGAAACCATATGCCTCCATTTTTTCTCTTATCTATCCTCCATATTATGATTATTCATCAGTAACACCAACCCAAATCAAGTGTGAGAAATTGGTTACAATATTTACAATAATTGAGTGGTTGTTCCATGAGTTTATCATCATCAAGACCAAGAACGTAATTGGATTTCATCAAAAAAATTATTCATATTAAAAAAAATGTTAATATTTTATTTATGATCCATCCATTATGATTAATTTGTCAAAAATTTGTGGTCTTTGGATTTAATTTATCCTCATTCCTCATTCTTAGTAAATTTTTATTCCAAACTTTTTTCAATAAATAAAGTGGAAATGAAGAGAAACATTATGATGAATTAATGGAAGTTAGTCATCTTGGAATAGTCTCCATTTCATGTTATCTTCCATTTTGTGTCATATACCCCTATCTAGGCATAACAAGGGGCCATAAGTCCACTTCCACCAATGTGAATCTTGGTGGACGGACTGTTTTATGTTTCTATCTTATCTCCATAATTTTATTTCTTTATCTCTCTTTATCATCCTCTATATCTCTTGATTATCCTCTATTACCTTCCAAAACAAGGGATATAAAGCTTACATTTGTAAAATATCATAAAATATTTAATATTGGTGAATATTGTCATGATGTAGGTTTAGGTAGATGTGTTTGTTTATCTATTTGGGATCAAATAGAGGTGATGATTTCAAACTATGTGATAACCCAATTGGAGGGTGCTGATGGTTAGGTAGGGGACTAAAAAACTAATTTTATCTAGATATATGTGGTTTGTGGTGTGGAAAAAAAACTTTCCAGTCATGTTCATGCATTCCATAGGTATTGGATGATATACGAATGAACACATTGTAACACCCCGAGATTTTATGAAAAATATTATTTTTAATATCATTAATGTCTTGTGTTGTATGCTACACCAAAAGGAGCTTGCACAACACGCATCCTTGACTTGCCTTGCATTACACGCAATCGCGACCTTCCTTGATAGCGTGTGTAGTACGCAATACCGAGTTTCACTAAACAACGATATGCTATTATTAAAACAAGCCGTTATGAATAGTAATAACCACTTTTTGAAATTTTGCAAATTTTATTTTTCAAAATGGACTTAATTTTTGGATTTGGAATATTGAAATTACCTTATGGTGAAATTTTGGTACTTTTCGAATAACTTTCATATTCTGATAAATAGTGAAAATTACTAAATTTTAATTAAAAACGAATTGTTTAATTGAAATAATTAATAGTGATAAAATATTAATTTGAGTGGTTTTAAAGTATATTTAGAATATATTTTTACAATTTAATACAATGTTGTTCATTGGATGTAATTTCACATTTAAACCAGTTATAAACAAGTGTTAATCTTTTGATAGTTATTATCTCTTAAAAACATGCTATTTGTTTTGACGACAGGAAGTAATTTTAAAATTAGTTAATGTAATTGATATGTTTTGAATTTGGTAAAATAGACATCATTTTTGTGTTCATAATATCAAATATAGCTTAGGCTTACTTTTTTGGTATTTTTCTGGAAACTTACATTTTTTGATGAATAGTGAAACCACTAAGTGGTAGTAAAAAAGATGAATTTTTCATAAACCTTAATTTTACCGCTTCTGTCAGCGGAATTTCAAAAATCCGAGAGACACAGTTGATTTCAGTAAGTAAAATGTGGTTCAATGAGATGAAAATAATTTTTGGTGAATAGTCACTTTTTAATTTTTTTTACCACGCTTAAAAGTAAATAGGGTAATTAAAGGTACAAATGATATTATTATTACCCTAACACATGTCCTAATTCTATTGGATAAGTTTAATTCCACCAAAAACAACCTTAGGAATAAAATATGACCATTTAGGCCCACTTGGATTAGATTAGGACATATATTAATATTTAATTCAAAGAAGAGTTAAAAGAGTTAAAATCAATGTTTATTTACTAAAACATTTTTGACATAGAGTTATACATAAGATACATTCTATTGTAAATACTCATTAGAAATATAATAAGATTCCCTACATAATGATATTTTATTTATAATTTTTATACATTAAATAAATTAATTTATTTATGACACAATGATGATGCAGTAATTACCATAATAGTGAAACATTATAATAATTGATATTATAAATACCCAAGTAAATATAAATTGAGACTTTTTATACATTCCACTAATTTTATAGGTTATTATGATATGTTATTATTGATTTAATTAACTTTTTTGGAACTAATAATTCTGTTATGATTTTCTCAAAAATCAATTTCTAAATACTGTCAAAATTGACATAAAATAGTTTTTAAAACAAATATTATATTATTAATTGTTATTTTATTCCTAAAAATATACGGTTCAGAAAAATGACTTAGATAAGATTATATATATTAATAATAAAAAACTTGGGGTTCTTTTGGCTTGTTATAGTACGTTTATTAACAATATAGTGTAAGAACACAAGAAGACACGGTAAAAGTAAAATTATTTAACTTAATGATAAATCTAAATGATAAGGTTAAAATAGGAACCTAGACTTGTCTAAATTCTATAGGATGAGAGGATTTCAATCCATCCCCACATTCTCTTCAAAATAAATTAATTTAGAGCTATTTAAAACCGAATATGACTTTATAATAAAATAATATTTTTATTTTTCCAAAGGAGCCCCTCTCCTCCCTTATAAAAGGGCACCTCCCCCCCCCTCTTCCCCACACCACTTTGAACCTTCAAGCTCGGCCAACCCCTGTCAAATTCTCTTCTCCACTTCCTTAGAAACATCCTAGAGGTTCTAGGCTTCTTCAAAGACAAATTTTAGTGTCCTAAAAGGAAATCTCAAAGATGCGCTTCAAAGAAGAGGTAATGTCTGTTACCGATTCTTTCAACTTTATTTCTTCTTCCACTTCTTCTTCTTAGGTTTTTTCGTTATGAACTAATAACATCAGCATCACTCATATACTGATATGATATTATAAGTATGAAACAACCATATTTCACCATCTATCCATCCTATGGAAAACGAAATCACCGCGCGTGCGTACGTACGGAATACGGTCTCCACGCCGTGGTGAAATCTATTTTCCACCACCACCATACTTGGAAGGGTATAATGGTGTAAATAATAACTATATATGATTATTTTAAAGTGAAATTGATTTTGAAATAGTATACATACACTCCAATACAGTCCCACGATCATGAGAACGATATCATCGCTCGTGCATACGTACGGACTACCGTCTCCACGACACGATGAGATTCATTATCCACTTTAACCATTAATGAATTATTATAAAGTATATATAATAAGTAATAATGAAATATATGACATAATAATGATACTGGATTTATGTGTATATATATGTATATCATCTACTTAATTCCATTCAACTCAATAAGGAAACGAAAACAGCGTTCATTCGTACGTACGGCCTACCGTCTCCATGAACGGTGTAATTATTTACATTTAATGATTTATTATATATATGTATATTCTGAATATATATTATATATAAATCATGTTTTATATTCTGGAATTAACTAATCATGATCTATGTAATGATATGAATAATTACAAGTCAAAACACGGACGACAAATGAAACAATTTTACCCAAAACGCTATTTAACATGGAATTTACAAAAGAATGGGTAATATAAAATCATAAGTAAACCATATATGATATCATAACAATGGGTATGATTCTGGAATAAGTCAATGACATTATTTAAATCATTATACAGGAGGTTCAGACACTTAGGAAGCAAATCAGACCTAAGGTAAGGGAAATATCACAATCCCATTTTTATCCGAGATTGTTTATACTTTGGAATTTACTGGGGTTTATTTGATCATCCACATCCATGTTTCCTCAATATGTAATATTTATATCCTTCTACAATAGTTTATATCCAATTTTACCCTTTGGTGAGTTTTTAGTAAAATATATGAAAGGAATCTATTGTCATTTTTCGTACGAGGTAATTTTTGACTTTTCCGACAAAAGTACGAGAAGAATGTTTTTTTAACTTATACGGCATGAATGGATTTTTAAAAAAATCATTTCCAAGAATATTCTCTTAAAAGTTTTCATGTTTTTTTTAATCAACTTCTTTTAGTTTAAAAATGTATGACATGTTAAAAATGGAAAATGTTTTTGAAGTAGAAAGGATATTTTCCTCAAGAATGGAGTTCAAGTGTTTTATCAAAATTATTTTCCATCTAAGATAATATATGGTTTTGTTTCTATCCCTATTATTACATTTATTTTATAATGATGTGATGGAAATATTTTTATGAATTCCTTTATCTTATATGAATTGTTTTATGATGTCATGATGTTTAAGATTCCCATTTTTATTACATGGGTTATGCAATGATGTATGATTTATGATTTTGTGGCACACATAAGAATGGTATCATTATGAGATGGGTGGGACCTATATCTCCCTACAATGCATTGGGTAAAGATTTTGTATCTCATGAGATAGACATGGCTGGAATGGCAGGTTAAACCGGTTCAGTGAAACAGGACTGAAACGAGGAGTGAACTTGGTTCAGAAATGGACTTTGTCCACTAAGATAGTCTTGATAATGAGTCTTGGCTAATAAGAAATGATTATCCCTGATTATGTGTGTATGACACAGAGTTTCATGTTTTATGTTATGATTTTTCCGATTACATTTCACTACTATTATTTATCCCATGTTATGATATTATGATCTCTTTTGCGGGTTAAGATTTCCAAAATGTTATGTTCCTATGAAAATGATGTGATTGATTTTTCTTTTGTTTACCCTTACTGAGCATTTTAGCTCACCATTTTATGTTTTCTTTTCCCCAAGATATAAAGAAAGGTTTTAGGTAAGAAAAAAAGGGACGATCATTATGGGAGATGTTGAAGATCTTTCACCATGATTAGAAGATTACGTTCCGAGTTTCCAAAGACACTAAACTATTACGGTCCTTGTGTGTGTTTTTTTGTTATGTACTAAGTATTCCGCAAAAGTAATGTAATGTCCATGTACGTAAAGCTTTGAGTCTCTACGGTTGGTATTAGAGGAAAGGTTTAGTCAACCTTTGGAAACTGGGATGCGAGAACTTTAGTGAGATCCCTAGAGATATTTCTAAGGTATGTTTAGGGATGTCCCTAAGGTTAAGTATAAGTATAGGTTATAGTTCTATAATTGCACTAACGATCTTATAATTAAACCTAAGATGTTAGATATTGAAGGTACTTCCCCTTTATTATGTTGTTTTCCCTAGAATGATTTTTGCCTCTCACACTATTCTTTTTGGGTTTTAGACGATGGCTGGAACCTGAAGGAACCATGTTGATCAATGCAATGGACAATGCAATGATTGTCCTCCTGAACAAACAAATTTTATGGGAGATGGAGTGAAAAATCTTTTTACTATACATACATAAGCTATGAATCATTCTGGACTCTCAAATGAGCAGAGAAGGGAACAATATTCTATTGAGTCCTTCATGAGGCAATGTCCACCTTCTTTCAGTGGGTCTTCTGATCCACTGTTGCTGAAGAATGGATCAGTACCACGGAAAAGATATTTTCAGTTCTTCAATGTTCTGAACATGATAAAGTCATCTTAGCAGTATATCGTTTGGAAGGTGAATCTGATCAATGGTGGAATCTTATTAAGTATACGAGGAAAAGAGATGAAATTGAGTCCATGGAATGGGACGAGTTCAAGAACATATTTTTCAACAAGTACTTCCCTCGTATTCTTCGAACAAAGATGGAGAAGGAGTTTCTTGAACTAAATCAAAAGGATGATGAATCTGTTGGTATATACGAAGCGAATTTTACAAGGCTTGCAAGGTATGCATCTGGATTTATCATCCAACTTGAAAGTAATGTTGATCAATTTTTCAGTGGCTTAAAACCAAATCTTAGAAGGGAATTAGCTATAAGAGACTTTAGTAGCTATGATGAAATTGTGCGTTGTGCTATCAAGGTAGAAATGGAAGTTGGTGTTACTTATCCATCTCATAGTTTTGACAAGAAAAGAAAGATGGAGTTCAAAGAGAAATCTCAGAATAATGGTGAAAAGAAGATGATTGTTTCCTTATGCTCAAAGTGTGGAAAGAAGCATGGTGAAGATTTTCATAAAGGGACAAGTAAATGTTTCAAATGTGGAAAGGAAGGTCATCGGGCATTTGAATGCGGCAATGATGGGAAGAAGATGTCTAATGATGCAAACAAAGGAAGGGATACACAGAATGAACCTACTACACTTCAATGCTTCATGTGCAAGGAAATGGGGCATTATGCTAATAAATGCCCTAATCCCAGGGTTAGTGATGATCGACATGAGCAACCAATTAAGGAAAAAGACAAAGGGAAGTCACATGCGATCACCATTGGTGATGTTGAATATGATAACGATGTGGTGGAATGATTAAGTGTTTATGTAATGGGATTCCAAAATAATATTGTATATAGTATCATGGAATATTGGAATATTTATGTATTGGTCTATTGTGGTTTTCAATAATTTTATGGTACCGGTAACCATGGAATGTGATTGAGATATTTTTGGAAAAAAGATGATATGCTCATAATGAAGGGAAAATGAGAAAATGAAATATTTGACAGTATTCATGAGCTCATGATTGATATAAGGACTAAGTGATATCATGGTTTGAGTATATAGAATTTTGGGGATTTTGGTATGTGGAAAGTGTTAAATTTTAACTGAATTCATGTTTTCACTAAGGTTCAATGGGTATTCAAAAAAATACATGATTAAGGGCTTTGAATGTTTGGAATGTGACCAACAAGACATATCTTATGATATATGGGGATCAACAATGGTATTAAATCTCTGGTAATTGTTTTCACTATATTATGAGAGTGGACTGCAGTATTATGGATACGCCTAAATATTGGAATGGATTATGTTGGACATAAGTTAGTATTGTTTAAGGATAGAAGTTTTTTCGATATTATTGATGAGATGTTATAGTAATATAGTTTTAGAAAAAGGACAACCTGTAGGACGGGCGACAACCCATCGCGTCGGACAAGGCTGTGGGAATCGAACCCACAACCGAAGTGCGACTGGCCTTTATCGCCTACCACTGGCCTACAGGAAGTCCCTGATTAGTAGAAACTAGTATTATTTTATTAAGAGGAATGATATATGAAGTATAAGTTCATTTTTGGAACCATATACGATTAACCACAAGATGGACATATAACTTTTTCTAACCTTTTGTTTGAAAGAGATGGAATAACCCATCATTCTATCACAAGATCTGCTAACACATCACGAATAAAAAATTCAACTTCATTTCTTTAAGGGATGAATTGGAAATTGTTTAATTCGTGAACAACAGTGAGATTGTACCAAAATCAAGCAAGTATTTCTTCTAATTCAAAATTTTCAACTTTAGGGAAATGATATTGAAAACCAAAAATGTTGTCCTAGTGCCCTTATATCCGATGAATCAGATGGTACCCCAGACCATCACAAATTTATGGCTTTGTGATTTCTGGATTTTCCATAGCCATGTTCTCTACCACTCTCCATCAGAACATGATGGTTAGATTTATCTTCCATATCCATATTTTCACCTATGTGGAAACCCAGTGATTAGTTTATTTGGGTAACCATTACGTTTCATACTTTTGTTTTTAAGGATTTTTTTTGGTATTCATTTTTACGATGTGGTTTTATATCAAAGAAACTTTTGAATAGTAAACCATATATAACCCAAACGAATTTCGAGGGCGAAATTCATTTTAAGGGGGGTAGAATGTAACACCCCGAGATTTTATGAAAAATATTATTTTTAATTTCATTAATGTCTTGTGTTGTACGCTACACCAAAAGGAGATTCCACAACACGCATCTTTGACTTGCCTTGCATTACATGCAATCGCGACCTTCCTCGATATTGTGTGTAGTACGCAATACCAAGTTTCACTAAACAACGATATGCTATTATTAAAACAAGCCGTTATGAATAGTAATAACCACTTTTTGAAATTTTGTAAATTTTATTTTTCAAAATGGACTTCATTTTTGGATTCGGAATATCGAAATTAGCTTATGGTGAAATTTTTGTACTTTTGGAATAACTTTCATATTCTGATGAATAGTGAAAATTACTAAATTTTAATTAAAAACAACTTTTTTAATTGAAATAATTAATAGTGATAAATTATGAATTTGAGTGGTTTTAATGTATATTTAGAATATATTTTTACAATTTAATACAATGTTGGTCATTGGATGTAATTTTACATTTAAACCAGTTATAAACAAGTGTCAATCTTTTGAGAGTTATTATCTCTTAAAAACACGCTATTTGTATTGACAATGAGAATTAATTTTTAAATAAGTTAATGTAACTGATATGTTTTGAATTTGGTAAGATAGACATCATTTTTGAGCTCATAATATCAAATATAGCTTAGGCCTATTTTTTGTTATTTTTCTGGAAACTTTCGTTTTTTGATGAATAGTGAAACCACTAAGTGGTAGTAAAAAAATGAATTTTTCATAAAACATAATTCTACCGCTTCTATGAGTGGAATTTCAAAAATCCGAGAGTCACGGTTGATGTCAGTAAGTAAAATGTGGTTCAATGAGATGAAAATAATTTTTGATGAATAGTAACTTTTTACTTTTTTTTACCACGGTTAAAAGTAAATAGGGTAATTTAGGGTAAAAATGATATTATTATTACCCTAAAAAATGTCCTAATTCTATTGGATAAGTGTAATTCGACCAAAAACAACCTTAGGAATAAAATATGACCATTTAGGCCAACTTGGATTAGATTAGGACTTTTTATTATTTAATTCAATAAAGAGTTAAAAGAGTTAAAATCAATGTTTATTTACTAAAACATTATTAATATAAGGTTATACATTCGATAAATACTATTGTAAATATTAATTAGAAATCTAATAATATTTACTACATTATTATATTTTATTTATAATTTTTAGACATTAAATAAATTAATTTATTTATGACACAATGATGATGCAGTAATTACCATAATTGTGAAAAATTATAATAATTGATATTATAAATACCCAATTAAATGTAATTTGAGACTTTTTATGAATTACAATAATTTTATAGGTTATTATGATATGTTAATATTTATTTATTAAATTTTTTTAGAAATAATAATTCTGTTAGGATTTTCACAATAATCAATTACTAAATAGTTTCAAAATTGACATAAAATAGTTTTTAAAACAAATATTATATTATTAATTGTTATTTTATTCCTTAAAATCTGAGGTTCAGCCAAATGACTTAGATAAGGTTATAAATATTAATAATAAACAACTTGGGGTTCGTTTGACTTGTTATAGTAAGTTTATTAACCTTACAGTGTAAGAACACAAGAAGACATGGTAAAAGTAAAATTATTTAACTTAATGTTAAATTTAAATGATAAGGTTAAAATAGGAACCCAATCATGTCTAAATTCTATTGTATGGGAGGATTTCGATCCATCCCCACCTTAGCTTAGAAATAAATCAATTTTGAGCTATTTAAAACCGAATATGACTTTATAATATAATAATATTTTTAGTTTTCCAAAGGAGCCCCTATCCTCCCTTATAAAAGGGCACCTCCTCCCCCTCTTCCTCACACCACATTGATCCTTAAATCTCCGCCATCCCCTAAAGAATTATCTTCTCCACTTCCTTAGAAACATCCTAGAGGTTCTGGTCCTCTTAAAATACCAATTTTAGTGTCCTAAAAGGAAATCTCAAAGAGGCGCTTCAAAGAAGAGGTAATGTCAGTTACCGATTCTTTCAACATTATTTCTTATTCCACTTCTTCTTCTTAGGTTTTTTCATTATAAAATAATATCATCAGTATCAATAATATAATGATATGTTATTATATGTATGAAACAACCCTATTTCACTATCTATCCATCCTATAGAAAATGAAATCACCACGCGTGCGTACGTACGGAATACCGTCTCCACGCCGTGGTGAAATCTCTTTTCCACCATCACCTTACTTGGATGGGTATAATGGTATAAAGAAAAACTATATATGATTATTTTAAAGTGATATTGATTCTGAAATAGTATACATACACTCTAATATAGTCCCACGATCATGAGAACGATATCATCGCTCGTGCGTACGTACGGACTACCGTCTCCACGACGCGATGAGATTCATTCTCCAGTTTAACCATTCATGAATGATTATAAAATATATATAATATGTAATCATGAAATATATGACATAATAATGATACTGGATTTATGTGTAAATATATTTATGTCATCTACTTAATTCCATTCAACACAATAAGGAAACGAAAACAGCGTTCATGTGTACGTACGACCTACCGTCTCCTTGAACGGTGTATTTCTTTCAATTTACGAATTTATTATATATATATATATTATGAATATATATTATATATAAATTATGTTTTATATTCTGGAATTAAGTAATCAGGATCTACGTAATCATATGAATAATTATAAGTCAAAACACGAACGACAAATGAAACAATTTTACCCAAAACGCTCTTGAACATGGAATTTACAAAAGAACGGGTAATATAAAATCATAAGTAAACCATATATGATATAATAACAATGGTTATGATTCTGGAATAAGTCAATGACATTATTTAAATCATTATACAGGAGCTTCGGACACTTACGAAGCAAATCAGACTTAAGGTAAGGGAAATATCACAATCTAATTTTTATCCTAGATTGTTTATACTTTGGAATTTACTGGGTTGTATTTTATCATCCACATCCATGTTTCCTCAATATGTAATATTTATATCCTTCTACAATAGTTTATATCCAAATTTACCCTTCGGTGAGTTTTTAGTAAAAGATATGAAAGGAATCTTTTGTCGTTTTTTGTACGAGGTACTTTTTTACTTTTCCGAAAAAAGTACGAGAAGAATGTTTTTTTTAACTTATACGGCATGAATGGATTTTTAAAAAAATTATATACAAGAATATTACCTTACAAGTTTTCATGTTTTTTTTAATCAACTTATTTTAGTTTAAAATTGTATGACATGTTAAGATTGGAATTTTTTTTGAAGTAGAAAGGATATTTTACTCAATAATGGAGTTCAAGTGTTTTATCAAAATTATTTTCCATCTAAGATAATATAGGGTTCTATTTCTATCCCTATTATTACATTGATTTGATTATGTTGTGATGGAAATATTTTTATGAATTCCTTTATCTTATATGAATTGTTTTATGATGTCATGATGTTTAAGATTCCCATTTTTATTACATGGGTTATGCAATGATGTATGATTTATGATTTTGTGGCACACATAAGAATGGTATCATTATGAGATGGGTGGGACCTATATCTCCCTCCAATGTATTGGGTAACGATTTTATATCTCATGAGATAGACATGGCTGGAACGGCAGTTTATACCGGTTCAGTGAAACAGGACTGAAACGTGGAGTGAACTCGGTTCAGAAATGGACTTTTTTCCACTAAGATAGTCTTGGGAATGAGTCTTGACTAATAAGAAATGATTCTCTATGATTATGTGTGTATGCCACAATGTTTCATGTTTTATGTTATGATTTTTGGGATTACATTTCAGTACTATGATTTATCCCATGTTATGATATTATGATCTCTTTTGCAGGTTAAGATTTCCAAAATGTTATGTTCTTATGAAAATGATGTGATTGATTTTTCTTTTGTTTACCCTTACTGAGCATTTGAGATCACCCTTTTATGTTTTCCTTTCCCCAAGATATAATGAAAGGTTTTAGGTAAGAAAAAAAAGGGAAGATCTTTATGGGAGATGTTGAAGATCTTTCACCGTGGTTAGAAGATTATGTTCTGTGTTTCTAAAGACACTAAACTATTACGGTCCTTGTGTGTGTTTTTTTGTTATATACTAGGTATTCAACAAAAGTATGTAATGTCCATGTAAGTCAAGATTTGAGACTCTACACACATTATAAGAGATATATAGGTATAATGTTGGGATTATCCTACTTGTAAACCATATCGGTTTCAGTCCTGTTATCCGAAACGTGACATGGGAATTCGGTTTAGGTTGTCTTCTGACATGACGCACTCAATAGTATCCCTAGTGTTTTTTATGGGTCAATAAACTAATGAAAATTATCTTGTAGGTCACAATTCATCTAAATGTGCCAACACCCTCGATCGGGAAGATCTAACTTCAGACTAGGTGGGGTGAAACCCTCGGTTGGGTCTTACCATACACAAACAAAGTCAATCATGGGGTTAATATGTATAATTTACCATGTACTAACCCCACATTAGTTGAAGTTCCTTCCCATCTAGGCATCTCCATTCCCCTATCATTCCCCTATGTATATCATGATACCTAATATCACACAAAAATTACATTTTTCATGATATTCTCATATTTTTTTAGATTAGGTAAAATATATACTATATCCTGGGAATTTTTTCACAATGATTTAATTGGTAAAATATATCTATCTATTTGAGGTTTTTTTCAAAGTGATTCCACCATATTTAGTTTTTTGGATTTATAAGATTGTCCACAGATGATAGGCTTGAGAAACATTGTGTAATTGGATTTTTTATACTTTTATCATTTTATGTAAGTGATAGAGAATATAAAACATGTGTAGTAACTAAAATTTGTGCTCCCCCACATACTCGATTTTGGGGTTCTCTAGCATCATCTATGGGGTGATTATTCTCATTATCCCAATGTGGTTTTGGTCCCCCACAAGAATGATATAGTTTAGAACCATCCCAAGGATAGGGAATTGTTACCTATGTAGGGAGTTAGTTACTCTATAATTTTGTAATATTTTCTAGATAAGTAATAGGTCCACTAGAAATTTAGATACTCCTTTGTCCATTACTCACACGTTTCCATGGAATAGATCCCCGACAACTATTTTTTAGAGGTGATGTGGGTTTTTTAAAGATTTATAGATTGGTTTACTTTTGTTTTCATATAGTATATGATAATATAATACAGGTGTGTGAATTTTGTATCATAACATCACATTAGGTATGTAAAGATTATGGAAGACCTAATATCTGACGTTCTCTATAATAAAATAATATTTGGGTTTTCTATTATAGTTTTTTTTACAGAATACATTCTTTTTATTTCTTTTTTGGATTTTTTAGCATCCAATAGGTTTGGTATATACCTACCTCTACTTGGGAGTTTCTTACACACATTTAATACCTTATAAAGATGAAAAAGAATATACTATTTTGACCACACTTGACATGAGGTTAGTGAATAAAAATCATAGTGCTGTATAGAGCTATCAGACACATGATTATGCTCACTTCACAGGCTATGTATTGAGGATTCTCTATCCATACTTGATTTTTAGGTTGGTTTATGTTTGTGAAATTGGTCTAATGTTTTATACCCCATTAAATTATTATTCTTCTTTATATGTACTATATAGATGGTTTTATTTTTTTTCATCCATTTATATATGTTATTTGTTTTATTTATATATACATATTATGATTTTTATCTTATGTTGGTATATGTGTTGTATTTATATTTATTAGGATAAAGCCTCCCATTTTTTCAATATTCCTACTCAATAATTGTAACCTCCCCCTAGACTATTAGAGGTGGTCTTAGGGAAGTATTATCTACCTATATAGTGACCTCAGTGGGGAATTTACTTTTTATATTATTTCAAAAAAAATCTAATGGGGGTAATATTGCAAACAATAGGTTGTGTGTTGGATTTCATGATAATAACTATCAGATTTTTTTAATAATTAATAAAGGTTTACTTTAGAGGATATGGAAATATGTATTAAGAAGATTTTCGTTACTATACACAAGCGGAACACCCATGGGTTTTTAAGGATTCATTAAAATTACATATATGTCATTGGATCACAAGATGTGAATCCATAATAGTAGTCAAATAGAGTAAATTTTTAATGAAGAAACTAGGATTATAATATCATGGGAATGGCATGTCCATAGTGTTTGAATTTATTTCTATATTTATATGAGTTGTGTGCAGATTTGACTGTGTTTATAGAATGTGTATATGTAACACACATACATGAAAATACATAATCATTACAAAAATTTAGAGTTTTAGGAATTTTGAAGTTTCCTAATATGGAAAAGTAACTAGGATAATACGTGAAGGTAATTGGTTTCAAGAATTTTAAAAACTAATGATATATAAAAGTAGTTATATTGATATATAAGATTCATCTAGGATAATATGTGATTGTTACAAAAATTCTTAGTTATAAGAAATTTTTAGTCCAATTATATAAATGTAACCAGGTTGATATGTGAATGTACCTATTTGTAAAAATATAAATGTAACCTAAGATATAATATATTGTGAAATAAAATTAATATTTTTATGAATTTAGAATATTATTGATTTGTAAAGGTAGAGAGGACATTATATAAAGCTAATTGGAGTTAAATATTATGGTTTTACAAATAAACAAACATAAATGTTAATTTTTGATGAATACCTAAGAGTGGAGCCAACTCATATATAAGTCTGACTAGACTAAAAAAGGTGATACTTAAGTGTTACTCAAGATGTACTTATCAATAATAATATTCTATTGATAATGAATCAATCCAAGGGATACATGATATTTTATATTTTAATATATTGTTTATAATACTTGAAGTCATGAATGTTGTTATGTTGTGGGAGGTTGGCCACAACATGAATACCATACAATGAATAATGTCCGAAATGTATTGAGCTAGACTATGATATATAAATATTAAAATTATAGTGTATGTATGTTTATTCCATTTACTTACATTTTACACCATATTTTTAAGATTATGGGAAAGGTTTCCACACAATAAATACTATTAGGAAGATTTTAGTTTTTCTTACTTTTTTAGGGCATCCACACCATGATGTAAAAGTTCATACCAAAAAAGTATGTGGATTTATATGAGATATAGGATCACACCATTAAATTTAAAGGAGTTAAATATAAGATATTGTATATATTTCAGGTATTGGGTTTTTGAATGAGAATCATTCGATGAGTAATGATGTATCATCTTTTTTGAGATTAGAAATTATAAGACCAGACCATAGTGAGGAATTCACGATGTGAATAGGTTATTCTTATAATATTTTGGTTTATGTTTGAGATTAAAAATGATTATATTAAATTATATATTATGAGGATTAATTTTTTAAAATCATATGTTACAAATACATTAAAATGATTTGTACATTTCACATGATTGTGAAGACTGGAATATGGAGGATTGATCCTAACCATTGATTTAGGGGCTAGATGCATAAAATTATTTATGAAAACTTCTTATAAGTGTTATAGAAGATAAATCATAAAAATAATTATATTTTTTGAGAATAATAAGATCGTAAATCCCCAAAGGGTTTATGATTTCATATATGGTTCAATTAAATAATAAATTATTTAAAAGATTAAGAGTTTTAGTGAGATATTTTTTAATTAATGAAGAAAATTAAAAGGTTAATTATAATTTTGAGATATATTCATCTTGTGGATATATCCATTATTATTTTATTTATTTGGAATAAATCTTATTAACACTCACATTGAGACGTGATTCTTATTAGGTTTTAAAATATTGTTTGGAAAAATAATTTGGACTAAATGTAGGAATAAATTTTTGTGATATGATGTGTATTTATTTAATTAAATTTAGAGTTTATTAATAGATTTTTGTGTCTATAAACATACGTTTCATCATGAAAGATGTTTTCATATAGAAGAATTTGGAGTGGAACTTGTATAAATATTTATTCTTTCTGGGAAATCTATGTGTAGCTCACCATGGCACATAATGACTGTTAATTCTAGTACAATGACACATCATCATGTGTATTATCCTTGGATTCACCCTTGGTAGTGATCCATGTAAAATCATTTCATTCGATTCAAATTTTAATTCCACATTTATATTCATAATTTGTTATGAACAGTTTTGAGAGAAAAATATATTATTGTTTTTTCTTTCTAATTAGTGAATAAGATTCATATGTCTAAGGGGTCTAAAAGAATAGAAATTTATTAATTAATCTGCACACTGATTCACCCCAACTCATAGGGTGATTATAGTTATTTTTTAATAAAAAAGTTTTATCAAAACCAAAAGTCTCTATCATGGTGTTAAATCTGTAAATCCTTTATTGCATTTATTTTTACACATGGATTCAATGATAATGCTTTTAATATTCATAAATAATAAATTTTATGTTTGGTAAAAGGAGATTGTTAGTTTTCAATTGGATTTTTCCAAGTAGAAAATGTGATATATACTTCATGAAGTTTATTTATGAATGAAAGTAGAAAAACAATAAGGATATTGAGACCATAATGTTGTCGAATATAAATATATCCAATGAGTTGTTCAAAATGACCAATAAGTATTATTGTTATTTTTTAATATTTATTTTTAAAGATAAAAAGTATAGGAATTTTGTAAAATTAAATGTATTTTTAGATAGTCAATCATGCTATTAACATAAATCTACTGATGATGAGAAACCATTGAATAACTCTGGTGAATATTTCCTTTTGAAAAAAAGATAATATTATGTTGAATAAGAAGAAAAATCCAAGAAAGATTGAATCTCCAGTCAAGGTGATCAATTCTACATGTATTTATAAATTTAATTCTAGTTTTTTTCATACAAGACAACCATTTTATACAGACATATTATATCATTTTATATTAATATCCACTACATGTCAAAATAAATCACACCATTGAAAATATGGGTTTTTTTATTTTTATATTTTATACATAACCATTATATTTAATAGTAATTATTCAAAATATCATAGAAATATTCTTCACACAAAATAACCTTTTATACATATCAAATATAATAGTCTGTTTCATAACCATTGGAATGGAAACTTGAGAATGGGTTGTCTTTGATGATCATTAATGGGTGAACATAAGATATAATAAAAAAAGGTCATAAGTGATCCTAAAAGAAGAATATTGGTATGAGAATTTAATCAAGATGATTGAAATAATTAGATCATATCAAATAAAACTTTTTTCATAAACCATGATTTATTACATAAGTTATTTAGAATAACATAATACATTTATCAAATTAGGGTAGAAATAGTATTAAATATTCATGATACATAATAAAATAACATATATATATTTAATAACATATCGATGCATCAAAATAATACACCAAATACATAATCATGGAAAATAAATAACTATGTTGATGAATGATACCAAGAACATCATCAAATAGTGGAAATAGTTTATTAGTGGGCGTGGTTCACAAATTATTCATATAAACATGGTAGAAAAAGCTCTATGGTGGATTGAGTTCAGTCCCTAGTTCCATTATTTTCATATCATGAGATATAATGCTTTACCCACTGCATTAGAGGGATATATAATTTTGGTACCACACATCATATAATGAAAAACCATACTTCTGTGTATTATATGAACATAAAAACATTCTTAATTACCCCATAGATTAATTATACTTTGTGAAATAAATAGGTTTCATGAAAACATCCCAACGACATCATAATATACTAACCAAATAAAGAAGGTATATATTACCATTACATCATAAACTTAATTAATTATAACATAGGTTAAATGATATCTACATAGAATAAAGAAATCTCCTTATAAAATAATTAAAAAAAATATTTCATAATTAATATGATATACCATTAAAATTATTCACAACATTAATTATAATATATTTTTATAAAAAATGTGAATATAATTTTTTCTGAAAACCATGAAAACATGTATGGGAATAATTATAATGAAAATTGAAAAATAAAGAAGGAAATATTGATCCCACAAAAAAATTAAAAAATATTCTCCTTTCACATTTTTCTAAATAACTAAAAACAAAATATAAAATGAAAATTTTCGAAAACATTAAAAAAATATTTGTTACATTATTTTGTTAAAAATAAAAAGTTTAATAGAAAAATACAATAAAAATTATTTTTTTTATTGAAAGATATTCTGAGTATAATATAAATAATATTTACATTCAAGATAAATATTTCGAATCAAATAGATGAGATAATCTCATCTAAAAATTCAAATAACAATTCGATTGAATTCAAAAAAAGGCAGGGTAAATTTTAATAATAAATTAAAAAAACAAATACCCATAATATATTAAAAAACATGGGTATTTATATTTAAATATCATAAAATTCCACTAAATTTAAACTTAAACATATATAGTCTCAATTCTACAGTGTGATTATGAAGAAAATCTTGCCTTGGTATTTTTATTGTATGAATGCACTCTAATACAATGTAAAAAAATATGATTATTATTCATATATATAAGAACCGTATTCATATTTAATTTACATAATACCATTAATTTATTATTCATTATTACCCATTAATTAATTGATCATAATTAAAGATTAATATTCTTTTGTGAACTATATAGTTTTCCAGTAATTCATTGGTATTATAATCATTTATCATTGATCATGGGTTCATAACCTATATAACTTTCATAATAATTTATTATGTGTGTTTTAAATTGTTTTATAATATAATGTACATTTCATAGAACACTGGTAATGGTTTTTAGGGAATTCCTATGAATCTCCTTTTAAGTGATTATTGAATTAGGAAAAGAATTGAAGTTATTGGTGGAAATATACAAGAATATCACCATTTATGAATTTTAAAAACATATTAAATTAGTTATTATTATAATATATTTTAATTATTTATATTTTATTAGTTTTTAATGATCTAGAAATTATTACATCATTCATATAAGTGGTAAAACCAATCGAAATAAGAATTTTGTGTAACGACTGAATTAGTAAAAACATATTATTTCATTGTAATAATATAAATTTGACAGAATACTAATGATAAAAAATATTTTATTAATGTGATAAAATATATTCAGTAATATTCTTAAAATAATAAATCAATAATGAATAAAGATAAGATATTTCTAACATTGATGATATAAATATCCTCTTAGAATGCTTCTTGAAAATGAGGGATTTAGGACTGTTTCTTGTACTAAATTTTTAAAAAAGCGTATTGAGAATAAAATAGAGGTTATTGGATATGATAGTAAAGGGAAAACTTAAGGAATATCCTGTTCTCAGAGGGGTAGAGGTCTAATCCTTTTATAGGTGAGTTTTGAGTTGCATTTTCACAAATAATTAATCTTTAATGTAAAATAAATTCATTTAAAAAAGGATGGAGGGTAGAAGTCAATTTAAAACGGATAATATATTAGGTGAGGTAGATAAATAATTTATAGAATCATTTTAAGATTTTTTTTTATATTTTATGTCATTTTTCTTTTGATTTAACACATTTATATTTTCATAGCCTTTTCCATGGTGACTATATTTTACCATCATAGATTATTTTTGTGCCTAAAATAAAATTGAACTTATTAGAAAATTATACATTTTTATTTCAAATTTGAAATCCATTATACTGGATTTATTTTTTTAATGGATAATAATTAATTTTATAATTCTTTATGTATAATGTGAAAAAAATTTAGGAAAAAATATTTTTAACACCAAAAATGGATTTATTTTTATTCCTTCCAAAAATATAATAATTTGATGAATGGTAATGTATATTTTATATAGATAAGTCATAAATTTCCTTCAAATAATTAATTAGTATTCATAAAATTATTTTATTAAAAAAATTTATCAAAATAATGAAAAAAATTATGAAATTATCCCTTTAAAAATAAATCTACTCGCATCCCATTATTTTTCGTCTAACAGATCAATTTTATTAATCCTTTAATATTATGAAATTTCATATAATTTTATAGAAACATAAAATAATCATTTATATATAATACCAATACATGATAAATAAAAATAAAAAATATTAAAAAAAATATTATTAATTATTATGTTTGAATATATTTTAATAAATAATAATTATCATTGAATTATATTAGTTTAACTTTTTAACTAATAATTACACAAATTCAATGTACCTATTGGATATAGGTATATCCAAAGACAATATTTCCAATGTCTATATACCACCCAATGATCATATGTTAACCAACTATATTCCCTATGGCCATATATATAACAATCATTTTACATTATTATATATATCCTTACATTTGTATCTATAATCATTCATAGGTTTTTATAATTTTCTATGTAGTATATTTGTCATATTTCTATCATGTTTTTTATTTATAATGTAATAATTAGTGGTATAGTAATCATGTATGATAATGATTATTGTAATTTCAATGTTTTATTTTTTTATTCAATTACTTGTGATTTCATTCCTCATTAAATTTTACTTATTCATTTTTATTTAGTTATATCATTACATGTTTCATTTTTTATTGTAATATTTTATACTAATCCAGTAAATAAATGTTCATTTTAGTTAATTATTGTTTGCATAAAGATCTATCAAACAATTATTTTTTTAAAAGGGATATGAATACTAATTTCATATGGTGACACATTCTTCCCCCTTAAAATAATTGTTACACAAAAATTTCACTATTATGATAAAAAAATTATGGTACTTGTACCTCATTAAAAATTTATGTTACCTTATTGCTTCAAAAAAATTATTTATCCTGTAGTGTACATTAACCAAGTGAGGTTTTTATTTATCAGTACATTATTTCTATTATCTAATATTTCGACATTTTTTTCATCATAAGATAGATCATATTCATATTTTATTACCTCGGAATATTGTAAATTTAAAGGGTTGACTATGTACATCCTCAAAAATGATACGTGAAACACATCATTCAATTTAGATTGGTTTAATATATGTTCGATATTATAATATATAATAATTGAAAAATAAAGTATTTCAAACATTATAATATATCTAGGTCATAAAATTCCATTCTTTTTAAATCTCAAATACTATATTGATGGTGATATACGAGGAAATGCCTTATATCCAACACAAATTTCAAATTTCATCAATGATTATTTTTATAGCTCTTTTGTGTAATTTTTATATTTTTAGTGTTCCAATAAATTGTTTAAATATTTTATGACATCTCTTGATAAATATCAAGTCTAAGAAACATACACTCCCCCATAATATCCAAACATATTGGATTTGTACACCACTTCCCATAAAAATCCTCATATGGTGATATATGAATTCTATAATGTAAATTTTTGTTTTAAAAGAAATATACTCGGAAGAGATATTGATCCCAAATGATTTGAAATCCACTGAACATGTTCTCATTATATCATCTAGTGTTTCAATTTACTTTTCAGTTTTCTCATCTCCTTGTGGATGATAGGCGATGTTAAGGATCAACTTTATATTTAATACTTGTTGACCACTTCTACATAATATCGAACTCAACCTAGAATACAAATATTATATAATAGAAATTATTACACTATGAATCCATATAATATCATTTATATATATATCTATCTCTTGGAAAGTTCATCCATTTATAAAAATTCTCAAATAGAAGATAAATGTAAATAATTTATTAGGTTTTCATATAAAACCCAAATTTTATTATAGAATTTTGATGTCATGGGATTATATTTTACAAAATAAATAGTGATGTTCTATAATTTTCATACTGGTATAGGTAATTTTTACACCATCCACTTAGACTTATTATTATCAACCATAGCATGTTATCCAACTAAGCATAACAATATAGAATTTTCAATCTCTGTTTTTATTTTTTCCCACCATAAATGATCTTTGATATCTCTATACATATTTTTACTTCTATGATGGATATATAATAAGATAATTGAATAATCTAGTAGTTCCTTCTTCAAAAATAGTATAGAATGTACACATAATCATTTCATGAAGATTATAATTTCATCATTTTCATGTTCTATATCTGGAATATTCATTACATGCTTTTGTTTCTCGTTAGGATCCTCCTATATCTCATTGATCCTCTCATGGTTAGATGGTTGAGCACTCATATAGGAATTATATTATTTTTCTTCGTCCATCATATTATCAAGGTCAATCCATTAAAAATCAATGTGTACTATGTCTCTTTAAATACTCATTATATTTAAGGTAACAAAATCCATCTTTATGAGAGCATCATCCAATATGTTCTCCATCCTAGGGTGGTAATGTATAAATCATTCATAGTAAGTAATCAACTCTAACCATAACCATGGGTTCATATTATAATCGAGTGTGAATATAAATATTATGCTTTTATGATAAGTATATATATCAAAAAATTTACAATATAAATAGTGCCACAATATCATTATTAAAAATATTACATCTATTGTATCGAATATATTCATTTCAAAATTAATCTTATGAAATTTTAATTGATGTGAGATATATACTATCACTATGTCATTTTTAATGAGGATACTGACCAATCCATTATTTGATGCAATAATTTATATCCAACACTCATGTTCAATGTAGGGTACTATAAGTATAAGTTTATTAACTGACCATCACGTAAGGTAAATGATATTTTATTTAAATTAATTGGACTAAATGAGCTTTATTATATTATATGTTTACATGTTTAGCCTATTTAAAACAATGAGAAACTTATCATAATGGATCAATAGTATCAATCTAATATAAGAAACAATCATACTTTTGTCATAGTGGTAGGTATAGGTCAACATTAAATCACCTCTATATTTAAATTCTCCATAGATATACCATAATTTGGGTAAACATTAACAAAAAAATAATTTATTAATTGAAATTAAATGTTCCAAATTTTTAATACAAATTATATTTTATAATTTTTTTGTAGTAAAATCTTCAAATAATCATCATATTCTTCATTCATCACATAATAGGGTCAGTTCACCATATGGTGAAGCAATTCATTATATAAAACCATTATAAAAATTATCCTTAAGATTATTATTCAAATATTATAGTCATATATATGTTATTTGGTAAGGACTTTTTAATATAGGCATTGAAAAAGGTATGAGTTGTATTGAAAACTCCCCTTAAAATACTAGGTAAGAAAAAGAAACTATTCTATAAATACATCAACAAATTCCCATATGATATATATATCTTTTAAATATTGACTTTATTCCAATTAATTAGACCTATATACAAATTTGGATTATGTATTAAGACCCATATAATAAAACTAATTCCCATATGGGTTTCATATTTAACCTTGCACTAATAGATGTTCATTTGTTGATATGGGATTATCAATTTGAGTTCCTTGACCATGAAATTAATATAGACTCTATAGATAGAGAGAGCTAATCCATTCCCAAAATCATATAAAATTAAAAAAATATATTATAACATGATTTCCATGAAGTACATTCCAACAGAATTCTATCAGAGATGATTTGATGACTATGGATGAAATCATCACACTACTATGAATTTTAGCTAATAATGTAATATTTAATCATTGGGGTAGTTGTTTTATTACCTTAGAAGTTGTTATGGATATAAATTATTATTATGACCATAATATAAAAATAATTTAATATTAATTGAGTTCTGTATGAGTATACCTTTAACAAATAATTTTCATGACACACTTTTATAGTTGTGATTACATAGGAATTACCTTTATCCACAGGCTTAAGAAGTTACTGAATTCAATTTTTTTCATTATTCATTTTTTATTGAAATTATTGGTAAAATTTATATAATCCTTCAAATTAATTTATTTCAGTGTGGGGGATATTTTATTCTATGTTTTCATTCCATCAATTTAATTACATCAACTCTTTACATCTATTTAGTAACAATTTTAATGAGGGCCTTATCTTTCCAACATAAGGAATTTACCTATCACCGAAAAGAAATTTATTCCATCATTAAATTATCATTTCACGAATTTTGGATGATATATTTTATAAAATCCATGGGCTTCAGCATTTTAGTTTCTATCCAAATTCCTTATTTCTCTTTTTTTCCCCAAAGAAATGAGAGTAATTGGAGTCATACATTTATATTTCCTCTTGATATAACATTAATAAAAAAAATTATATCTACTAATGTATAATATAGATAATTTATTTTAGATACATGGTTTATTTCTAATAATTTATTTATATATTTATAATTAAGGATTAATGTCAAAAACCAAAGTGTACCTTTCATATCTCATGAATTTTTCCTCATAGGTACCAATAAATCCATCCTCTTTTTTCATCTCAATCAGTTTTCCCTCCATTTTATAGTTTTTATTTAAGGGAAAGTATTTATCAAAAAGAAAATTTTAGAATCCTCTAATTCCATTGAAACTATTTACCCACCACTTATTGTATTAATATTGAGTTTCCACCATTGATTTTCTAGCATTAAAATTGATAAGTTGATCAAACCACATTTCCATTATTCAAGAATAGATGAAAATAGAAATATAGATTTTGTTATATAAAAAACTTTTCTTTTTAATTAGTGGATTAGGTTACCTACTAATAGATGTTGGCCATTTCCATATGAAGCAATCAATGGAGATTTTTTCCTTTAGTGGGGATTTTGGATACTCTGAATGATTCATGTCCTTTTTTATATCTTGGGAAATATGGGAGATAATTTCCTTGATATTTTTGACACTATATCCAATAACATTTGGATTCTCATTTATCTATTCATATAACTCTTCATCACACTCATTATTAACTAGTTTCCCCTACCTCCATTCATTAAGTATATTGAAAATGGTTATTGTAAGTATCGTAAAATATTTATTATAGTAAAAAAATAATATGATAAGAAAAATCTATCATATGATAAAATAATTTATGAATATTTTATTTCAATATATAAAGGATTAGGTTGATATAACAACACTTTTGGGTCATCATATATTGTTGTATGTTATATCTTCTAATTCATCATAACATAATCCCAAAAAATAACTAAACCAATCCCTGATACTGATTAAGACAACCTAACCATAACATATATACATATTACATAATTTTTTATTAATATTAAATACATCTCATAGTAAATCACACCCCAAAAACTATAGGTTCTATATATATGGATATTCACTACTGGAAAATAGACCTATACCCACGGTTTAAGAAAACCGTGGGTATATGTATAGTGGGGGAACCTATACCCACGGTTTTGGAAAACCGTGGGTATTGGTCACCTATACGCACAGATTTTCTAAAACCGTGGGGATAGAGTTTTTTTTGAAGGCCTATACCCACGGTTTTGTAAAACCATTGGTATAGGTTTTTATTTCAAGGCCTATCCCCACGGTTTTTGAAAAACTATGTGGATAAAAAAAAATTCGAAGGCCCTATACCCACGGTTTTTTAGAACCGTGGGGATAGGTTACCCAATTTATGGGTTAAAAAGAAAAAGGCACGGGAAAACCAAAACTATTTAGTGGGAAAATTTATACCCATGATTTGAACTAATATATATAAGTTGATAGAAATTTATAAACAAATATAATCTGCGGCTTGGTTGGTTATGTGTTGCGTATTTGTTGCAGCGGTTGTGGTATCGAATCCCGCTAGCTTAGTTTTTTTTAATATAGACACGGGGATTAGTATATTATTAAAAATACAGATTGGTTAATGAAAAGTCGAGTCTTCTTGGTTGGTTAAGCGCTAGATCGCTGGAAGTATGATGCGTCAGACGCGGGTTCGAAACCCGCCGAGTTCATTTTTTCGTTATATGGTCAAAGATTAATATATATTTCAAAATACATATATATATTCATATAAATATGTTGGATGAAGTGGTGAAGTTCGTTGGATTAATCCCTCAGGTTGTGGGTTGTCGCGGGTTCCAGACCAAGCGGCTGTATATTTTCAATATTTTTTACCCATGGGTTTTAAACCGTGGGAAGAATGGTTTGACAATGTGGAGGATGGATTGACAAGGTGGAAAAAAAAGATATCCCCACGATTTGTCAAATAGTGGGGATAGGGTAAGACCCCTATACCGATGCCACTCAGCCCCACGGTTCCCAAAACCGTGGGTATAGCCTATACCCATGGTTTTGGGGGCTATACCCACGGTTTTGAACCATGGGTATAGGAAGTTTTTCCAGTTGTGATTATATACATAACTAACTTATTTCAAAAACATTCATCAACATATCCTAGAAATATTCTTCACATATTATATCCTTATAGACATATCATACATCATACTCTAAATTATAACTTAGGTAATAGAAAAAAATTAAAGAGGGTTTTACTATTATTTGTAAGGGGTGAATGTAAGTGATGACATTCAAAGATAAAAAGTGATCATTAGATACTAAAATGGGTATGATAACATAATCAAGGTTTTTAAAATAATAAAATATTTCCCAATAAAGAATTAATTATAAATCATGAAGAATGGAATAAGAATTTTGTAATAAGATAAGATATAACTCATGGGAGTGTGGAAACAATATTCACTAATCATGATCTCTAATAACATAACATAGGTACAGTTTTTTGATTCATTCTATAAAGATTATTATATAATCATTTTCATGATTCCTATTCATTGTTCATGATCCTCAATTCATGTATTCTCATTTTCAAAAGGTGGGTACCTTGTCACCATTAGTGTTGATAGTGGTGAAACATTGATTATAATTGGATAATGGGATGTCTTCTTTCCATCTATGGATCCCTCTAAAAATATTTTTCCCTATTTTGTGTCCACCCATGTTTATTTAATGCATTATCATAAATCAATTTCATGGCCCTATATTTATCTAGACATTGGTAATATACATTAGTGGAAGCCTTAGCAGAGTGAACACATTTTGTTGGAGAGGATGAGTCTTCAATCACTATCAGACATTATTGGGTGCATTGTTAATCTATAAATATATTGTAAAAGTTTTTCAGTGATGCAATTCTATGTTTATCAGGATGTTAATATTTTTTTAGATTCCAACAAAACCTGTGACTATCAAACAATATAGATTATTCTCATCACATAAGTTATATTAGAAACGTTGTTTATAGCCTTTTCTCATCATCCAAGGAATCCCATGTTAATCACATGAGACATCCTATTCTTATCACAAAAGGAACCATATTCTTATTACCTAATGTATACTTACCTCATCACCATAAGCATCATGTTATTTTTCCATAAGTATTTATATTATACTCATATATGGAAGGGAACAATCTTACTCTCTTCTCTTATATCAAGAATAAAGTTATATTATTCATATCACATAATCTTCTTATAGTCATCGTATAAATAATTTAGTTCTCACTAAATATGGAATTAATCTTAAGCTCATAACCCATGTTAAAGGAGAATAGATCCAATTCTCATCATATGGGTTTATTAATCTCATCAGTGAAGGGGTCATAGTATCATCTAGTTAATTTCCCTATGATATCACCTAGGGTGGGGTTTTGCTGCATTAGTTGGGAATGTTTCAACACTCCTTGCATAGAACACCTCATTACCATCATGTGTGGTAGTAATCCATTTTGGCACATCACCAAAGGTTGGACATTGGATAATGAATAATGGGTAAAATATAAATATTATTGACTCATTAGGGAAGTCACACAATTGAAAACTTATGGGGAGATAAACATATTTTAGTAATCTTTTTTGGCCTTTGGAAGGATTGATGTGATGTTTTATATGGTTCATGAATATGATTAGGATTCAGAGGTACCACCTCCCAATAGAGATGTGATGGTGATGATTTTGGGACTAAATGTAAATGAGTATTCCTTTACATAATAAATGTAAATAAAAATGAAAACCCATTTATTACAAGGATTATAAATTAATTTCATATGAAAAAACCAAACCTTGAATTTTGAAATCATGTAGTAATGAATCTTATGTCATGAAAGGAGAGATGATAGGGGATTGGGTGGGGATTGTGCTATAGAATTCCTAGGGGTAACTAAACTGGTTGGTGAATTCGGTAAAGGATGGTAGAGTGAGAGATTTCATATGTTTGGAGTCTCAAGGTTCTTTGTGGGACCAGGTAAATCATGATTGAAGATTATACATGTGTTTTGATACATGGAATATGCCAAGGAGTAATAAGAATAAATTATTCCTAACCCATTCTTGGTTCAAGTGGTTTTTTGGACAAGAGTGTGTATTCCTATAAGAAAAAAAAGGATTATAACATACCCATTCGTGGGGTAAATGTTACACCCTTTCCATTTTATGAATTCTATTCTACATATGAATTTTACATTAGTGATCCCAGATAGAGTGGTTATGGGTCTCATGTGAACATAACTTCAACATAATAATTCTTGGTGAAAGAAGGCACATAGTGGGGATATAAGGAAAATAATCTATGAATTTTGGGTATTTAATTAAGAATAAAGTATCATGAGATTTATTTATTTATCATAGTGGGGTTTTAGGGATATCCATGGGGGAGTTTCATGAATGTTGGGTGTTGCACAAATCATGGATCATATTAGACTTCTTACTCTCAGATGAGCTATGTTCTTCATTGAAGTGAGATTAATAAAATACTGTAAAACATGATTGAACGCATTTAAGGTATCATATGAGGTAATTTTATAAATATTATCATCTATGGTATTCCATAGAAATAATTAGATATGTGTTATTTGATAAATTCCATGTTACATAAGATGACAAATTTTTGTTGGAATTAAAAATTTCATATGATAAAAATTATAAATGGAGGGAAATTTATTAAATTTTGAATAATGGTGGGTGGATGCTCACATATTTTGGGATTCGTTTGGTGCTATGCCATTAGTTCATGAAACTTATTAATGTGTGTGCAATGGGGTGTTGTTTAGTTCTCTAAAACATAACTCAAAAAACTCCACCTTACATGAATACATTAACTTTTATTTAAAAATATATTCATCATCCATCTTTATATATGGATTTATCTCATATCCATTTTTTGGTGACCCACAGTCCCCCCCTCAGAATTTGGTCTAATAGGGAAGTGGATGAATGAATTCAGAGTGAAGGAATGAATTTTTTCCATGTTCTTATCTTCTTTTTTTAAACACTATCGAAAAATTATTTTGACATAGTTCATCCCTTATCCATTAAATAAAGAATACCTTTTAGGATATTCTGATCTTTTCTTGAAAGATTGACTATTTATATCTTTCTAAAAAACAATCCTTTTTCTGAATGTATTATGATTCAAATCCTTGGATTTCACACTACACAAAAATATATGAACTATTCTAATGTGAAAATGTTTCGTTAAGGTTAGTTTCATGAGATATAACTATATAAAAAGGAAATGTTTTCATCATTATTTCAGACTTGTATAGGGAACAGTGTTGCATAAAAAACACTAAGATAATTTTCTATAAACTCAACCAATTACTTTTGATGGTATAATGGATATTGATCCCCGATGGAATAACTATTTGAGAACCAATAAAATTGATCTGGGGCTCGAATCCTATCTAAAAATGTGGTTTTTAGTGATTATATATTTAAGGGGAAAAGGGACTACCCTATATGTAAGAGGTTGTTGTTTTATGGGTTTGTCCCAGTGGATGATTTCATAATCCCAAACACCAGCTTCTACAAACATAGGTATTGGTTGAAGATAAATTTGAGGTATGTATGGTGGAACATGGTTGAGAATTTACATGTTATAATAGACCATGATCTGAAGTGGACCATATACTCTAGAACCCAATCATGAAAACGAGTGGGGATAGACTAGCTGCATAGAAATCTCCATCTTGGTACACTAATATTTCCATGGTGGTCTTAGTTGATAGCCACCAGGTCTGGACAGAAGACTGGAACCTATTCTCTAAGGTAAACATCACAAACTAGTGTGAATGGGCCTAGTTGGTATACCACACCTATGAAGATTTCATAGAAGTGATTAATGGAATAGGATTTTATAAGTCAATATACGTGTCTCATTTTTACATCTATAGGTAGATAGACCTAATCTCAGAGTTGTAAAGTGAGTGTCTCCCCAACACCAACAACATCTTTCTTCACCATGTTGAGGTGGGGATCATTCACATAGAACTACAACATATTGAAAGGTTTCCATATTCTCATATATATGTATGATGAGTTCATTTAAGAATTGAATTTATAGGGGGACATGGTGAAATATCTATTCCTCATGAGTGTGTTTTCTTGGTTCTATCAGTATAGTGATGGTGGTATCCTCCCTTCCACCTTAATTTCTCCTTCATGAATTTTCTCATGATATCTATGAAAATCCTGCAACCCATGATTCAAGGGAGACTATATCAATCTATATAGTTTTATTAATGTGATAATCCTAGTTCATACAGGCTAATATTTGAAGCGGGCCAATATATGGGGTGGTTATTTATCTCCAATGAGTGGTCCCTTGAGGTCATTATCGAAGCATTCATGGAAGAATTAATGTATATATGGATGCTTCCTATTATGGATGTACACATAGGGGTATATACCAATATGTTAATATTGGAATCCATATAGCCGAATTGATAAAGGATTGACTATGATGTCCAACTCAAAGATAATAATTATAAGACAATGAATCATATAATTGGGAGGAAATATCCTCTATGTGTACTAAAATCCAGTTTTATTCATAAATATAGACTTTAGGATTCATTTCTAAACATCCTTGGGGTTTACCCTCTGTATCTCAAGTATTTTGGGGTGGTCTCCATGATCAGGTCACATGAAAAGTTCATCGTTCCCCCATTCCTTATTTTAACTAGGGTGATCATGGATGAATTTCAAGTAAATGGTGAAAAAAATTTATAAAACATGACATTGTAAAATGGGGTACTGGTCACGCACATTCATGGATATTCCATCTGTAATCCATACAGATCATATTGATTTTCTCAATAATTCTTCTTTATTTAATGTTATAGACAATAAGTTATATCGAAGTGCACCATGATCATCATCCCATGGTTCTTTGGTATCTCTGATGTATGTTTCCTATGAAGGTAGTGTCAATAGTATTGACCTACCAATGGATGTTTATTTTATTGTGTTTCCCCGTGGGTACATGAAGAACTAGATAAAAACATACCTCAGGGTACAACTGATGTGGATGGTGGTTTGGAAAGAATCTTTGAAAAAAACTCAAGAGCTATTGAGTATGAGGAATACTAACACGGTGTGGGAAAACAAACCAAGGGGAGATCCTATGGAAGAAGTTAAAGTGGATAAGTGATCTCTAAGGTATCTCACTCTTCCTCAAGGTCTTTCCTATAGAGTATATACATCTGGGAGATAAATGATTCTAGGGATGTTGTTCTATAAGTATGAATACATTTCTATGATGGATTTTCCTACTATTATGCGGGTAATTGGGAATATTTTATGCCACATTATAAGAATTCTAGAATACACAAAATTTCTGGATTCATTGAAAATCTAATATCACATTAATCTGCATAATTACCAGTGATAGATGTAGGTACATCTTCAAAAATAATGAGTTACACCTCACAAAACTCTGGTATTATTGGACCATGTTCTCTCCATAATAGTTCATGTTTGGTTGTAAATCACTGATATAATGAATGTGAATTAATCCATAGGCCATCTAAATCACCTGACTAATCCAGTACTAGTGTTTCTAGACTTGGAGAGGCTAAAAGATCCTAAAGAAAATAATAAAACCATAGAGGTACTGCTAAAGGGGTCAAATGGAATGTATTATTGAGGAAGTAAGACAGATCATGCATCCTATGAGGAGGGTGAGATAAATAAACCAATAGATGAATTAGGATAAACAATTATAAATGAATATGTGGACTTCTGATTCCTAAAAACTCATGTAAATTATTGGATTTCAAGTTTAACTGATGTGATTTCTTAGATATGTAAAGGAATTGGAATATAGAGATATAGGGGACATCTCTAATGAACTTTTGGAGGATAGAACCTGGAGGAGGTACATCAAGAATCACATGGCGGCCAAGAAACAAAAATTTTATTTCCTCCAAATATTTTAAGGGATTCAATACTCATTTATGAGATGTATCAACTAGCCAAGACAACTAGTAAACCACTACATTTCTTAGAAGGTAATATTTCATCTACTTATTTATTTTGTGCATATATTAGTTTCATATTGTATTATAAATCTCTTGAACCCTAAATTATTAAGATATTGTGTTCATTTAAGTAATTCCATGTAGTGGATATTGAGGCACTAACTAGTGTGAGGGGGTCTCTAATAGTGGAACAAGACTATACCATTTTCGTACTTGATATGATGTAAAGAGTGACAGTTTCATAGAGTGAGGTGTTTAGAGGAATAGTGCCTTTTATAGAAATTGTTGTTGTAAAATTATTGATGGAATTTAAGTATTTTATTTCATAACCTATGTCTATCATTGATACTCTCATAGACTAAACTAACTATTGTTTCTCTATGAACGTGAATTACAAGGTGAAACCTCTAGAGGATTAAAAACCAATTAAATGAATGATATCAAGGCTCATTCCACTACACTGGTGGTTGTATGTGTAGTGTAAAAACATGAATCACCTCTTGATGCTAACATGTGGCTAGTTAACACATCAAGTATGGAAAAAGTTCTGTAGATATTAAATAATCTAGTGGAAACATTCATGATTCTCATGGAAAATCCAGATAAAGAGATTAAAACGGGGGTTGTCAGCTATGTGGGAGGTGACAATGGAGGCACCAACCACTAAAGAATATTCTTTACACAATTCCTAACCCCTAAGAGGGAATATTTAATTCAATATTTACTTTATGTTTCTCAATGATTTTTTAAAATAAGAGTTCAATCCCAAATATATGGACGACTTGGAATGGGATATCATTATGGAGAAATTAGTGATTTGGAATGAGGCATGTAATAATATCATTAATTTCATCACCCAAACACCATCAGTCTAGTTTATGGGTCATATGTTACCACTTAACCATTGAGTGGTCATCCTGGGACATACAAAGTTGATAATCATCCACTCTATTCACTCATTTATTATTTTCAATATGATTGGTAATGTTTTTAGTGGTTATGGTTTGACCCAACCTAGTATGAGTATATATTTGATGGATTGATATCTCTTCAGGTAGTTAAATATAATATCTTCATGATAGAGGGGGAGCACCAACAATGGGCCATCATCTCTATCATGGATGAGACCATACACCTCCAAGTGGCTCAAATGGAAATAGCTAGGGATAACTCAAATAAATAAATATACCAATTTGTGGAGTGTGAGGACAAGTGAGATAGGATTCCAGTACAGGTGGTATCATATCATGCTCATGTGGACGAGGTTCCAATAGATAAAAATGTGCTAAAAATTATTGAATCACCATGACAACGAGTAGTTGATATCATCCAATATATACACTTATAAGATCCATAAGGTTATAATTTATATACTCGTGAGGATTTAGTATTTGGTTGAATCCATTGATTTTATCATGAAACCAAATAAATATTACTTGTTTATGTTTTCTTTTTAGCATTTCACATCCTTGTCACATTAAATGGAACAAACAGAAAACATATCTTCACCCACATGAGTCATACTCGGTGTATGAATCAAGATATAATAGAATATTATTCAATTATATGTAACATTTGGATAGGGGTGGAAATTCTAGGATAAGAAAATTTTCACCTATCAGGAGTTAGGGTCCATGAGGATGGGGGGATTAATTTTGAACAATTCAACGATTTTCGTTCCTTATCAACATGTAGTATAAACCATGACAAGACACTAGGGGTTTTAGACTTCCACATTAGATAAGAAAAGTTAGTAAATTAAAATTGTTACATTAGGAGTCTAGAATAAGGGACAAATGAGGGAAAGGCGTTTAAGATGACCATTGAATTAATTGGTTTTACTAATTTTTTTCTAAATGTGTATTCTCTATGATGCTTACCTTAGATAGTATGTATACATTTAGATCTGTGGTTTATCACCATAGGTGAGTCTGTTCGGAGTTTTTGAAAATGGTTCATCTAGTTCATGTACCATATATGGGATGAGAGCCTTTATTGAACTATTTTTTCCTTATATAAGATCCCATTTTTACATGAATGTAGATGTCAGTTGAAATCAAGAAACAAATATTGTGGCCCTGAAAGAGTTAGATTATAAGTAGAAGTTAGATAACTCCTAGGATTATGTTGTTTCAAGTGAATCAAGTCAAAGATGCAACCAAATAGATGAAAATAACGTGGTCTAATGGGACAGATGAAATTCATAATATGAAGGATTGATCATGCTCTAAAGAGGGGACCAAGGTTTCCCCTGGGTTGTCTAGATTTTGGTATATATAGCTTTGGCCTAGGTTATTCCTTTTAAGGTCATTTAACTAGGACCAATATGGTTACTAAAATTTGATTTCATATAAGTTCTTCCAAGGTGGTGTTCCTCTTAAGATCTTGTAACTAGAACCAAGACGTTGTTTCTAGTTTAAGGTCATTAAGCTCAAACTAGAAGTGAGATAACAGTTTGAAAGGATATATAATGCAAAGATTCCTTGAAAAAATTAATTATCATAGTTCCAAGTGGGTAAACAAGAATCTGGATGGGGAATTGGTGACCAAAATTATAGGCAAAAAGAAGGACTACTGTTAGGTCTTGGATTAGAGATATAGAAATCCCTATACATCCTATAACATAAGAATCAAGCCACGTGTAGTTCAATGATGCATAACCCCTCTACGTATATTTGGTTAATGAATAATAGAATGGGTAAAATCCATGTTTTATATGGTTAAAAATATATAATTAAACCCAAAGACAATATAGGCATATCCTAATTACTAGAGAAAATAAGTTAAATCACCTTTGTAGACTTATACCATACACCAAAATGGGGAATAATCCTAGTGTATGGTAAGAAATAAGGCTTACCATGCATCAAAAAAGAAATGAGACTATCATAATTGATTATGATGGATTTTGTGTATGGATTTAAAAAATTATTCTTCGACATAAATGTATATCCCAATGAGTAGGAATCAAGACACACATAGTTCTGAAGATGGTGTCATAGATTACCAACACTGAAGGTCGGTGCAGTTGAGGACCCAATTTGAATAGTGAATACCCTATCAAATGACAATGAAGATATCACTTATTTTTTAGTAATTTTATATGTATGGTAACATATTTTTGAACTTCATATTTAAATGAAATTTAACATATAGTTTAGTATCACATGGTGAAGATGATCTGGGGAATCATTGTCATGCTAATGAAGAAAATGATCGAAAACATCAAATCTAAAGTTAGTAATGCTGGATAAGAGAAACAATTGCCAGGATAGGGACAACCATGCCCCATGAGAGTGACTCATTGTGATTTATGGATCGAGTTCAGAATAATGCATCAACCACTAAAATAACATGTGAATATGGATGAGGACCCCCATGTATTTCATAAACATGTGTGACATCATTTTACATCATTATTCATTATTTATCACTCTAAATCACACATCACAACCTAAAAAATAGTTGTATCTTGAGATTAGATAATTAGATAAATGTTTCAATAATATTTTCATCTTTTCCAACAAATTTTATTCTCACATGTTACCCTTTTGATGCATCATACTTAATAATCTTATGCATAACCATCATAATGGAAACATAAGAAATAGTGAATTAGGATGCTAAGTAAGAGTATACATAATAGATATCGATTAAAGATCACAAGATGATAATATTAGTATGAATTTATTATTAAGGTGAATAATACAATCATACCCAATAAAACATATGTGAGAAAACATGATTCGTGGTATAAGGATTAATATCATATCCTAAGTCATGAGTTATAGGAAAGAGTAAACATGATTCAACACTCATGATCCATGGGAATATATCATATGAAAATTTTATAACATAATAATATTGCACAAAAATAGATTAAAAACATAAAATATATCAATTATTACTACCAAGACATTCATATTATAATGGTATAGGCTAACCACCTTCCCAAAACAGAGTGGATTTGGGTTAACTATCTACATCCCTTAAAATAGTCACTTATGCTAACCGCCAACATATAATACTATTCTCATGAGATATATAACATTATCTAATGAAATTGTTGGATATAAAAGATCCAAATATCACATAATGATAAAAAATATATATTTGTTTCATTGAACATGAAAAAATTCATAATTCCATCATATAATAATTAACCCATGAAAAAATAAATGGGGTTCATGAAAACATAGATAAGAATTATCATAATCCATATAGATAATGATTATGCATGAATTCAGTACAACGTATTCCCATGGTATCATATTAAATATTAAAGGATATTATCATATATGAAAAACACTTTTATTTGATCATAAAAAATTACTTAGAGGAAGAAGAAGAAACAAACTTTACATTTTTGATACCTTTAAAAAAAATTTATTAAAAAAAGATAATTATTTTATTTAGAAAACCATGAAAACATGTATATGAAATATTTTAAGTAAAAATGATGAAGATATTTATAAATTATACTATTATATAAAACATTAAAAAAGGATATTTTTTACATGTTTTAATGTAGGTCAAAGTCAATGGAAAATGACTATACTAATAATTTTATGAAATATTCCATTCATAAATAAAGTCAATTCACTTAAATAATTTGTTATGAAATTATATAATTAGATATAACAAAACCAAAAATAAAATATAATGAATTTTTATAATGAATAGAATGGTTCTTGTCCAAAAAAATAATTAAGGATAGTTTCTCCCCCAAATTTCACTATAAGAATATTATGTACCAAATGAGAAGTGAAATGGTATGATGACATGTACAACTCATGAGAAACAAAAAGAGAATAAAATAAATGTGTTTTTAGAGATAAATGAGATTCAATTTTTCAAAATTCTAACTTAATCATAACAATCTCGAATTCAAAATGAGATTGTAGTGAAAATCATTACTTTTAACTTCTAAATTGTACAAAAGTGTGTAAATATAATATATTAATAAAATTACAATATGAATTAATTTTTTAGAACCTAATTCATTTATATTTCCCTTTTATATTACTTAATTTTAATAATTCATCACACATACATTAGTTGGTTAATTTTTAGTTTCATCATAGAATGTTCATAATTTTGATTATTTCACGCATATTATATATTGGAGATGTAAAACCCCATTCTTCCGCATCAAGTTCATTGTTTCTACAGTAGAAAATTTATTTAAATCATTATGCTTAAATAATTTATGTATCTCCATGTTCCTTTTATGTAAATTATTGGTGTGGTTTTTTGGAATAAATTCATAATGAAAATTGTTTAGGTAATTTACCCATAACCATGATTTACTTTATAATTATTAATTAATTTTAATGTGATAAATCAATGAAATATATTACTCATAATATCATATATTACTTGTATTATTGTGTTGATACATATTAATTGTGAAATAAATTATTTTGGTATAACATCATTCATGTTGGTGATTGAAGTAATCTAAACAATAACATGTAATACTAATGGATAAGTAAGTGTTTTGATTTAGATAATTACAGTATTATTTTAATAATATCATTCGAATATAACATCCTTAAAATTTATTTTTAATTTTTGAATAATTTTAGATGAGAATTAATTTGAAAAATTAATTGAAAACATTCATAGTGTCTTTATAAACTCACTCCTCAGAACACATCCTTCACAATGAGGAATTTATGCTTCCTTATTGGAACCAGAATGTAACACCTTAAGTTTTTATGAATTAGTATTTTTTTAGTAAATTATATTTCATGGATCGATATTGTCCCAAAAAACACCTATTGAATCATGTGATATATGCAACAGCTAGTAAGGCCAGCATTATATGCAACACTAGCTTAGCATGAATTACACATAATGAGGAGTTTTAACCAAACCATGATATAATATTAATATAGTAATTTCATCTCATCCATTATTACCTAGACAATAGAATTAATAAATTGAATATTAGTAATTAATTTTAAAAAACTAATTAAAATGTTTTTACATTAAGGAAAGATAATGATAAAAAATACATAATTTCCATTAAAGTGTTTATATGTTTTGAAAATACTATTTTCTCAAAAATATTCTTTTTTATGTCTTATGTGAAATTAATAAAAATAATATTTGAAAAATTTTGAAAATTAATTTTATAAAATAAATTTAATTTTTAAAATAAAGTTTTCATAATTTTATAATGGTTAGGTTTATGTATTTTTAGGAAAAATTTCATTTTTTGATGAATATTAAAATATACAGATCATTAATTAAGCATTTCATTTTTATTTAAATTATTTATACTATCAAATTATATTTCAATTTTTTTTAAAGTAAAATTAGTACAATTATGAATCTAGTAATTAAATTTATTTAATTTTAATCATTTTTATATTGAATCTGTATATAAAAACATTGTAAACTTTTGGACATTTTTGCTTTAGAAACACACTTACATGACAAGCATGTTGGGTAAATATTAAATTTCTTTTTAAATTTATGTTAATTTAATATCGATAATTAGATTAAACATTTTTAATAATCCTAATTTATAATTTCTAATAAGTTTAAATTTATTTTTGTCCAAAATTATTAGGGGAAACATTTAAAATCAAACACGATGATTAAGAGAAAAACAAGTTTTTCAAGTGTCTATACATTAATCTTAAGGGTTAAATCACCTATAAAATTTTCAAGAACCAATTGTATATAAATTTTTATACCTTATTAATTAAATAATTGATATTTCTTCATTATTGTATCCATTTTACATTTATAATTTTTGGATAGAATTCTCTCTGTTCAAATATTACAGGAGTGTCACTCGTCTCCATTAAAAAAAACAACCCCATCTCCCCCTCTCTTCACATATAAAAAACTAATTATTTCTTACAATACCTGAAAAAATAACTTCTAAAATTCCCTCATATCATCCTATAATCCTTAAATTGGGATAATTTTAACCATTTAATCACATGGTTCAATCCAGAAAGAGATACTAAAAGAAGATGTTATGTTCATCAACGAACATTTATTTATTTAATCAAGAAAACCTTTATATTTTTTCATATAATTATTATATAATTAAATAAGTTTCTTACATATAAATATTTGTTTTTATGTCAATTTTATAACCTATATTCACACAAATTTCCAAATAATATGATACAAAATTGTCATTCATGTGTACAGAGGTCTACCGCCTCAACAACTGATGTTGGTGTTTTTTCCATTACCACCTCCCATGGTTGGGCATAATGAAGAAAATTATGTTTTTATATTATATATATTATATTTATTATGTAATTATTATTCTTTAAATATTATATTACACATACCTTTATGGTTGTTTTGAATATGATAACGTTGTACGTGTGTACGGCGGACCACCACCTCATGGAGAGATGTGATACATTCACCATTTACATGGAATGTATTAAGGATTTTTTTAATAAAAATTTATGATATATATAACATAAAAATTATTACTTATTTATAATATATATATATATATATCATTTATATTTCTTGTATACAATATTATAATAAAATTGAAACATCATTCATGCATATGTATGATTTCCATCTCCTAAAACGATGTATTATATTTTCTATTTATAACATTTATATTTTATTATAAATAAATATATACTTAATATATTTGATATTTATATCATTTTATCTTTTTGGAGTTGATTATGTAATTATTAATTTAATATAACAAAAAATATAACAAATGGAAGATTATACGAATAGAAAATTAGTTTTTACTCGAAATGATATTTTAATAGGGAATTGTGAATAAATGGGTAATAAAAGGTTATAATAAACTAATTTATTGTAATATATATATGATTATGTTTCTATATTATAATGACTATATATTTATATTTTTAATATAGGATTTTAGAATGTGTATGAAGGAATTTAAGACTTCTGGTATGGGATTTTCATCTCACTTTTTACTTTTATGAACCACAAGCTATATTCTGAACCTCTTTATTCTTTTTTATTTATATACTATAAAATAATATATTTTATTATTATTGTCCTAAAATTTATTTCTATTTATATATCCCATTTTTAGCTCTCTTTCATTTGGTTTATGGTTCAATGTTACCAAATTGGTAAAGGATTTTTTTCTCAATTTGTCTTCTTTCATATGTATGATATGATTTGCACCTATATTATTTACTGATGTTTATATACATACCCTTTTAAATGAAATATCATGAATTAATATATCCTCATAAATTTTAATTTCAATTTAAATCTATTACATTATGGGTCTTATGATTTATGGTTACCAATGTGGTAATAATTTTATGTTACAATCTTAATGGGTATCAGGATTATTTCTGATTATGCTTTAAATGATAAAATATTATGATATCTCTCTCCCTCAATAATTATCATAAATTTTATTATCCCTTGTATTTTCATGATATATTCATGTAATGGTACCAATTTTCCACTATTTGTTACTTTATATAATTAACATTATTGTTAATAAAATTAATCCATATTTCTATTTTCTGTCGAAAATATGTTTTATCCAAAAACCAAGTTTTATAAAATAATGTTCTAAATTATTATAAAAATATTTTAATTTCAATTTAACGGAAATTTATTTTTAAAATGTTATTTAAAATGTTTTGTAAATTATTTTCTTATATTTAATTGTAAATTTTCATGGTTATTTTCACAAAAAAAGGTTTTTTAAATGTTTTACATTTTTAAATTTATTTTTTAAACAGAAAATGATAACTTCCTCAAGAAATTTTTTAAAAAAATTTTAAAAAATTATTTTAACTGAAAAATATTTGGAAATTTTTTTGTTAATGTAATTTTCAATGAATGGTTATTTTCTTTAAATAAATTTCCAAGTGAAATTTCAAAATCCTTAAACATATGAGATGAAATACTTTATATATTTTATCATATATTGGTGATATGATCCTAGAACACCATAAATTTTCTTTCTTTTAATGATTTATGTTAAAGATAGAAATATTTTTTATGAAACTTGTTTCTCTTCCACAGGATATAACATGATAAAAGGCCTGTGAAACTTGATTCTTTTCACATGTTATGCTATAATGAAGTGATTACGAATCATATTTATTTTCCAAATGTTATTTTTTGATGGCATGTTTATGATACCGATTTGATTTCATGAGTTATTATATGAATAATATTTTTGACATTTTGATACACATATGTATGATTTCATTATGTGAGAGTTGGGACCTATATCTCTCTCTAATGATTTAGGTATTGATTAATGATATATTCTCTTAGTGGGTATATAAGTATTTATCGCAATCCAAATGATAACGGTACACATGTGTTTAAAAAAATACATATATGAGGGTATATGAGGGTTTAGTACAATACCAATGATCTGGGTAAACTGGTGTTCTTCCCAAGCCCAATGTGAGGGGTACATAGGTGGTCATCCCATGCCCAATGTAGGTACACAATTGGTTATCCCAAGACTAACATATTATGAATGTATTAGTTTGTAACCTTGACATTATATTTTCAATTCATAAATTAATGAACCAAATTACATATATTATTCAAATGTTATGCTATCATGAAACATGTTATTGATTACCATTTGAATCATGTGTTATAAACTCTCAATATTTATTCCATGACTTATGATTATGATTTTTGATATATAGGGCATGGTTTTGAAATGTTATTCTCATGTTCTAATACAATTATGCTCATGTAATCATTACCTATAACTTTTATTAACCCATAATAAAAATTTTATCTCAACCTTTATTATTTTTCCTTTCCTTGAGTTATGAATAATGGCCAAAGTAGAAGTAATTAATATAATGATCTTTGTGGGAAACATTGGATATCTTTCTCCATATTAGAAGATTGTGTTCAATGTTTCCAATAAAACTAAACCATTATAGTGTTCATGAATGTTTTTATGTAATATAATGAATATTATTATATAAGTATCTAAAATTAATTTTCTTAAAACCTATTTTTCTATAGTTTGTAATAGTGGAAAGGTTTAGATAACCTTTCGATATTAAAACATTGTAAAATTTTGAACATTTTCACTATAAAACCCACTTTCATAACATGTATAACAAATTAATTTTAAATTAGTTTTTACACTTATGTTAACGGGATTTTGAAATATTTCTTAAATATTTGTAATCATTATAATTTATGATATATAATAAGGAAAACAAAATTTTTTAGGAAAACTATTTGTGGAAAAAGATAAAATTAATAATGACGATTAAGAAAAAATGAGTTTACCAACGGATTGAACATTATTCTTAAGGGATAAATGAAATATAAACATCTGGAACACTAATTTTATGGACATATGTCAAAAATATGACATCTATTATCAAGATTTTTTTCTTATCATATCCACCTGACATTGAAAAACAAGGGTGGAATTCTCTCTTTTCAAATATTAGAATAATGCCACTAACTTCCCTAATAAAACTCCACCCCATCTCCCACTCTATTCCCACCTTAAAATAAATTTTTTTGGTCCAATAACTATCCAAATGACTTATACACATCCCTAATATAAACTTATTGGAATTAATTTTTGAATTAATTTCGTAATGGGGTTACTTAGTGAAAATCCAAATAAGATACCCAAATAAGAGGTAACATTCATCAATGAATGATTTTATATCATTTCTTCCAAAGAACTGCATAAATTATTTATATATAATGGTTATATAATATAATTATTATCTTTAACAATATTATACGTTTTTATTTTATCTTTATAACCTAAAATCACACACACTTCCATCTAATGGGTTGCAAAATCATCAGTCGTTTGTTCAGATCACTACTACCTTGTGAATCGATGTCATTAATTTTTCCATTACCACATAGAAAGGTTGGGAATAATGATGAGAATTATATTAATATATTTAATATATGATATTTTTGATGTATTTATTCTTTTATAAAAATTATACAACACATAACTTCGTGATTTCATTTTTTGGAATATGATAATGTTATTCATGTCTTCGGTGGACTACCGCTACGTGAAGTGATGTGATTCATTAAATTTTTTTCATAGAATGTATTAAATATATATTTAGAAGAAATTTTTGATATATATAAAATAAAAATTATTTATTATTGTTAATATATATTTATTAATAACCTTTTTTCTTTCAATACAATAAGAAATTGGAAACAATTTCCATTCGTGTGTATGGAATGCAGTCTCCATTAATGATGTATTTCATTTCCTATTTCTATAATTTAGTGCATATTAAGAATAAATATATACTGAATATATATGATATTTTTATCATTATTATCATTATATATATTATGAAATCAATATTAATTTATGTGAGCCAAAAAATATAATAGATCAAAACATATATGGAAGGCAAAGTGGTTTTTACCCAAATGTAATCATTAAAATGGAATTGTTATTAATGGTTAATAAAAGGATAAAAGAAAATCATATATGGTAATATATATATGATGATGATTATGTATTTAAATTAAAATAAACTTATATTTATTATATTTGATATTTGAACATGTATAAAGGATGTCAAGACTTAAGGTAAGGGATTTCTTCCTTGCTTTTTATTTTTATGTAACACATGATATATTCACCACATCTTTCTTCTATGTGGCATATATAATACAAATGAATGTAATTTTTGATTCCTATTCTAAAATTTATTTCTATTTACATATCCATTCTACGATCTATCATTCATGGGGTTTATGGTTAAAATGTTACATAATATGAAAAGGATTTTTGTCTCAATTTCCCTTCTTTGAGACATATGTTTTCACATGAACTTATATTATTTCATGAGGTGTATATAAATACCCATTTAGAATTTAATATCTTGAAATTATCTATACTCACGATTTTTTTGTTTCATTTTTATTTTATACCTTTATAGGGATTAAGATTCAATGTTACCAATGTGGTAAGAATTTTATGTCACAATTGCATTATTTATCAGGGTTGTTTTTTACTATGAATCCAATGATAAAATATTATAATCTATATTTTGAGAATTATAATGAATATTTTTCTACCATTTTTATCAATTATATATTCATATTAGTTCTATGTTCAACACTTTTTTACTTAATATAATTAAAGAAGTGTTTTTATGAATATAAGACCTTATTTCTCTATTAAGCTGGAGATCTGTTTTATTCAAAAATCATATTTTACTAAAAATATATTTAAAAAAGTAAAAAATGATTTTAAATGATATTTTAAAATAATTTCCAAGAATTGTTCTTATAAAAACAATTTATGTTATAATTTTTTTTTGAAATGATTTTCAATGATTCCAGAGTAAAATTTAAATGTTATTTTCATAGAAAATAGATTTTAAAAGGTATTGTGTTTTAAAAAAGGTTTTCAATGATAAAATAATATTATCCTCAATAAATTCTATACTCAAATTTTAAAAGATTTATTTATAATTTTATGATGTTATTTTCAATTAAAAGGATTTTGAAAATGTTTTCTAAAAGTGTTTTTCAATGAAAGGTTGGTTTTTTAGGAAATGATCTATGTGTTCTTTTGAAATACTCCTCCATAAAAGATGATATATTTTGATACAGTTTATAATTTTCTAGGGTTATGATCCAATGAAACAATTATAATTCATTATTTGAATGGTTCATGTTTAAGATGAAACGTTTTTTTATAAAAAAAATGTTTCTATTCCACGATTTATACAATAATAAAATGCTTATGAAACACAATTTTTTAAGGGGTATGATATAATAAAATGGTTATGAATCCTATATATTTTAGATATAATGTTATATGATGAAATTCTATGATACCTTTTTCATTTCATGTGTTGTGATATGTTGAATTTGTATGATGTTGTGGAACAAAGATGTATAATTTCATTATGTGATATGTGGGACCTATATCTCTCTATAATGCATTGGGTAACGATAAATGTTATATGATATTATATGTTAAATGGTTGTTTCGAACAATACTAATTATTAGAGTATATGGGTGTTTATCCAAATCCCAATGATCAAAGTACATGGTTGTTTATCCCAATACCATTGATGAGGGTACACATGTGGTCAACCTAAGTAAAAATTGGATGATATAGGGGTGGTCATCAAATTCCCGATGCAAGTACAAGGGTGGTTATCCACATCCTATTATGTTAGGAATTTCATGGTGGGTGTCCATGCCATATTAATTTCTATATTGGCATGTGTGACCCAAATACCATTTCATATACCAATGTTATGCGCTTATAGATTTGTTTCTTGATTTCCTTTTGAATCGAGTCTTATAAACATCCAATAATTTTGATATTAATCATTGTTATGATATTTGTTATACAAGTTATGGTTTTCGAATGTTTAATTCATTTTCTTAGACCATTATATTCATTTTATGCTTTTGTATTTCCTTCATTTACTCTTACCAGTCATCTAAGCTCACCCTTTATTATGTTTCCTTTCCATAGGTTATGATGAAAGGTATTACCTAGGAGTAAAAAATGGGATTATATTTGTTGGGAACATTGAAAATCATTCACCAGATTAGTAGATTGCATTACATGTTTTCGAAGACCCTGAACTATTATGTTTCTCAATATTTTATTTATCTAATATAATGAATATTGATTAAAAATAATGCAATATACATGTGTATTAAGAATTGGTAAGTATACTGATGATTCCAAATATAAAATATATATTGAGTACATTAAAATGGGTAGGTATTTAAGATATTTTATAGGGAATAGAGTATTTTTTAATGGTTATAGGTTATCTCATTTTTTTGTGAAAATGAGGGACATTTATTATAACATCCGAGGTGAATAAAGAACACAAAATTTTTCATATTTATTAATATTTTTTAAGTAAATATTATTTCTACTTTAAAGGGGATTATATGTTCAATGGTGTACTTGATACACCACAATGGGCTTCCTTGAAATTTTACGTTGCACACAATGTTGGGTCATACTAAAAAATAATAATATAATATTATTATTTTAAATGGAAATTAACTGTTTATCCTTGAATTTGTGGGAATGAACATAACTAACTAAAAATGATTATACATTTTTGTTAAATGATTTTACGTTTATCCAATTAAATTTAGTGGCTTAAAATTTGAATAAATATAATTTCAAGAATAATTTACTGCTTTTGTGGATTGAATTTAGAAAATACGACACAAATGGTTTTTATTAGAAAGTTAAATTTCATTCAATAAGATGAAAATATTTTTTGTTTAATAGTAACTTTTGACTTTTATTTAAAGCGGTTAATTTAAATAGGGTAATTTAAGGTAAAAATATTATTTTAATAATAAAAAATTACCATAACACGTGTCCTACCATTATTTGATGAGCCATTTTTGACCATGGGAATCTTGGGGTCGATTTTGGGACCCCATGGTGCCACTTGGGAGTGAAAATGACACTTTATATTAATTAACTTAAAGTAAAGTAAAAAATCACATAAACAAATATTTTTTTGTAAATATATTTTTACATTGGGTTACATAAGATATACTTTATAATATAAGTATTCATTGTAATGTTAAAAATATTTCCTACATTATGGTATTTATTTTATAATTTTTAGACATTAAATAAATTAAATTATTTGTGACACAATAATGACACAGTATTAACCTCATTAAGAAATGATTTAAATAAATGTGGTAATAAATATTAAAATAACATCCAAAACCTATCCAATTATTATTGTATGATTTTTTTCCTACCATTATTAATCTAATATTTGATGTTAATTAGTTTTGGACCTTTAGATACCTAATATCATTATATAATAAAATAATAATTTCACACTTTCTTAAAGAGACCATCCTCCACCATATAAAATTCACTCAATTAAAACTCATTCCCCACACCTATAAAACCCCTTGTCTTGTCCAAAACCTATTAAAATAATCTCTAAAGATATCTATCCTATTTTTAGAAGCTTTACATTAGGCAGAAGGCACTTCAAGAAGTCCTTTTGGTTCAAACCAAAGGGAGTTACCCCAATTAAAGGCAACAAGTTCTCTTAACTTATTTTATTTTATTTTACATCTACAGCACCTAAACTCTTTTTATTACATTCCTTTATAGCAATAACAATATCCAAAATATACTAGGATGTTGTTATGAGAAGGATTAAAACTACACTTACACACACCTCTATCTAATTAGTGAAGAACATATTGTTTCTGTGAGTGGAAAACTAACGCCTCATGAAACAAGGATTATTCAATTATCTCATACCGCCTCTCATGGTGGCCATTAAGGTAGAACTAATTTATAAATTATATATAAAATGTTTATGTTTTCTTTATTCTTCTGTATTTCTATTTTATAGTATACCTTTATGGTTTCCAATAGGGGTAAACGTAATAATTTCAATTGAGGAAGTGCGAACTATCACCCCCTCAAAGTGATATGACTCGTTAATTCCATATGTAGAATGAATAATGGATGGATTTAATGATATTATATATGATATTATACTGGAATTATAATATAACTATGTATATTTATGTTTTAATTCCATTAAAATAAGAAATAGAAATTAATGTAGCGTTAATGCGTACGTACGACTTACCATCTCCTTGAACAGTGCATTTCATTTCTTACTTCTAAATGTTATGTAATATTATAAATACATATATAAACTAGATATATATATTATATATATGATATATAAATAATGAATATCATTATGGATATAAGGGGGTATTTACCACAAGGACAACATGTAATTATAATATATCTATTTTTGACTCAAGTACCCAATATCGACCAAAGAACCATTATTAACGTAATTGACTGCATTATTTTTATAACATGGAAATAAGTGATATAAAAAGAATAAAAATCTTGAAAAATGTTATTAAGAAATTAGGAATTATTTTTTGTTTATTATTCAGGAATAAAAAGGAATAATCGAGTCAAGTCGGACACGAGGTAAGGGATTTTTTATCTCACTTTTAATTCCATGATATTTCCATTATTCACCACTAATTTAGGGAAGGTGGTGTAATGTGTACTGATAATAGATATATATTTTCATGATTCAAATTATATTTATGTTCTTATGTGAATAAATTGGTGGTTATTAACTGTTGGTCACATGAATTGATTGATTACAACGTGGTAAGGTTTTTTCATCTCACTTTTTATCCCCGTGAGATTCATCCTATATTTTCCACTATTTCCTTTTGTGTGGTGTATGTATTTCCCTTCATTGTATTCATTGTGTAATATAATTCAATTTTTGGGAATTTACATCTTTATTTTATGATCCTTCTTTCATGGGTTGTATGTTTTGTAGGTTACCAAATCTGTAAGGGAACCTTTTAACCCAATTTCCATTCCTAGGGTTAATCTTCTAATACGTAATTATTTCATTCTGTGATTATTTGTTGAATCAATATTTATTTATATATGTTGTAATTTAAACTCCCTTTTTTGTGGATATAATTTTGATACACATAATCATTATATTGATAAATTCTCAAGTCATCGACATGAACATGATTAGATTAATTTTAACTCAATTTCCATTCATTGAATTAAAAAGCCAATTCAATGGATTTTTCTTAAAAATAATTTCTGTGAATGTTCTCTGATTTATTTACACTGAATATACAATCATATTATGTGTATTTATATTTTTCACACATTATTATGTAATTGAGTTATCCTTAATCTAAGGATATAGTCTTTATAATGGATTTCATCTCAATTTACATTCCATTGAGACTTCTTTATTTCTATACACCAATTCACATTTATATGGTTTATATAATGTCCTTCAGAATATTATATCATGATTACCTTTATTCTCATGATATTATAAAGTTTTGATTTAATTTTATTCCTCATTTATTTGTATTCAAGTATCTCTCATTCGGTTAATAACTCCTTAACTAAAATAATGTTTTAAGGATTTATTATTATAAATCATTATAATTAATCTCCATTTTATCAAAATGGTTTTAAGGATTTCTTTATATGAACATTAATGTTTTAAAATGTTAATTCCTTTAAAATCTTCAATGTGGTATGGGACACTTTGATTCCAAAATATATTTATTAAATTTTTTAAATGGTTTCAAAAATGGTTTGATAAATCATTGATTATGTCTATATCTTAAAAGGGTATGTTGTGATTACAATGTAGAAATGTTATATTTCCTTTATTTTTGATTTATTTTTTATGAATTTTTTATGATTATTGGTAATTTTTTACGTATATAGGTCGTTCTGTGATAAACCTAGGGTGGGTGTGCCAAAGATAGCTCTCTAATACATTGGGTAACATGACGAAGGGAAACATTAAGGTTTCTCCAAAGTGATTCTGGGAATATACTGTGATAGGTATTCCAAATGTGACTCCCTATGTAGCTGTGATATCTACAATGTATGTATGTTATGAATGCCATAATTTAACTTTATGATTTATGTTTTCTGTTTGTTATTCATAAATATTATGATGTCATGAGGTATGTTATTATTAAAAAGTATTGGTTTTTCTGATTTGTATTTATTGATGGGTTAATGTTTCCATTCTTTATTTTATAAAACTTATTGAGATTTTTATGCTCATTACAATTTTTTGAAATTTTTTCCACATGAATTAATGCTGTATCGGGTCAAGGAAGGGATCAAGGAAAAGACATGAGGTTTATAACATGGAACTAGACATGTTTCTTTTTAAGAGTTTTTATTTTATTTTTTTAAAATGAATACTGAGTAGTAGTGTCTACATGTAATTTTCAAGTTGATATGTAATATTTATGGGATAATTATCTAAAACTATAAAACTGGAAAGATCCTGAATGTGAATTTTTCATTTAATTCAAGATTATGTAATGTCTAAGGTCAGGTCCTTATAGTTGGTATCAGAGGTCGGTTTAGACAACTTTAGGGATTTTGAGTTTTCGTTAGACACATGGTTAGTCCCTATTTCTATTATTTCAGTTAAATCCCTCTTTTATTAGTTTTCCAGATCAAATAAAGTCAGTTACAAATGGATGGAGGAGGATTTAAAACGAAATTCTTATCTCTTCTGGATGACTTGTTTGCAATAATTATTGAAAAGTCATGTTCGGATGATTGTGAATCTTTTTCTAGCATACAACTCACTTGCAAGAAGTTTTTTGAGATATGAAACTGCTCCAATATACCTAATTATTGTCATGGATCATGGGTTTTATTTAAACAAATCCTATTTTCACAATATTTTTATATTTTCAAGAAAGGTAACTGTTATCAAGGTATTTTCAAATATTTTACCTTATCACAAGGTTTTGAAGAATATTATGAAATTGAAAAAGGTACTGAAGAAGTAGACCCTTGCACAACCTATTTATATTTTCTTTTACAATATAGTCTCTCAGCAAATACCTATGGTATTTTAAAAGGACCATTAATTGTATCTTTCAACTCAAATTTGGTCCGACTGTTTTATGGAAATCATGTTTTATTAGATGTTTTGAAATTATATGTCATACATGATTATTTTCAAAAACTATTTTTTTGTAAACACCTATATGACCCATTTTTTACAAGGTGTATTTGGATGAAGGATGAAAATGATTTTGAAGGATCTATAAATCATCATTTCAATGCATGGACTTTCAACCAATGTGAACAAGATGACGATGAAACCCAATGGACACCATGATTAAGGTATGGTGTTCTTTATTTTGGGGATCATTTTATTTTATCATATGGTGGTGAAATAAAAAAATGACAATATTTATAAGACATTAAGAATTAAGATGATGATATCATAATGAATTTAGATGAAAATGATAGGTATAAAGAAATATTTGAGGTTAAAACATGGTAGGGTTATTTTTTATTTTTATAAAAAAGGAAAACCCATAGGATTGGTGACAACCCATCGCATATAGAAAGGCCATTGGAATTGAACCCACAAACGACGGGAGACAAGGGCGCATCTCCTACCTCTAGAAAACATGAAGTCCCTGGTTTGTACAACTTGTTATTTTATTAAAATTATTTTATGGAACAAGAATAAGTTGATTTTGCGAAATTATATTTTATCAAATGGATATACATACTATAGGAAAATTATTTGGGTATTAAGTTATAAGGGTTATTGTAGAAGACAATATTTCTTTTGAGGAAACACTGTATTCCTAAAGAAGATATAATACTATTGGATTTCAGTTGTGGAATAATGATTGAAATTTTAGTTTGGAAGAATCTATGTTTTTATTGAGGATATATGGAGATTTGGTTTATTTGTGAAAATGATTAACCTATCTTGAAAAATATGTGATTAGGTTAATTAATTCTCAATATGAGACTTTATAAGTAACTCATGTTATTCGGAGATAAATGTCATGATTTATATTAGAAGATAATGTAATTTAATCCCCGTGAGATTTGAGTTTCAATCATAGTTTCGAATAATTTTGAATAATTTAATGGACAGTTGTTTATTGAATGGTATTTGTGGAACTTTGGGGGTTTTTTGAAAAATTTTAGAGATTAATAGTAGTTTTTTCTTTTTGTAAAATATTGTCCTTTTGTGTATAATTTGATCTTGCACTATCATTTTTGGTTCTAGTTGATGTGTAAATACAAGGGAAATATATAGTTCTTATTTTGAGGGTTATATGATTCTCTAGAATATGATTCTTGTGCTTTTGATGCGACTAAGTCTTTTTGAATTCTCATTTTTTGGAGAAAATCTTAATTTTTTGTAGAAACTTATTAAAGGATTAAACACTACTTGAACATAAGTATATTTTCTTTTGTTCTTATTCTATGTAGTAAATTAATTACTCAAAATTATTAAAAGGAACGTAAAAATAATTGTTGGTTTATATTTCCTACTGGTTAATCAAAGTCCATTTAACACATCACATGTTTGCGATTTTCGGGTGGTTAACATTCTCTTAATGATGTTTTGAATCACTCTCCATCAGAACATGACTGTTTGTTCTCTCTTCCATATCCATGTTTTCCTACATGGAATCCTTGTATGGGTTATCTCGAGTAACCTTTGTACTTCTATTTATTTATTTTAAAGGGATAGTTTTACTATATCCTTTCTGATATGGGACATTTAACGAAGTTTCTAAGCCCATTGTTAAAATAGCGTGGACGCAATTCCCAAATGTGGGGAAGGATGTAACATCACAGGTAAATAAATAAAATGACATTTTTCATATTTATTAATATTTGTGAATTAAATATAAATTATACTTTAAAGTGGATTTTATGATCAATGGCATACCTGATACACAACGATGGGTTTCTTTGAAATCGTACGTTTTACACAACATTGGGTCATACTGAAAAAAAATAATATAATATTATTATTTTAAATGGTAGTTAATGCCAAGTCATTGTATTTGTGGGGATGAACCAAACTAACTACAATATTATTGTACGTTATTGTTAAATGTTTTTACATTTATCTAATAAATGTTAAGGGCTTAAAATGTGAATAAGTCTAATTTAAAGAATAATTTACTTTTGAATGTTGATTTATCACCTTTTGATGGTGAACCCTCTTTAAATTAGGTTTTGGACACATTTATATGTTCTATTTGACAAAATAGAATTATTCCTTATAATAGGGACATCAAAATTCACATTGGGTAAAAATTTGGTATTTTTCTGATAAAATTTATTTTGTGATGAATAGTGAAAAATACTGTATTTTAAAATATTATATTAAATGAAAGTTATTTGGAATTTTTTTGGTTAATGTAATTTTCAATGAAATTGTTATTTTCCTTAAAAAAATTTCCAAGTGAAATTTCAAAATCCTTCAACATATAAGATGACATCCTTTTATATATTTTATCATATCTTTGGGATATGATCCTAGAACACCATATTTTTTTTTCTTTTAATGAGTTATGTTAAAGATAAAAATATTTTTTATGAAACTTTTTTCTCTTCCATGGGATATAACATGATAAAATTCATATGAAACTCGATTCTTTTAACATGTTATGCTATAATGATGTGATTATGGATCCTATTTATTTTCCAAAATGTTATATTATGATGACATGTTTATGACACTGATTTAATTTCATGAGTTATTATATGGAGAATATTTATGACATTTTGGAACACATATGTATGATTTCTTTATGTGAGAGTTGGGACCTATATCTCTCTCCAATGATTTGGGTATTGATTAATTATATATTCTCTTAGTGGGTATATATGTGTTTATCGCAATCCAAATGATAACGATACAGATGTGTTTAGAAAAAATCCATATATGACGGTATATGAGGGTTTAGTACAATACCAATGATGAGGGTACACTGGTGTTATTCTCAAGCCCAACGTGAGGGGTACACAGGTGGTCATCCCATGCCCAATGTAGGTACAAAATTGGTTATCCCAATACTAACATATTATGAATGTATTAGTTTTTAACCTTGACATTATATTTACTATTCATAAATTAATGACCCAAATTCCATATATTATTCAAATGTTATGCTATCATGAAACATTTTATTGATTACCATATGAATCATGTATTAATAACTCTCAATCTTTATTCCATGACTTAGGATTATGTTTTTTGATATATAGGGCATGGTTTTGAAATGTTATTCTCATGTTATAATACAATTATTCTCATGTCATCATTACCGATAACTTTTCTTAACCCATAATAAGAATTTTATCTCAGCCTTTATTATTTTTCCTTTCCTTGAGTTATTAATAATGACCAAATTAGAAGTAATAAATATAATGATCTTTGTGGGAAACATTGGATATCTTTCACCATATTAGAAGATTGCGTTCCATGTTTCCAAAGAAACTAAACCATTACAGTGTTCATGAATGTTTTTATGTAATATAATGAATATTATTATATAAGTATCTAAATGCAATTTTTTAAATCCTAGGTTTCTATAGTTTGTAATAGTGGAAAGGTTTAGATAACCTTTCGATATTAGAACATTGTAAAATTTTGAACATTTTCACTTTAAAAACCACTTTCTTAACATGTATACCAAAGTAATTTTAAATTAGTTGTTACAATTATGTTAATGAGATTTTTAAATATTTATTAAATATTTGTAATCATTATAATTTAAGATATATAATAAGGAAAACATAATTTTTTAGAAAACTTATTTTTGGAAAAATATAAAATTAATAATGACGATTAAGAAAAAATGAATTTACCAACGGACTGAGCATTATTCTTAAGGGGTAAATGAAATATAAACATGTGGAAAACTAATTTTTTGGACATATGTCAGAAAATATGACCTCTATTATCAAGATTTATTTCTTATCATATCCACCTGACATGGAAAAAACATGGGTGGAATTCTATCTTTTAAAATATTACAATAGTGCCACTAACCTCCCTAATAAAATTCCACCCCATCTTCCACTCTATTCACACCTTAAAATCCAATTTTTTGGTCCAATAACAATCCAAACGACTTCTTCACATCCCTAATATCAACATATAGGAATTAATTTTTGAATAAATCCAGAGAAGGGATTCCTTAGTGCAAGCCCAAATAAGATACCCAAATAAGAGGTAACATTCATCAATGAATGATTTTATATCATTTCTTCCAAAAAACCCCATAAATTATTTATATATAATGGTTATATAATAATATAATTATCTTTAACATTATTATACGTTTTTATGTTATCTTTATAACCTAAAATCACACACACTTCCATCTAATGGGTTGCAAAATCATTAGTCGTTTGTTCGGATAACTACTGTCTTGTGAATCGATGTCATTCATTTTTCCATTACCACATCACAAGGTTGGGAATAATGATGAAAATTCTATTTATATATTTAATATATGGTATTTTTGATGAATTTATTCTTTTATAAAAATTATAAAACACATAACTTCATGATTTCATTTTTTGGAATATGATAATGTTATTCATGTCTACATTGGACTACCGCTGCATGAAGTGATTTGATTCATTATATTTTTACATAGAATGTATTAAATATAGATTTAATATAAATTTTTTATATATATAAAATAAAAATTATTTTTTATTGTTAATATATATTTATTATTTACTTTTTTTTGTTCAATATAATAAGAAATTGGAAATAATGTCCATTCATGTGTATGGCATGTCGTCTCTATGAATGATGTATTTCATTTCCTATTTCTATAATTTAGTGCAAATTAAGAATACATATATACTGAATATATATTATATTTTTATAATTTTTATCCTTATGTAGATTATAAAATCAGGATTAATTTATGAGAGCCAAAAAAATATAATAGATCAAAACATATATGGAAGGCAAAGTGGTTTTTACCAAAATGTAAACATTAAAATGGAATTGTTATTAAATTATTAATAAAAGGTTAAAATAAAATATTATATGTTATGATATATATGATGATGATTATTTATTAAAATTAAAATAAACTTATATTTATTATATATGAGATTTGAACATGTTTGAATGATGTCAAGACTTAAGGTAAGGGATTTCTTCCTCGCTTTTTATTTTTATGTCACACATGATATATTCACCACATCTTTCTTCTAATGTGGCATATATACTACACATGAATGGAATTTATGATTCTTATTCTAAAATTTATTTCTATTTACATATCCATTCTAAGATATATCATTCATGGGGTTTATGGTTAAAATGTTACAGAATCAGAAAAGGATTTTCGTCTCAATTTTCCTTCTTTGAGACATATGTTTTGACATGCACTTATATTATTTCATGAGGTGTATATAAATACCCATTTGGAATTTAATATCTTGAAATTAACTATACTATGTATTTTTTTGTTCCATTTTTATGTTATACCTTCACGGGGATTGAGATTCAATTTTACCAATGTGGAAACAATTTTATGTCACAATCACATTATTTATCAGGGTTGTTTTTTTATGCATCCAATGAATAAATATTATATTCTATATTTTGAGAATTATAATGAATATTTTTCTACCTTGTTTATCAATTATATATTCATATTAGTTCTATGTTCAACACTTTTTTACTTAATATAATTAAAGAAGTGTTTTTTATGAAAATAAGACCTTATTTATCTATTAAGTTGGACATATGTTTTATTCAAAAATCATATTTTTCTAAAAATATTATTAATAAATGTAAAAAATGCTTTTAAATGATATTTTAAAATCATTTCCATGAATTTTTTTTATAAAAACAATTTATGTTATTAATTTTTTTTGAAATTATTTTCAATGATTCGAGAGTAAAATTTTAAAGTTATTTTCATAGAAAACAGATTTTAAATGGTATTGTGTTTTAAAAAATGATTTCAAAGATAAAAGAATATTTTCCTCAATAAATTCTATACTCAAATTTTAAAAGATTTATTTATAATTTTATGATGTTATTTTAAATAAAAAGGATTTTGAAAATGTTTTCTAAAAGTGATTGTCAATGAAAGGTAGGTTTTTTAAGAAATGATCCATGTGTTCTTTTGAAATACTCTTCCATAAAAGATGACATATTTTGATATAGTTTATAATTTTCTAGGGATATGATCCAATGAAAAAAATTCTAATTCATTCTTTGAATGGTTCATGTTTAAGATGAAACGTTTTTTTATAAAAGAAGTTTATATTCCCGGATTTATACAATATTAAAATGCTTATGAAACCCACTTTTTTAAGGGTTATGATATAATGAAACGGTTATGAATCATATATATTTTAGATAGAATGTGATATGATGACATGTCTATGATACCTGTTTCATTTCATGTGTTGTGATATGTTGAATGTATATGATGTCGTGGAACAAAGATGTATGATTTCATTATGTGATAGGTGGGACCTATATCTCTCTATAATGAATTGGGTAATGATAAATGTTATATGATATTAGATGTTAAATGTTTGTTTCGAACAATACTAATTATTATGGTATATGGGTGTTTATCTAAATCCCAATGATGATAGTACATGGTTGTTTATCCTAATACCATTGATGAGGGTACACATGTGGTCAACCTAAGAAAAAATTGGATGGTATAGGGGTGGTCATCGCATGCCCGATGCAGGTAAAAAGGTGGTTATCCCCATCATAATATGATAGTAATGTCATGGTGGGTATCCATGCCATAATAATTTCTATATTTTTATGTGTGACCCAAACACCATTTCATATACCAATGTTATGCGCTTAGGGATTTTTTTCATGATTTCCTCTTGAATCGAGTCTTATAAACTTCCAATCATTATTGTATTACTCTTTATTATGATATTGTTTATAAAAGTCATGGTTTTCGAATATTTATGTAATTTTCTTAAACCATTATGTTCATTTTATGCTTACGTATTTCCTTCATTTACTCTTACCAGTCATCTAAGCTCTCCCTTTCTTATGTTTCCTTTCCATAGGTTATGAAGAAAGGTATTACCTTGGAGTAAAAATGGGAAGATATTTGTTGGAAACATTTAAAATCATTCACCAGATTAATAGATTGTGTTCCATGTTTTCAAAGGCCCTGAACAATTATGTTGCTCAATATTTTATTTATCTAATATAATGAATATTCATTACAAATCATGGAATATACATGTGTATTAAGAATTGGTAAGTATAATGATGATTCCAAATATCATAGATATATTTAGTACATTAAAATGGGTAGTAATTTAAGATATTTTTTAGGGAATAGAGTAGTTTGTAATGGTTATAGGTTATCTTCATTTTTAAGTGAAAATGAGGGACATTTATTGTAACATCCAAGGTGAATAAAGAACATGACATTTTTCATATTTATTAATAATTTTTAATTAAATATTATGTCTACTTTAAAGCAGATGATATGTTTAATGGTGTACCTAATACACCATAACGGGTTTCTTTGAAATCTTACGCTGCACACATTGTTGGGTCATACTGAAAAATAATAATATAATATTATTATTTTAAATGGTAGTTAACTGTTGGTCACTGAATTTGTGGGAATGAACATAACTAACTAAAAATGATTATATATGTTTGTTAAATGATTTTACATTTATCCAATTAGTGTTCAGGGCTTAAAATTTGAATAAATTTAATTTTAAGAATAATTTACTTTAAAAGGTTAATTTACCACCTTTTGATGGAGAACCCTCCTTAAATCAAGTTTTAGTCAATTTTATATGTTCTATTTGACAAAATAAAATTATTCTTTAGAACTGAGACATCAAAATTTACTTAGTGTAAAATTTTGGTATTTCTCTGATAAAAATTCATTTTTTGATGAATAGTGAAAAATACTCAATTTTAATTTAAAAGTTCATTTTAATACAATTTATTAATATGTTTAGATTATCTTTTTAATTGATTTTAACGTGTAATAATATTATGTTTTTACCATTTAATCCAATTTTGGTCATTGGAATTAATTTCACTTTGAAATTGCAGATAAACACCTATCAATCTTATGATAATTATTGTTACTTAAAAACACGCTATATTTTTATAAAGAGAATTAATTTTAAATTAATTAATGTATCTTTAATGTTTTTAATTTGTTAAAATAGAAATCATTTTTGAATTATTAATATCAAATATTTATTAGGCTGGATTATTTGTAGTTTTCTGAAAAACATCAATTTATGATGAATAGTGAAACAACTAAGTTGTAGTTAAAAACTAATATTTTCATTTAAATGAAATTTTACTGCTTCTTTGGATTGAACATAGAAAATATGACATAAATGGTTTTTAGAGTAAGTTAAATTTCATTCAATAAGAGGAAAATATTTTTTGTTGAATAATAACTTTTTACTTTTATTTAAAGCGGTTAAAGGTAAATAGGGTAATTTAAGGTAAAAATAATATTATAATAATAAAACATTACCATAGAACATGACCTGACATTATTTGATGAGAATTGTATACCATGGGAATCTTTGAGTCGATTTTGGGACCCCATGGAGCCACTTGGGTCCATTAAGATAGAACGTGATAATTTCATTTGAGGAAGTGCAAACTACCGCCCCCTCAATGTGATATGACTCGTTAATGCCATATTTAGAATGTATAAAGGATAGATGTAATGATATTATATATGATATTATACTGGAATTATAATATAACTATATATAATTATGTTTTAATTCCATTAAAATAAGAAATAGAAATGAAAGTAGAATTAATGTGTACCTACGGCTTACCGTCTCCTTGAATGGTGCATTTCATTTCTTACTTCTAAATGTTATGTAATATTATAAATACATATATAAACCGGATATATATATATTATATATATTATATATAAATCATGAATATCATTATAGATATAATGGACTATTTTCCTCATGGACAACATGTAATTATAATAAATCCCTTTTTGACTCAAGTACCAAATATCGACCAAAGGAGCATTATTAACTTAATTGATTGCATAATTTTTATAACATGGAAATAAGTGATATAAAAAAATTAATAAACTTGAAAAATGTTATTAAGAATGTTTTAATTATCTTTTTATTGTTATTCATGAATAACAAGGAACAAACTAGTCAAGCCGGACACGAGGTAAGGGATTTTTTATGTCACTTTTAAGTCCGTGAGATTTCCATTGTTCACCACTAATTTAGGGAAAGTGGTGTAATGTGTATTGATAATAGATATATATTTTCATAATTATAATTATATTTATGTTCTTCTGTGAATAAATTGGTGGTTATTAACTTTTGGTCACACGACTCGATTGATTACAACATGGTAAGGTATTTTCATCTCACTTTTTATTCCCGTGAGATTCATCCTATATTTTCCACTTTTTCCTTTTGTGTGGTGTTTGTATTGCCCTTGATTTTATTCATTGTGTAATATAATTCAATTTTTTTGAATTTACATCTTTATTTTATGATCCTTCCTTCATGGGTTTTATGTTTCGTAGGTTACCAAATCTGTAAGGGAACCTTTTAACCAAATTTCCATTCCTAGGGTTAATCTTCTAATACTTAATTATGTCATTCTATGATTATGTGCTGAATCAATATTTTTTTATTTATGTTGTAATTTTAACTCCCCATTGTGTGTATATACTTTTGATACACATAATCACTCCATTTATTAATTCTCAAGTCATCGATATGAACTCGATTAGAGTAATTTTAACTTAATTTCCATTCATTTAATTAAATAGCCATGTCATTGGATTTATATTAAAAATAATGTGTGTGAATTTTCTATAATTGATTTACACTGAATATACTATCATATTAAGTGTATTTTCATTTTTCACACATTATTATGTAATTGAGTTATCATTAATCTAAGGATATAGTTTTTATATGGGATTCCATATCAATTTACATTCAATTGATACTTCATTGTTGCTATACACCAATTCACTTTTATATGGTGTATATAATGTCCATCGGAATATTATATCATGAATACCTTTATTATCATGACATTATAAAGTTTTGATTTAATGTTATTCCCCATTTATTTTTATTCAAGAATCTCTCATTCGGTTAATAACTCTTTTACTAAAATAATGTTTTAAGGATTTATTCTTATAAATCATTATAATTAATGTCCATTTTTTCAAAATGGTTTTAATGATTTATTTATATGAACATTAAGGTTTTAAAATGTTATTTCCTTTAAAATATTCAAAGTGGTATGGGACACTTTGATTCAAAAATATATTTATTAAATTTTTTAAATGGTTTCAAAAATGCGTAGATAAATCATTGATTAATTCTATATCTTCAAAGGATATTTTTTTATTACAATGTAGAAATTTTATATTTCCTTTATTTTTGATTTATGTTTTATGATTTTTTTATGATTATTGGGAATTTTTTAGGTATATATGTGGTTCTTTGATAAACCTAGGGTGGGTGTGCCCAAGATAGCTCTCCAATACATTGGGTAACATGATGAAGGTAAACATTAATGTTTCTCCAAAGTGATTTAGGTAATATACTTTGATGGGTATTCAAAATGTGACTCCCTATGTAGCTTTGATAGCTACAATGTAAGTATGTTATGAATGCCATAGGTTACCTTTATGATTTATGTTTTCTGTATGATATTCATAAATATTATGATTTCATGAGGTATGTTATCATTGAAAAGTATTGGTTTGTTGATTTGTATTTATTGATGGGTTAATGTTTCCTTTCCTTATTGTATAACCCTTACCATGCTTTTTATGCTCATTCCATGTTTTTGAAATTTTTTCCAGAGGACGTAATGTTGAATATGGTCAAGGATGGGATCAAGGAAAAGTCATGAGGTCTATAACATGGAACTAGAAAAGTTTATTTTTAATAGTTTTTATTTTTTTTAAAAATGGATACTGAGTAGTAGTGTCTACATGTAATTTTCTAGTTGATATGTAATAGTTATGGGATAATTATCTAAAACACTAAAACGGGAAAGATCTTGAATGTGAATTATTTATTTAATTCAAGATTATGTAATGTATAAGGCCGTGTCCTTATAGTTGGTATCAATGGTTGGTTTAGACAAATTTAAGGATTTGGAGTTTTTGTTAGACACATGGTTAGTCCCTATTTATAAAATTTCAGTTAAATCCTTGTTTTATATCTTTTTCAGATCAAATAAAGGAAGTTACAAATGGATGTAGGAGGATCTAAAATGACATTCTTATCTCTTCCTGATGACTTGTTTGCAATAATTATTGCAAAGTCATTTTCGGATGATTGTGAATCTTTTTCTAGCATATAACTCACTTGCAAGAAGTTGTTTGAGATATGAAACTCCTCCAATATACCTTGGTATCATCATGGATCATGGGTTTTATTTAAACAAATACTATTTTCACAATATTCTCATATTTTCAAGAAAGGTAAATGTTATCAAGGCATTTTAAGATATTTTACCTTATCAAAAGGTTTTGAATAATATTATGATTTTGAAAAAGGTACTGAAGAAGGAGACCCTTGCGTAACCTAATTATATTTTCTTTTACAATATAGTCTCTCAGCACATACCTATGGTATTTTAAAAGGACCATTAATTATATATTTAAACTCAAATTTGGTCCGACTGTTTTATAGAAATCATGTTTTATTATATGTTTTGAAATTAAATGTCATGCATGATTATTTACTAAAAATATTTTTCTTTGAACACCCATATGACCCATGTTGTACATGGTGTATTTGGATGAAGGGAGCAAATTATTTTGAAGCATCTATAAATAATTTTTGCAATGCATGGACCTTAAACCTATGTGAACAAGATGAAGATGAAACCAAATAGACACCATGATTAAGGTATGGTGTTCTTTATTTTGTGGATAGTTTTATTTTATCATATGGCGGTGAAATAAAAAAATGACAATCTTTATAAGGCTTTAAGAATTAAGAAGTTGATATCATAATGAATTTGGATGAAAATGATAGGTATAAAGAAATAATTGAGGTTAAAACATGTTATGTTTATTTTTTAGTTTTATAAAAAGGAAAACCCATAGGATTGGTTACAACCCATCGCATCTAGAAAGGCCATAAGAATTGAACCCACAAACGACGGGCGACAAGGGTGCATCTCCTACCTCTAGCCAATATGAAGTCCCTGGTTAGTATGACTTATTATTTTATTAAAATTATTTTATGGAACAAGAATTAATTGATTTTGGGAGATTATAATTTATCAAATGGATATACATACTATAGGAAAATGATTTGGTTATTAAGTGATAAGGGTTGTTGTGGAAGACAATATTTCTTTTGAGGAAACACTATATCCCTAAGGAAGATATAATACTATGGGATTTAAATTTTGGAATAATGATTGAAATTTTAGTTTGTAAGAATCTATGTTTTTTTTGAGGACATATGAAGATTTTGTTTATTTATGAAAATGATTAACCTATCATGAAGAATATATGATTATGTTAATTACTTTTCAATATGAGACTTTATAATGAACTCATGTTATTTGGAGATAAATGTCAAGATTTATCCTAGAAGAAAATGTAATTTAATCCTCGTGAGATTTGAGTTTCAATCATAGTTTTGATTACTTTTGAATAATTTAATGGACAATTTTTTATTGGATGGTATTTTTTGAACTTTGGGGTTTTTTGACAAATTTTGGAGATTAAGAGTAGTTTATTGTTTTTGTAAAATATTTTCCTTTTTTTGTATTATTCGATCTTGTACTAACCGTTTTGGTTCTAGATGATGTCTAAAGACAAGGGAAATATATAGTTCTTATTTTTAGGATTATATTATTCTCTAAAAGATGATTCTTGTGCTTTTGATGCGACCAAGTCTTTTTGAATTCGATTTTTTTTAGAAAATATTAGTTTTTGGTAGAAACTTATTAAAGGATTAAACTCTACTTGAACATAAGTATATTTTCTTATGTTCTTATTCTATGTATTAAATGAATTACTCAAAATTATGAAAAGGAACGTAAATAACATTATTGGTTTACATTTCCTACTGGTTAATCAAAGGCCATTTAACACATCATAAGTTTTTGATTTTCGGGTTGTTAACCTTCTCCTAATGATGTTTTCAATCACTCTCTATCAGAACATGACCGTTTGTTCTCTCTTTCATATCCATGTTTTCCTACATGGAATCCTAGTATGGGTTATCTTGAGTGACCTTTTTTACTTCTATTTCATTATTTTAAAATGATAGTTTTACTATTTCTTTTCTGATATGGGACTTTTAATGAAGTTTTGAAGCCCAGTTTTAAAAAATCTAGGACACAATTCCCAAATGAGGGGAAGGATGTAACAACATAGGTAAATAAAGAACATGAAATTTTTCCTATTTATTAATATTTGTGAATTAAATATTAATTATACTTTAAACAGGATATTATGATCGATGGCATACCTGATACACACAAATGGGTTTCTTTGAAATCTTACGTTGCACACAACATTGGGTCATACTGAAAAATAATAAAATAATAATATTATTTTAAATGGTAGTTAATGAAAAGTCATTGTATTTGTGGGGATGAACCAAACTAACAACAATATTATTATAAATGATTGTTAAATGTTTTTACATTTATCTAATAAAAGTTAGAGGCTTAAAATATGAATAAATCTAATTTAAAGAATAATTTACTTTTAAAGGTTGATTTACTACCTTTTGATGGTGAACCCCCTTTAAATCGGGTTTTGGTAACATTTATATGTTCTATTTGACAAAATAAAATTCTTCCTTATAAAATAGACATCAAAATTCACATTGGGTAAATTTTTTTGTATTTTTCTGATAAAATTTATTTTGTGATGAATAGTGAAAAATATTGTATTTTAATTCAAAAGGGCCTTTTAATATAATTTATTTCTATGGTTAGATTATCTTCTTAACTAGTTTAAAAGTTTAATTATATAATTTTTTACCATTTAATCCAATTTTGGTCATTGTAATTAATTTTACTTTGAAATCGGACAAAAACAAGTATCAATCTTTTGACAATTATTGTTTCTTAAAAACACTCTATTTTTTTGGAAAAGGGGATTAATTTTAAGTTAATTAAGGATTCGTATATGTTTTAAATTTGTTAAAATATACATCATTTTGGAATTAGGGATATCAAATATATCTTAGGCTGATTTTTTGGTGGTTTTCTGAAAAACATCAATTTTTGATGAATAGTAAAACCACAAAGTAGTATTTAAAAATTGAAATTTTCTTTTAAATAAAATTTTACAACTTATGTGGATTGAATTTTTAAAATCAAACATTATGGTTTTTATTAGTATTTAAAATTTGTTTCAATAAGATGAAAATAATTTTTGGTGAATAGTAATTTTTGACTTCTATTTACCACTGTTAAAGATAAATAGGGTAATTCGTGGTAAAAATAATAATATAATAGTACATAATTAACATAAAACATTTCCTAACCTTATTGTTTGAGTAATTTTTGACCTTGGGAATATTTTAGTTGATTTTGGGACCCCATGGTGCCACATGGGAGTGATAATGACACTTTATTTTAATTAACAAAAAGTAAAGGCAAAAATGACATAAACAAATATATTTTAGTAAATCATTTTTTAAATGGGGTTATATAAGGTATAATTTCAACTATAAATATTAATTGGAAATATAAAAATATTTCCTACATTATGGTATTTATTTTATAATTTTTAGACATCATATAAATTAATTTATTTATGACATGATAATTATGCAGTATTTACCTTATTAATAAATGATTTAAATAAATGAGATTAAAAATATTAAAATAACATCCAAAACCAGTCCAATTATTATTGGATGATTTTATTTAGACCATTATTCATATTATCATTGACTATAATGTATATTGGACTTTTAGAAATCGAATATCATTATATAATAAAATAATATTTTCACACTTTCCTAAAGAGCCCCCCTCCCCCATGTAACAATCTGTCACTCTTAACTCATTCCTGAAACCTCTCAATCCCCTTGGCACGTCCAAACCCTGCCCAAATAATATCTCAATACTCCTTTCATCCTTCTATAAGACTTACCTTAGGCATAAGGCACTTCAAGTAGTCCTTTTAGTTCAAACCAAAGGAAGTTTCCAAAATTAAAGGTAACAGTTTCTCTTAAGATATTTTCTTTTATTTTACTTCTACAACTGCTAAACTATTATTATTCATTTGTTTTAAAACAAAACCTGTATAATAAATATACGATAATGTTTTTATGAGAATTATTTGAACTACAGTTACACACACTTCTATCTAATTGGTTAAGAACATATTATTTTTGTGAATGGAAAACAAAGGAATCACGAAACGATGATTATTCGATTATCTTTTACTAACATTCATGGTGGACATTAATATGGAAATAATTTATATATGATATATATTATCCTCTGGTTTTCTTTATGCTTCTTTATTTTTTTTATATCATACCATTATGGTTTCCATTCTGGGTGTACCCTATAATTTTATTTTAGGAAGTGTGGACTACCGCCCCCTCAAAGTGATATGACTCGTTAATTCCATATGGGGGATCTATAAAAGATGGATTTAATGATATTATAAATTATATTATACTGGATTTATAATATACCTATGTATCATTATGTTTTTATTCCATTAAAAGTCGAAAGTGAAATGAAAGTAGCGTTCATGCGTACGTACGACTTGCTGTCTTCAGAAATGGTGCATTTCATTTCCTAACTCCAAATGTTATGTAATATTATAAATAAATATATATAATGGATATATATAATATATATTATATCTAAATCATGATTATCATTCTGAAGATAGTGGACTATTGACCACAAGGAGAAATTGTAATTATAAGAAGTCTATTTTTGACTCAAGACCAAATATCGACCAAACGACCAATATTAACTTAATAGATTTCATAATGTTTATAAAATGGTAATAAGTAATATAAAAAGTATAATAAACTTGAAAAATGTTCTTAAGTATGTATAAATTAACTTTATGTTATTATTCAAGAATAACAAGGAATAAACGAGTCATGTCGGACACGAATTCAGGGATTTCTTATCTCACATTTAATTCCATGAGATTTCCATTGTTCACCACTAATTTATTTCATTTGGTGTATTGTGTACTTCCAATTGACATATATGATCATTATATTCATTATATTCATGTTATTATTTGAATAATTTGGTGGTTAATAACTTTTTTTCATATGAATCGATTGATTACAACATGGTAAGGGATTTTAATCAAACTTTTTATTCTTGTGAGATTCTTGATATATTTTCAACTATTTAATTTTGTGTGGTGTATGTACTACTTGTGAATGTATTTATTGCGTAATGTACATAAATTTATGGTTATTTACATCTTTATTTTATGATCCTTCTTTAATGGGTTGTATGTTTCATAAGTTACCAAACTGGTAACGGAACATTTTAACCCAATTTTCGTTCCTTGGATTAATCTTCTAATTCTTAATTAAGTCATTAAATTATTATGTGTGGAATCAAATTTTATTTAATAATGTTGTAATTTCCACTACCATTTTTGTGGATATACTTTTTATTCACATAATCACTCCATTGATAAATTCTCAAGTCATCGATATAAACATGATAAGATTAATTTTAACTCAATTTCCATTCGTTGAGTTAAAAAACCATGTCATTGGTTTTCTCTTAACAAGAATGTGTTTGAATGTTCTGTTATTTATTTACAATTAATTTCCAATCATATTAATTGTATTTATATTAGTAACACATTATTATTTAATTTATTTATCCTGAATCTATGGATATAGTTTTTAGAGGGGATTTCATCTCAATTTACATTCCATTGAGACTTCATTCTTGCTATGAACCAATTCACTGTTATATGTTTTATATATTTTGCATTGGAATATTATATAATTAACACCTTTATTCTCCTGATATTATAAAGTTTTGATTAAATGTTATTCTGAAATTATTAGTATTCAAGCATCTCTCATTTGGTTAAGAACTCATTAACTAAAATATTGTTTTAAGTATTTATTCTTCTAAATAAATCTCATTAATTTCCATGTTTTCAAAATGGTTTTAATTATTTATTTATATAGACATTAATTTTTTAAATTGTTAATTCCTTCAAAATATTCAAATTGGTAGGGGATACTTTGATTCAAAAATCTCTTTATTAAATTTGTTTAATAGGTTTTAAAAATGGTTTGATAAATCATTAATTATATAAATATCATGAAATGACATGTTGTAATTGCAATGTGGAAATGTTATATTTCCATTATTCTTGATTTATGTGTTATGAATACATTATGATTATTGGGAATTGTTTACGTATATGGGTGGTTCCATGAGAATCCTAGGGTGGCTGAGCCAGAGAGAGCTCTCCAATGCTTTGGGTAATGTGGCGAAGGTAAACGTTGATGTTTCTCCTAAGAAATTTATGGAATATACTATGATAGGAATTCCAAATGGGACTCCCTATGTAGATATGATATCTACAATGTAAGTATGTTATGAATTTCATAATTTAGATTTATGATTTATGATTTATGTTTGTTATTTCTAAATCTTATGATTTCATATGGTTTGTTATGATAAAAAAGTATTGGTTTAGACTATTTTTATTTATTGATGTGTTAATATTTCCTTTCCTTATATTATAACCCTTACTGAGATTTTTATGCTCATCTAATTTTTTTGAAATGTTTTCCACATGACTTAAAGATGAATAGGTTCAAGGATGGGATCAAGGAAAAGTCAGGAGGTCTAAAACATGGAACTAGACAAGTTTCTTTTTCAGAGTTTTTAATTTTTTTAACGGATACTGAGTAGTAGTGTCTACATGTAATTTTCAAGTTGATATGTAATTGTTATGGCCAAATTCTCTAAAACTCTAAACCTAAAAAGATCTTAATTGTGAATAATTCATTTAATTCAAGATTATGTAATGTTTAAGGCCAGGTCCTTATACTTATTTTCAAATATAAGTTGGGTGAATGGTAAATGTGGAATTACAAGGGAGTTAAGAAATTTAATTGAGGAAATGTTGGTAAAAAATTTAGATATGACTCAAAAAATAAAAAATATATCTAAAATTCCTAAATATCTTAATAATTATGTAAAAGTTGACCTATTATGTTTACATTAATTTTTTACCCATTTTACATTTTTTTAATTTATTTACTATAGTAATTATTATTTTACCAAATATATATGATGACCCTTAACAGGGACTATATTTAAATATTTTTCACTTATTCTTTGAATGATTTTTATCCCATCTAATTTATCATTTTGAGTTTATTTGTTGGATATTTAAATAAGTGTATTATGAATTTAATTCTAAAAATGTATTAATTCAATGTTTCAAAGTGTTTTTAATCATTTCATAAATAAATAAATTAATTAATCCATATATTTATCTGCTTTCTTTAGAAAATTATATTTTTGAATGTAAAACGATTAATTTTTACTAAATAATTGAAATTTCATAAGATTTTTTGTTTTCTATGATTTTTATTCATCTCATATTACTTGGTGATAATTTCTAAAAATATTTTCATTTTTTATATGACATCATCAATTTTATAAGGCCTTGAAAAAAATTTATTACGACATTAATGCCTTTTTTAAGTCATCGAGAATATTTTTTGCACAACATCACAAGTCATATAAAAAATGATCTTTACCAAATTTTGAAAAGGAATGGGGATTTTTTAAGACTTATAAATTTCACATGATTTAAAACAATGTGAATTATTTGAAATTATTTTGGTTGAATATTGTGATCGTTGAAAATTTTACTCTTAAAATATGAAACCTCTGTAGAGTTCTTCGGGACTCTATTAAAATGAGATATTGTGGATACCACATTTTTATTCATAGAAAAAATAATTGGATACCATGTGAATTATAATTTACATTATACATTGGTAAACATAAAAGAATCAATGCTATGGATTTCATGGAGATATACTTTGAAGGATAAAAGGCCTTATGGGAAAGGAAAGACAAATGATTTAAAAATGTATAATATCATATAGGATTTACCATAGGGTTTAAAAAAGAAAAATACATATCTATAAAAGGAAAATATGGTCCATATAAGAGTTGATTGGAATCTAGAGTGTTAAATTATGAAAAAAGTTTTTCTTCTGCTTTACATTAGGTCTGTTGATATATTTTATTACTTTTGATTATATAATTTAATAATGTAATTTTTAAATAAAATTTCTCTCATTTATCTTTCATTTTTTATTTTTTATCTATATTTTTTTTCTTATCTTCCTATTATCTTCTTTAATGATATCATTTTCACGCATTTTTATGAGTAACTAACCCAAGGATTCTCACAAAGGGTTAATCAATTTTCAAATACAAGTCATCATGAATTATTTCTTAAAATATCTTATTTACTTAGAGTTAAGATGAACATTATATAAATTCGGTAAGAATAGTTGGTGTGTTTCCTTAGAGTATGAGGTCTAGATTCATATTTATATGGAATTTTCCATCGATGGGTGGTGTGGATGAGCAGTGTAATCGATGAGTGAACTATATATTAATAAAATCGGTATAATATGATGTCATCACATATCATGTAGTGTATTAATTAAAAACATATAATAGTAATAATTTGAAAACTAAGATTAAATTTGGATTATTCCTTTGATATAATTTCTTTTCTTTCTTATAATAAATTATATTTTAATTCAATATATCTACTTTTCATGTTCACATTTAGGTTTTCTATTATAATATATCAACCAACCATGTTTCATTGATTTCATAAAACAAAATAAATAAACAATTTATTTGGAATTATAACTGCATGATCACAATACCTCTTCATGTGAGATGACCATTGTTTTCAACAATGCTTCCTTAGGAAAATAATTTTATATTATTTACCACCTTATGACAGGTGTCCCAAAACTAACACCATTTATAATTATTCATTAATGTTTCACTCAATTTTTTTTGATGTTTTTAAATAAATTTCCATATTTTTATTAAATATAAAAAAATAATAAAAAATATATTTTCCATTTATATATTTAAATTTTTATTATACTATATAGATTAACTACTATTAAGTCCAAGAATAGGAAAATAATATTTTACTAATGAATAAGAATATTATTTTCAAGAAATTAAAGTAGTCATAAGAGTTAAGGATACAAATAAAATGGGTAGATAAATATTTTATTGAATGTTAAGAGTATAAACTAGAACATGAACAAAAACTACTGGTGAAAGATATTTTCTCATGAATCTTTTCTATTGAGAAAACTTATGTGGTTGGGAAAGAGGTACTTAAAAATTTATTATCAACATCACTAAATATAGTATGAATGGATGATATTTCTAAATAACACTTGTATGTTTACACATGTTTTCGGGATAAATAAAAGTTAGAAGAATCTTGGATTCACTTTGTAAAAGGTATCATAATACATGACTTTACCACCCAATAAAAAGAATAATAAACCCCACAATATATTTCCCTTTCTATAGAATAATAAAAAATGTTTTATTGGAATATAATATTTAGAATCAGAAATATCTAATTCCATACATGTAAACTGGAATCATATATGCATTTATTAATTAAGAGAAACATGAAACCAAACCAACATAGGAATTAAATCCTTCCTTGAAGTCATTTTTTTAATGTTTCTGAAACTGAATTATTTATGAGGCCCAAAATAATTTATTTTATTATTTATTAAACACTTATTTTAACATGGATAATGAATATTTAAATTATGATTCAACTTATGTGTAAGATATGAAACTCCCTTGTCCTATTGATGAATTAACGGATGATCTAAGGAGTTAAAGGTGGATTATCATGATTAAATTAAGTCAAAAGTAATGAATATAGAAGGGGAATATTATCTTATAAAATTTCCATGTTTTAATTTTATGAAAAAACATTATTCTCTAGAATTACCTTTTAATGAACAATTGATGTAGCATAATTTGTTTAGTCCTTGGAAGTGATGTAATAGGTTGTACAAGTGTATCCAAAGTGGTGGAGGATCCATTCTTAGTCATACACCTACCTTACAAGTTATATATTATATTTATGGGGAAGGAACTGATGAAATTTATATATAGTATTATCTCCAAAACAATTTATGTTAAGAAAATTGGAATTAAATACATATGGTGGTCAAATGAAACAAACTCCACCAACCATCAGACATTGATTCATAGTTGGAAACTCCCTTCTTGAGGAATCCCAAACTTAGGGCCTACTTCAGTGTTAAACCAATATTTATCTCTTTTCCTTTCCATTTATATTTTCCTATATTTATTTATACATTAGAAATGTTTTCTTATTTTTAATTTTCAATTTTTAATAGGTTTCACTGAGGATAAATACTCAAAGTTACTCAACCAATCAGTGAGGTTATATTTTTCTTTTATATTTGACATGTTTCTATAAAAGTAATTTTTTTGGAAAAAATAGGGATATTTTTTAAATCAAAATGGGGTAGATAAGGTCTGAGTTTCGGGTAGTGGTACCAACATATTTTGGACCTTCATGTCTTTCTTTTCTTTATTTTAATAGTTTATAGGAATCTGGAGCATTATTGAAAACCATAAAAAAATTGAGATCATTTTGATGATTTTGAAAAAACATAGTAATTATAATTTTAATAATATATTAATGATTACTAAAATGTAATTTTTTCATTATTTTAAATATTTCCATTTAATGATGTTTGATCCAATTTTAATCTCGATGTGAAGTATTATTTCCCATAATGTTTAAAACATTCCTAAAACACGGGCATTTAATACTCTTATTTTCATTTTCTTTTAATTTTTATTCTTCTTACGAGTCTTGAGAAATTTCATGAAATCATGAACTTTTTTACCCTAATTCAATGCTTTTAAAATAAATTAAGTATGTTAAATTTGATTAAACAACCAATTTGAAATATTCTTTTTATACTATACTCAATTTTTTTAAGCATTCCATTACAATTGAACATTATATTAATCCCTTAGAATCCATGAAAACCCATTTTAGGAAAGAAATTATAACCCAAAAAAACAAATCTACTTTCCCTAAAACAAAATTAACTGATCTTGATTTAACTCAATCTTGGGTGAGAAAGGATTGTGTACATTGAAATATTTTTTCATTCTATTTTATGATGGGACGTACAACTTTTTCAATGTTTTATTGGATGATAATACATTTGAGAAAATATGTGGATGGGATAAAATTTCACTAAAATATGGGTTATTATTATATCACTAAATTATGATCAAAATATTCCTAACTTTACTAGAAAAATATTATTCTAAAGACAATTTTAAATCTGAAAAGGTTGAAATAATTCAATAAAACAAGGGGAAGAGTAAAGAATTTAATCATTAATCCTAAATATTTGATGGTTTGGACTAAAAAAATAAAGAGTTTTTTAAAGGTAAAAAGTTTTCAATGGGGGAAATAATGGATACATTATTGAGTTTAATTTAGATCATTCATTTTAATTTATTTTGGATCCCAGCCTCGTCATTATGACTCAATAATTTTTACATTTAAAAACCACAGAAACATGATCCTCTGAACAAATAATGAAAATTCCCCACGATTAAGACATTTTTACAATTATATAATGTGAATATTGAATTATGGATTCAATCCTATGTAAATCATAATTTTTTTTAGAATGAGGTTTTCTCTAATATAAAATTATTTATTGAAAATAGATACACATATGGGGTTTTAATTCAAAAATGAACATGATAATTAAAAAAGACATTGAATGAGTTTTCATGATTTAGTGAAGAAATATATAATTGAAATCCATTTATGGGGATTGATATTTCTTTGGAAATTTAAATTTAAAATTGATATCATTTAGATAATGGGAAATATTATTTAACCATGTTATAAGATTATTGGCTGGAGTAAAATGATTATGTGTGGGAGATTGATATAGCCAAAAATATTATATTTTTTACCTTTTCTTTTTGTAATTTTTACCCAAAACATAATTATTTTGAGTGGAATTATTGTATATTTTTATTATAATAGAATTTGGATATAATTATGAAAATGGATCAATTAAGTGTTTTTTTATTTTTTTAATAATTTCATTAATTAACAGATTAAGCCTTGTCATTATTTTTGTTTAGGTTAATATTAATTTTCTCATCTTAAAATTCTTAATTATTTTTTAAATATTAAAAATTTAATAAGACTTATTATCATATATTATTATTTTTATCTCCCATGACATAGGGATAATTTTTAGAGTAATCTACATTTTTTGTACACCTTCATGAATTTTGTAATTATTCCATAGTAATTTTCTATAGTTCTATTCCATTTTATAGGACATCAATAATATTTTTATATGAATTCACAAGTCATGTTAAATGAATCCATTTTGAATTTCAAAAATGGAATATGATTTCACAATACCTCTATATTTCATATAACTTCAAGACATAATAAATTATTAAGAAATCTACTAGATAAAAACCTATGATCTACCTAAGGTTGCACTGAAAATTAGCTAGCTACGTAAATATCATAAGGTCTCCACACAAAAAATTTTTGGATTACACATCATCATTCGTACAACCAATCAAAGGAGAAAATTTGGATTATAATATTCATGATACATCAAGCAAATTAAAAGTATAAAAGCCATGGATTTCATAGATATATACTACGATAGAGAATTGATCTATGGAAAAATTAAATATATGTGATTTGTAAAGTGATAAGATCTTGGAGTTTTAGCCAAAAAGTGATAAGAAGGAAACCAAACATCATAAAAAGGAAAATGGGGTTAAAGGATAGGTGTATTAGACACTATACGATAAAATAAGGCTAAATGTTTTGTTTATTCATAAGTTTAGTTCCACTATTGTGTTTTATTTCTTTTAAGTCTATAACTATATGATACATAGTTTTAATAAAGTTAATCTCATTTATCATTCATGGTATCCTTATTTCTATATTATATCTGATTTTTTCTCCATGTTATCCCCTTCATTGTGATATATTTCACTCATCATTATGACTATGTAACCTGAGGACTCTCTCATGTAAGTAATATGATGTTGAACCCAAGTCTCCATTCATTTGTTCATAAAATTTATTATTTTATTTTATTTTGTATGAGGGTCATCTAAATTGGTTAATGTTCATTTATGTCTCTTCATGGAATTTGAGTTCTATATTTTTCTTCATGTAATATTTTCTCTCGATGGAGAAGTTATATGTGTATAAAAATATATGAGTGCATTGTATATTCACAATTAGAGAGGAAATGGATGTGCACACATATGATGTAATGTGTTAGTTAATTATATATAAAACTAATAATAATATGAAAAGTTTTCATTATGGATGATTCCTTTTTGATAATTTTATATCTTTCAAATGTATCATTTTTACATACATTTGGTTTTCATTTCTTATTAAATTTTAGGTTTTTTTCACAATATCAACAACCCATATTTGATTTATTTTATAAAATATAAAACACCAAACATATAATGAATTATTAGTAATAGTTTATGATTGATTAAAACGACTCCATATATTAGTAAACTGTATCCATATAATATTAAATAATGAAAACAATGGAATCATTTTCTCTACCCTATGATAGGTGTGTCAACCACTATTACCCATTTTCTGCATACTAATTATAAACAACTACCATGGTCCCCCACATAAATATCCTACTAATCATAATTTTAATTGTTGTTGGTACTAGAAAATTCTTTCCAATCACTTTTCAGTGGAATCTATGACATGGTACTCACTCAGAAAACACATGTTGAGTATATGGAGAAAATAATATCCATGCCCGAAGAAGAATATAATGGGATTTAGATTCATTGTATGATTGATCACACATTAAGGTAAATAGATTCATTAAAATATTTCCCAGTCTGGTGATGTGGTGGTGATAACCTCCTTTGTGGATTAGGATACTGATTTAACACACTATTAATGAAAAGAGTACGGAGACAGTAAAACACTTTTTGAGGGTCATATATGAATTTTTTTACCTTTTAAAACACCCTTTAATGGGATTATCCTTTAGATAGTGGAATAATATTCATTACTACCTCTGTTTTAAAAATTCATTAAGAAAAAAAATTCATACAAAACCGATGTTATGGTTGTTTAATGAAGGAGGTTTATCATGAAGATTTATATTACATTACCTAGTTCATTTCACGCAAGTATAATTGTGTGACAACTCATTTTTAATTTCAAAAAAAACATGTCCAACCAAACATGAACACCAATTCAGTTCTCCCCATTTTACTTGTAAACCCAATGAGTATGTACAACTATACTAGTGAAAACATGTTATTATAACCAACTCAATTGGTTTGACTAACTTGTTCACTCCAAATTTTCACCTATCCCTCCATGCCTAGTTCATTTAATTTTACAATAAATAGAATCCAAGGGCTCCATACTAAAATCCATTTTGAAAAAAAAATAACCTGGAGCTCTACTCTTCGAAGTCTTGAACCCTAATATCCAACTCCCATTAGGTAACTTATTTTTTCCTAAAACCATTGTAAATGACCCAAAATTGTGGTTAATTTGGTTTTTTGAATGTTAAAACATTCAAACCTTCAAGATACTCCAATAATTCCCTAGTTTTATAAAACTAGGGTGATGGAATCATTCCAGGGGATACATTAGGTCTCCATTTATCGATAGGATTTTAGGGAAACCCATGGCCACAGGAGTGAAGTATCCATCAAGATCCTTCATCGGGGTTCCATTTTTTCCTATTATAACTAGGGATCCACTATTACACACAATTAATAGGGTTCCAATTTTCTATAGAACAATTAGTGTTCTAATTTACCCTAGTATCTTAAAGGATCCACATTTCCCTAGTATCGATAAAGTTCCTTTCCAACCAATTTATATCATCACAGATCCACTTTTCAAAATTATCACTAGGATGATGAACCATTTGGAACATTATGGGGTGAAATTACATTTCTATCCTTCACTATAGGGGTACTTCCTTTAATAACCCTAATATCAAGAAAAATATTATTCTTATCCACCACTGGGGTTCCTTAAATACCCCAACATCAAGGGTAAATAATCATGGATCCAATTATGAAGGCTTCATACAAATATACTATACATAAAATATCATGGTATGTACAACAGTGTTAAAACCTTATATCATTATTTACCATGATAAAACTTGTAACACCCCGAGATTTTATGAAAAATATTCTTTTTTATTTCATTAATGTCTTGTGTTGTATGCTACACCAAAAAGAGCTTTCACAACACGCATCCTTGACTTGCCTTGCATTACACGCAATCACGACCTTCCTCGATAGCGTGTGTAGTACGTAATACCGAGTTTCACAAAACAACGATATGCTATTAAAATATTATTAAAACTAGTCGTTATGAATAGTAATAACCACTTTTTTAAATTTTTTAGATTTTATTTTTCAAAATGGACTTCATTTTTGGATTCGGAGTATTGAATTTAGCCTAAGGTAAAATTTTGGTACTTTTCGGATAGCTTTCATATTCTGATGAATAGTGAAAATTACTAAATTTTAATTAAAAACAACTTTTTTAATTGAAATAATTAATAGTGATAAATAATAATTTTAGTGGTTTTAAAGTATATTTAGAATATATTTTTACAATTTAATACAATTTTGGTCATTAGATGTAATTTCACATTTAAACCGGTTATAATCAAGTGTCAATATTTTGATAGTTATTATCTCTTAAAAACACGCTATTTGTTTTGACGACGGGAATTAATTTTTAAATTAGTTAATTTAACTGATATTTTTTGAATTTGGTAAAATAGACATCATTTTTGAGTTCATAATATCAAATATATCTTAGGCCTAATTTTTGGTATTTTTCTGAAAACTTTCATTTTTTGATGAATAGTGAAACCACTAAGTGGTAGTAAAAAAATGAATTTTTCATAAAACATAATTTTACCGCTTCTGTGAGTGGAATTTCAAAACTCCGAAAGACATGGTTGATGTCAGTACGTAAAATGTGGTTCAATGAGATGAAAATAATTTTTGGTGAATAGTGACTTTTTTACTTTTTTTTTCCACTGTTAAAAGTAAATAGGGTAATTAAGGGTAAAAATGATATTATTATTACCCTAACGCATGTCCTAATTCTATTGGATAAGTGTAATTCGACCAAAAACAACCTTAGGAATAAAATATTTCCATTTAGGCCCACTTAGATTAGATTAGGACATTTATTATTATTTAATTCAAAGAAGAGTTAAAAGAGATAAAATCAAAGTTTATCTACTAAAATATTTTTAATATAGGGTTACACATAAGATAAATAAGATTGTAAATATTCATTAGAAAGCTAATAGGATTTCCTACATAATGAGGTTTTATTTATAATTTTTAGACATTATATAAATTAAATTATTTATGACACAATGATGATGCAGTAATTACCATAATAGTGAAAAATTATAATAATTGATATTATAAATACCCAAATAAATATCATTTGAGACTTTTTATGATTTCCACTAATTTTATAGGTTATTATGACATGTTAGTATTGATTTAATTAACTTTTTTCTAACTGATAATTCTTTTATAAATTTCACAAAAATCAATTACTAAATAGTGTAAAAATTGACATAAAATAGTTTTTAAAACAAATATTATATTATTAATTGTTATTTTATTCATAAAAATATAAGTTTCGGCCAAATGATTTATATACAGTTATATATATTGATAATAAACAACTTGGGGTTCGTTTGGCCTGATATAGTAAGTTTATTAACCTTATAGTGTAAGAACACAAGAAGACACGGTAAAAGTAAAATTATATAACTTAATGTTAAATCTAAATGATAAGGTTAAAATATGAACCTAAACTTGTCTAAATTCTATTGGATGAGAGTATTTCGATCCCTCCCAACCTTAGCTTCGAAATGAATCAATTTGGAGCTATTTAAAACCGAATATGACTTTATAATAAAATAATATTTTTAGTTTTCCAAAGGAGCCCCTCTCCTCCCTTATAAAAAGGCACCTCCTCCCCTCTTCCTCACACCACATTGAGCCTTCATGCTCTTCCATCCCCTGACAAATTCTCTTCTCCACTTCCATAGAAACATCCTAGAGGTTCTGGTCTTCTTCAAAGACCAATTTTAGTGTCCTAAAAAGAGATCTCAAAGAGGCGCTTCAAAGAAGAGGTAATGTCGGTTACCGATTCTTTCAACATTATTTCTTCTTCCACTTCTTATTATTAGGTTGTTTCATTATGAAATAATAACAACAGTATCACTCATATACTGATATGTTATTATAAGTATAAAACAACCCTATTTCACCATCTATCCATCCTACGGAAAATGAAATCACCGTGCGTGCGTACGTACGGAATACCGTCTCCACACCGTGGTGAAATCTATTTTCCACCACCACCTTACTTGGATGGGTATAATGGAGTAAATAATAACTATATATGATTATTTTAAAGTGATATTGATTCTGAAATAGTATACATAAACTCCAATACAGTCCCACGATCATGAGAATGATATCATCGCTTGTGCGTACGTACGGACTGCCATCTCCACGACGCGATGAGATTCATTCTCCACCTTAACCATTCCTGAATGATTATAAAGTATATATAATAAGTAATCATGAAATATATGAAATAATAATGATACTGGATTTATGTGTATATATATGTATGTCATCTACTTAATTGTATTCAACTCAATAAGGAAACGAAAACAGTGTTCATGCGTACGTACGTCCTACCGTCTCCATGAACGGTGTATTTCTTTCCATTTACTGATTTATTATATATATGTATATTCTGAGTATATATTATATATAAATCTTGTTTTATATTCTTAAATTATGTAATCATGATCTAAGTAATCATATGAATAATTACAAGTCAAAACACGGACGACAAATAAAACACTTTTACCCAAAAAAGCTCTTTAACATGGAATTTACAAAATAACGGGTAATATAATATCATAAGTAAACCATATATGATATCATAACAATGGGTATGATTCTGGAATAAGTCAATGACATTATTTAAATCGTTATACAGGATGTTTGGACACTTACGAAGCAAATCGTACCTATACTTTGGTATTTTCTGGGGTGTATTTTATCATCCACAACCATGTTCCCTCAATATGTAATATTATTTCCATCCACCTAAAATTTTTTAAAACCTATTTTACCCTTTGGTGAGTTTTTAGTAAAAGATATGAAAGGAATCTTTTTTCATTTTTCGTACGAGGTACTTTTTGACTTTTCCGACAACAGTATGAGAAGAATGTTTTTTAACTTATAAGGAATGAATGGATTTTTAAAACATTATTTCCAAGAAGCTTCCTTCACAAGTTTTCAATTTTATTTTTAATCAACTTCTTTTATTTTAAAATTTTATAACATCTTAAGAACGGAAAATATTTTTGAAGTAGAAAGGATATTTTCCTCAAGAGTGGAGTTCAAGCGTTTTATCAAAATTATTTTCCATAAAAGATAATATAGGGTTCTGTTTCTATCCCTATTATTACATTGATTTGATTATGTTGTGATGGAATTATTTTTATGAATTCATTTATCTTATATGAATAGTTTTATGGTTTCACAATGTTGAAGAATCCCATTTTTATTACATGGGTTATGCAATGATGTATGATTTATGATTTTGTGGAACACATAAGAATGGTATCATTATGAGATGTTTGGGACCTATATCCCCGTCCAATGCATTGGGTAAAGATTTTATATCTCATGAGATAGACATGGCTGGAATGGTAGGTTATACCGGTTCAGTAAAACAGGACTGAAATGAGGAGTGAACTCGGTTCAGAAATGGACTTTGTCCACTAAGATAGTCTTGTAAATGAGTCTTGACTAATAAGAAATGATTCTCTATGATTATGCGTGTATGCCACAATGTTTCATGTTTTATGTAATGATTATTGGGATTAAATTTCACCTCTATGATTTATCCCATGTTATGATATTATGATCTCTTTTGCTGGTTAAGATTTCCAAAATGTTATGTTCTTATGAATATGATGTGATTGATTTTTCTTTTTTTTACCCTTACTGAGCATTTGAGCTCACCCTTTTATGTTTTCTTTTCCCCAGGATATAAAGAAAGGTTTTAGGTAAGAAAAAAAAAGTTAAGATCTTTATGGGAGATGTTGAAGATCTTTCACCGTGATTAGAAGATTACGTTCCGAGTTTCCAAAGACACTAAACTATTACGGTCCTTGTGTGTGTGTTTTTGTTATGTAATAAGTATTCCGAAAAAGTAATGTAATTTCCTTGTACATCAGGTTTAGGGTCTCTACAGTTGGTATTAGAGGAAAGGTTTAGTCAACCTTTGAAAACTAGGATGTGAGAACTTTAGTGAGATCCCTAGAGATATTTCTAAGGTATGTCTAGGGATGTCCCTAAGGTTAAGTATAAGTATAGGTTATAGTCCTATAGTTGCGCTAACCATCTTAGAATTAAACCTAATATTTTAGATATTGTAGTTACTCCCCCTTTATTATATTATTTTACCTAGCATTATTTTAGCCTCTCATACTGTTCCTTTTGGGTTTTAGACGATGGCTGGAACCCAAAGGAACCGTGTTGATCAATGCAATGGACAATGCAATGATTGTTCTCCTGAACAAACAAATGTTATGGGAGATGGAGTGAAAAATCTTATTGCTATACTTACACTAGATATGAATCATTCTGGACTTCAAATGAGAAGAGAAGGGAACAATATTCTATTGAGTCCTTCATGAGGCAACGCCCACCTTCTTTCAGTGGGTTTTCTGATCCACTTGATGCAGAACAATGGGTCAGTACCACTGAAAAGTTATTTTCAGTTCATTAATTTTTTGAACATGATAAATTCATCTTAGCATTATATCGTTTGGAAGGTGAAGCTGATAAATGGTGGAATCTTATCAAGAATACGAGGAAAAGAGATGAAATTGAGTCCACAGAATGGGATGAGTTCAAGAACTTATTTTTCAATAAGTACTTCCCTCATATTCTTCGAACAAAGATGGAGAAGGAGTTTCTTGAACTAAAGAAAAAGGATGATTAATCTGTTGGTATATACAAAGCTAATTTTACAAGGCTTGCAAGGTATGCATCTAGATTTATCATCCATCCTGAAAGTAAAGTTGATCGATTCTTCAGTGGCTTAAAACCAAATATTTGAAGGGCATTAGCTATAAGAGACTTCAGTAGCTATGAAGAAATTCTGCGTTGTGCTATCAAGGTAGAAATGGAAGTTGCTGTTACTTATCCATCTCATAGTTTTGACTAGAAATGAAAGATGGAGTTCAAGGAGAAATCTCATAATAATGGTGAAAAGAAGATGAATGTTTCTTTATGCTCAAAGTGTGGAAAGAAGCACGGTGGAGATTGTATTAAAGGGACAAGTAAATGTTTCAAATGCGGAACGGAAGGTAATATGGCATTTAAATGCTGCAATGATGGGAAGAATATGTCTAATGATGCAAACAAATGAAGGGATACACAAAATGAACCTACTACACTTCAATGCTTCAAGTTCAAGGAAATGGGGCATTTTTCTAATAAATGCCCTAATCCAAGGGTTAGTGATGATCGACATGAGCGACCACTTAAGGCAAAGGACAAAGGGAATTCACATGAGATCACCATTGGCGATGTTGAATATCATAACGATGTGGTGGAATGATTAAGTGTTTATGTAATGGGATTCCAAAATAATGTTATAAATAGTATCATGGAATATTGGAATATTTATGTATTGGTCTATTGTGGTTTTCAATAATTTTATGGTACTGGTAACCATGGAAAGTGATTGAGATATTTTTGGAAAAAAGATGATATGTGCATAATGAAGGGAAAATGAGAAAATGAAATATTTGACAGTATTCATGAGCTCATGATTAATATAAGGACTAAGTGATATCATGGTTTTAGTATATAGAATTTTGAGTATTTTGGTATGTAGAAAGTGTTAACATTTAACTGAATTCATGTTTTCACTAAGGTTCAATGGGTATTCAAGAGAATACGTGATTATGGCCTTTGAGTGTTTGGAATGTGACCAACAAGACATATCTTATGATATATGGGGATCAACGATGGTATTAAATCTCTAGTAATCGTTTTCACTATATTATGAGAGTGGACTGCAGTATTGTGGATAAGCCTAAAGATTGGAATGGATTATGTTGGACATAAGTTAGTATTGTTTAAGGATAGAAGTTTCTTCAATATTATAGATGGGATGTTATAGTAATATAGTTTTAGAAAAAGGAAAACCTGCAGGACGGGCGATAGCCCATCGCGTCGGACAAGGACATGGGAATCGAACCCTCAACAGAAGTGCGACTGGCCTTTATCGCCTACCACTGGCCTACAGGAAGTCCCTGTTTAGTAGAAACTAGTTTTATTATATTAAGCAGTATGATATATCAAGTATAAGTCCATTTTAGGAACCATATATGATTAATCTCACTATAGATGGACTTATGTATTTTTTGATAACATTTCTAACCTTTTGTTTGAGACAGATGGAATGACCCATCATTCTATCACATGATCTGCTAACACATCACGAATGACAAATTGAACTTCATTTCTTTAAGAGATGAAGTGGAAATTGTCCAAAGAACGACCAACGGTGAGACTATACCGAAATCACAAAAGTATTTCTTCTAATACCAATTTCATCATCCTTAGGGAAATGATCTTGAAAACCAAAAATGTTGTCCTAGTGCTCTTATATCTGATGAATCATATGGTACCTTATATCGTCACAAATTTATGGCTTTGTTATTGCTAGCTTTTCCATATCCATGTTCTCTACTACTCTCCATCAGAACATGATGGTTAGATTTCTCTTCCATATCCATATTTTCAGCTACGTGGAAACCCATTGATTAGTTTATTTGGGTAACCGTAAAGTTTCATTCTTTTGTTTTTTAAGAATGGTTTTGGTATTCCTTTTTACGATGTAGGTTTCTTTCAGAGAAACTTTCGAATAGTAAACCATTTATAACCCCGACGAATTTCGATGGAAAAATTCATTTTAAGGGGTGTAGAATGTAACACCCCGAGATTTTATGAAAATTTAATTTTTGATTTCATTAATGTCTTGTGTTGTATGCTACACCAAAAGGAGCTTTCACAACACACATCCTTGACTTGCCTTGAATTACACGCAATCACGACCTTCCTCGATAGCGTGTGTAGTACGCAATACCGAGTTTCACTAAACAATGATATGAAATTAAAATATTATTAAAACTAGCCGTTATGAATAGTAATAACCACTTTTTGAAATTTTGTAAATTTTATTTTTGAAAATGGACTTAATTGATGGATTCGTAGTATCGAATTTAGCCTAAGGTAATATTTTGGTACTTTTCGGATAACTTTCATATTCTGATGAATAGGGAAAATTACTAAATTTTAATTAAAAACAACTATTTTAATCGAAATAATTAATAGTGATAAATTATTAATTTGAGTGGTTTGAAAGTATATTTAGAATATATTTATACAATTTAATACAATGTTTGTCATTGGATGTAATTTCACATTTAAACCAGTTATAAACAAGTGTCAATCTTTTGATAGTTATTATCTCTTAAAAACATGCTATTTGTTTTGACGACGGGAATTAATTTTTAAATTAGTTAATGTAACTGATATGTTTTGAATTTGGTAAAATAGACATCATTTTTGAGTTCATAATATCAAATATAGCTTAGGCCTAATTTTTGGTATTTTTCTGGAAACTTTCATATTTTGATGAATATTGAAACCACTAAATGGTAGTAAAAAAATGATTTTTTCATAAAACTTAATTATACTGCTTCTGTGAGTGGAATTTCAAAAATCCGAGAGACACAGTTGATGTCCGTAAGTAAAATTTGGTTCAATGAGATGAAAATAATTTTTGGTGAATAGTAACTTTTTTACTTTTTTAACCACAGTTAAAAGTATATAGGGTAATTAAGGGTAAAACAAATATTATTATTACCCTAACACATGTCCTAATTCTATTGGATAAGTGTAATTCTACCAAAAACAACCTTAGGAATAAAATATGACCATTTAGGACCACTTGGAGTAGATTAGGACATTTATTATTATTTAATTCAAAGAAGAGTTAAAAGAGTTAAAATCAAAGTTTATTTACTAAAACATTTTTAATATAGGGTTATACATAAGATAAATTCGATTGTAAATATTAATTAGAAATCTAATAAGATTTTCTACATAATGAGATTTTATTTATAATTTTTAGACATTAAATAAATTAATTTATTTATGACACAATGATGATGCAGTAATTACCATAATAGTGAAAAATTGTAATAATTGATATTATAAATACCCAAATAAATATAATTTGAGACTTTTTATGAATTCCAATAATTTTCTAGGTTATTATTACATTTTTTTATTTATTTAATTATATTTTTTCGAACTAATCATTCTGTTATGATTTTCACAAAAATCAATTACTAAATAGCGTCAAAATTGACATAAAATAGTTTTTAAAAAAAATATAATATTATTAATTGTTATTTTATTCCTAAAAATCTAAGGCTCGGCCAAATTACTTATATAAGGTTATATATATTAATAATAAACAATTTGGGGTTCTTTTGACTTGTTATAGTATGTTTATTAACCTTATAGTGTAAGAACACAAGAAGACACGGTAAAAGTAAAATTATTTAACTTAATGTTAAATCAAAATGAGAAGGGTAAAATAGGAACCTAAATTTGTCTACATTCTATTTTATGAGAGTAATTAGATCCCTCCCCACCTTAGCTTCAAAATAAATCAATTTGGAGCTATTTAAAACCGAATATGACTTTATAATAAAATAATATATTTAGTTTTCCAAAGGAGCCCCTCTCCTCCCTTATAAAAGGGAACCCCCTCCCCCTCTTCCTCACACCACATTGAGCCTTCAAGCTCGGCCAAAACCTGCCATATTCTCTTCTCCACTTCCTTAGCAACATCTTATAGGTTCTGGTCTTCTTCAAAGACAAATTTTTTTGTCCTAAAAGAAGATCTCAAAGAGGCGCTTCAAACAAGAGGTAATGTCCGTTACCGATTCTTTCAACTTTATTTCTTCTTCCACTTCTTCTTATTAAGTTGTTTAATTATGAAATAATAACATCAGTATCACTCATATACTGATATGTTATTATATGTATGAAACAACCCTATTTCACCATCTATCCGTCCTACGGAAAACAAAATCACCGTGCGTGCGTACGTACGGAATACCGTCTCCACGCCGTGGTGAAATCTATTTCCCACCACCACCTTACTTGGATGGGTATAATGGTGTAAATAATAACTATATATGATTATTTTAAAGTGATATTAATTCTAAAGTAGTATACATACACTCCAATATAGTCCCACTATCATGAGAACAATATCATCGCTCGTGCGTACGTACGGACAACCGTCTCCACGACGCGATGAGATTCATTCTCCACCTTAACCATTCATGAATGATTATAAAGTTTATATGACAAGTAATAATGAAATATATTACATAATAGTGATACTGGATTTATGTGAATATATATGTATTTCATCTACTTAATTCCATTCAACTCAATAAGGAAACGAAAACAGCGTTCATGCGTACGTACGACCTACCGTCTCCATGAACGGTGTATTTCATTCCATTTTCTGATTTATTATATATATGTATATTCTGAGTATAAATTATATATAAATCATGTTTTATATTCTTGAATTATTTAATCATGATCTAAGTAATCATATGAATAATTACAAGTCAAAACACGGATGATAAATGAAACAATTTTACCCAAAACGCTCTTTAACATGGAATTTATAAAAGAACGGGTAATATAAAATCATAAGTAAACCATATATGATATCATAACAATTTTTATGATTCTGGAATAAGTAAATGAAATTATTTAAATCATTATACATGCATTTTGGGCACTTATGAAGTAATTCGGACCTAAGGTAAGGGAAATATCACAATCTCATTTTTATCCGAGATTGCTTATACTTTGGTATTTACTGGGGTGTATTTTATCATCAAAATCCATGTTACCTCAATATGTAATATTATTTCCATCCACCTACAATTTTTTAAAACCTATTTTACCCTTTGGTGAGTTTTTAGTAAGAGATATGAATGTAATCTTTTGTCATTTTTATACGAGATACTTTTTTACTTTTCCGACAAAAGCGCGAGAAGAATGTTTTTTTAACTTATACGGCATGAATGGATTTTTAAACCATTATTTCCAAGAAGATTCCTTTACAAGTTTTCAATTTTATTTTTAATCAACTTCTTTTATTTTAAAATTTTATGACATGTTATGAAAGGAAAATTTTTTTGAAGTAAAAAGGATATTTTCCTCAAGAGTGGCGTTCAAGCGTTTTATCAAAATTATTTTCCATCTAAGATAATATAGGGTTTTGTTTCTATCCCTATTATTACATTGATTTGATTATGTTGTGATGGAATTATTTTTATGAATTTATTTATCTTATATGAATTGTTTTATGATTTCACAATGTTTAAGAATCCAATTTTTATTACATGGGTTATGCAATGATGTATGATTTGTGATTTTGTGGCACACATAAGAATGGTATCATTATGAGATGGTTGAGACCTATATCTCCCTCCAATGCATTGGGTAAAGATTTTATATCTCATGAGATAGACATGGCTGGAACGGTAGGTTATACCGGTTCAGTAAAACAGGACTGAAACGAGGAGTGAACTCAGTTCATAAATGGACTTTGTCCACTAAGATAGTCTTGGAAATGAGTCTTGACTAATAAGAAATGATTCTCTATGATTATGCATGTATGCCACAAAGTTTCATGATTTTTTTTATGATTATTGGGATTAAATTTCACTACTATGATTTATCCCATGTTATGATATTATGATCTCTTTTGTAGGTAAATATTTAAAAAAATTTATGTTCTTATGAATATGATGTGATTGATTTTTCTTTTGTTTACCCTTACTGAGCATTTGAGCTCACCCTTTTATGTTTTCTTTTCCCCGGGATATAAAGAAAGGTTTTAGGTAAGAAAAAAGGGAAGATATTTATGGGAGATGTTGAAGATCATTCACCATGATTAGAAGATTACATTCTGTGTTTCTAAAGACACTAAACTATTACAGTCCTTGTGTGTTTGTTTTTGTTATGTAATAAGTATTCCACAAAAGTAATGTAATGTCCTTGTACGTCAAGCTTTGGGTCTCTACAAAAAAATTCTCTTCAATTGTCCTCAAATATAGGTTGAACCCCTATTTTAATCAAAACCACATTTCCCCTTGATAATGAGGTTCCATATCAAAAAGATATTGGAGTAGTCTATGCTAGATTAATGCTCCAATTCTGAATTTTAATTCCAATCAATGATACATGACATAATGAGATTAATTTTGATAGGTATGACATTGTCATTTTTACAAGGATTATTTCATCACCATTAATAATAAATAATCCAAGAACACCCACATCCATGTGTCACACATCCATGTGTAATCACTATTCATTCTCTAATGTTTCAAAAATAAAATAAAAGAATCCTATAAGGTGTAATCTCAAAATCTCACTGTAAAACATCACTTAAGTCATAAATTAGTATAGGAATATGGTAGAACCAATGCCTATCCCCCACTCAGTCATCCATTATTTCCTCTTCGTGACATATACATTCTGGTCAAACAACCTTAAACTATACAAATACATCATTTCCAAACAACATAAAACTACATAAAACATTCTTGGTTACATGATGTTAAACTATATGAAAACATCATAGAAGTCATAAAAAAACAAGATAATTTCTTAACTCTATAATGTTAAACTACACAGAATGATCTTGCCACCTGACCTAGAACTATGAAACTCGAACTACATGGGATTTAACTAGGACATGTAAGACTCTTTATCATGGTTAAAAAAATATTCGTATCCTCTAATACTCATACTCATGGGTACATAATCCATATAAAGAAACTTACTTCCTTCCTCATCGATTCATATTCCCCACAATCTCAAGCGGCCTTTAACTTGGGAAATATTCTATAGTGAACCATCCGCTTTAGGATTCATTCCCAATTAGGTCACATCCTTCACATTGGGAAATATCCTCACAAGCCCAATAAATCATATCACAATTATATATTCTTTATGATGAAAATATATATTCATATGGCCATATTCTCTTTGAGATAAAATAGAAAGGGATACTCATGTATAACTCCAACACCAATTGTTTCAATAAACCATTTTTATTGTAATTAAAAAGATAGGGTGGTGATAACATTAAATGAACCCAATGGTCCTTGTAATAAGAAATTAAAATTAAATAAAATCCATTAATTGGAACTAAAATATTTGGGTTTTTATTCCTTTCGTAATGATATATACAAAAACATTCTTATGGGACTGATCCCATCACCATGAACACTCACCACCTCTGATGCATGAATATGTTCACATTGGTGGGGAACCTTTAGTACATATAGATGTTCACATCAATATATTTTTTGATCTAGCACAAGAATAGGGGTAAATATTCTCACCTTAGTATTTGGAAAGGATTTATGAAATACATCTTAAATCAATAATACTTTCCAGGAGTAAGGAAATATTCATTGTCAAATTATATATATAATCCTAAACTACCATACTCTAAACCAAATAATATCCCATGGTTTTTTCGGTATGAAATTTTATTGACCACCAGCCTTTGGAATGTAGATTTGCAAAAATATTTTCACCAAACCATCACAGACACAGAATAACATCGTACAATTTTTGGAAAAAATGGTACACCTACTTTGAAATATATGTAATAGCCAAATAAATATGTTATAATAGGCTTTTGGATTTTTGATTCCAAACCATGCACAATTCATTTTAGAAACAATAGTAAATACAACAAAAGTATGGTGAATAGTCAATGGTTAATCCATGGAATTTAAGTTTTATTTATTTATTATATTACCTTTTTCAAAATTATATAAGACTAATATAACATTATTATAATTAAAAATTTAAACCATATTTCTAGTAACTAAGATAACAATCCCCGATTTTCCCCTTCAACAAAAAATTTTCAACCACTCTTAAAATCACCAATCAATCATTTTAACCACAATTAAAATCATGAAATTATTCTCAATACTTAGGTAATGAAGGTAAAATGATATTTTAATGTGTATTTTGAAAAAGAAATTCCTTGTTTTTAAAGGATTTTCCAAAGATCCAATGTATTATAGGCTTCAAGATCATGAGTGTTATAAAAATAAATTATCATACTGATTCATTTTAATGTAGTTCAAAATAATTTAATTCCAATAATAATAATCCATAATGTTCTATTGTTCATGAATATTACAATGATTTATCATAAAGTAGTGCATAATAAATATTATTTCAATGTTGGTTTAAAGAACCTATCTAAAAAGTATTCATAAAAATCATCAACAAATTCACCTTTAGGATAAAAATTATTAACTCAATAGATAAAAATCTACAAGAATAAAAAAATTGAAATCATGAGAAAAATAATATTAATTAACATTAAAACTAGAATGAGATTGTCAAGTGAAATAATTTCAAATTTTTCTTTCAATTTTTATGATCATTATCAATCCAAATTTCACAAAACGATATTTTTTTCACATAACTGATAATGTCTCCAATACCATTCAAACGGAAAAATCCATAGTGCATATAAGGATTTCTCCCCCAATGCTTGAATTAAACATTATCCTTAATGTTTAATTAAGGAGTAATAGTTGAAGCTAAATTATGGAATTAGACTATAGTAAATCAAAGGATTTACATAATGGGAATGAATGATAATTCTTCTCAAAATTATGTTTATATACTTCAGAGATCATTTGTTGAATTTATTGTAGTAGAGTCCTTACAAATATTTCACTATTAAATATTAAAATATCTCTAAAAAACTACACATAAACCAATGTTATAACAAAAATAGTATATGAACTGACACTTAAATAGAATATTGTTTCTCAATAAGTTTTATATATATCCAACATGTGAGTACAATAATGGTTGGTAATGATTTAAAAAATATATATTTGTACACAATATGTGATAAAATATCTAAAATATCACAAAACATAACCACAATGACACAAAAGATGGGGAGGGGATATCTTAAGAATAATAAGTGTTATCCTTATCCTCCTCCCTGAGATTCTTAATACCTTTATATTATAGATATATTATTGGTAGATGAATGATATCTAATGAGGATGTATGATTATTCTAAGGTGATGGATCAAACAAGGTATACCAACACTCCCTAAAGTGGGATGATAATCTATTATATGTGGCGAAATGCAATCCATTATTTCGAGAGAATTTTTTATCCACAAGGAATCCTCAATTAAGAAAACATACTTATTTACATGTCTCTTGGGAATAACTACTATTGGGGGAGGTGTAATTTTGGTAACCAGATCAATTAGAGTGGTCATTATATCAATACACACAACAAAAATATTAATAATTATAGTAGTAGTTTATTTTTTCTCTATAAATTTAGTTGGTATAAGAGTGGTAATATATGGGATATCTTTATTTTCAAGTGCCTAAAATTTTTCCCTAATTTATATGGTGGTCGGGTGGTAGAAATCTAGGTCTATAAATGGATCATCAATGGATGAATTACTAATTTTCTTTTATCCATTCCATTGGGTATCAAAACCAATATGTTAAAAGACATATGGAACATAAGGTAGATGATGAATATCATGGGTAACCGTTGTTTATTTTTTCTACCTATAAAATTCTGGATTGAAAAATATTGTAGGTGGTATCCTCTAACCAGAGGAGGCTTATGTATGGATGGGATTCAATCCTAGTGTGGGCATAAATCGGGAGCATATACCCTAATGTGGTTGTGATGGGGGTGGAATTAATGAAGGTGTAAATGGTATACCTGTAGGTAGGTAAAATTTTTGTAACATATCATAGAGTATTCTATGTTGAAAAGATGTATTATACTATACGGTTTCACAAAAGTGCTTGTTCTGCTCTACCTATAGAATAATGGGTGGTGGGGTCTGAGATGGTTCAACAATGAATGGATCTCTAGGTGTGAGATGTTTTCAAGAGTGGTATTTAGCATGTGAAAGGATATAATTATCCTAATAATACAATATAAATTATGTATACACTTCATCCTACTGTTATATATTCCCTCCCATATGTATTAATCCATTCTTATCCAAAAGAATTGAGAATAATCAACTTGATCTTGGTCAGTGTTAACTCTCGAGTAGACTCCTTTCTTACCTAAATGTTTTGATCTATAATTATATTTAAATTTTTCTCTAAAACATTGTAATATATTCCAATATACCATGTTATATTCATATTAAAAATCATATTATTTTGGATAATAATATATTTCAACATATCCAATCATAGTTGATGGGTGAGTTTAGTGAAATGAAGGAAATTATAGAGGTAATCATGGGATGATTGTTCATGTGAGGGGGGGGGTAGTGGTCATAAGAGTTGTAATAGAATTGTAAGATGGATAAGGATGAGGATGGTATAAGGGAAGAGGTAATTTAATATTACAGTGGAACATAAGATCTTTTGTATGGTTAATTTTGGGTCATTTTGCTAGTATCTTTTATGGTTTTGGGAGTTGTTTAACTTTGGGACTTTTGTTTGGGAGAGGATTAGGATTTTCGTTAGTGGTAAAATTGTATTAATTATTATATAACATGATGGGAGATTAATAAAAGGTTTTTAAGGGATAAGATAGTTTCTGTAAAGGGTTTATAGTGGATTGGGAATAAAGTTGTGGGTTTGGGAAATTTTAAGGACTACATGGGTTGTGTAGGGAAAGGAAATTAAAGGGTATAGAAAAAGTTTTAGGAGGGGTTATAATTAGAAAATAAAAAAATAAAATGTTAAACTAGTTTGATTAGATGTAGTTGGAGGACATTTTGTGGGCATGAGAGTCGAATCAAGAGAAAACTGGATATGGGTGTTCAAACGTCGTGGAATAACCTTAGGTTTCCGTTGAATTTTTAAAAGATTGGCAATTGTAAGGAATGACCATGTCTTCTATAATATAATGGTTCCAATATCTCTATAATCATGATATTAGAAATTCTACAACTATAAGATGTCACATTGTCACCTAACACCACACGATATTATCTATTTGAATGCATTTACAACATTTTTTATGTTTCATGGGGTTCATAGAGAGGTTACCCAAGCATTAAACTCATCAATATTACTTAATTTTATATTAATAATAAATCAATATCATAAAAATAAGCTCAATGTAACTATAAAATTTTAGTTTCTTTGGAGTATATATATATATATAATAAACTTATTAGATGATAGATCATCAATATCTTCTATAATTCCCCTCCCACATAATAAAATTCTTAGACATACACTAGTTATTATCATTCTTCATAAGATTAATAAATGAATGTATTAGAAAGGGTGACCTTGGAATCTTACTATGGGTAAATATATAAGAAATAAATCAATTTTCATAACATAGAATAAGATAATCATAAGTTTATTGGAACATGATCATAACATATGAATTCCATACAAAATTAGTTAAAGATAATTAATCATGAGTCAAGGAATAATGATTTTTCATAAAAAATGAATAATTAATAAGTGTTTGGAATCATTAATAATCAATCATGCACCATGATAGAATATAAAAATCATAAAACATAAATATTTTTAAGCCTATTATAGTGTAAAAATACCTATATTTGATTGAGGCCACTCTCTATTCTATAATTTCATTAGCCAAGGTTCACTCCCAAGACTATCATAGTGGATAAAGTGCCTTCATAAACAATATTCACTCCCCATTCCAATCCACACTACCTCTGGATATATCAATCTTCACTCAATGTATTGAAGGTTTATATAATTATTTATCAACCGTGACATAATAAAAATAAAACATAAGTTTTCTAGAAGATTATAAAAACATTAATCATAACCTAGCATATAGAAAATAATTGATTTTCATAAGGATTTTATCATAAATTAATTAACACATGGGGAATTATTGGTTTTCATAGAATCATCTCTACCCTATCATCATTATAACCCATCTAAAGAAATAAAGTGTGTGGTATCATAAGATGATATACCTTGTGATTAATAACAATCCTTAAAGGATTTTGAAGTAGTTTAAAAATACAATTAAAATTGTATTTGATAATTTCTTCAAAAATATAGAAAATTAACCTTTAAATATCATTAAAAAATAATAATTTTTTGTCTGTTGATATAAATAATTTTTTTGACAACAACCATGTATATTTTTAAATGAATCTTTAAATAAAATAATATTAAAGAAAGAAGGAAAATTCATTCAGGTGGTATACGTTAATAGAGAACATTCTTTTCAAACATTTTTAAATTATGAATGATTATCATATATAAACACTATATTATTTTCATTGTAAGGATTTAAATTATTTTTATATATATTTCTAGATCTAGGTGTTGAGACGACATGAAAATGTGAGACCCTGTGTTCCTGAAATTAATTTTATAAAAAATATTAAATATATTTTATATTACACACATGAAGATTATTAACTAAACTGGACAACTTGTTAAAAGAATCATGGATCATAAATCTAAAACCATGGTTGAGTAAGAAATGTGGTGTTTATCGTATGTGTAATGAAGAATATGTCGGAATGGGGAATTCAGGTAAAACGGTTATTGGTAGTTCCTTTAGTGGATTAATTAATTTATTATATTAATTTATTTATTAAATTAACACAACACATTACATCAATAAAATAAATAATTTTGGATATTTTCCTATGGTTATCCACATAAATCATATGATAATTCAATATCCTTAGTCATGCTTCTATTGGTGAATTGTAACAGACGATAATGATAATCTAGATCTGAGAAGATCGAGGCATGGTGAATGAAATGAATTCTTCTATTATTTAGAATGAATATTAATCAATGAATAATGATCCAATCTCCATGTAGGACGTTTCAATTTTTTAATTTCACCGTTATTGATTAAATTTTTGAGTAAGATCATTTTCTTACCATTGATCTACACTGATTGTGGCCTTTTCAAGTTCCCATGAATTGAAATTTAATCAGCTTTTCTTTATTTCAAACCCCAATAATCCCCATTCATGATCAATATCCATGAAATCTTTGAAACAACTGATAAAAATTTATTTTGGTTCCTTTCTTCCCAATTTTCAATGTGTTAGTCATCATAGGACCACGGGGTCGCCATTTGACATTGCTAAGAGGGACCTTCGATTGGACCCCTTGATTGTAATAGGATTCATGATAAATAATGGAATCAATGATCAAGGATGGATTTTGGGATGAATTATGGAATTAAGATGTTTGTTTTTTTTGATTTTAGATCCAAGAATAAGTGGGAGATTAATAGAGGCATGCGGGTTGAGCGACGAACTATCGTGTCGATTTAATGTCGATTTTCATCCAATAGATGGAATGAAAAGGCCAACACCAACTAGATATACCATTTTGAGGAAGATATAAGGACAATTTCAAATAGGTGATTTAAGGAACCTAAAAATGGATACCATATCTAAAGTTTACAAATAATTCTTACTACATGCCCTATAGATCGGAAGAACACACAATGTATGACCCCTATGATACAGAGTATATGTTTTGGAACAATATATGGATGGTGGGGAGTGTATCCCTTGTACACATCATGTACTTATTCCCTCGGAGGATGAAACCTATAGAGAACCCATGGGCATGACCCCATACCAAAGCACAAGGATACGGGCATGTCATGTACTGAAGTACATGGACATGGAAAAAACACTAAGGGGTAAGGAGTGGAATGGACATGTCATGTAGACTCCGTACACTCCATGTAGCCCCGCATGGGTAGATAACCGTGTAATGGATGGTAAAAGGCCAGGTGGATGTGGGGGACCCATGGTATTTGGGTCCCCTCTTATATCATGTACACCTTGGTTACTTTTGTGAATCTTCAATCAATAATATCTCCTTCATTTGGACTTAGATTTTGGCACAATAGAGGAGTATCCTGTGTTTTTTTCTTATAGAAAATAATAGTGAAATACTTTTTTGTTTTTGGAGATATGATTTTATATATTTCCTTCATGATTCTTATTGAGTATATTTCTAATTACAACAGTTATCAATCAGGACTACTATAGGCTACATTTCGACTGGAACCCTCATGTTGTACTAGGGAATGGGTCCTTGATGACCTTGAGTGAAAGCATCTAGATCAAATGGACATGGGTTCCTAACCTTCTAAGTATAACCATCCAATGGCATCCGGGCATGGGTCATTTATGACATATTGTTTCTCCCTCCAATTGGGCTTTTTGGGGGTCCTCATCCTTCCATGTTTCACCTATATGTGGTATTAGGTCATGGGTCCTTGAAAATTACAGTAGAACCCCCCGTCTGGGCTAGGCATGGGTACAAAACCATCTGGGTGGAACACACATGTAGTATTAGAGAACAGGTCCTCAAAATTTATACATCCACCATCTAGTTAGGCTGGGTAATGGGACCTCGACCTTCCAAGTGGCACCCACTTGAAATATTAGATAATTGGTCCTTGATAATTAGAGTTGTACCCTCTTGTTGGTCAAGGAATGGGTCTGTGACCTTCTGAGTGGAACCCTATTATGGTATCTGGGTGGAATAGTTCCTCTGTGACCTTGATTGTCACCCACCAGTTAGGCTAGGCATGGTTCCTTATCCATCTAAGTGTAATCCACCTACGGTAATGGAGAACGAGCCCCCACTAATTAGAGTGGGGGCATCCATCATGGGTGGGTGTGTTTTCTCAATAATCTGAGTAGAACACTACTATTATTCATGGGTAAGGGTCCTTTATCTAGATAATTATCTCCCATACTCTATGGAATAGTGATAATTCATGGATTGACATGGATGTTTTCTATTGGACATCGATAGTTGTTTTATGGAACTGTTGGTGACTTTTTTTCCTTGGTTAGGATATGAGATAGAGATCCACTTTCATTCATTTGGGATTCTTAGTCTTGAGAATATATATATATCAATCTTTATCCATGTTTTTGGACTATGTTTACTCTCTTAATTTTGGTTGATCTATTCCATTTTTACTGTCTATATATTCCTTTTCTGTCACTTATTTATCTCCATTAAGGTTTCAGGGTTTCCTTCTGGGTATGTATATAGTCACCAGTGCATGGGAATTTCTCTCACATTAAATGTCTTATATAAATGACAGACAAAACAGAGGTGAATCTAGAGGATATTAGAGATATTGGGTGCATTGGACCACGTATGGAGGTCATATCTCAAATATCATGAGTTATTCGCTCTCAGCATTTTAATTTCTTGATTGTTAGTTTAGGACATATTTTGTAATGGAAATGTATTATTCCCCTTTACTTTTCAGTTTTCACTTTCGTACTCATGTACACCTTCTAGTTTTTAGGCTTAGTTTATATACAAGTGACTGCATCTTTTTATTAATTTACATATTCAATTTTTCATTGGTATTTTCAGGTGTGTGCGAAAAGTTACATTAGTCAAAGTCCTCACATTTAGGTTATTTCTCCCAACATTTATCACCATCCACAGGACTATGGATGCAGTCTGAGGGTATCCATGGTTTGAGATTCAGTTACTGTCGGGTCATGACTGAATGGTATGATAAGTTTTCGATGTTTGGGATGATGTTTGAAGTATCCCCCTTATGATTAATTGGTTAGTATATAGGGAAATAAGGTAAAATATTCTCAAGTGCGACTCTTAGGATAGGGAGCCCAGCGATTGTATAGGTGGTTGACATATCCCTTAAGGAGGAGCTTGACTACCTATGTGTTGACTCGACATACTAAGACATTGGTTTCAGGGATCAATGGTACATGCATCATATAAGATGGAGTATTTGGATGTACTTCCAAATTCATCTCCACATTATTTGTATATATATATATATTCTCATATAACCATTGTGAATCCTGTTTAAATTTTCAGGATGCCTATGTTATGATAGTCATCTAGGTTACCAATTCAATATCATGATGACGATCTGATGAGAAATGAGGCCTCAGTTTAGGGTCCATCCCGTGATATCCTTCCTCAAGTTGGATAGGTAGTAGCATCCCCATATTTTGAGTTTAATAGCATCCTAGCTAAGTAGGATGAGGATGTGAATAGGCTTAGCGCACTCGGCGAGTTCTAGATCCAAATGATACTGAGGCTCTACGGCAAGCCAGATCCCCAGGCAGTAGAGAATTGGCCATATTCGGTGGTCCATATCTTTAATATTATTTGGACAGCAATGGTATATTATTTTTATAAGAAATATATCCCTTTCCATTGAGTAATTATGTTTTGGTGGACACTTGTTACCCATACGCACAATGATTCGACACTCTCATGGCCTGAATTACTATAGTTATTCCATAAATAGTACAACCCCTCCGGTTTTCATTCAATTCAGATTCAGTAGCTTTTGAAGCAAAATTAAGGAGCGATAAAAATGTATAATCATGTGGAAAGGTTCCAAAAACATACATGATACTCTCTTGACATGATGTAATATACCTAATTCTAAGCACAAAAGTTTGAGAAAGGACATTATAGATAGATATGAGCTTGTTAGGATCCCTTGTGCATCTCCTCCTATATAGGGGTGTTGTAGAGGGAACTAGTGATAGAGATTTCTACTTATAGTTAAAAAATGTTGTTTGTTCTAGGAGTGATAATCATGGAGATGAATCATTTAGATCATCTAGAAAGCATGATTTGATAGGATCTCTATGTAAGAGGACATCCTAGGATCAGGCTCAGGCAAATACTCAAGGTTAGTGAAGAGGACCAAGACATCCTGTAGAGTTTGTGGTGTTATACTTGTGAAGGGTTAGGTCACATTGCATGAGACTTCCTCACTATACATGCTGAAGACAATAAAAATATTGTTGAGGTACCATCATGGCAGAGACAATGTCAGGATCCGAGTACTCCCAAGAGAGGCCGGAGAGTCCCCTAGGGAGTCAAAAATATAAAAATATCAAGTGGATCTATATGAGGAGGAGCTATGTGTGGTGTAAGATGCTATGGTATCCTTCCACTACTACCAACAAGTAACCCACATCAGGATCCCATATTTGGTAGTCAGGGTTGCCGATTGTTGTAGGCTATGGACTGTTACAACCTAGTAGCACGTGAGATGACTAGATGTATTATATATGTTTATTTACATCATGATTTAGTATTAGTAGAAACATGTGATGGTCATTCCATAATATATATACTTATATTGTGAAATATGGAGATCCCAGTATAGTCTTTATCCTTGTATCTTTATGTTGTCATTCCTACCAGGAATGCTTATGTTGTATTATTGACCTTTGGGCTATGTGAGATATCGCTTGGTGGGGGGATATTCACATGGTACACATTGTTCATCCTGATGGAACCCTATGATTTCATATTGGGAATGGATTAGTTTTCCATGGTCTATGCCCAGATTTACTATCATCGTATATGATTCATAATCCTTCATACTTATGGGATAATATTCTATTTTATGGATGAGAGATATCTCATGGAGGGATATATGGATTCTATGGGTAAGAGGTTATAGCCCATCACCCATAAGTTAGAAACGGTATCCCTTGTTGTAGTAGGCTCTTCAGAAATATAGATTTTTTCAATCATGGATTGTTATATGGAAATATTTCTTGAGGACATTTTGGGACTACCCCTAAGGCGGGGTATGGATTTTTCCATCTACATGCATCCTTGGACCACTCCAATATATTATATGGCATATTTGATGGGCCAAACTAATCTCTAGGAGCTGTAGTTTTATTTTGAGGACCACAGAGAGAATAGTTGTGTCAGTCCCATCTTGTCCAAAAGGGAAGGTATGGTTGTTTTTGAAAAATATATATGGGTGTTTGCAGCTTTCCATGGATTATAATTGCATGAACTAGGAAATGATAAATAACATGTACCCCATACAAGGGATTGATAAATTGTTTGACCAGTTGAAATGTGTTATATATTTCTCAAATATTGATCTCAAGTTAATCTAACACCCATTGAGATTTCGTGATATGTTATTGAAAAGATGAAATCTTGATGGCTCTATAGATACAATGAGTTTATGTTTACTTCATTTAGCATTATAAATTTCCCCGCCATTTTTATGGCTTTGATGAACTGAATCTTATAAATGTAATTGGACCATTTTTTTCTTTCCTTCATTGATAACATACTCATATACACTATGATAGAGGAAGATCAGGCAGAGAACCTGAGGATGTTCCAATATTTTCTTTAGGAGAAACATCTTTATTTTAAGCTCTCAAAGTTCTAGTTCTAGATTTATAAGGTTCAATTTCTAGGGAATGAAATTTCTGAGCATGTTTTAGTTATCAAACCACCAAATATCAATATAGTAATCCTTTGGGATCCACCCAAGAGCATGTAAAAGGTGTGGAGTATTATTGGCATTGTGGATTACTATAGGTGGTTTGTGGCACCTTTTACAACCTAATATGAAAAAGGAAATCCATTTAACTAGACCAATTCATGTTTTAGGGTCTACGAGGAGTTGAGGATAAGACTAAAATGATCTCCTATATTGACACTACTAGTATTGGGTGTGTATTATGTAGTAAATTTTGATATCTCGGGAGGTGGGATCAGCTGCGTGTTAATATAGTGGTAGGTAGTTATCACGTATGGACTGAGGTAGTTGAGACCCCATGAGAAGAGCTGTATATCTCATTACCTAGATCTAGAAGTTTTGGTCTTCTACCAGAGGATTTGGATACCCTACCTTCTGGGGTAGGGAAATTTGGTTTACACAGACCATCAGATTCTAAGGTATGTCATCACACAAAAAATTTTGAATACAAGATAGTGGTGCTGGTTGGAGTTCATACTGGACTATGACATTAAGATGCTCTGTAATGTAGAGAGGGGAAATTTTGTATCATATACCCTGAGTAGGATTTTCTAGACTCATCTGTTGTAATATGCTTCTTAGTAGTTGGATTCCTTGCATATGACCTTGGTATTGCAGGAAGATGCATCTTTTCTTCAAATGATGGTGTTGACTCCTCCTCTTCTCTAGCATGTGAGAGATTCCCATCTATGAGAAATCTAATGTGATGTCTTTAATGACCTAGTATCCATTGGATATTCACCATATTGATATTCTGAAGGAGGAAATCATATCATCCTTTTCTAGGTATGGACGGTGGTCCCAATCACGATGTGAGATGAGGTGATGTGAGTGTTCCTAACATCTCCTTTGACTATATGTCCAAATGTGGGGAAGAAGTATAGGGACCTTGATAGGACATTTTAGTGATACAAAATGACATGATTTTTGGCTAAGAACATCTCCAAGTGCCTCACATGTGAGCTGTTGATGGTTGAGCACCATGTTCCAGTAGTTGTTTTCATCCCCTTGAGATCCTTGAGTGGAAATGAGAAGAAATATCCATGTAACTCATGATAGGGATTCCATGGGCAGTGACGAGCCATAATGGCTTCTCTGTGATATTTTACCAAATCATGATGATAATTCACTTCCTTGCTACCAAGAAGTAGAGTTCATTGGAGTGTTTGGGGTACATGTACCTATATGCTTTTTTTACCTTCATGGGGTGAATTCAACTATTGTCTCTGATCATGATGCTCAGTTTACATGATGATTGTGGAAAATGAATATTAAAGTATTTCATGGACTATATGGTGATGAGTATATCCTCCCCCACAGACATGTGGGAAGTATGATCAAACTATGTAGGTGTTGGAGGATATGTTGAGGTCTTTCAAGTTAGACTTCAGCTAGAACTGGTAGGATCACTTTCCCTTAGTAGAGTTTTTGTAAAAAACATCTAACACTCTATTATAATCATCAAACCATTTTAGGAGCTATATGGGAGACCATTTTATTAACACTTTTGATGGATATAGATCAGCAAGACATCTCTTTTAGGTACATAGTTTTTTTAGGTGATGATGGAGAAGGTTCGTGACATCTGTGAGCAAATGAGAAAGTCCCAGTGTAGGAAGAAAACATATATAGATCAAATTCATAGTCCCTTGGAGTTCGGGCAGGGATACCTCATTTTTCTGAGATTATCTCCATGAGGAGGATTTTATAAATTTGTTTGGGGAGGCATGTTGTCCCCATGGTTAATTGGGCTATTCGAGATAATATAGAGGATTGGTGAGGTTCTCACCACCTCGCCTTACCCCCACTGTTGGAGTGGGTTCATGATATCTTCTACATGTCATAGATGAGATGATATGTTCATGGATATAATCATTCTATAAAATAGAGATATAAATACATAAAGAATGAGTAATGTTTTATAGAGCCCCTAGTGGTGATCAATAATCAACAAGAGATGACCCATAATGGATAGAACATACCCTTGGTTTGCATGTTGTATTTGAACGGGAACCTATAGGATAAATCTTGTGAGTGGGAGAACTAGATGTGAACTCAGTATATCATTTTATCTATTTAGTTTTTCTATTTGGGTATTAAAATCATGAGGGAGGGAATAATATAGAAACCCATTTTTTCATGTAAGACTTTGATATATCTATATATATTTTGGAAGCTTGGTTCTGAGACTGCTTTAAATTCCAAGGCCTGGTTTCCCGAAATTAATTTATAAATATATTTTATAATTTTTATACTACTTATGAATAGTTTCGTAAATAAAATGGGATAAATATTAATCAAAATATCAGATAAAAAATCTAAGACCACGATAGAGTACAAAATTAAATTTTTACATTAAGCGCATCCTATAATCGTTTGGAAAGGGGAATTCAGATAAAATGGTAATTGGTGGTACATTTAGTGTATTAAATTAAATATTAATTTAATTAATTATTTAAAATAATAGAACATATTATATCTATAAAATCTCAACTATAGCTATTTTCCTTGGGTTAGCCACATAAAACATGGGTATATTCAAGAGTGTTTTTGCTCATTCTATTAGCGAATCACATCAGACAATAATGAGACTTGGTACCCAATAAATAGAGACATATAATATTCATTAAAAAGTTTTATTATTTGAAATATTAATTATTTTTTAAGTCACATCAGTGACAATGAGACTCTGTATCCGAGCATATCGACATGCAAAAAGAACAGTGACTTTTTTCATTATTTCGTGAGTGCATTCATTGATGAAGAATGATTCAATATCTAGGAAGGACACATGAATTCATATATTTATCACTTATTGATTAAATTATTTATAAAAATCATATTCTAATCTTTGATATATGCTAATTGTGGAATTTTCATAAGCCCATGAATTGAAATTTAATTGGATATTCTTATTTTCTAACCCTGATTATCCATATTCCTAAGATTTGTACAAAAGAATTTTAAAATGATCAATAATAACTTTTTTATTCCATCCCCCCCTAATATATTTTCATTAATCATAATTATACCATGTCATATCAACTAGACATTATTGGGAGGTGCATAGCGAGATCGGGGCACCAAATTTGCACTGCTTTCGTGGTTGATGAAGGAATGATAGATTAAGAATGGATTGTGTTATTAATAATGAAATAATAAGAGGTTTTAATGGATATTAGATCTTTTACTGAGTATAAGATAAATGGATTTGCACAGGTTGAGTGATGAACTTCCCTAGAAAATGGATGTTGATTTCTAACCATCGGATGGTCGAAAATGGGCAATAGTGACTGGATCCACCATTTTTAGAGGATCCGAGACTTGATCTAAAGGAACGGATTATAAATATGAATTAAATATTTCATTTTTGAAATTCTTTAAAAACCCAACTAAATTTAATATATATTAGAAGAACACACAACATGTGACCCCTATGCTGCAGAGGCTAGGGTTTTGAAAAATATAATGATATTCGAACAAGTATCCCTCCTGCAAACTGTGTAACTCTTCCTTAGGTGGATGAATCACATGGGAGAGAACATGGGTAGGACCCATGTGAGAATTCATGGTCAGGGGAATGTTGTTTATTGATTTTCACAGACATGGACACGCTCTTAAGTTGAACCTCCCATGTGGGATGGATGATATGTAGAATCCATACATGTCGTATAGCACCGCATGGGTAGTGAACCATGTACTATCTGTGGATATGGCCTGGTGGGAGAGAGGGGACTCATATAGTGTGTGTCCCCTCACACGTTGTGTACCCCTTGTCTCCTTTTGAAGAAACATTAATATCTTGTATCTCTTTCATTTGGACTCATATTTGGTCCGATGGGTAGTCTATCCTGATGTTTTTCACACAGATCATTATAGAATCTTCTATTGTTTCTTTTAAGATAATATGTGATATATTCTAGTAATTATTAATACTAATTTTATTCTTTATAAGAGCATTGATCAGAAAGGATCACCAGAGGCTTCCTTCCATGTGGTACCATCCTAGAGTATGAGGGCATGTGTTCTCAACCATATGAGTGGAACCCTCATGAATTATTAAGACATAGGTCCTTGGTAAAATTTATTATAACTCTCTATATGGGTTTTTCATGGGTCCTAGTCCTTCATAGTGGTGACCACTTTCAATATCAGGGCATGGATCCTAAATGAACAATAGTGGCACCCTCCAGCTCGGCTGGGCATGGGTCATTGACCTTTCAAGTGGCACACTCCTGTGGTATTAGAGCATGGGGTCTCAATGATAAGAGAGTAACCCTTCTGCCGAGCTAGTATTGGATGTTCTACTATTAGTGTTTCCCCTTCATGTTGTACCAAGGCATGCATCCTCTATGTTGATATTGTTCCCCTCTATTGTGTCGCACATTGATGAGGTGTAAATTCACATGGATGTCTTCGACCGAGAAGTGATGATGTAATTATGGAACTATTGTAGACTATTTTCCTAGTTGGTCTATGATATTGAGATCTCCCCCCTCTCTATTTAGTTTCTTTAGATTGATAATATAAATATATATATATATCATTATCTAGGTTGTTGGATTCTATTTTCTCTCTTTATTTTTTTGATTAGTTCCTTGATTACTATCTATATATTCCTTTTATGTCTCTTAATTCTCATCCTTCATCTTTTGGGGCGTCCTACTAGGCATGTATATACTCACCCCTACATGGGATATGCACACAAATTTAGAATCTTATTCAAATGAAAGATAGGATGGTTGTGACTTCATAGGATCTAAAGAATACCAGTTGAATTTGAACACATAAGATATTCATATCTTAGAGATTAGGATCTATGGTCTCTCATAATTTTACTTTCTATATTTTGATTTTGGAATATATTTCGAGTTGTGTGTATATTCATTCCCTTATCTTTTTAGTTTCCACTATCGTACTCTTTTACACTATATATGTTTTTCATACTTAGTTTCAATTTTAGTTGTTGCATATTATCATTGTTATTCCAATAAAATTTCTCATTAAGATGGTCAGATGCCTATTTGTACAATTATTTTAGAAAAAATAATCCAATTTAGGATTTTTTATTCAACACTGGTCTCCATCATCTGGCACGTGGAGGTGATATTGGGGTATTTACAGCTCGATCACTAGTTAGGGTTGGTTTTTGACACATACATAGAAAATTAGGAATTTATAGTTTTCATAATTTTTAACAAAGTCAAAAGTACCAAAAATAATCATTCTAAAACAATAAATTGTAAATAAAATGTTTCCATAACATATATTTTGGAAATTATACTTTGAGGAGAAAGATTCTGAACCCGAAAGGAAGAAACAACGTCAAATTTTACTAAAAACATTTTCCGTGTCATTTTACATAGAAATGAGATGATTATATTAAAAATAATTGAAAATTATATAAATAAATAGAGGATAAGAAATTATATTTTTTAAAAGGATAATTATAATATAATCCCCCTCTATTTAAATTTAACAAATATAATCCCAAAAGAAAATTAGATTATAACTAAACCATTACATGATGTCCCATATTTCTTCACACCCATTAAAACATCCTATATAATAAACATAACATTATTATAAATATATTATAGAAAAGTAAATATATACATATTTCAATATTTCATTTCCATATATATTTTTTATTACTTTTTAATTGAGAAGTCTTTATTAAAATCATTCATTGGATGAAAACAACATTGTTTTCAATGAATGTTTCAGTTATATTGTTCCAATACTTTCACCTTTTTCATGGTTTAATAATATCCATAATATTAATAATTTCATAAATATCATATTTATTAATTATTTATACTTTTATAACCATTCAAATAAATTCGTGATGAAAAATTACTTACATCACTTCATGGAACAATATTCCATATGTACATACAAGTGATGTTTTAAATTTTTTAGGGATGGAATGAAAACTAGTACATAATAATAAATCATTAAAAAATCATAATTGTATCATATATATTCAATATATATATCCTTATTACCATCTATTTAAAGACGAAATGAAAAATGAATCACATCGCTTTGGGGATGTTTAAGTCCATATATACTCATGAGAAATGTTATCCTTTTTTCAGTGGATGGGTAGGGAATAGAAAATGGATATGAAATAGAAATAAAAATATATCTTTATAGTATATATATTTTTAAAATCATTTTAATATGGTCATATAAAATTTTTAGGATGTCTAATAAGAACAAAACATAAAATCTATTAGTAGGAACATATACATCTTCTTCAGGTATCATCCTTTGAAAATAATATTATTGTTTATTATATGGATATTTTGGGAAGAAATGATCTTAATGTTAATGTATATATATTTTGGGAGAGTATTTGGGTGGAAAACAAAAAATGATAAATTTCTCAATTTGGGTGTATAAGATAAGAGCTGAGGTCCCTTTTTACAAGTGAGGGGAGTGGAGCATTTATAATTCTTAAGTATATTAAAATATAATAAAATCAATATCATGGGATTGTAGATCAATATTAGATTAATATTGACGATGAGACTATATATAATATAAAAAAATTAAATAAGTATGATTTATAAAAATGTTTATTTCATTTTATCCCTTTTCACTTAAGTTTAATCCCTAGTTATCCCCTCTAACCTTTAAGGTAATAATGAATATTTAACTTGATTACTGCACATAATGAAAAAAAATGTGTAACATCCCAGATTTGGGTGCCACCCAAAGGTGTCCGATACCTAATTGGCCACATGACCTTAAGCACATTTCCCCAAATGGCATAGGCTACCTACTAGCACTGAGGGCCTTTAGTGTGATTGGGGGGAAACTATTCCCTCAGTGGTATAGTATACAGATGAGAATAATTAAATTAAATAGTAGCAGAAGAAGTAATACCATACAAAAAAATAAACATTGGAAGATTGATAACAATATGACAACTGTAGCATAGATAAATAATGGGTGTCACATGTGTCAAATAATGTATCCAAATAAGTCACAATTATTAAAATACAATACTGAAACCAAATTATTGAAAATTTGTAAACTCCAATAGCATCGAAAGCCTCATCATGGCCCCATGCTCTCAAGCTCCAACAACAATAATGTACATAATGATGAATGGTGCATTCCATTATCTATAACAGCAACTGTATAATCTATTTGGGTCAAAAATCCATACAAAAATAGTGTGTGAGATGAATCCATGTAAGAAACCACCAAATGATATTTTCCTAACATTCAGTTATTATATATAGCAGGAAAATTGAAAAAATGAAGTAATAAACAAGGAATTACACAAAGTTAACAATCCTATAGTTTCCAATTACATTCATCTACATTTTTTAATTATTCAATCCGTTGAATAATGTAACCTTGAGATCTAGCCTAATATTTTTAACTCCTATAAAATGGTTACAAATAGACATCTCAAAAGTTGATCTAAACAATCATGACTGAGTCCATGAATGGTATTTATCTTGGAAGACTTGTCACAATCAATAAAACTTTCATAAGAACCCAGCTGTGAATGTTCTCACAATCTGACCCCTCTGGTTTATCATTTCATTAAATCATTACATAATGAACCATTGGGAAATCTCACACAGTCTAACCCCTTTGGTCCTTCATAGAACTAATCACTTACAAACTACCACATGAAAAGCTCTCGCTGTTAAAACCCCTTGGTCTACATATCAAAAATAAATTATAATGACCACCGGTCACCTCTCATTGTCAATGACATAGGTTACAAAATTCATTTAATAAGGAACATCTAGGTTTGTCTCATCGTATTACCCCTCTATTGTATAACCACCCAACATCTATCACATTAAATACCTAATGATCAACATAAAAAATAAACATACATAGGTGACCCTACTTTGGGAATCTCTCACATTCAATTCCCCTTGTTCAAACATCAATATGTGAAACACATACATATCATATAATCAATAACTCATTCCTAACAACACGAGGCCTAGAAAACAAAGCATGGTGAGAAAGAATTTAATACCAAACAAACATAATCAATCAAATAAGGTAAAACACACCCATAATCATGGTCTACACCCTTACACATAACCAATAACCCTTTCTCAATCATACAAACCATAGCAGGTCTAAAATAGGGTTAAGTTCCAAAACATGCAAAACCCTAAATATGGGTATTTAAAACTTTTATCATATATAATCCAAAGAAACCCAAATAAAGGCACAATACACCTTCCATGATGTCGTATGATCAACACTCTTGATATTAAATCCTTGAATCATACTAGAATGATGTAGATCATTAAATTTTTTGAAAACTATCATCCTAAAAATACTCATGAGATAAGAGGAATTTGGAAGATATGCTCTAGGGAAAGAGAGGAATCACCAGTGGGAATCTGATGCACTCAATGGCATCTCAATCAGAGGTCATACGATGAATTGAGAGGGGTTTAGAGTTCTTCGGTGTCCTGTTTCTCTCTTGTACAAAACACGGGGAGAAGAAGGGTGTTTTGGATGTAAGATGTGACCCAGCACCAATTTATCAAATAAAATTATAAATACACGGTGTGTTCATTTAATTTACATGTTGTGTACTAGCCTCTATCGGCTCGGGCATTAGGCAGTCTTCCCTGTCACCTAAACAATCAAGTAAAACCGAGTCCAAGATTGTGATTTTGCTTGTTAGACTCATTAAAATCATTCAAACATTCATAATAATCCATCTGTTAAGGTTCTATCAGTCTTACCCCTCTGGTTTAACATGTCATCAACTCAATAAACAATGACCCTCTGGTAAATATCACACAGTCTAACCCCTTTGGTCCAACATAACACTAATCATTTACAAACGACTACATGGGAAAATCTCACTGTCAATTCAACCTTGTTCTACTTAGAAACAAAAAACTATAATGACCACCTAGAGGCTCTAAAAGTTATTCCCCTAGGGTCTAATATACATTTAATGATGACCCTATGGGTAAATCTCATTGTCTAACCCCTCTAGTAAGTGACCACATGGCATCTCTCACAGTCAATACTTTGGGTCAACATAAAAACTAAACATACATAGGTGAACCTACCTTGGGAAGCTCACATAGTCAATTCACCTTGGTCAAAAATTTCAATGTGAAACACAAGCATCTCATATATTCAGTAACTCCATCCTAAAAAAATGAGGCATAGAAAACAAAGCATGCCTAAAATGCATTCTAGACCAAGCAGTCATAATCAATTAAACAAGGGAAACACACCCATAATCAAGGTATAAAACCTTATTCATAACCAATATCTATTTCTTAATCAATCAATCTGTAGAAGGTCTTAAACATTGTTATGTTTCAAAACATTCAAGACCCTAAATATGGGTATTCATGACTTTTAGCATATATAATCCAAATACAAACAAATAAATGCACAAACCACCTACCTTGATGTCTTACAGTCAACACTCTTGAAAATAAAACATTGAATAATCCAAGAATGAATTATATCTTCAAAAAAGTGTAAAAACAATCATCCTTTAAATAGTCACGATATAGAAAGAATTAGGAAGAGAAGCTTCATAGAGAGAGAGAGAACTCACCAATGGGAATCCAATGCACCTGATGGCATCTCAATTGGTGGTCAGATGAAGAATCAGGTGGGGTTTAGAATTATTTAGTGTTCCATCTCTCTCATATATGAAACACAGGGAGAATAATGGTGTTCTAGACAAGAAACATGTACCCGCAATGATTTATAAAATAAAAATAAAATTGTATGGTGCGTTCATTTAATGTACATGTCATGTACTAGCCTCAATCATCCCCCTCATTAGGCGATCATCTAGGTCACCTACATGGCCATGTACTCGGCCATTATATGGCCAGTACATGGCAATACACATCAATTGGATACAAGGTGTGTACTCAAAAGTACATGGTGTGTACATAGAAATTTTCAATTTCTCCCTTTTTCCTAAAAAACACCCAAAATCTAGATCCATACCTTAAATAGAGATTTATGCTCTTACAAAATTCCTCAAATAAATCAATTAATCCCTAAATTTATCTTCCATGGGTAGTGAAGATGACACGTTAAACAACCCTGGAAACTGGGACCTTACACCGGCCTCCCTCTCTTATGTATCGTCTTGTACTCACCAGTGATGCTATAGAACATATACTAGTGGAACAGACCAGCAACGAAAAATATTTGTGTTACGATCCACAATTTGAAAGTGTTCTCCTAAAATGTTGAAACCACCTCTAACTCATCCTCCCATATTGAAAAATGTGAGACGGTTCTAAAAAGTATCGATGTAGCTGTGAAACATGAAAGAAGTCATGCATATCCCTGTAACTCTAAGGTAGCTACAACTGATTGGAAACTAGTCTGGCCCTCTACAAAGCCACAAATGGAAAGATGTATCTTAGTTAAAAGTTCCCATGTTTTTTAATCCCCTTATGTCCCAACGTCAATGTGATACGTAAGAAAACCTGATCCCTGACCTCAAACACCATAGGTCATCTCCGTCGAACAACATAATATTTCTACAGAGATTTTACAATATCTATCCTCTTTAAAATAAACACCACCTTCTCAATAGTCTCCTAGAGAAGAATAATTCCTAGAATTGCTACATATCATGCCTCTAACCAAAAAAGCAGTTATCAATATTGTCTACCGGATAAATCCTCATAATGTAAAATCTGAATCATCCCCTGAAAACAATTTTTTTAAGAAAAATACACATTGGGTATGTGTCTTTCCCAAGAACCCCTGAAATCCAGGAAACATGCTTGATGCATGTCCCCTAAAACCTGAATCATGCACTAAGACTGTCCATTAGTCTAGGGATGGTATGATGTACTCAGAAGTACATGTGTTCCCCTAGCCCTCTATATCCCCTTCCATACACGAGAAGTAAACAGGGCATCCCTATCTGAAACGATAGAGTGTGGATCACCATGAAAACATAAAATCTCCCATATTTATGACATTACAAGATCATCAACATTGATGGGTTCTCTGATTAACAGGAAATGTGAAACATTCGTGAGTCTATAAATAATAAACCAAACTGCATCATTCCCTTATGGATACCCCACTAAACCTGTCATGAAATCCATCACGACTACATTCCACTTCCACTCGTGAATGGGTATCTAATATAAAAGACTGTATGGTCACTGATATTCCACCATCACCTACTAATAGGTGGAACAATTCATAAAAAAACCAGCAACATCCCTCTTCATTCTCGGCCACCATTACTGACATTGTAGATATCAGTACATCATAGTGAATCCAGGATGGACTGCCCAAACTGAGGAAAGAAAATCTCATAATAGTTCCTCGCGTATTTCTGCTGACACCCATACACATCCATGAAAATGAAAAAAATCATCCTTATCAAGGATCCACCAAAGGGTAGGTTTTGTGCAGCACACACTCTCCAGTAGAACTAGGCCTTTGGAATCTGATAGCTGCCTCATTATCACTTGATCTAGTTGAGTAGTGGAAACAGTTATAGAAGGAATAAATGTATTCCTCTACCTATTGTGCACCACCGAATACATCTAAGAGAAAATAGTCATAAGGATCCACTCACTACTGGACTCATGAATTGCATGTATCTGATTCTTCCTACTCAACACATCAGCCACTATGTTTTCTTTACCTAACATGTAGATAAGCTTAATTTTAAAAGACTAAGGTACTCAAGCCACCTATGTTGTCTCACATTCCTATCACACTGAGTAGGGATATACTTGAATCATTTTTTATCAGTGTGTACCAAATAATGCTCTCCCAAAAGATAAGGTCTCCAACAACATAAATCATTCACAACTACTGCTACCTCGAGATCGTGCATTAGGTAATTCCTCTCATATGGAATCAATGGCCGAGACTTGTAAGAAACGACTCATCCCCCCTGCATAAGAACTTCTCCCACACTGATACCTAATGCATCACAGTAAACAGTGTAACTCATTCATGGACCTGGAAAAATCGGTATCAGTGCTGAATTCAATCTCCCTTATAGCTACGAAAATGTGAAATCACTGGAATATTTCCACAAGTACATTGCACTCTTCCTAGTCAAGACCAACAGTGGTACTAATAAGCATAAAATTTGTTCCTAAAGTGTATGTAGTAACCAAATATCCCCAAAAAAACACTATACCTTAAAGACGTTATTCATATCCTCCCCAGAAAATACTGCTCTCACTTTCTCTAGGTCTATTAATACTTCTGTCTCTATGATAACATGACCCATGAAATGAATCTGGTCCACTCAAAAGTGGAACTTTGAGCGCAAAAAATATAAATTATTCTCACTTAGTGTACTGAATATGATATCAATATTGATGGCATAGTTGTGTTGAGTGTGATAGTACATGAAGATATAATCACTGAATACTACCACAATAGAATCCAATTAAGGATGAAACACCTGGTTCATCCATGCTATGAAAATTATCGGTGTGTTTGTGAGACCGAACAACATAACCAAATACTTGTATAGACCATGCCTTCTATGAAAGGATGAATGAGGAATATCTGGTAGTCTAATTCAAAACTAATGATAATTGGATCTCAAATAAAACATTGAGAACACCCGAGCTCCTCGAAGATGATCCAAGAGATCATCAATTATAAATAAGGGATATTTGTTATTGACAGTTAACTAGTTCAGATTCGGATAATCCCACAATGTCTGAGGGTCCCATCCACCTTATTCTCAAAAAAGGACAAGAAAATTACAAGGAGAAGTACTAGGTCAGATGAAACCCTTTTCCTGTAACTCCTTTAACTACTTCTTGAGGTTCTCTGACTCTGATGTTGCCATCTTTTGAGGAGAAATGGAAACTGGTGCCACTCATGAAACAAGATCAATATAGAAATCGACTTCTCAATCCAAAGGTAAACCTGAAAAGCTATCTTGAAAGACATATCTGAAATGATCTACAACTATAGTAAATTTTATCTATGAAGTCCCCTATTCATCCAGATATAAACATTTAATCTATGATGTAATTCCTCCCAATCCATGATGCTCAGGTCCTACTCCGCTCTCTAGGACATCTTATTCTCCCTTGTGTATAAAAGAACCACCCTCTGGTGATGTGAAACTCACCCTGAGGCGATAGCAGTCAATACAGGCCTAAATGGAGAACAACTAGTACATTTCAATAATGAAATTGACTCTTTTCATATCTAATACATAGAGGTCTCATAAGAAGTGACACCCACCAACCTCAATAGGACTCTCCTTGCACTAGTGTACACTAGTATTCCTAATCCCCAATGGAGTGTCTAGCATCATAAAATCTTCATAAGTAATGATATAGAGGCCAAGGATATCCACAATAGCAATAGATATAAAACTATTCGAATCCCCTATATCAAAAAAGATGAAAAGCTAAAACAAGGGAAACTAGAATCTTACCTCTAACTGTAGAGGTTCTCAGATCCTGATCCTACTGGGTCTGCTCCACTTCAATAGAGTGGCCTATATTGTTGCCTTGTAACCCTTCCTGACAACCCTGAGATGATTCTCCATGCTATCACTAAAATCCTATAGCCTGACTACCATGGCCATGACCACCTCCTCATATTGAACGGTTGGACAAACTCCAGTTCTCTGACTGATGAGAAACCCATGGTCCTACTCCTGAACAAGGAGTCATAATTTAACCCTTATCACTAGTTGCTAGTGAGAAAACTTGAAGAAAGTTCTAAAGATGACCCATATTTTAGTAAGATAGGAACTAGATAGCGTCCTCTGGGAAATGAGGTCTTGTATGCCCACTCTTTGTGCACTAGTAGCATACCACCTAGTAACCTGATGAAACATCACACAGAAGCTCCATTCAGGACTTGCTACTATCTATCGAAGGAGTACCAACCATGGATGTTGAACCATCATGGATTGAAGCTCCAAACACCCCTAGATTGTGCTCAGTAATCAGTTCTTAGTTCACTATAGATAACACCAAAGTCAGTCTGAAAACATTCACCAGCGATTGGATTTCATAGGTGAGACCATCCTGAAATCGCTAAGACAAAGATAACTCATCTCCTCCTAGAACAGGTGTGAAATGATGAAGCTCTGTAAAATGAGATGAGTAATCCATCACTGGAAGTATCCCTGCTCCAAATGCATGAACACTATATTTTGATCATCCCTCAACCTCACGGGGTAGATGTGGTCAAGAAGGTCCTCTAAATCTCTTCTCAATCCATATCCTAATGGCGTCCCACCTGTGAGATAACATCGCTCCATCTCTTGGTGGAATCTTGTATCATGTACATCATGAGAATCACCCTCCTCTCTGGAGGCGTCTCCACATGATCAAAGATAGAAAGAAAGGGTTATAAACTTGTCTCTATAGGCAGTGGTCCTCAATCCCCTAAAAAAGTGTGAAGATGCTTCTAGTAGTCCCTAACTTACCATTTCCGGTGTCTATTAATTGCCCTGTATCTAGCGTACAACTGGAGGAAATCTTAGTGGTATGAATTTTCAAGGTCAAGTTTACAATATCCTTCAAGAGTATAAATGAAAAAAACATAGAAGTGAAAGAATATAATAGAAGAAGGAAAGCATTCATTTTTTACAAAACATGGTTACACGGCATGTATAACTATCACATGGTGTGTTCCCTTTAAGCCTTACATGGTTGTGTACCTCTTCCAAAACTAGTCATGTAACACCCCATACACACAATGTGTTCCTTCAATGACATGACATGTAATAGAATATTCCCTCTTTCCCATGTTCATCTATACAACTAGAACTACACAGTTCTCTCTTGGTAACACTACACAATGTGTTCACTGTAAACACGATGTGTACTACATAAGTGACATCCACCCATGTCATTGGTCACATAGCCGATTAATAAGTTGATAACTACAAAACATGTACAAGCTAGAAATGGCATGTAAAACCTAATTTTCATCCACCTATGTCATTAGTCACACAGTTGGATACACGATTCTTTACAACATGATGTGTACAATCTAGACACAGTGTGTTATACCAAAAGTTTCTGAACCCTGTGTCTCTTATGAAAAGGTCAGTCACATGGTCAAATACTACACTTCATGCACATATGGTACACGGTGTGTACTTAGGAAAAGTTTTTTCCGTGAGAATAGATAAACCCATAGTGTGTGTTCATAACACCACATGCCATGTTGTCTCGGTTTTCAGATAGTAAACCTTTGAAACATTTCTGGAACCCTTATAAACATTATGGTTTATCTATGTTATGACAATTTTATAACCATGAGAGCCCATACACCCTAGAAATCAATCTTTTGAATCCTTTTTCAGTTCATGTCATTAAATAATTTAATTAATGTTCAATCGTGATCCTCCAAATTCTAATCTGATAGAGCCCATAACACCTTAGGGAAAAAAAATTGGAATCCATCAAAATGAATCATTACAATTTCCAATACCCTAACAAAATATTTTGTATTGTATTAAGGCTTCTATAACAACAACATGCAATTAGTAATGCATCCTAAATGGCCTTACAAGAATGCATGAAAGGTAATCTCTAGCTAGTGCCAATATGATGAATGAGATGTCATATACTCTTCTCATTGGTTTTCAACAATAATAGAACCTCAATAATTTCAATGATAACAACAAAATACATGTGAATCACCCAACGGTGAAATAAAATATACTTTAACAATTGAAAAACCAAAAAAGTAACAATATTCGATGTAAATTGGATTTTCATTATACACAGGTTAGCTACTCATGGGGATAGCTTATTACCAACTACCTATTCCTTCATATCCCTGTCTATAGGCTCCAAATAGTAAGACAAAGTATAAAATAACTCTGTTGATACCACTTTGTAACGTCTTGGATCTGGGTGCCACCAAAAGGTTCCCCACACCAGATTGGCCACATGGACTCAAGTGTATTTCCCTAAACACTAGCGGATTCTGACTAGAAGAAATGGCCTTGGGTGTGAAAATGGGGAAAATATTACCACATTGGTTGAGTATACACACTATAATAACAATAGTAAACAATTGAAAAGCAGTAATACCATACAAAAATGTAAACAATGGATGACTGATAGTAATATAAACGTTATAGTGTTTATAAATGATGCATGCCACATGTGTCTAGGAAAGCATCCAAACAAGTCATAATGATGGAAATAAAAGACTGAAAAAAGTAAAGAAAATAAGTAAACTCTAACAGCATCATATGCTTCATCATGGTACCATGCACTCCAGCTCCAACATTAATCATGTACTTATTGAAAAAAGTCACTTTCCCTTAACTATACCTGCAACCATATGATCTATTTGGGTCCAAAATCATGACCCAAATAGAGTGTGAGAATAATAACAATAGGAAACCACCAAAATATATGAGCCTAAATATCAGGGAATATATATAGAAATAAATATGCATAAATGAAGCATTAAACTAAGAAGTAATCTAAAGTAAACAATCCTATAGTTTTTAATTACATTCATTTACATTTATTTATTACTCAACCTGTTAAATAATGTAACCTCAGGATCTAGCCTATGCTTTGTATCCCATTGTATGATATTAACAAATAAATTTCTCAAAAGATCATCTAAAAATCATGTAAAACTATGTCCAAACTTTTGATTTGTCTTTTAAGACTCAACAAAATCATTCAAAAATTCATAATAAACCCTTTGGGAATGTTCTCAGAGTCTGATCCCTCTGATTCAACATGTCCTCAATACGTTAACTAATGACCCTCTATGAATTCTCACACAGTCTAATTCCTTTGGCCCCACATAGTACTAATCATTTTCAAATGAACACCTAGGCAGCTGTCACATTCAATTATTCATTGGTCTACAAAGAAAAAATAAACTACAATGACCACCTAGAATCTCTTTCAGTCAATTACCTAGGGTTCAAAATTCATTTAATAACGACCCTCTGGGTAGCTCTCACGGTCTAACCCCTCTGATCTCTGTCCACCTGGAAGCTCTCATAGTCAATAACTCTAAGTCTTCATAACAACTAAACATACATAGGTGACCCTAATTTGGGATGATCTCCTAGTCAATTACCCTTGCTCAAACATCATAATGTGAATCACATGAATCTCATATAATCAGTAACTCTATCCTAAAAACACGATACATGGAAAAAAAGTAAGCCAGATATGAATTCTAAACCAAATGTCCATAATCTATAAAATAAGGTAAATGCGCCCACAATAAAGGAAAAAAACCTTATGGATAACCAATAAAACTTTCTCAATCAAACAATCCAAATCATGTCTTAAACATGGTTTAGTTCCAAAACACGTGATACCCTAAATATGGATATTCGACACTTTAAGAATATATAATTCAATGACAACCAAAGAATGGAAAAAACCACCTACAGTGATGCCATATGATCAACACTCTTGGATTTCGATCCATGAATTTTCCTATAATGATGTAGATCTTCAAAAGGTGTAAAAATTATCATCCTTGAAATGCTCACAACATGGGCGGAATTGGGAAGAGAGGCACTAGGGAAAGTGATACATCACAAGTGGGAATCCAACGCACCCAATGACATCTCAATCAGAGGTTAGATAAAGAATCGGCAGGGGTTCAGAGTTTTTCAATGTTATTCTGCTCTACTGTACGAAACATGGGGAGAATAACGGCATTCAGAATGTGAGACTCATCCCCGGACTAATTTTATAGAATAAAAATAAAACAACATGCTGTGTTCATTTAATGTACATTTCCTGTACTAGCCTCAGCCGACCCTTGCATTAAGAGGTCTGCTAGGTGTCCTACAATTCCATGTACTTGTATTTTACCTGGCCTGTACATGGAAATACGTGGAAACCGGGTACATGTCATGTACTCGAAAGTATATCTCATGTACATAGAAAAAATTCCCATTTCATCATTTTACCTCAAAAACACCTGAAATCCAGAACCATACCTGAAATGAATATCTGGGTTCTAAAAAAATGAAATTGAATGAAAATATTATATTTTATTATAAATATAGAAACCATTATATCATTTTCAAAATATTTAAGGAGATAAATTTAATTTTAAAAGAACTGTGAAAATAGAATGAAAACAAATTTAATAAAAATCCCTTTTAGACATAAAACTGAGTTTATAATTATTAATTTCTTATTAATAATATTATAATAATGTGAATATATTTTATTTAATATATTAAATACACATATCATTAAAATAATTCATCAATACATATTAATTTGATTAATTATGATAAAATTCTTTAAGCATAATAGAAACATTTTTTTTGAAAAATAACTATTTTCACCTTCTAGTGATTTTATCTGTACTTATATACAATTGGTAATACATATATGAATTAATATTTATTATTTTATTTTAAATATAAATATATGTCATCAAAATCATATTTCATTATTAATTTAAATATTTACCATATTAAAATATAAAATTCTTCGAAAATTTGATATTTAATATAAAATGACATCATTTATAACATGTAAAATTCGATACTTGTTTCTAATGAATTAATCATTAAATTTTAATTAAAGAAAATTTAAATACATATTTTTCATTATTAATTTACACTTATTAATACCCTATAATCTAATTGATATGTGATATTGGTCACATTTAACAATAATAATTCAATAGTATATCATGGTTTATTTAATTTTAGTATTTTATGTAAATAAAGATGTTGAACGCAATAAATTTATATAAAGACGTATATATTATAAAATATTTGGGTGTTATATGTTGTGTGGACAGTTTGTCTGTTTTATGATAATTTAATTATTTCCATAGAGTTGAAAATTCCCAAGCTCAGTTCCCTAATCTGAATGGAATAACAAAACATGCTGCAACATAGGGATTTTCTCATGAAATACCAACTTAATATGAGGCATATGGTCTGGTGGACCCTATGTGATATAATAAACCTTCAATATATGTGACTAAAATTAATAATTTTTGGTCTTAGGGCCATTGTGGTGTTCCCTTTTAAGATACACTATGATGAGACTAAAATTTCATAAATAGAAAAATTCAAATATTTTCAATCCTAGGTCACTTATGGGATAGAATATAAAACTCTGACCAGATCCTAGATGGCGGATCATAGGGAAGATTTTTTCAAGGTGTGGATATTGTACAATGAATATAATGTAAAATTTTAAGGTATAATTTTACAGGGGTTCATAATTATTGGATGTGTATGCATACAATCTATTCAATGTGGTTCTTTGATCATTTAGAGTAACACTTCTAGATATTTTCAAGGGTTAAAATTTTTTGTTACCATGTTATGATACGGTGATCCCAAAATTTCATATGGTGTCAAATTCTTAAATTTCATCCTCAGCCATCTTATTCAGTGTGGGTTTAACCATTTTTCCATGGGGTCTAATTTTTTAGCCAAGTTAAAATATTAGGGGGTTCCACATTGGTTTACGATTTTATCAGCACCATGTTGGGTAAATAATTTAAAATATGATGAATTTTGAAATTGGTTCCTCAATTACAATTATGATGTGAAAAAATTTATTTTCTTGTGACCCATGTTACATTTAAAAATTATATTATGATTCATATCCAATTAATTCCATCATCTTAATATAATAGTATAAAAGTACATCTCATACTTTTTGGAGGTTTAAGGATCTCAGTATGACAGTTTGAGGAGAAAACCCTAGAGCTTCTACAAATTTAAATTTCTTTAAAAATTATAAAATAAAAAAATTAATGAAAAATGAAAAATAAAAATGAACATGAACATTATTTTCATCCCAATCAATGATTTATTAAAATTCAAAAAAATAAAATACATTTTTTTCTTTTAATCAAAATAAAGGGAAAATAAATAGAACACTTGAGAATATTTATTATAAGGATTGATGAAAATTATGTTTTCATTGAATTGTTACTACTCATTGTTTTAAATATCCACATCTCCATAAAAAAATAATTTCATAATCATAGAATTTTCCAACCATCTGGATTTTAGTTTACTTTGAAATAATCACCAACAAGAATAAACAAAAGTATATTGTATTACAAGTCTAGATTCTTCCTTTGAATGTATTGGTTGTACAAATTCCTTATTCTGCCATTTTATATTGTGTAATTTTACAAGGGATCCCTTGTGATATATAAAAGATTATCCAACCCTAAAAAAATTTCTTCCTATTATCATCTACCTTCCAATTCATAGTATTAGTAAAATAATATAATTTTTAGGTGAGTTACATTAATATTTGGAATGGTTTTATATATACTAACATGAATATATAAATTCCCAATAGTGTATTGTAGGTATTTCATTGAGACCAAAATTTATCAATTATTTTTTTGAATGAATCTATTTTGCAACCATTAATAGTATTTTATAGAATTTACATCAATTCTTAATTGTATTGATCCATTTGGAAACATATTTTTGGATAAATGGGGTGCTCAAATTGTTTTGAACCCCGTGTTTCTCTATAACTCCACTCAATAAGGGGTTTTTGAAATTCATTACTCAATCACTCCAATCTAGGAAAATATGTTTTATTTATTTATTGAGAACCTTTGTTGTGTTGGAAAATGTGGCTTTCAATTCAACCCAATTTGAGATATAATCTACCCACATAAGTATGTATGTGTGGAAGAAATAATTGGGTAAAGGATCCATGAATTGTATCACCCTTATATGAAATATGTCGACCTACATGATAAGGTGTTGTTATATCTAATATCTTTATCTAATTTGACCGTAAAATTTATAACATATATATGCTTATTTGAAACACAATACACCTTTGTGTAGTGATGTAAAAAAATCTTTTTAGATTCTTGGAGACTATTCTCTTTTATCTATAGAGCCCTCTCAATAGTGGGGAGGGAGGAAAAATTAAAATTAATTTGAATTTATTCCCAATCACACATCGACAAATCATCTCATCAACAGCTACATTAAAAGTAAAAGATCACCCTAAAAGTTGATGAACCTCAACTAAGAACCTCTCTATTTGTTAGAAAATAAATTTTAATAAATTATTATCAAAATTTAGGAAATATTCAATGTCATAAAAACTTGTTTTTATATAAGATCTTATATAAATAATTATCTATATAGAAATTCAAATTTAATATCAACATTCTTTTGAAAAATTAAAAGGGGGAAACAAAATATTTCAATGATTATTAGAACATATGTTATACAGTCTCATATTGTATATTATTTCAGTATCATACTCTCAGAGAAAAATTATCTAGAATATCTTGATTTTTTTGGTGTCCTTAATTTTTCAAAAAAAAAATTTAAGGTCCATTATCAATATGGAAAACTACATTGGAAGGAATAATATAGGTTATGAACATATCTAAATAAAATACCAATATAATTGTTCTTATCTATGTTTTCTAGTAATTGAATTATACTTTAGTTGGGGTCCTACTAAAATAGTAAATCCTTCTAAAAATATTTTCCACTCTTTTTCCCAAAACTTCCCATAAACCATAGTCACATTCACCACACATCAAAATGAATGGATCCTCCGAATTAAGTGGTGGAATAATGTATGTAATTATCATCCTTGTATTACACTCCTAGAAGGCTTAATTGTGATTTACATGAAAAATAAACTTCTTATATTTGACAGGAAACCATAAATTGTAACTTTTTGAAAATAATTACATAGAACATCCCTTCATATCATTCTAATATAGAGACTATATTTTTTAGATATACCTCAAAGTATTTGGCTAAAAATTTAGAAATCATTCCTGAATACCTTAACAAATTCCTCTTCCACCCCATGGAAGATAGGTTTCAGGCATATATGAAATGTAGTGGTTGTATTACACATGTATAATTCCATGTTTCAATATGTGAAGTTCCCATAGGTTCATGAAAATGTGGTGTTTTCCTCGTCATCCATTTCCACTAGTATTTGGTTGAACCCATAATAAATATCCAAGAAGTATTAAAAATCATTCCTATAAAGTCATTCCAACAATTAGTGGATGGATTAGTGGGTAAAATTATCCATTGTTATTGAATCATTTAGCCTCTTTTAATCTACACTAACTCTCCATTGCATCACTATTTGGTTTGAAATATTATAATCATATTTCATTACAATGATATACTCTCCTTTCTCTGGTATGACTTAAATTGGGAGAACCCATTCACTATAAAAATGGGGTAGTTGATTTGGGTATCTAATTGCTTCAACACCTCCTAATTCACAACTTCCTTCACAAGGGGTGTCAATATATATTCGGGTCGTCCTGTTAGCTTACTGTCTTTTTCAATCCATACGTTGTGTGTATAAAGAGACGAGATGATACCTTGAATATTAGAAATGATATTGTGATACCCTTACTTATTTTTGTGAACGTTAATTATTTAGTGTTTTTTATATTTTCAAGACATCATCACTAATAATAACTATTATTAGTTCCCCTTTTACAGAATTTGAATACGATAGGTTTTTTAATTGTAGTTTAATCACTAACATTAGTAGATTTATGATTCATCGAACAAAATATGAAAAATAATACCACAAAATTTTCTTTCCTACTACAAATCCATCTTATTTTTTCATATAATCATCACTTTCCATTATGTTTTAATCCATTACATTATCAAATATCTCTGTAATATATTCTTCTTCTTCATAATTCATTTCCAATGATCAATATATTTCTTCAACAGTGGTAATAGTATGTGAATATTCCTATAGGTCTCTATGTTTAACTACATCTGTGAGATTAAGTTAAAGCTAAAACTCTCCAATAAAGAAATAGAAAAGCCTTTATTAAAATAAATGAGTTATTTCTCCATAACCATAAAATTATGAACAATAATGATAATATTAACAACCCAGGTACTTATAAAATATTTGTTTCCTTTTGGAATTAAATAGTAAAATTCATCATAAATGTATAAAGAAATAAGTGGTATTTAGAGAAATTAAGGAATTTATACAAATAAAATAGTAACCTCACCTATGAATACATTATTAAAATTTATTTATCTTATATGTGAAAATATGATATATTTATATCATTTAATAAGTATGTAAATGTAATGGAAATGATAAATTAAGCAGCGACATTTTTGTGGAAAATATTTTTTAAGAATTTTATAATTATGATAAAGATTTAAAATAAAATTTATTTTTCTAAAATATTTAATAATATAATATTTTTGTGTGTTATTATTATAATATAATTTTAAAGGACAAGAATATTTTTTATGGTGTTATAAAATCAGTTATAATTTTAAAATTACTATTTTTTGAATGGATGATGATTTTAATTAAAAACTAAATTTATCATATATTAATAATTATTTTAATAAAATGGATTCCATTTCTGTATTCTAAATATTGATAAATGGTTAGGGTTATTTTTTTTGTTTTTTCTAAAATAGTTAACTTTTTGGTGAAAAGTAGAATACGGTAATTTACAGTATAAGTTAAATACATGAATTATTGTGTTATGGTTCATGTATGGGTTATGTAAGGACTATTGTTTAAAACTCACATTCACTAGTTATTTTATTTATTCTTAATAATGAAATCTATTCATAGTCTTGATTCAAAATAATAAACTAATTAATAAAATAATAAATAAAAACACACCTCCCCTTCATTATAAATTCGACACCTCGCCAAATATTCTCCTCACACATAAAATCAATGTATCTGGTTTAATTTATACCTATTTCTCTAACCAAGACTCTTCCCCACATCCTAGACCTTATGGTCAAACAAAAATGCTAAAAATAAGTGCTTTATGGTGGTTATCAAGTAGATGAATTCAATAGGTAAAATCCACTTTCATTTTCATTTATTTTCAGTTTAATTTATATTCCTCTCATATTCTCTCTTTACCTCCCCTCATCTAAGTGATATGATAACTACATTATCTTATATATACCTAAATTTTTTTGTGTAAATGGTATATCTATAATCAAACTACTCCTATTCTTTTATTACTCTATAAAATGAAACCATCATCTGTGGCTTATCAATTCACCACCTTCATGAATGTTGAGTATCATTTTCATTTACCACCTTCACGGAAAGCAATAAAACAATTATTATGGTTAAATTATATTTTATTACATGTATTATAAGTTATATAGTGTTCTAAAACCAATATATAAACTAGATATTAAATAAAATGATATATGTTCACGATGGTCGTAAAAACTACCAAAATACATTAAATCATTTTCATTAATGTTTTATCTAATGATTAAACATTATATAAAAAAAAGAAATATAGAATTTTTTTTGGAATGATATTAATAACTTACATGTCCACTTATGGAATTATTCATAAATTCTAAAATAAAATCCATAATTAACCAACCATGGAAACCATTCAATAAATGCACCTAAAAATTTTAAAATAACAAAAAATTTATTAATAAATGGTTGAAAGTTGTTATAAAAATATAATATAAGGTATAATTGATATTAATATTGTTCTTTTATATATTAATACCACTCATTAAACCATTATAAAAGATTATTGAACATGTTTTACGTAAGATGAACCTGAGGTAAGGACCATTTCTAACAAAATCCTCTTTTACTTTATTTTTTTACAAAATTCAAAATAATATTTTTTCACATATGGAATAATTGGCCACTCCCACTTTCATGTCACATTAATGTTTTTATTTTTTCTTTTAAATATTTTATGGTAATTTTCAATGAAAATTTTATCCTTTATATGTGTTCAGTATTCTTTTATTAATTGACATTAACCAAAGAATGATTTTCATGATGAAATTATTTATATTTTTTGATTATGTTATGTTTCTTGAGAATTGATTATGTCAAAGTGTGGGACCAATATATCATTACTATTCTTTGTTAATGTTTATTTTGTATGTTTACCATGCTGTTTATTCTATGTGTAACTGTGATGGTCATTTCATAAGGTAGTTTTTAAGGTTACATTAAAAGGTCTCCATTAGGGTTACAAATATTTTGGTAGCCAAGAGGGTTACAATTTAAAGTATGTATTGTCATAAGTTTTCCAAAAAATTTATTATTTTTTCTTGTTTTATTTCAATCTCTTATTTTCACAATGTTTGTATGCTGTATTTTTCGGTTCACATGTATTTCATTGTGAAAATGATTTCATAGGTTTATATGTATTCATGGAATAAGAGTTCATTTATCTTTTATATCCCGTATTGAGATTTGTTTGTCATCCCATGTTTTTTAATGTTTTTCATAGGTATTAAGGGTTTATAAGAGAAACGTAGAATCCAAGGTGAATGACATGAAAACATTTCATGAAATGAACTCATTATATATTTAAATCATTTTTATTATGGGAAAAATGGATACTATTTTAGTAGTATCTAATTTGTTTACCTGTAGGATTATATATATATATTTTTTATGTCATAATTATTTAAAACTATGAACTAAAAAGTTCATTGGGAATATAAAAAATTAAATTATAGTTAAATTAACTAGATCGTGTAATGTGTATGGCTGATTCCATATAATTAGGCTATCTCCCCCTTCCTCTATTTCCCCGATAAGAAAATAAATATAGAATCTGAACATCCATACCATCACCAAAACATATTCAAAAATACCAATTTAGTACTTCTATAATATTTCTAGGAGTTTTATGGAAAATATTGTGGGATAAAAATTTCTTAGAATAATATTTTTCAGTAAATTTAGTTACATCATGTTGGAACTATCACCAAGGTTTAATATGGAATTTCTTAAAGATCATGATCTAAGAGTGATTTGAATTGATAAATAACTCATATCACAATGATTCGGTGGAATTTTCCATTAAAAATAACTGATATTTATTAACTCAATATAAATCATTGTCAATACCTCAAATATTTTATTATTTAATATGTTTTCCTTTAGTAAGATGACATCTTTCAAAATATGGAAACTTTTAGTATTTAATGAGATGACAATATGAAGTAGTATAAATATCTCCATAAAATTTAATGCTACTATTTTATCTACCTTTCTTTCATACTATATATAAATGGAAGGTGTTCTTATTATGGTTTCACATTTGGTTTCTTTGTAATTTCTTTCATGGTTCTTACTTCATCCACTAATTTATCTTTTCATGGTTGTTAAATGGGTTCCTTCTCTTTAACATCTTATTCATTCTCTACTTATTCTATAACATTCTTTATATTATTTTCCATATTTTTCTTATTGGTGTCCATATACATCATCTCCAATATATTTATCTTAGTTGTAGATATTGGTTCCTCTATCGACACATCTTTATTACCCTATATGATACCAAGTGGACACTTATATAATTTTTCATAAAGATATCGCAATATATGCATGATATTTAGAAGAAATCCTTGATAATAATAAATGTAATATTAAATATTTATAAGAGTAGAAAAAACATGATATAAGAATAAGTAATTCTTCATAATTTTTTTCATCACTAATTCCTTGAAATAAGGTTGTTCTTTTTATGCATATAGCTACAAATGTTGGGGGTATTATAAATATTGTTTCTATTATTGTGTAAATTGTCATCTAGAAAGACAATTTTGATTTTACACATAGGGATTACCGGTAGAAACATTGGAAATATTATTTTTTTCTACTCCATTTTCTCCATCATTTATTTTGAATCCTTGACCTCGTTTTTTCCAAATTTATTTCTATAATATGGTTTAGATAGTATTAAATGATAAATCTCACATAACCTATGGTATTTTTCTTCATTAAAAAATAGAAATATTAAAAAAGATTTGTACATACACAAATGTATCAACAATGGAAAAGTTTTCTCATGGTTTTTTCACATTGGTTGAGAAATTTTATAAATTTATCTATCTTTTATGTCAATGCTTCTATTTAAGTGGCTAGCTTGGGGTATTTTTGTACTTGATAAACTCCTCACATAGGTGGACCTATTTCTCCTTACTATTGAGATATTTTATCTAAAATATTATATAATATGTCTCACTTTTAATTAGGTATCTTGTTTTTGAATCCTTTTATAGCCCCCAAATCATCCACCACCAAAAAATTATGCAATAAAAAAAGTAAAAAGTGTTAAGATATATACAAATAAATATTTTATTCTGTGTTCATTAATGTAATAAATATTTATATTTCTCATAATTTCTTTTAAATGGATCCACTACAGTTCAGAGAAAAAACATTGGTATCAGTTATCTTACATTATTTCTTCTCCAGTAAGACGTAATTATCCAAGATTCTATGTGAAATATGATACCATGAGGTGATATATCCAAATGGGTATGACATCAACCATTCTTTGGATTACACCAACAAGGAGAATGGAAAGGTTTTATGTTTGATTTAATCATCAATCACTCTATTATTTTTTATGGAATCTAAAAACTATAAATAAATTTTTGAGGGGTCATATGGATCATCATTATATTATCCTTTTAACTATACCATAATTTATAAAATCTATAATAAAATCCGATTTATCATAACTTTTTTAGCTTGGAAAGGAGGTCTTTATTTGTTTAGAGTGGTTCCATCAGCAGATAGAATTCAATAATCATTGAGATTCATATCACATTTTTTTAGTCTATGTAGTTGATGTTTTTCATATATTGCTGTATCAAATATGAATAATGGTTCATCACTACTATTCTGTAGTTTTGAAGAAGGTATCTCTTGATCTAAATGTGAAATTACATTGTTTCAGTAGACTCTAAACAAATTGATTGAGTTCATGGGTTGTCACTTATATATAATGAACTTATTGAAAAAATAAAATACACTTATATGTGTCAAGGAGAAATAATTGAATATTGGAAAAAGTAATGAAAATATTGAACCAGTTAACAAAAACTAGACATTTGATCTTACTTTATTATCATTCCCTATAAATGGTACCACAAACTAGATACACCCATTAGCTTTATCATCTCTTATATTTGTGGATACAATGTTTATAATTTAACATCATAATCCCTTATTACTAAAAGCCCAAAAATATAGTATTCAAATGGAAAGTACCAATGTTAATCAACTCGGAATGGTATGCGAATCCTACCTTTTTGGGGTTTTCTTAATTATTTGTTTAGAAATTTTTTAATATGAATAAATTTGAAATAAATTATAAAAAAATAAAAACAATGCACATTTCTATAAATGAAACCATTTTATAAAAATATTATGGAGGTAACATGTTTATTGGATGTGTTTTAGAGGATTATAATTTCATTGTCTTATGAAAAAATATGGTTGATTAGTTATGATATTCTCTAAGAATAATAAATTTCCATATATTATGTGTAAATTAATAATACCTAAATTCATCCAATTTATTATCGTCTATGAAATATAACTAAACTGAAATGTATTAAATTTAGATCTAATAAAAAAGAAGAATAAAGTTTCCTCCCACAAGTTCATCCTTCCTAACTATATTATTGAATCATTATTAATTTCCACTTCTCTCAAAGAGAAACTACGTAATGAGATAATAGTTTAGGTTCAATGTGGTTCCAATTCAATGCATGAAATCAATATGAAAAAACAATCATTCAAATTTTGACACCACCATCGTACACATGATCCACCATATCATTAGAAACTAATCCATCATGGTAGAATTTACATATATCATGAGGGAATGAGTGTTCTCATGGGATGGAAGAAACATTCACATGGAAAGAAGAATAAAAAAATGATGCAAGATTAGGAGAAAAATAAAACTGATATTAAAAATTCAATTCAGATTCCTTAGTAAAATTCCAAATATGAATTTTCACTCAATATATGATGTAATACACCAATAAAAGTTCCTCATTTCATCCACACCAACATGAATTATTCAAAACAAAAAAAATTTAAAGACCTAATCCTTATCATGTCAAAATAGGTAGGTTATGATATAACTCATTCAAATCATTGAACCAACCTCTGATTATCGATCCAACTTAAATTAAAAAACAAATCACTTAGGAAAAAATAGAAATCAATTATGATGGAAAGAGTGTTCCAAAGGTATAGAAAAACATGCACAATGAATTATGTGTTGATAAAATCATGCAAGAGAAGTGAAAAACTCGACTAACATTAAATATTCAATTAAATATCCACAGTACAAATCCACACATTAAGGTTATCATTATATACATTTTGGTATTTTATAAAACAATCCAAACATGTTCAAAACCCATATAAAATTTTCTGAAAACATAAAATATTAAAATACCTTGGATTATTCTTGTCATAAGTGGCAATTTGCGCCATAAATCATTGATTTTTTTTGGATTTTTGTGCATTATTAACCAACATCCTCGTAATAATCATGAGCTATGGTATGAAGTAAAATGATCATCATTAAAAATATTTGATATCTTAGATACCATAGAATGGATTATAAAAAATATAAACATAGTTTTAATCTCTTTAAATATTCCCTCAAATAGGATATAGTGTAGTGATATCATTATAGCATGAAATTATTTTGTGACAACACCACGGATTTAGGATTTTCATGACTCCCTGTGATAGGGTATGATGTTAAAAACATGTTTCATTATCATATTTTCCACATTTTATATTATGAAGTTCAGTTGGGTTGTGGAGTTTCTCATTACATTATTGTATCATCATTATCTCCCCACAATTAATCTTACACCATGTTGTTTGCAATATGACTTTTTATGTCATGAAAATAAATTTTATTCAGTTCCATTGTATACCCTTACATATCATCCTTTCATCATGAATCATCCATTATGATGTGATTTAGTGTTCTTCACATCCCTCAACATAAATGAGTTCAGAATAAGCTCCAATTTTTTTGTCAAAAAAACATAGCCCTTTCCACAAATGGTAATGTGTATATTTAGAGTGTATTTTTGTGTTGATGACTTCCTCCCATTTTGAAAACCATTAGTTCTATTATAAATCATCAACCCATTCTAGCTATGATCGTGAACCATGTCATTTCTTATGGCCCAAATATTCCTCCTTGCACATTTTTTAAATTTCCCTAGGTTGTGTGCCTTTTCTACCTCATGTTGTTTGTGTCCAAGGTTGACTCACCTAAGATTGAACCCCATTTTTTTTCCTCTTGAGCTCTATTTATGCATGTTTCATTCATTACGACATTGCTAACACTTATCAGAATATTAACAAGGATATTATTCATTTATTACATCTTTATTTGTCAAACACATTCATTATTGAGTTATTGAAGGGTCTTCACTATGAGGTATTTCTGATTCTATACTCTAAAATTTCTCTCAATGTAGTTACAATGTAAATTGGAGATTACGATGTGAAATATCTTAAATTCATTTAATTTTTAATATAACCTATAGTACACTATATTTCTCTATTTTATACCCAAAAACATTAAAACCCAAATATTATGTATCATATAATCAATTAAATAATCATAATCATGGCCTTATAGTAATCTTGTTTTCGTGTTATCAAGGATACTCAAGAGAATGTTTTCCAAAACTAATACATTCAATTGGTGTGAGATCTTCGATGGCATGGTGGATTAAAGGAGAGAACATGGTTTCAAGGTTCCCATATGAGAATTCAATATTTAGAGTAATTTATTTGATTATTCTTGGGTGGGTCATACTATATATTAGAATGATAAAGTAATAAACATATATTGATTGTTTGTACGATGAATATTACTATGCATATAGTTCAGGAAATTCAACAATGAATTTTTTTTTGAGTTTTTATTATTGATACATAGATTTATTCATTCATTGGATTTTAGAAATTTTAAGGGTATTTTTTGCAACACCCCAAGTTTCCATAGTTTGTTTCCCTTTGAAAAATTCAATAGCATGCATTGTATAAAACTTCTAGATTCTTACACACCACGACCAATCAAACTAGCCATTATGGATAGTAATACACACTTTTTGAAATTTTATAATTTTTTCCCAAATTTACATAATATTTTGATTTGGAATATCAAAATTATTTTAAGGTGAATTTTTGGTACTTTTCTGAAAACTTTCAATTTTGGATGAATAGTGAAAATACTAAGTTTTAATTAAAAACAACATTTTTAATCGAAATAATTTATAGTGTGAAATTATAAATTTTATTTATTTTAAAGTATAATTAAATTATATTTTAATAATTTAATATAATTTAGGTCTTTGGATGTAATTTCACATTTAAACTGGACAAAAACCTGTGTCAATATTTTGATAGTTAGGATTTCTTTAAAACACGTTTTTTTGACAATGGGAAATAATTGTAAATAAAGCTTTTTCCACTTATGTGTTTTGAATTTTCAAAACTGGATTCCATATTTTTAATTAGCTGGTCCAAATTCGGTAAATATGTATTTTTATTTTTATTCATTATGAATATTTACTTCCGTAAATATTTTATATACCTTTGTTAAAGGGTAAATCTAATAAATATTGATAAAAAATTATTATTATAATAATATTAAATTACACTAACATGTGTCCTATTCCTATTTGTTGATACATGCCTTACAATAATCATCCTTGGTTGTATTTTGGGACCACATGGACCCACTTGAAAGTGATAATGACACTTTATATTAATTAATTTAAAGTAAAGACAAAAATAACATAAACATATATCTTTTAGTAAAATAATTTTTACAAGGGCTTATTTAAGTAATATCTTCTACTATAAATATTCATTTACAAGATATAAAAATATACTACATCATCGTATATTATTTATAATTTTTATACATAAAAAAATTTAAATTATTTATAACACAATAATTATGAATTGTTTACCTCATTAAATAATGATTTATGTAAATGAGATTATACATATTTAAAATATCCCAAACCTTTTCAATTATAATTGGATGATTTTATTTATAACATTAGTCATTTAATCATGTACTTTAATGGCTTTTAGACTTTTAGAAACTGAATTTTATTATATAATAAATTATTATTTTCAAAAATTCCTAAAGATCCCCTCCCCCCTTATAAAAAGCCCTCACCTCTAACACATTTCTCTAACCTTTCAAGACCCTTGTCTCATCCAAAATCTTCCCAATTAAGGTCCCTACATCCCTCTCTTCCTTATATAAGCCTTAACATTGCCATAAGAATCTTCAAGGTAGCCTTTTGGATCAAACCAAAGGGAGTTACCCAATTTAAACGTAATATCTCCTCTTAAGTTCTTTTATTTTATTTTACTTATCCAACCCCCTAAACTCTCTTTATTCATTTATTTTATAAAAAATCAGTATCATTAATATAAATGGGTTTTTTTAGTATATGTATTTGAACTACACTTACACACACATCCATCTAATGGGTATAGAACATAATGTTTTTGTGGATGGCGAACTACTGCCTCACGAAATGATGGTTGTTCAATATTCTACTACAAACTCTTATGGTGGATATTATGATGTAAATATAATTATATATGTTATTTATGATATTTCTTTATATATAATTTTATTTAATTATCTTCTATATCATACCTTTATTCTTTTCATGTTGTATATATTCGATAATTTCATTTGAGGAAGTGCGGACTACCGCCCCCATAATGTGATATGACTCATTCATACCATACATGGAACATATAAATGATGGTGTTAATGAACATATGTAACATATATAAAATTTTATATTATACATGAATAATAATATACTTATGTATCATTTAGTCTTCTTTCCTTATAAAGTAAAAAAATTGAAGTAGTGTCCGGGCATACGTACGGATTACCGTCTCCATTAACGTGATGAGATTCATTCCCCATCATAACCATTCAAGAATAATGTTCATTTTATTAATAAAAATATTATTTATGAACATTATATCATTATATATATGAATCCAATACAACCTATCCATAACAAAACTGACTTAAGTAACAAATTATATAGAGGAAAATGTAACGCCTCAACCCCAGTTACCTAGAGTCGGTGCATTATTATGTAACATTGGCATGATCACAAAAGATCAAGTCTAAAAAGACTGATTAGTTTAGTAGCCTTGGAATCAATAGATACATTCATAAGGTTTTCATTACATCATAAAGTGAAAAACTAAAATAATATAGTCTCCATAGTCCACACTCATATCCCCTTCAAACTATCCCAACAGGTCAATCATAAAATATTTCTTCACATCCATGGAAAAATGAAACATAGAAAGGGGTGAGATCAGATGCTCAGTAAGGATAACAATATAGCAGAAGGTTTTATAAATAAGAATAAACATTTGAGGAAATGTATAACTAAAAAAAAGCCTTTAAAACTTGAACTTCAGAATAATATGGCAAATATAAAACGGAATAATTTCATTTACTTTTTCACATGGATATTCTACTAGTCGAATAATCGCATGAAATATCACTAACCACTTTCATAATGATGAAAGTGCATAATTACGAACATTAATTTCTATGTCAAGGCCTCATGCCAAGACTTGAGGGAGAACTGTAACTGGAACCCAACCCGGAGAGCCTCTGTAACCAGACTCCATCTCGGAGAGCCTCTGTAACCGGACTCCAACCTAGAGTGCCTCTAATAACTGGACACCGACCCAGAGTGCCTCTAATAACCGGACACCAACTCGGAGGGTCTTCAGTAACCAGACCCCAACTCGGAGGTCTTACTTTTACTGGTACCCAACCCGGAACATACTAGTCCAATACAATCATCTTAAGAAGAGGATGAAATATAACATAAACAATCCTATTAAATCTAGCATATGAAATGCCAAAACATTAATCATAAACCATTGATGGAATAAAAATAACTCATCCACAGTCAAACATATCACAAAACCTAAAATAATATATGGAAGATTTGTATCATAATAAATCAACTTCAAGCGAGTGTAAAATTTATCAAAAGATATTGACATAGATGAAATCAAAACTATTTGAGAGAAATATCTTTTTTTTGAAATCATTTAAAAGTCACATAATTATAAAAGAAAAAATTTATTTTTAAATTATTCTTATAAGCTTGTAAGGGAAGCTTCAAAGATTGTATAATGGTGGAAAATAGCCACACCCATCGTATAAGTTAAAGAAATACATTCTTACCTTAATTCTGTCGAAAAGGTTAAAAAGGACCTTGTTTGGAAAATGACGGAAAGTTTCTTTTATAAACTTATTATAAAAAGTCAAACAACGGTATAAATGAAATTAACCCATATTATAAAAAATATTATGAATGTTTTGAAATACATTTTTATGAATCATAGATGTGGATGATAAAGAGGTCACAGTAGATAATTACATATAAACAACTTTGGATAATGAAGAGATTGTGAAATGAACCCTTACCACTTTGGTAATTTACGAAACATACACCCCTGTGAAAGAGGTATCATAAAATGAATATGTAAATAAACATACATTATAGTTCATTAAAAAAAGAATACAATTGTCGGAAGTACATACACCACATAAATGGTAATAGTGGCAATATGGCATGAATGTAACGGGAATAAGGAGTGAGATGAAAACCCCTTACCTTGTACTTTTCCTTGGTTGAGGGTAGTCTAACCTCTTTTATAATGGTAAAATAATTGTTATTTAATTATACAAGAATCATATACATTAATATGATATCATACATGATCTTTTAACATTTCATGGTTAATAATATCTTAGTATTAGTGTCGTTTCAGGTGTTAACTTACTCATTTTATTTTATATGTTTTGTTACATAAGCCATGTTTGTTATGGATAGGTTGTATCTTATTCATATCCAGAATGATATAAAGTCCATAAAAATTTATTTAAACATCAAATGTGAATTATACTTGAATGGATACGATGAGGAATGAATCTCACCGCGTTATTGGAGACGGTAGTCTGTACGTACGCAAGAGCGACAATAAAACTCTTTTGATATTAAAATAATATATAATTGGATATTATATCATAAATACAGAATCATTATCATGTTATATTTATTATTTACATGAAATACACATCATTATTATACCCATCCAAAACATAATGTTTTGAATAACAATTACACCATGACGTGGAGACGGTAAGCCGTACGTAGGCACGTATGGTGACATGTCATTCAAAGGATGGATAGAATACTGAATATATTTGTACCATATTTATAATAAAATCAATTTATAAAGAGGATACTGGAGTTATTATTTTATAATGGGAATAACAAATAAAAAAGAAGTTGAAGATGAAAGGAACCTGAAAGAGGGTGGTGAAAACATTACCTCTTCTTCGGGTTCTTCCTTTTGATTTGATCAAAAGGGATATTTAGATTGGTTTTTTGATCAATATAAGGCATCTAGATTGAAGTGAGGGAAGTTGAGAGGATATTTGGGCAGTGTTTTTCCAATCCAAAAGGCTTTTAATGTGTTAATTAGTGATAAGGGGGGGGGGGGTGCCCTTTTATAAGAGGGGTTAGGGGCACCTTTGGAAAAAGCTAGAAATATTATTTTATAATAAATTCATATTCGGTTTCTAATGACTCAAAAATAGATTAATAAAAGTATAAGGTTGTTATGGGTCGAAATACTTTCAAACAATAGATTTTAGACTAGTTTGGGTCATTATATTAACCATATCTTTTAGTTTTAACTCTTAGTTAATTTGATTGACATTTACCATGTCACTTTGTATTTTTATATTATATAGTTAATAAACATACTATATACATCCAAGCGACCCCCAACTGGTACATTAATGATACAAATATTATGATATAAGACTTTTGGCCGAACCATAGATTTTTAGGAATATAATATCAATTAATAATATAATTTTTGTTTTAAAAACTCATTTATGTCAATTTTGACACTATTCAATAATTTATTTTTGTTAAAGTCATAAAAAAATTATTAAGTCGAACCAAATTAATTTAAGCAATCCCATAATGTCATATATACCAATAAAATTCATGCATGTCATCAAAACTTTCAAATTATTTTTATTTTAACATTTATAATACCAATTATTTGATCCTTTCGTTAGTATGGAAAATACTCCATGACTATGGTGTCATATATAATATTTATTATTTAATGTCTAAAAATTATGAATAAAATACCATTATGTAGGAAAATTTTTTATCATTATAATGAATATTTATAGTCTAAAATCCATCATATATTACCCTATGTAAAAATTGTTTTTCTAAAAGATATATGTTTATGTCATTTTTGTATTTATTTTAACTTAATTAATATAAAGTGTCCTTATCACCTAAAAGTGACTCCATGGGGTCCCAAAATCGACCCAAATATGCCCATTGTCGGGAATGTATCAACCATTAAAGTTAGGACACGTTTTAAGGTAATTTATTATTACTATAATATTATTTATTTACCCTTATTTAACAGATTTACCCTTTAACCATGGTAAATAAAATATTTAACGAAGTAATTATTCAAAAAATAAAAGTTACATATTCACAAAATTTGGATATCCTGATAAAAAATATGGAATCCATTTTTTCAAATTCAAAACACATAAGTGGCAGAAATTATTTTAATATTAATTCTCGTTGTTAAAACAAAAAGCGTGTTTTTAAGAAATAATAACTATCAAAAGATTGACAATTTTTAATGTTCGGTTTAATTATGAAATTATTTCCAATGACAAACATTGTATTAAATGGTAAAAATATATTCTAAATATACTTTAAAACCACTCAAATTAATAATTTATCACTGTTAATTATTTTGATTAAAAAAGATGTTTTAAATTAAAATTTAGTAATTTTCATTATTCATCAGAATATAAAAGTTATCCAACAAGTAATAAAATTTCAAACTAGGAAAATTTAGATATTCCAAATAAAAAAATGAAGCCCATTTTGAATGATAAAATTTCTAAAATTTCAAAATGTGGGTATTACGATTCATAACGGCTTGTTTGATTGGTTGTGGTGTGTGTTAGAACTCGAAGTGGCATACAATACAAGCTACTGTATTATTCAAAGAGAAGCGTACTGTGGAAGATTGGGGTGTTACATTCTACCCACTTTAAATAAATTTTATCCTCATAATTTGAAAATTTTCTTCAGAAATAAAAGGTTGAAAATAGAAAATACCTTTGTGGAAAACCCACATCGGAAATAAGCTTCATAAAATTTAGCCTTAATAAGAGGGAAAGGGAAATGCACAAGTCACCACCAAATTATGATCTCATTTAGGAGAACATTTGTGGAAATTAGAGACACATAATTGGAGGAAAATGTGAATATTTATAAGGAGTGATTGAGGTCATCATTCACATACAAGTGTAAAATTGAGGGCCTCAAATCCTTCAATCTATGGTTATTTAAAATATCATCGGTTCAACAAAACAGAAGTTATTAGGAAAAAAAATTTATATACCTTTCCTAAATCTTATGAATTAATTTATAATATATAGGTATATATATATATATATAAGTGAAATGTAGAGTTTCAAACTTTAACTAATTTCTCCCACAAACACATATTTCACTAATGAAGATAATAGAACTCAAAAATATTATATTTATTTAATCGTACAAGGTTACAAATATTAACACAAACCATTTAGATTGGGAAAACTATTTTTTAATAACCAGGGACTTCCTATATGCTAGTGGTAGGTAAAAAAGGCCTGCCGCACTATGGTTGTGGGTTCGATTCCTGCAGCTTTGTCCGACGCGATAGGTTATCCCCCGGCCTGAAGTTTTTCCTTTTCCTAAAACTATAGTATTATAATATCCCAAAAATAATCGTAAGAAATTATTTAACATTAATCCATAATATCCAAAGATCAACATAATCCATTCCAACCATTATATTTATCCAAAATAATTATATCCAAATTCCCTCTCTTAAAGGTTTCTAAATTCCAAAATCATTTGTTGCATCAGATTCCCCAAACAAAGTAATGATTATTATTGTCACATACTAAAAACATGATTACCTTCTTCATATTAAAACCATAATGAAAACAACAATTACTGCAATACAATCTTTATATATATCACATTATTTTTATAAGCATAATATAATCCTTGAGTCCAAAAACACAAATACATTAATTATTCAAATTCATCTGTAGTAACAGCATAAGCTTGTCCTTTCTCCTTTGGCATTTTCTGAGGTAAGTTTCCTTGATGCTTAGGGAATTAATTTGTATAATTCCCCATTTCTCTACACTTGTAGCATTAAACATTGATAGCCTCTTTCTTTCCCTTGCAATCACGAGTCTGGTGAGCTTTTTTCCACATTTTTAACAAACTCCCATTCCTTTTAGGAAAGTTCTGGGGTGTTTATTACCACAATTATCACATAATGGAAAATCCTTCTTTCCATTTTTTCCTTTATTTGTATCTTGACCACCGTTATTTTATTCTCTTACTTTACTTTGTTGTCTTAAGAGATAGAGAATTCTTTTTCTATCTTGATAGCACACGAGACAATATCTTTGTACGATGAGAAGGATTGTGATACAAAAGCTCGACGGATAAATGGTTTTAACCCATCAAAGAAACGATCAATCTTACTTCATGGGTTACGTATATAATCTGCAGCATTCCTCGCTAAACTTTTAATGTTAGACTCATACTTTGTAACATTCTCATCATCCTTTTGCCTCAGACTCAAAAACTTTCCTTTCCATATCTTCTCGATGGTCACGAGGAAAGTATTTTCCTAAGAAAGTCTCTTTGAAATCTCTCCATTCCATATTTTATACTTCATCATCTTCCTTTGTCTCTTGTATCAATGACCACCATTGATCAACATCTCCAGTGAGGTGATAAACTGCCATGATAACATTCTACCTTTCACTACTCCCCGAAGCCTGGAATATTTTTTCTAGGGAACTTATCCATTGCTCAGATACTAATGGATTTGTAATCCCATTGAATGTTGTTGGTTGTTGCCTCATGAAGAGATCTGACATTGATCATCCACGTTGTGGATTAGGCTTCTCCATATGGGTAAGTTTATTATTCATAACATGAGTGAGTTGTCTTAGTAGGGTGATTAGCTAATCAGCACCAGTTGCATCACCAGCTCCACTATAATTATCTTGAGCAGGAGGGAAATCCCTACATGGAGTGCATGCATTGATACGGGTTCCATTCCTTCCACTAGGTGCTGTTTCTAAACAATGTCATAAAATAGATCAGTTTATGATTCAAAATACATAATTCCATACTTGAAAAAAACTTTACATAAATTGAACTATTAATGGATATAATCTATAATCATAAAAAAATGTTTTCTTTGAAGAAGTATATACTCATTAACCCTTCATAATGGTTTGTAAAGGAAATGATAATTATCCTAAGCATACCCCCTGGGAGTTTCGTAACCAAGAGTGCTGCAAGGCCCGTTATCGTCCACCAGTTCCAATTTGAGTCTAGCTCAAAGCAGTGTTTTTGGGTTTTACCCCTAGATATATTTGTGCTAGAGCCGCCTCTACCTGCTCATATCCAGACAGGGATGTATTTCACGGAGGACTCACAAAATCTCTACAATACTAAAATTTTAGTAAGTTCATCTATAATAATCCTAAATGTCCTTCTTAGGTCTATGTGATATAATAAAAGTTTGTCTAAATCTATCTTCCAATGTTTGTACTAAACTTTCTCTGATATCAACTGTAACGCCCTGACCCCAGTTACCCAGTGTCGGTGCATTATTACGTAACATTGGCATGATCACAAAAGATCAAGTCTCGAAATACCGATTAGTTTAGTAGCCATGAAATCACTAGACACATTAATAAGGATTACATTACATCATAAAGTTAAAAACTAAAATAATATAGTCTCCATAGTCCACACTCGATATCCCCTTCAGACTATCCCTACAAGTCAGTCATTAAATATTTCTTCACATCCTGGGAAAAATAAAACATAGAAAGGGGTGAGATAAGATTCTTTGTAAGGATAACAATATAGTGGAAGCTTTCATAAATAATCATAAACATTTGAGGCAATGTATAACTAAAACAAAAGCCTATAAAAATTGATCTTCAGAATAATATTGCAATGATAAAATGAAATAATTCCATTTACTTATTCACATGGATATTCTACTAGTCGAATAATCACATGCAATATAACTGATCACATTCATAATGATGGAGATGCATAATGCCGCACTCTAATTTCTGTGTCAAATCCTTGTGCCAAGACATAAGGGATAACTGTAACCAGAACCCAACCCGGAGAGCCTCTGTAATCGGACTCCATCCCGGAGAGCCTCTGTAACCGGACTCCAACCCGGAGTGCCTCTAATAACCAGACACCAACCCGGAGTGCCTCTAATAACCAGAGACCAACCTAGAGGGTCTGCAGTAACTAGACCCTAACCCGGAGGGCTTACATTTACAAGTCTCCAACCTGGAACATACTAGTCCAACACATTCGTCTTAAGAAGAGGATGAAATATAACATAAACATTCGAATTAAATCTAGCATACGAAATTACAAAACATTAATCATAAACCATTGCTGGCAGAAAATTAACTCATCCATAGTCAAACATATCAAAGAACCATAAATACGATAGGGAATATTTGTATCATAATAAATCAACTTCAAACAAGTGTAAAATTTATCAAAGGATGTTGACATAGATGAAATCAAAATTATTTGAGAGAAATATCTCTTTTTTAAAATCATTTAAAAGTCACATATTTATAAAAGAAAACATTTACTTTTAAAATATTCTTATAATATTGTAAGGGAAGCTTCAAATATTTTATAACGGTGGAAAATAGCCGCACCCGCCGTATAAGTTAAAAAAAGACATTCTTAGCTTAATTCTGTAGAAAAGGTTAAAAAGGACCTTGTTTGGAAAACGATGGAAAGATTCCTTTATAAAATTATTATAAAAAGTACAAAAAGGGTATAAATGACTTTAACCTATATTCTGTAAAATAGTAAGAATTTTTTGAAATACATTTTTAAGAAACATGGATGTGGATGATAAAGAGGTCCCAGTAGATAATTATGTATAGAAAACCTCTGATAATGAAGAAATTGTGAAATTAACCCTTACCAATTTTGTATCTTACGAAACATACACCCCGTGAAAGAGGTATAATATAATGAATATGTAAATAAACATAAATTAAATTTCATTACATAAATAATACAATTATGGGAAGTACATACACCACACAAAAGGTAATAGTGGAAATATGGCATCAATCTCACGGGAATAAGGAGTGAGATGAAAACCACTTACCTTGTACATTTCTTTGGTTGAGGGTAGTATAACATCATGTATAATGGTGAAATAATTTTTATTAAATTATATAATAATAATATACATTAATATGATATCATATTTGTTCTTTTAACAATGATTTGTTAATAATATCTTAATATTATTGTCATTTCGGGTGTTAACTTACTCGTTTTCTTTTATATGTTTTGTTACATAAGCCATGATTGTTATTGATAAGTTGTATCTTATTCATATCCAGAATGATATCAAGTCCTTAAACATTATTTTTAATCATCAATTGAGAATTATACTTTAATGGATATTATGGGGAATGAATCTTATCGTGTTCGTGGAGACGGTAGTCCGTACGTACGCACGAGCGACAATATCCCCCTTTTGATATTAAAATAATATATAATTGGATAGTATATCATATATACAGAATCATTATCATGTTATATTTATTATTTATATTAATTACACATCATTATTATACCCATATAAATAATAATGTTTTGAATAACAATTACACCATGATGTGGAGACGGTAAGTCGTACGTACGCACGTATGGTGACATGTCATTCAAAAGATGGATCGAATAATTAATATGGTTGTACCATGTTTATAACAACATCATAGTATATATGGGATACTAGAGTTATTATTTTATAATGGTAATAACAAATAACGATGAAGTTGAAAAGGAAAGGAATTTGAAGGAGGGTGGTGAAAACATTACCTGTTCTTCGGGTTCTTCCTTTTGATTTTATCAAAAGGGCTCTCTAGGTTGGCTTTCTAATCAAACTAAGGCCTCTTTGTTGAATTGATTGAAGTTGAGATGATATTTGGGCAGGGTTTCGCCGAGCCAAAAGGCTTTGATTGTGTGAATTATTGAGAAGGGGGAGTGCCTTTTATAAGTGGGGTGAGGGGTACCTTTGGAAAAGATAGAAATATTATTTTATAATAAATTTATATTTGATTTCTAATAGAATCAAAGTGGATTATTAAAATTCTTAGATGGGGATGGGTCTAAATACTTTCAAAGAATATATATTATACACGTTTGGGTAATTATATTAACCATATCATTTATTTTTAACTCTTAATTAATTAGGTTGACATTTACCATGTCACTTTGTATTTTTATATTTTATAGTTAATAAACATACTATATACATCCAATTGACCCCCATGTGGTCCATTAATGATACACCTATCATGATATAAGTCCTTTGGCTGAACCTTAGATTTTTAGGAATATAATATCAATTAATATTATAATATTTTTTTTAAACTCATTTATGTCAATTTTGACACTATTCAATATTTGATTTATTTTAAAGTCATAAAAACATAATTCATTCGAACCAAATTCATTTAAACAATACTATAATGTCCTATTTACCAATAAAATTCATTTATGCAATCAAAACATTCAAATTATATTTATTTTAACATTTATAATACAAATTATTTGATTCTTTCATTAATAAGGAAAATAATGCATCATTATTGTGTGATAAATAATATTAATTACTAAATGTATAAATTTTTTAAATAAAATACAATTATTTAGGAAATCTTTATATATTTATAATGAATATTTATAGTCGAAAATCCAACATATATAACCCTATGTAAATTTTTTTCTAAATGATATATGCTTATGTCATTTTTGTATTTATTTTAACATAATTAATATAAACTGACCTTATCACCTTCAAGTGGCTCCATGGGGCCCCAAAATCGACCCAGATATGCCCATGGTCTGACATGTATCAACCAATAAGTTTATGACTTGTTTTAGGGTAATTTATTATTATTATAAAATTATTTTGTTTACCATTATTTACCAGATTTACCCTTTAACCATGGTAAATAAAATATTTAACGATGTAATTATTCAAAAAATAAAAGTTACATATTCACAAAATTTGGATATCCTGATAAAAAATATGGAATCCATTTTTCCAAATTCAAAACACAGAAGTGGCAGAAATTAATTTAATATTAATTCTCATTGTTAAAACAAAAATCATGTTTTTAAGAGATAATAACTATCAAAAGATTGAGAATTGTTTATGTCTGGTTTAATTATGAAATTATGTCCAATGACCAACATTGTATTAAATGGTAAAAATATAGTCTAAATATACTTTAAAACCACTCAAATTTGTAATTTATAATGGTTAATTATTTCTATTAAAAATGTTTTTTAAAATTAATGTTTAGTAATTTTCATTATTCATCAAAATATAAAAGTTATCCAAAAAGTATCAAAATTTCACCCTATATTAATTTCGATATTCCGAATACAGAAATGAAGTCTATCTTGAAAGCTAAAATTTATAAAATTTCAAAATGTGGGTATTACTATTCATAACGGCTAGTTTGATTGGTTGTGGTGTGTGTTAAAACTCGAAGTTTCGTACAACACACGCTACTGTATTATTCAAAGAGAAGCGTACCGTGGAAGCTTGGGGTGTTACAGAAAACGAATCGATTAACACCCAAAACAATGATACTACAAAAATATTATTAAAAAATAAATATTAGAATATAATATATGACATCATATTTATGTATGTGGTTCTTGTATATTTTTATAACAATTATTTAAATATTATACAGGATTTTAATATACCCTCGACCAAAAAAAGTACAAGGTAATGGTTAATTTCACAATGTCATTATAATCCAATGTTTTTTTACATAAGAATTTACCAGGGCCTCCTTATCACCCACATTTGTGTTTCTTAAAAATATATTTCACAACATTTTTATTATTTATAGGAATATTGGTAAATGTAATTTATACCCTTGTTTTAATTCTTATAAAATGGTTTAAAATAAATCATTCCATTATTTTCTAATCAAGATGCATTATGACCTTTTCGACAAATTAAGGTAAGTATGTTTTTTGAACTTATACAGTGACTGTGGTAATTCTCCGCTGGTATAACACCTATGAATCTTACCTTAAAATATTATACAAATATTTTAAAAATAAATGTTTTCTTTTATAATTACATGAATTTTAAATAATTACAAAATAGAAAGAGATATTCATCTTAAATAATTTTTATTTCATCTATGTCCAAATCCATTAATAAATTTTATACTTGTTTGAAGTATATTTATTATGATACAAGTATTCCATATTGTATTGAAAGTTTTGAAATATGTTTGAATGTGGATTTTTTATTTTTATACCATTCATGGTTTATAGTTAACGTGTTAACATTTCGTATGCTAGTTGTAATGTGAATGTTTATGTTATATTTCAACCTTTTAATATGAGGAATGCATTGGAATTAGTATGTGATGGGTGGAGCCCTCTAAAGATCCTTGATGCATTAGTAGGTTTCAAGAGGCAAACTAGTTTCTTGTCACAAGGCCTTGACAAAATCTTATTTGTAGTCTTGGAATGAGGCCTTGACTATGTGGTTATGATTCCCGGCATTATGCATTCCATAATTTTAAAATTAGCTATTGATATTACATTTGATTATTAAACTATTATAATATTCATGTGAATAGGTAAATGGCATTATTTTATTTATCTTTACCATATTATGTTGAAGTTTGTGTTTAAAAGGCTGTTATTTTATTTTAATACATTGCCACAAATTTTTTTGATTATTTAGGAAGTTTCAGCTATATTGTTATCCTTACTGATCATCTGAGCTCACCACTTTCTATGTTTTATTTTTCCCAGGATGTGAATAAGTATTTATGGTTAACCTGCAGGGATTGTCTAGGGGATATAAGTGTGTTAAAAGGGGAAAAATGTTGTTTTTGTTTTTACCTGATGATGTAATGTAAACTTATGTATGTATCTAGTACTTCCATGGTTTCTAAACTAATCGGTCTTTCAAGACATGATTCCTTGTATCATAAAAATGTAATGTAATAATGCACCAAATCAAGGTAACTAGGGTTGGGGTGTTATATTTTTTTATTTAACATTAATTGATGAAACAATGGTTTTATGATCAAATAAATTTTAGGGAATTATTGGATTTTTTATGTTGGTTTTACCTTATGGTATTAATTTAGTGAGATTATAGGTTTCTAATTGAAGTTGGGAAATGATTTTGAAATTTCCACTATATATCGAAATTGTTAAATAAATGTTTTGTTCCTATGATTTTTAAAAAATTCAGGTTTGTATGTTTATCATGGTTAGATGAATGGTTAATTAAACATTCACATAAAATTAGAAATGTGTACTAAAGGAAAGACCATGAAATTGTGTCTTAAACCAAGTCGTGGTCTATATTGGGATGAACCATGACATTGTGAATGCCATCACATCATGGTAAAGTGCATATAATCTTACGTATTTTTTATAATATATAGTTTGTTACTCAATCATATACCATAATTAAATAATGAACAATTTTGTTATCATATGATGATAATTTGATATTTTAAGTGTTTAATGTAATTGTTTAAATGATAAACAATTAGGTAAAAATTAAAATCAAAGAGTTATGATAGTTGTAACTCATTAAATTTTCATGAAACTTTTCAATCAATATAGTTGACATTTTGGAATCCAAATGGTCTCTTTGGATAGATAAATTTTTAAAGATATACCCTAAATAGTATATCATATGTGATAATATAATCATCTCATAGGATATGACATTTTGTAATGAATATTTTATGTTAAGACCACTTGATATATGATAAATAATAAGAGACGAGATAATTGGTGTTTATACTTTCTTCAAAACCTAATCACTCTGGTGATTATTCATCATAGACCCCTTGAAATCACAATATTTTAGAAATATAAGGAACATGGAATGTTTTTTAATTTGGTTCATCACTAAAAAATATGAATATATCCTTTGTGTATAATGTTTTTTATCCCCCACACACACATCACACCTTTTTTTATCTATAAGTATCTACAAAAAAGAGAATGGCCATGAAAATTATTCAAATTATAGCACTAATAATACAATGAAAATTGTTAACGTATTGAATGATATCGAAACACTTATTTAAAAAAATGTAACCTATGTTGTGGGAGACACAAATGGGTTTGTCTATTTTCGTCTTCTTAATTATCTTCTCAAATAGAAATCAGTGCAGGTTGTCCTTCACTTACTATTATTCTCTAATTTTATTGAAAAAAAAATCAAACACACCTTATTTTTCTTTTTATATCCACAATATTAATTTAAGATCCCAATTTTTTATATATAATATAAATCCATTTTTTCAATAATTCAAATATCTCTGATATTTCAGTCTTTAAAACTCCTTTTAAACCAATAACTGAAATATATTTGAAATTATTAGTCATAAAAATCCATGTATTATTCAAATTTATTATGTAATTATCATTTAAAATAAAACTAAAATTCATATACTCATGGTAAAGAAACAATGATCATGTTCAAGTGTAAAAAAATATTTCAAGACACAACTTCTTTGGTTATGAATTGTAGCATCGTAGCATCTCCTATCATGAAGTGACCCAAATCATTACCTCACTTCAGCGCTAAGATTATCTTGTATGGAACAAAATAAGGACATGTAGTACTATCACAATATATTCTTGATCATGCACCATATCAAGGATTTCTCATAGCATGGTGTGAGTTACTTTAGATATATCATTTGTGAGAAATCACTACTTCAATTGTGATTTGAATGAGCCACAATATTTCTCATTGGGAGATAAATAGAATGAAATTAATTCTACCATGGAGTGGCCTTCATTATCTTTATGTTTCATAGTCACCACATTTTGGATTTATGTTTCATTGTGTGGTTGAATCTCAAATTCTAGAACAATCTTTTGAAAGTTCCTCATACTCACTCTACTTTATGGCTGGATCTTTTTCTCCATGATATGAAGATCATCTTTTCAATGCTCATATTGAATCACAATCACTACTAATAAATCTAATATAAGAAATATGATTTATTACACATCATAATTTGAGATCAAATATACATACATACTAGTATACTATAATTTAATTTTAAATTTCCATAGGGGAATACCTTTACTTAATAAATATTTATCTTCGGTATTAAAGTGTACTTATTTCCTTTTTCACATTTCCTCAAATTGATAACTGTGGGATAATATTTTTTTAATCTTATGTATTTCATAATATTGTTTACATATCTTAATTATCACATCTCTAAATGTAGAATATTACATATAACTTATTAAACACGTTTTGAATCATAGTGGACCCTGAGGACATTCTATTATTCATTATCCTAAGAATATATTATGTATCTTGGTGTGCTTATACACTTTAGAAATTTCCATGAAAACCAAAATATAATGAATATAGGGAATTACATCAAAAACATATTATAATTTCATATAATTGAAAATATATTAAATATTAGAGACCTTCGATAATATTTTATGAACCTATAATTCCATAATCCATATCTTTTCATATCAAAACATCTCAAAACCCATCAAATAACATTGGAAAAACATCAAATCAACTTCATCCACTTGTATTAAAAATAAAAAAACTCCTCCAACTACATGAAAACATATCAAATACATTCAACACCTCAACCACATGTATTGAAAATATATTCCACACTATCCTCCATTGGATTCAAAAAAAATCCCTTAAAAAATTTTCCATAGAAATACCTTTAATTTTAGTGCCTTATCAAATCAAAAAGATACACCCACTCAATCTATATAGAAAAAGTGAAATAAAAAAATACTTCTCACTCCCTTCTTGAAGAATAGATAAATTATGTTTTTTATGAGGTGGTATAAACATATTTAAAAAATGAGCCATCAACCAGTAAATTATATGAATATATTATCCATATTAGTGTATAAAACTAGATTAATCAATTCCGACATAAAATTTATATATTAAATACTATAAAAAAGAAAAGCCGTCTATGAATTTTTTTTACGAAATTAATAGTTGGTTTTCAATAATTTTTCAACACTCACTCAATAAACACATTAAAACATTTCTGAAACAATTATATTTATCTTTCTATAGATTAATTCTACCCATTTAAATGAACATAAGAATATTTGTAACGTTATATTATAATAAAACATAGTTGGAAGTGAATTTGTGAGAATATCAAAAATATTCTCTTGGGAAAGAAAACATTTATGCATCAATATTCCCTCAACAACACTTTCCTTTAAAAATGATATTTAATATAAATTTTTTTGGATCGTGAATGTTTCATTGGATTCCAAGATATATTTATTACACCATTTCTATAAAAAACAATAACTAGTTGGTATTCTACACTAATATTGATTTAATTATAATGTTTCTCCAATCAAATCATATATATACCAACCTATAATGTAGCAATGTAATTATATTCACTACACCTCATGGTGACTAACGGTTCTTTGTTCCAATTCCATTCAACAAAAATTTCACAAATAAAAAATGCACCTCCTGAAGTGGTATTCCTATCCTCAACACAACCAACCCATTAAATATCATTAATGAAATTTAAATACATCTCACATTTTTTTATATAGAAACCCATAACTAAAAGTATTCAATACATATATAATGATTCCCATAGTTTCTAGATTATTTGATTATTTTTTATTGGACTTATACTTTACATAAATATTAGTAACATAGATAATGTCTAACCATGATGAACTCATGTATAAGAGACTAACAATAAACATAAAAAAAATATTTCTAATTAACAACATACCTGAATCATCCTTACATAGTTTGGTGAGTACTTCAATTATTTTAGAAACACATTCTGATTCTTTAATATTATATATAATAAATAACTCATAGGTATATTTTTATTGAGATATAAAAATGTGACTAAGGGCTTAGGTGATTTGTAAAATCACGAAAACTTTCATCTCCCTAATCATTGAAATTTAAAAACTCATTTTAATTTGTAAGGATAAATATTCGCACTATTTTTCTCATTATAATAAAAACTGATATCATAAATATACACAATCACAATGACTGATTTAGTATTAATTTTATATACATTCCTATTTTAATCCACTGACCTGTTGTTTAATTACATGGTCCTTAGGTACTCCTCCAGTTTTTGGTACCATGCTCCTAGATATTTTCTCAACCCATAAAGGCCTTTTTAAACATTAACACTCTATTTCTATAATCATCAAAAATAAAACCCCAAAGTTTCTCTATACACATTTATTTATTAAAATTATAGTTAATAAAATAAAACATAACATCCATTTGAAAAAATTTGAATCTTATTTCAGATAAAAGTTTAGGAAATTTTATTATTCTCTCAATCCTAAGAACATTGAAAAATGATTAAAAAATCAATATTCTTAATTTTTTAGTATCCTTTGAACACTAATATATTTTTTTATATTAAAACATTAATTTTATAAATTATCATTATTCTAAAAACCCTGTTTACCCAATGATTTTCTTCTCATTAGGTCTGGGCACAATGTCTTATGTATCATTTATTTCCATTTGATCTAACTCTATATTCATATCTTGGATAAATTATTTTTAAAGGACTTATTGGTACATTTAGATGAATTGTTTAAATTTTGACTAGTGTGACTAAATATAATTATTTTTTATCTTGTTTTCATCACTTCAATCTGACCCCTATTATATTTTTAGTATCAAAATTAATTTTAAATTTAAAGTTTATTCATGTTGTTCTAAAATTAATTCCATCATAAGTTAAATATATTGAATCTTCATCATCATTTGTAATTTTATGAATTTATAATGAATCTTTGACCTATATAGTAAGATCATTGTTGAGAACATCATCCTAAACATTTAGGATTTATATATCAAGATCAATTAATTATAATATTTTATCACATCAAAAAATATCATAATCCTTTCAAATTATCTATTGCAACATCTATATGAATTTCTATTTGGTGTATACTCAATGAAAATTCCTTCTTCTGATTATTCATTTAACATAAAAAAACAACTTCCTTTTTTATTACTCAAACAATAACTCTAAAAAATTATAATTTATTTCATTTTATATTCTTCTTTAACCTCATTTCATATGAAATAATATCTGAATTTTTCCTCGATATCTATATGTTTTAGATAATCCTGGAAGTAGTAATTTCTTATTGAAAGAGTTATCTTGATGTTTCATACTTTAATTGCATGATTATTTCCATATCAACAAGGTTAATTTTCTTCCTTTCACCAACACTATTTTACCATGGAGTGTATGATGAATTGAACTCATGTTTGATACCATATTTATAAATATATAATAAAAATTTATTATTTAAAAACTCACATACTATTGTTTGATATCAGTTATATAAATAAAAATACTTTTTTTATTTTTGGATAGCCTTTTGAATATTTTAAATTTCTCAAAGATAGATATTTTAGAGATATAGACATAAGTAATTTCATTATGTTTAATTCAACATTGAAAGTAATTAAAAATATTTATCCATGACTCTAGTTATAATTCATGGGTCCATAAAGATCTCAGTGAACTAGGTTTAATGGTATTTGAGTTTGTATTTTTATGCCCTTGTCACTTCTACTCAATATCTTTCCCTTTTGGAATTCTTTGTAGGAAGTATTAATATCATATTTTAAAAATAAACTTTTTCTCATTGCTCTTATCTGATTAATATCTCCAAGTTCATTTTCCCAATATGACCAAATATTTTGTTACATAAATTGTTCTTATCTTCCGTGCTCATGTATAAAACTAGTTTTTCATCTCCATCCTAAAAACATTCCCTATATTAACAATCCTTTTATTATAACAACTTAATATTTCATTATTTTCACTAAACAGAAATTATATCTAAATTTCAACTCATTTACATTACAACATGTTTGGGATAAAATTATTGAATTATGTTTTACCCCATCAAAAAATTGGAATCGTTAATAGATTATCTGATTTTTATAATTTCAATCCATATAAAAACTTTTATATTTAACAATATACCATTACAATATTAATATATCATCCTTCATATAATTTAACATTACTCAATTTATTCAAATAACCATTCATATGAGTAGATTATAAACAATCTATATTCCATGTCCTATAATATTTTATTGAACCAAATGAAACATCAATAAAATTTTACAATTTTTGGAAATCGATTACCTTCCAAACATTAAACTCCTTCAAACAAAGATTTAATTGAACTAAGAAACTATGAGGTACTCATTTTAAATAGTTTAATCTTGGAAAAACGTCCACACAATTCTTTTATGTTCTCTAATCTATTTTTTCAATTCAATATTCTCTCAAGATATTGAACATAATGATTTATTCTATACTATTTTTGTATCCCCCTTTATTTTTCATACCTTATTTTTCTTGTTAAAGACATTGTTTATAATTAAATATATTTTTTATCCAAAAAAATCACAATACCTGATGTAGCCTTGAAACATTCACATTTAATAAAAATTATCTTATTGCATGGGTTGTTGTTTATCTCCAATAAAAAACCTCTAATGAGTTTTTTTCACTAAATAATTTTTTGCATATCTTATTTGTGAATTAGGTACAAGTGTGTATATTTTTTCGAAAAAATATCCTTCTAAATATAAGAATGGGTTTTCATTTTCATCAGTATTTGTAAATGTTCTAGATTTTTTTTCATTGGATCCTTATAATTATATGATTTTATTTTAACATTTATTACATTTAGAATTTATGTATTCATCGATAAAATCTTGATCATAAAGATCATTTGATGTTAATATTCTTTAACACTCACTTATCCAATATTCCAAATAAAATCATAAATAAACTTTTTGTTTTCCTCTCATATTTGACAACCATGGTTTCTATATTTTCTACATATTTATCCCCATGTATGATAGTATAATCCATGTCATCAATGATCTTGTTTTTATCAGAATTCATAATGTTACATATCCCAATTAATTTTACCATCCCTGTTCATATTGACTATGATTTTATCAATATTGTCGTTGTTATTTTTTAGATGTAAATGTTCTTCTCTAAACCTTCATAAATATTTCAATAAAAACTTGATCTCCATTATTAAAGTGTAATATTTGGATAATTACCATTATTTAGTGTAAAACTCACTAAAAATTAGTAATTCATCCTCTAATAAGTCTAAATATAAACCAAATTCTGACATGAGAAACTTTTGAGAATATTTACAAGTTTCCTCACCATTATGGCTCTTATAGTTTTCAAATATACCTTCTCCAAATATTATTAAATTTATTCTCAATAACTTTTATTTTATTCTTCTTTAGTTTTTTTATAGATTAATTTCTCTAGAGAAAATAATTTTTCCTATATAGTTTTTTAACTGCCTTATCTTATTCATTTTCATTTGGGATATTCATAGGTAAATTGGAAATTCCTTGATAAATATTTTCACATTTGAAACATTTAAATAGACATTTTACTGGATATAAAACTTTCACCTTTTTAAATATCTTAGACATAAAATAAAGTGTCCTAAAATATTCACTATACGTTATTCTTCATAAGAATAATTATTCTCTCTTTAATATTTATGTTTTTGAATACATTAGAATAAATTTATATTCCATTATTGACCTTGATATTTAGAGATTCGCATATTATCATAACATAATTTTGAGTATACTATACAACTCATCAGTTATAAAATCATTATTATCATTGTCATAATGTGATGAGATATTGGAAGAAAGTTTTTTTGGAAAATTTCTCCAAACTTCATTCACCATTGTAAAATATTTAAGGATTTATAAAATACCTCTAAAGATAGTTACAATCACATTTACTCTAGTAATGAATTTAATAGATGATTACCCTAATGAATTATAATATCTTAAAACTAGTGTCTAAAAATTTGAAACTTACTTTCATTCCCCTATATATTTTATTCATATATGCTATGAGTTTTTTCCCAAATCGTATTTTCTGTTGTTCAACCCAAGAATTTTGTTAGTTATTTCTCTAATAAAGGGAAGTTAAAATAATTTATTAACTTTCAACAAAATTAAAAATTATTTTTATCAAAAGTATGTTATGATAAAATTTCACATAGTACTATCAAATGTTGTTAAATAAAATCTAGAACATTATAACGAGAGAGGAAGAGAGTAAAGACATGGTACCATTCTCCCCTTCAAAATATAAAAAACATTAATATATAATATTGGTATACATGATATATTAAATTAGTTTAGTTAATCTATAAAACTCTATAAAATTCATCACAAATAGATAACATGTTATTTGATACCAATTGTTAGTATCACTTGGGATATGGTAAAGACTAAGTGGGGATTAATTATTTTTTATATTTTATTCAAATACAAATCATTATCGTTCTTATTCACCATATCTAATTTGAACTCACAATAGTAAATAAATAAATGGAAAACATTAATTTTTGTTAATAAGGTTCTTTATCATAAAAGATAACTACATCCTTTATGTATGGAGGTTTTAATCCCACACACATAGAACTCTACTTTTGTTATCAAGAAGCGGGTACATGAAATAAAATGAACAAGAACCTACTATAAATTTTGGTACCGACCTAAAATTGAAAAAGAACTAACATATTCAACATAATATAAAAACCCATTTGAAATAGAAAATCACTAATTTCTTGTGACCCATAAATGAGATAGTTTTATTTTGTTTATCTTCCTCTCTTCCCAAATACAAATACACTAGGGTTTTTCTACATCTATTGCTTTCGTCTAGTAATGTTATGTAATTTTTTTGAACATAATTATTTCTCCATTAATTTTATCTTTATATCCATATAAATTATTCTACATATAATTTTTAATGATTAATTGAAAACCATTCTTTATTAGTATTTCAAATCTCCATTATATGTTTTCCATTAATACTCTTTTTAAACCAACTACATGAAATATCATCATAATGATTACTTTAAATCATCAATGTGGAATTAATATTTATTATGGACTTATCTTTCCATAATAACCATAATCTACGCCTTCATGGAAAACATGCAGTAATATAGTTATTGTGTGAAGGAATATTTCATGACATGAACTATTTAGATTATTCATGGTAATATAGAAACATCTTCGATCATGGTGAGGAAAAAAAATTATATCACTTTAGTGTTGATCCTAACGTCCACAAATTGACCCCATGGTGGAGATTTACAAAATGATTTATTAATTATGACATATCATGTTGTGTAATTCTCATACCTTTGTATAACTTTATTCAGGTAAATTATTAATGATACAACACAGCTTCAACTGAGAAATAAATGAGTCTTTTTATTTCTCACAATGAAATATATAAATTGAAATGACTTCTACTAAGATGATTCTATAATATTACCATTTAAAATCACCATACATGGCCTTTTTATCAATATGATATTTTAAAATAACAATATGTTTGATAACATATACAACATGCAACACAGATTACAAATGGACCAAGATATAATATTAAAATATTATTATATAAAAATGAATGATTTAATTGAGAAATTAAATAGGTGTGAATGAATATTATTAAATTTTTAATGAAATATAAAAAAAATTGAAAATAAATTTATTGATAAATTCTTAAAAATCACTAATCTTTTAACAGAGGTATTTTATTCTTAACAAAATATATTTCCTTCCAAAATTATTTTCATTTATTTTTGTGAGAAATATTAAATTTAATTTATCGATGATTTAGAAACATAATTTTAAAAATATAAGAAAATTAAATAAAAAAATCAACAACAAATTATGTTGAAATTTTATAGTTTTTAGAAAATTTTTATTTTTCATTAAAAAGTGAAAATACCATTTTTTGTAAAACTATCACTTATTTTTAATTAATTTCAGAATATAAAATTAAAATCATTATTTTATTATTATTTTAAAATAAAATAGGTACTATTTCGTTTATATTTTTTCTAATTAACTATATTTTAATCATCTTTATATATTATTTTAATATAAATTTATTCTTAGGCATAAATATTAATTTCTCTAAAAACTATTTCTAAGTGATTAACATTTCTCCACTTTAATTAATTAAATTAAAAAATAATTAATAATTATTTAATTGAACTTTATAAATAATAAATATATATTTATGAATTTAATTTCAAATAATTAATACTATTATTCATATATTTTATGTAAAAATATCTTTTCCTTGAAAAAATAAACATTTTAGAAAATCGCTTTTTCATCATGCTTATGTGTTTTATTGAAAATTAAAATTATTTTATTTCTATAAATTTAATTGGATAAAATTTGTTAAAAATTTTAAATCAGTATAATATACATTATATAATAAGACCAACTATAGTTTTTTTCATAAATATTAGTAAAAAAATAATGTTACCGTTATAGAAAAATAAAATAGTAAAAGCGAGTAACCATTAAGGTAATCGGAATAACGTATTTAAAAAAATTCCGTTTATAGTTAGAGGTGTGATAATTAATTATGATTATAAATATAATTTATTTTAAAATTATTGAATCACTTTTCCGAAGTGTGACTTTCTATTATTGAATAGTTTTGGGTATTTGAAAAAATGTCACTTCTGGTCAATTATAAAAGAGAACCCCCTACTCTCACATTAACACCACGAAAGTCATTGAGAACAACCAAACCCAACCATTATCTCTATAAGAAATACTTTTACACATTATATAGCTTCTTTTCTTCCAAAAATACTATACTTATGGTCATTAATAAGAGATCTAAAGGAGGTTATTCTTAGTGAAGGTAATCGTCTTCACCGAGCTCTTTCGTTTTACCTGTTATTTTTCAACCGTATATTATGTCATAAAAATAATTATATAATAAATAAAATATCAAATATATATTTATATGATATTAATTTTATGTAATGATATTTATTAGTCTCATCATCCATCAAATAGGAAACAAGACCATCGTCTGTTTGTTCGACGGATGACCGCATCGCGAACCGATATAATTCATTTTCCCACATCCCCTATTAATTATATTTTTTATTATGGATATAATGTTTTTCTATGATAAAATATTTATCATTATATAAAATCAATATATCATATGCATTCTTACATTACCATCCCTGGAAAAATGACAATTTAGTTACTGTATTTGGTGGACTACTGTCTCACAAAGCGATGTGATCCATGTTTTATTACCACATTTCATGGAATGTATATTTAAGTGTTTTTAAAGAAATAGTACTATATTTATGATATAATAGTAATTATTTTTAGATAAAGGAAAACATACCTTATTTTCATCATGATATTAGAAAATTTGATATGTAACACTTCCGTATTTATAGCCTACTGTCTCCATAAATTTACAAAAATTCATTATTCATAACCATATTTCATGGATTCATTTTGAATTATAATTTATAATTAACAGTTATTATTATTTCACGATTATTAGCCTTTATATTATGGATTTTTTTTTCATTTTACCATGGTCAACACAGTAATGTAATTTTTAAATTATTAACTGAGTGTCCTCAAAAGAGAAGTCATGGACATGATAATATAAATAATTAAATAAGTCATCTAAATAAATTAATTAAAATTTTTAAGTATAAGGGATTAAAACTATAATCATTTATTAAGAAAATTTAATTTAATTTATGTTTTTTATACGTGAGGTAAAATATATACCTGACGGATTCTAAACTCGATGTAAGGGTTTCTTCTCAAAACATCATTCTTTGAGTCACATGTTCTTTTATGCCCCTAATTTATTTTAAATGATATATATATAATATTTAAATATGATATCACGAATAATTCATAATGAATTATGTATTATTTTATATTTAATTTAATTCATTCATGGGTGTTTTGATTCAGAAGTTACAAATGCGGAAAGGGTTTATGTTTAAATCAAATTTTAGTAGAGATTGTTTATGCTTAAAAAATTCATTTTTGGAGATTGTTTGATTATTTTATAATAAAACCCTTTCATATTATTCTCCTATACTTATTCAATATATTTTCAGGTAATTGTGTAATTTCCCACACTAAAGTACTTAAAATGATATACAATAGTTTATATGAAATGATGAATTTTTTCCCTCTTTGATCGAAAAAGTTTTTCATTCCATATCTATGTTTTCTAACAAGTTTTACAAAATAATTTTAATGTTACCCAATTTATTTATTAAATTTAATTTTACCAATTTTTTAATTTAAACAAAATAAAAGGAATCTAATTTTCATTTTCTGAATGGGGTACTATTTGACCTTTTTATAACAATGTGGAATGAATTTTTTTTACTTATATAGCTTGTTTAGAATTACCCATCACCATAAACACTCAGTTCATCTGTGAATAATTTATATTAACCAATGTATCTTCTTAAATAAAATTGTTCTATATTATCATTTAAAATGTTTTTTAGAGTTAGAATAATTGAATTCAATTTACAAAAAGGAAAAATTCTTCAATAAATAATCAATGTAATCTTCTCAAGACATTTTAATCAATAATGAAAAAAATTGATGTTATTGACTTCTTGTAAATTATTTTTATTTGACTCTAACATATATACCTAACATATTATACCTTAATATAATGGTGAAATATTTTCTATATGTTTATATCTAAAATTCAATCATTATGAAATTTCCTTTGTTTGTGATATGAGATAAGATTACACAACCAATTTCACTCTCTGGGAAATGATTATGTTTATGTAATATAGTTGACTTCTTTGTTTGTAAACCATAATTTTGAAAATTTTATGATGTAAATTCTCATATTGTGCTCCAATTATTTGGGTATATATTTATTCTCAGGATGTGTCATGTATGGGGTGAGGGAGTAAACTAAATCCATTATAGGACATTTTCCACCCTGTGATGCTATCTAGTAAGTTAGACTTGACTCATATTTATGTCATATTATATGTTATTGCAACAATTCCTATGGTCCAATGATGTTGTGATAACATATTCTTTATGTAATGATCCCATGTGATTGACTCATCATCCTTATCTTTTGTGATATCATTTTATATTGTTTACTCACATGTTATGTTTCTTTATCATGTCATTTTATTACAGGTATTTTTAGTTCACTCATTTTTTCTATATATTTACAAGGGTATCCCATGCAGTTTTAAAAGGTTTAAATATTTTTGAATCTTTTATAGTGAATAAAATATATTAGTTTTACTTTTAGTCTCACTGAGTCCTATTATGAACCTATTCTTATAATGATAGTAAGACTCATGATATTTGGGTTATAATAAATATATGTTTTTATATAAAAATGTAATAATGTAGGTAAAATTATTGGGCCACTACGGTTGTTATCAGAGTAAGGTATAGTTATTTTTTGGGATTTGAATAATAATATTTAGTTAGAACACTAAGGATAAGTATAAGGATAAAAATATTTATATAAAAATATCCTGTAATTTTGCTGAAGTGTATAGAGAGTGGGTTTAATGAAATTTTACCCCCGCCTAGATACAAAATATGTATGTGGCACTTTCACAGTTGAACCTGTGTGTTAAAAATTCAAAAAGGGTGAATTTGGATTAAATTTATCATCACCTAGTGTATGAAAGTGTCTCTTATGGACACCTAATTTGAAACTACTGGTGGATATACATAATAAATTCACAAAATCTTTATGAACTATTAGGAAGGACATGAACAGTTTATTATATTAGATAACCTAATAGGAAATGCTACCATGGATAACCTAGATAGAAACAAAGATACACATAAGCGCCATGAAATATTTATCATTTATAATTTATTCCTTCTATAATTAAGAGTATCACTTTTTATATTTTAATTCATTATTATTTTGTTTCTATTATTCTTTTTAGATAATGAAAGTAAATAGTTAAAAGCCTTTCAACAAACAAAATGATGTGAATTTTAATGATTTCCCTATAGTGATGCCTAACTAAATGGAATTTATAGTTAAAAATATTTTGGTCATGGAAAATAGTCTATCTAAAATTATGATTAAAACCCGATATATTGTTTAATTTTCAAACACATAAAAAATAAGAAGGATACATCTCATGGAAGTTCAAATATAAAATATGAAAAAGAAATGAATATCTAATTTACTGAATTTCTAAAAGTTGGAAGAGTTTCCATGGAAAATTCAATAAATTAACTTGAATATTTTTTATGTATGGGAAAAAAGAAAGAAAAGAAATTAATTTCCAAATAAAAATTAAAAATATATTTTGCAAGATCTTGGGAAATAATGTTCAACCTAAGGAACCACTATCATTTAAATTTCATAGGTGTAGTAAACATGGTCACTATTAGATTCAATTCTATAGTCTGAGGATTAATAAAAAGATACACATGATATTAAAATAATTGAACTACTATTATTTATGTTTTTAGGGTTAAGAATTTACGAATCCTATTATTTAATCGTTTTTATTAATGGTATTCTTTTTATAAGAATCATGAAACTTCTAAGGATCATTCTGGTGTAGTTTCTATTTAAGTATTTTCAAGAACATTTTTAAGTGTTGTGATGACTTGGAAGGATGATTTAATGGTATATTGATATTTTATATAAAAACATATTATTTAAGGAAAGATAATCTTTTGGTTGAATGATATTATGTTTTTTGAGATGTATGTTGAATTGAATAAGATTATCTTTTTTTAAACCCTTCTTTCATTTTGATCTTATTGAGATTATTTGAAATATAATTTTTTTTATTTAAAAAATGGTCATTATTAGCACTTTAGTTTTATAGTTTAATTTTGGAGATTAATATATTCCTATTAATTTTGGGAATTATCTTACCTTGGGTATAATATCCTAGAACCCGTACTCCCAGATTCAGTGACAAATTCATAAAAGTCTTTTTCCAACATTGATTCTAATAAATGTGAAATAATTATTTCCCCATAAAAACTATAAAATTTCAAATAATCAAGCATAAATTTCATTCTTAAGTACCTTTTAGGTTTATACATTTATAAAGTTACGACAAACCATTACATAAAAAATTATAGTGAATATAACTGATAATTTCACTAACCTATCCCATATATTTTTCTTTTACATTTAGACACAATCATCATCGATATGAAATCCATTATAGACACAATTCCTTTACCATCATTCATTATAACCTGGGGGAAAGGATACATAACAATGGTGAGATCAAATTAATATTATGATAACATATATGCATGAAAAAAATAATTTCATCTGTGAGCATAAATAACTAGAAATTTCACCAACGACCACAGTTTGAAACCATGTCCATAAGCCTGAAAACCATAGAAATAGCCTAGGACCACTATTTCAGATATTTGTGGCTGATATCATTGTGGCAGTTGGGGCCTATTTCCATGGTCTTAACCATAGTTTTAGGGGGCCTATCACCATGGTTAAACCATGTAATTAGGAGTAAATCTTTATATGGTTTTAACCATGGCCATAGTCCCCAACTGCCACAGTTTTGACTGTGGCATTATGCCCCCTAACTCCATGGTTTAACCATGGCTATAAGCCTCTATCTCCACGGTTAAAACTGTGGCCCTAGTCCCCTACTAAAATAGTTATAAATGTGGTTCTATTATCTATATGGTAATAAATAAATAAATCCAGTCCCCCGCACTCGCACCCCCTCCACCTACACTCCCTTGAACACCCCCTACACCCACATACCCCCTGGACAGCCCCCTTGCACCCGCTGGACAACCCCCTTGTACCCCCTGGAAACCACCTTACACCCCCTTGAACACCCCATGCACCCCCATGACCCCTGGACAGCCCCTTGCACCCCCTTACACCCCCTTACACCCCCATGTACCCCATGATATCCCCCTTTCACCCCTTTCACCCCCCCTAGATAGCCCTTTCACCCCCTGTATAACCCCCATTCACCCACTAGGACCCCATGGACATCCCCCTTGAACCCACTAGACAACCCCCTTCATCCACCATGGATAGCCCCCTTGCACCCCCTTGAACATCCTATATGCCCACCTTGACCCCTCCCCCCTGCACCCCAATCACCTTAGACAATCCCCTTAAACACCCCATGAACACCCATTCCACACCCTGGACAGCCCCCTTTGCATCCCCTTGGACACCCCACCCCCCTGCACCCCCATTCCCCACTGTACAGCCCCTATGCACCCCCTAGACATCCCCTTAGCACCCCCTTGCACACCCATTCCCCCCTATACAGCCCCCTTGCACCCCCTTAGACAGCCCCCTTGCACCCCCTTGAACACCCCCCCCCCCCCCCAATGCACTCCCTTTCCCCCACTACACCCTTGTGCCCCCTGTACATCCCCACTTTCACCCCCTTAAACACCCCTAGCACCCCCATTCCCCCCTGGACTACCCATTTCACCCCTTGGACAGCCCCCCTGCACCACCCATGCCCCTTGTACAGCCCCCTTTCACCCCAAAAACAACCCCTTGCACCCCCTAGAACACCCCCTACACCCCAGGCCCCTCTAGACAACCCCCTTTCAACCCTAGATAGCCTATCAACACCCCATGAACACCACCTACACCCCCATTCCCCCCCTCCTAGACACCCACCACCCACCTGGACACTCCCTCCCTCCTGAACATTCCCCTGCTCACCCATGCCTACTTTCACCCCCTTCTGGACACCCCCCATGCACCCCTAGAAATCCCCTTTTCCCCACTCCATTGAACACACCCCCTACAGTAGCCCACCCCCCCTGGACAGCCCCCATGCACCCCCTCCCCCACACCCCACAAATCTCTTGACCCCCCTCCCACCTAGAAACCCCCTCCTGGACAGCCCCACTGGACACCCCATTGATAGCCCCCATGAACACCACCCTACATTTTGAAAACCAAACCTATATCTATGTGGAAATTGGAGAAAATAACTATCAATTTTGTCATAGGATTACAAATAATGGTTTCAAAATTGGATTCCTTATGGGGGATTATGGATTGGATATCAAATTATTCTCACTTTATACCTTTTCATGAATCCAATATGGTGGGAGACTAACCAATCCATTTTGCACAATTTTGTGGATCCTAGGATGATATCTAGTGTCACGCCATCCAATTTATCTTTAAAACAGAGGCATAACCATAACTGAATTCACTAAATGAGGAATTACCTTTCATGTTTCAAGTTAACCATGTTCGGTTCCATTTAACTCATTCAATTCATTATGTTGACCTTGCTGCCCTCTAGATATCCCCCTTGAACCCCCCCCCCCCCCCTACACACCCATGCCCCCTTGCACCCCCTCTCCCGAACAACCCATGTACCTTGCACCCTCCCCCCTACACCCCTCCTCCTTGCACCCCCTCCCTCCCCCCCTCTCATCCCCCCAGCACACCCCATGCCCATTGCAAAATAACCCATCACACCAACCTTACACACCGCGTAGACCCCCTGCACCCCTTACACCCCACTCCACCCATAACACCCCTTACCCCCTCCACCCAGCACACCCCCTGCCCACCCCACCCCCCTAAACACACTCCTTACCCACCCCCCTACACATTGTACACCTCCACCCAATGAACCCTACCCCAATCCTTGCAAAAAAAAACAGTACCCCCCTTGCACACCACTTGGACCCCCCTTCATCCACTGCACCCCTCCCCCCTCACCCGAAACACCCACTTACCCATCCCACCACACTGCACAAACCCCCTACCCATTCCCTGCACACTACACACAACCTACCCACCCCCTGCATCATACCGTACACCTTTCAAAAAAAACCCCATCACACCCCCCAGATAGTCTCTCATAAAGGAGTTTTCCAAAAAAACATGGTTCCATCAAACAGTTTCACCACAACGATGGCACCAGTCATGGTCTCACACTGAGACGGTGGGACCACTTATGGTGGCATGTGTCACAGTCTCACACCAAAATGTGGCACTACTTACGGAGGCACTGTGATGGTGGCACCATGATAGTGGCACTGTGTGGGTGGAACCATAACGGTGGCACCGTGACAGTGGCACCATGATGGTGAAACCATGACAGTGAAACCATTTCCTTGGAACCGTGTGGGTGGAACCATGTCCTTGAAACCATGTGGGTGGCACCATGATGGTGGTACTGTGTCCTTGGCACCGCTTATAGTGTCTCACCAAACGATGTCCCGCCCTTTTTTCTTTTTCTAGTTTCCAACTCCTCCTGATCCCGAAACATATCTTTTGATGTAAAAATGATTTAATACCACCCTTTTAATGCCATTTAAATCCCATAAAGGATATATGGAATTCCCCAAGATCGGAGAAACCCTTAACATACCAAAATGTATGGTATTTCCTCGTTGTCACACCCTTTCCCCATAGTTTCTAGTTCCTCCCCAATCACACGGGTTTCCTCAATTTGAAGGAAATACATTGACCCTCAACCGTTATGGCCACCTCTCTGATGAAAATTATTAAATGAAAATTTACTCCATTATGTTTAACCACTCAACCGTGTGGTGAAACCACGATCCTTCTTTAATTCCATTCAAAATTCTAAATCCTGTAACTCCAGGATGTCACCTTTTTATCGCATGGTAATTCCATCTTATTCTTCTTCTCCGCTATGTCCGTTCTTCTCTTTGGTGGATTTGGAGTTCCCTTTCTCTGGGCTACTGTTGCTCCTGTACTGAAACCTTTAAACTCACCCCTGGAGTCCCCGGAGTGACTCCCCTATAAGTCATGTATCCCCAGTTTATGGTGCGTGGAGGAAAAAATGTTGATCCATGATCAACCAAGTAGGTTTTTCCTTCGTCTCTCTTTACTATGTGTTATGCGGGGCGGGTATGCTATTGTTTCTACATGGATGAGTGAAATAAAAACTTAATAATGATAATAAATTAAAATTTAATGAATGATGGGGTGTGTCTAACATTGATGATTTTCTCTGTTATCTTCCTTTATATGTTTTGGATTATATGGGCTTATGTATGCTTAAAATCATGGTCATCGGTTGTCCTTTTTTTCCCACTAATAAACCCTTTCTTCTGTGATGATTTAATGGCTGTAACATGGAATCTGGTTAATCATGTAAACTCATTAGATTAAATGGATTCCCAATAAATAATAATCCTTGTGTGGTCACCCTAGTTAACCAAAAAGAAATATGGAACTAAATTAATGTCATAATCAAATTTGAAAAAATCCCTTGCTCGGTTCTTGTGATGTGTATGATTGATGCTTGGGAAGTGATTTGGATGAGGATGGGATCCTCTGTTGTTATGTAGTTGTTGTTTTGTGGATATAAGGCCATGTGGGTTCATATCTTGAGGCTTGGATTGGTTCCAGTACTTCGAGGGTTCTCACAGATTCCTTTTTTTTGTTGCAACTTTACAAGAGAACTGGGTGTGAATGCTTAAGTTGTTGTTTGGATGTTTTCCTTTCCTTGACTTGTGGTTATGCCTGTTAGTTTCCCAGAATTGTAGAATTACATCAATGGAATCACTTGAATTTTAAAATCGGAATGGTTTCAATAGGAAATTGGTTTATAGGAATTAGTTGTGACATTGTTGTGGTTGTGGTGATTCTTATAAATGAATAGTAATGATGGTGTCTGTGTTGGGCTGGTTTTGAACCCCTAGGTTGGGATGAGTTCTTGTTACCTATATATATATTTTTAGTTCTTATGTTTCTTATTCATGCCCCACCCAAGTTGCGTACTTTGTACCGAACATCCAAATTTCATGGGGGAGGGTGTTGTTTCCATCACTCCTATGAATAGAATGTTGTTATATCCTTTTCTTCTCCCTTTATCAAGTATCCCAAGATCCATCAGGCAGGCTGTGAGGGCCTGGGGTCCATTATAGCCCAAGATTTATTAGGCAGGGTAGTTGTGGTGGTTGGCCCTGGTGTGTTTGGGCGGGTTGTTTCCGAACTGTCTTCGGGATGAGGCCCAGGTGTCTTCGGGCATGGCGGTAGCTGTTCTAGCCCAGATGTTTGTGGGTGCAGTTATGGGTGGTTATAGCCCAGGTGTGTGCAGGTAAGGGATGGAAGTGGGACTGCAGTGTGAATGGTGGGAGAGTTTTGATGCATTGGATGTCTTCAATAACTAGTGAGAAAGTGGTGCGAGGTACCCAAATATCGATGTTCCATTACTATTACTTTACTTTACTTGCGTTATTTGGGGAGTCTTCCTTGGTGAGGTTGAGTGGGTAGAATCCTTACTGGGTGCTTTAGTTTTTCTCTTTTTCCACGTGGCAATATAATTCCTCCCCAATTGTGCATGAGAGCTTTTGGATTTCCCTAATGAGTATGCATGTATACTCACCATAAGTATATAAAATATTTTGAGGTTTCTAGTATGACTTCGAGGACCATGTAGGACTGTACTAGTTAGGACCTTGGGATGGTTCTTGTAGCAATTTTTCTTTTTCATTGTACATTACTTTGGGGGTTTTCATGTATTTTTGTAGCATTTACTTTTGTACGTGCATATGAAAATGGTTTACTTTTGGCATTACATTTACCTCCAGTTTTGGTGTTGTTGGGATCTACTATCTTATCTCCTAATCTTATTAATTAAAAAGGATAATGACTTCTATTTTGTGTGTGATTCTATACCCTTGGTGTTAGTCGCCACTCCGAGATCTATTGAAGGCTGGTCTCGAGGGGTCATTATCTCTCTTTCAACTTGAATAAGGAAGGGTATGGATATCTATTTTCCCTTCTATCATCTTGGTGAAGGTCGTTCGTGACCAGTCTGGCTCATGCTTTGGGTTTAGACTATGAAATATTTCTAGTGCCCATGGTGTTGAATACACCAATTAGAGGTTAGACCAACTTTTTTTATGTTTTCTGAGGGTGTAGATTGAGGATAGGGCCACACAAATCTAGTAGGGATCTTCTGCTATTGCAGATACAGCTATATGATTTCATCCTAGGAATCGACTTTCTGTTTTCTGTGCACGCTGTTATCAACTGTTACTGAAGAAGAGTCATGTTCTCTGATGAGGATGGCCAACGTGTGGCTTTTGTTGGAGAACGGAGTTTTCAGGTTGGAAAATGGCATGTGGAGCCTCTTATTTCTCTATTGGCCAAGATTTCAATATATTCTATGGATGTTGAGATAATGGATGTTTTGGGAGTTGTTAGAGAGTTCATTGACATTTTCCCCAAGGTTGTTGTCACTCTACCACCTCGACGTGATGTTGAGTTTGGGATATTCTTAAAAACTGGTGCCCATGGGATTTCCATGTCTCCTTATCGGATGGCGCCTTATGAGTTACGGGAGATGAAGATTCAAATTGAAGAATTGATGAAGAAGGGTTTTGTCCGACCTAGCGTGTCACAATGGGGTGCTCTGGTCTTGTACGTAAAAAAGGCAGATAGTGCTCTCAGGATATTCATAGACTACCAGAGACTAAATCAAGTAACAGTCAAGAACCATTACCCCCTCCCAAAGATAGATGATCTCTTCGACCAGCTGATGGAGTAGGTTGGTTCTCTAAGATTGATCGGTGGTCTGGGTATCACCAGTTAAGGGTGAAGGACAATGATATCCCAAATACTTCTTTTAGGTGTAGGAATGGGCACTTTGAATTCATAGTCATGTCCTTTGGTGTTACAAACACACCTTGTATGTTCATGGGGATCATGAACTCTATTTTCCGCAAGTTTCGGGACCGGTTCGTCGTTGTGTTTATCGATGACATTTTGATCTACTCAAGATCATAGGAGGAACATACTAAGCACCTAAGGACGGTCTTGGAAATTGTTTGACACTACCATATCTCTAGGAAACTATCAGAGTGTATTTTCATGACACGAGAAGTTCATTTCCTTGGACAAGTGGGGTCTTAGCAAGGTTTAGTGGTTGATCCATCAAAGTTTGAAGAGTCCGTTTCTTGGGAATCAAACAAAAATGTGACAGAGGTTCGCAGTTTTCTAGTTCTGGCAGGCTATTATCAGAGGTTCATACCTGACTTCCCTCGAGTGGATGCTCCTCTAAAAGCCTTGACTAAGAAGGATCAGTCTTTCACATTGAGTGAGAAGTGCTAGGATTCCATCATTTTTCTAAATGGTCAGTTGGTTAGTTCCCCAGTACTTAGGTTACCATAAGATGGGTTGTTGTTTGAGGTGTATTGTCATGCTTCTGGACTTGGCATGGGGTGTGTGATGATGCAGCAGTAGGGAGCGATATCATATGGTTCTAGGAAGTTACATCCTCAAGAGTGTAAGCATGAAACCCATGACCTAGACTATCCAGCAGTAGTGTTCCCATTGAAGTTGTGGTGGTGTTACCTCATCGGGGAGAAATTTGTGGTCTTCACAGATCACAAGAGTTTGAGGCATATCTTTACTCAGCGGGACCGGAACTTGCGACAATTAAGGTGGGTGGAGTCTTCAGTACTAAAACATCTAGATATCTTATAATGAAGCAAGAGGAACATTGTGGCTGATGCCTTGATCTGAAATTCATGGAGGGAATTCGTTCAGAAATCTGTGGATGCTTGGAAGGAAATGGAGGAGTTGGATGCCCTACACTTGATGTAAGGGAGGATGAAGGTAGATGTTGTCTATTTCTGATGATAGTGCAGTCCACTCTACAACATTAGGTAGAGGATTCACAATGGGAATACATAGAGAGTGAAGTGATGCACAACCAGGTTTACCAAGTCAATGCTCTGGAAGGGTGGTTAGAGGATGGTCAGAATCGAATGCTTTTCCGAGGGATATTTTTTGTCCTAGAGATAATACATGAGGGATTTCTATGTGAGTTCCATAACTCACTATTAGTGGTACACCCTAGAGTTTCCATGTCATATCGAGGCCTGCGGAAGCAGTTTTGGTGTCTTGAGGTGAAATGGGTAGTGGCAGAGTTCGTGGCAAGGGGAATGGTGTGTCCACAGGTGAAGGTTGAGCACCGTGTCCCATTAGGCTTGTTTTAGCCTTTAAATATCCTCAAGTAGAACTGGGATGACACCTCGATCGATTTCTTCATAGTACTACCCAATGTTCAAAGATGTTTTGATACTATCTGGGTAGTGGTTGACCGGCTGACGAAGATAGCTCACTTCCTATCGATCAAGGATTCGAGTGTGGTGGCTGCCTTAGCACGGAGATAAAAAAATGACGTAGTTCAGTTGCATGGAGTTCTAAGGTCCATAGTCTCAGAATTGGATGCACAAGTTACCTCACTAATCTGGAGGGGATTACAGCGTGCTTTGGCACCCAGATATGCCTTAGCACTACTTTTTGCGCCCAGACAGATGGGAAAACCGAGCGTACCATCCAGACGATGGAGGATATGCTACGAGCATGTGATTTGTACTTTGAGGGATCGTGGGTATGTTACTTTCTTCTAGTAGAGTTTTCATACAACAATATCTATCACTCTACCATTTTCATGGCATTGTTGGAAGCTTTGTACGAGAGTCTATATCGCTCACCCGTGTGCTGGACAGAGGATGGGGAAGTAGGTGTTCTTGGCACGGAAGTGGTGCATAGCACAATAGAGAAGGATTACATTTTATGGATGAGATTAATTGAGATTAGGACTGTAATAAGTCATTTTTCAATTGTAGGAGGAGACCTTTGGAGTAAGAGGTTGGAGACCATGATTTCTTGAAGGTGTCCCCTCGACGTGGGCAGTGACGATTCTACAAGGGGTGGAATCTCTCTCCAAGGATCATCGGGTCTTTTAAAGTGTTGGGGTGAGTCGGAGAGGTGGAATATCATCTAGAATTATGACCTCAGTTTGAAAGGATCTATGTCATTTTCCACATCTATCATTTTCTTCGGTATCTATACAACGATTCACACGTCCTCTGTTGGGGAAAGATGGATATCGAGGAAAATGTGACATTTTTAGAAAGACATATGAGGATCGAGTATCCTGAGGAGAAAGTGCTTCGTGGACAAACCATCCCTTTGGTTTGAGTGTTATGGAGGCATTGTGGGCTCGAGGAGAGTACCTGGGAATGGGAGGCACAGATATGCACCCATTACCCAGATCTGTTTTGAGTTTTGTTCTTTTTTTTTTGTACTTGTTAGTGACAATGTGCATTACCATGTTAACTATGAAATGTGTTGTTTTACTTGTTCTCTGAGTGTGTCTGAAGAGTCCAGACTATGGGATGGGGAAAACCTGAGCCCTAATCAAGACACATTAGTGTGGATGTGGTTAACCCCGTGTAGGTGAGTCAGTGCCGCCTAAAGCGGATAGTATCTTGACATGTAGGAAGGGACTCCCTAACCCATGTGACAAGTTGGTTTGACCTTTGAATGTTTTTGTGGTTACTTGAGGGATATATGTTCTCAGTTGTCAATGAGGTTCACTATTGAGAGGTATCATTTGAAGTTGTTGTTCATACCCCTCTCTTTTCTTTGGGTCTGGTTTTTATTCTCAGGGGTGATAATTGTTTGAGAGGTATCTGATGTAATGGCCTAGGATGTGGCTTATTAAGGAGTTTTCTAAAAAAACTTGGCTTCATCAAATGGTCCCACCAAACCGGTGGCAACGGCTGTGGTCTCACATTGAGACGGTGGAACCGCTTATGGCAGAACTGGTCACGGTCGCACTCTTAAACGGTGGCACTGCTTATGGAAGCACCATGAAAGTGGCATCGTGATGGTGGCATCGTGACGGTGGCACCGTGATGGTGGCACTGTGTGGGTGTCACCGTGGCAGTGGCATAGTGTCCTTGGCACTGTGTGGGTGGCACTGTGATGTTGTCACCATGTCCTTCGCACCTTGTGGTTGGCACCGTGATGGTGGCACCATTTCCTAAGCACCATTTTGGGGGCAGATGATGGTGTCACCGTGTCCTTGGAACCATGTGGGTGTCATTGTGATGGTTACACCATGTCCTTGGCACCGCTTACGGTGTCTCCCCAAACGGTGTCCCACCCTTGTTTCTTTTTCTAGTTTCCAACTCCTTCCACTCTCAAAACATATATTTGCACGTAAAAATGATTTAATACCCCCTTTCAAAGCCATTTTAATACCATAAATTATATATGGAATTCTCCAAGAGTCGGGAAAACCTTAACGGACCAAAACGTGTGGTTTTTTCCTCGGTGTCACACCCTTTCCCCGTACTTTCCATTTCCACACTTGTCGCATGCGTTTTTATATGTTTAAAAGAAATCCTTTATCCCACATCCATTTTGGACACCTCTCTGATGGAAATTATTAAATGAAAATTAACTCCATCATGTAAACCACCCAAATATGTGGTGAAACCACAATCTGTCTTTGAAGCTGTTCAAAATTCAATATCCCATAACTCCTATATCTCACTTTTTATTACATGGGAATTCCTTCCTCTTCTTGGATGGGTTCATTCTTCCCCTTGGTGCGTTTGGAGTACCCCTTCCCGAGGCTAGTGGTGTGCCTATACTGTATCCTTTTTACTCACTCCTGGAGTACCCAATGTTTCTCCCTTGAAATTCACACATCCCCAGTTCATGGCACGTGGAGGAAAAAACTTCAATCCTTGATCAACCAAGTAGGGTTTTCCTTTATCTATCATTACTGTGTATCATACGGGGGGGTATGCTATTGTTTCTCCAGGGATGGATGAAATCAAACATTAATGAAGATAATAAATTGATTATTAAAGAATGAAGGGGTGTGTTTGATGATGATGTTGTGGTCTTTTATCTTCGTTTATATGTAGTGGATTATATGGTCTTTTTTCGATTGAAAATCATGCCCATTGGTGGTCCTTCTTTGTGCAATAATGAACCTTGTGTTCTATGATGATTGAATGGTTGTAAAATAAAAACTGTTTAATCACGTAAACTCTGTTGATTAAATGGATTCCCAATGAATAATAATTCTTGTGTGATCACCCTATTTAACCAAATGGAAATACATAACTAAATTAATGGAATAATGAAATTTGAAAAACTCCCATGCTCTGTTCTGGTGATGTTTACGGTTGATGCTTGGGATGTGATGTGAATGTTGATGAGATCCTCCTTTGTTGTGAAATTTTTGGTTTGTGGATCTGAGGTCGTGTGGGGGATGTATCGTGAGGCTTGGTTTGGTTCCATTACTTCGAGGGATCTCATAGATACCTTTTTTGTTGCGAAATTAATAGAGAACTGGGTGGGAATGCTTAAGTTGTTGTTTGGCTATTTTCCATTTCATGGCCTGTGACTATGCCTTATAATTGCCCAGTAGTGCAGAATTACTTAAATGGAATCCCATGAGTATGAAAATAGGAATGTTTTTTATGGGATATTGGATTTTGGGAATGAGTTTTGATATAGTTGTGGTTGTGGTGTTTCTTATAAATTAATAGTATCGAGGGTGTTTGTTTTGGGATGGTTTGGAACCCCTAGGTTGGGATGAGTTCTTTTTACCTATATATATAATTTTATTTCTTTTGTTTCTTATTCACACCCGACCCAAGTTTAGTACTTTGTACCGAACACCCACATTTCATGGGTGAGGTTGTTTTTTTCAACACTCTTATGAGTGGCTGGTTATTTTTTCTTTATCTACTCCCTTTCCAAAGTTGCACAAGATCCTTCGTGTCGGATGTGATGTCCTGAGATCCATTATATCCCATGATTCTTCGAGATGGGTAGTTGTTGTGGTTGGCCCAGGTGTGTGTTGGAAGGTTGTTTCCGTAGTGACTTTGTTATGAGGCCCACGTGTCTTTTGGCATGGCGGTAGTTGTTCTGGCCCAGGTGTTTGCAGGCGTGGTTATAGATGGTAATGGATTAGGTGTGTGCAAGCGAGGGATGGCAGTGGGACTGTAGTGATAATGGCGAGAGAGGTTTGACGCATAGGATATCTTCAATAACCAGTGGAAAAGTGGTGTGGCGTACCCAAATATCGATGTGTCATTACTATTAATTTACTTGACTTGTGTTATTTGGGGAGTGTGACTTGGCAAGTTTGGGAGGATAGAATCCTTGATAGGTGCTTCAGTTTTTCCCCTTTTCCATAGGGCATTAGAATGCCTCCGCACTTGTGCTTGAGTGTTTTTGGTTTGTTTCTACTGAATATTCATGTATACTCACCCAATGTATATAAACTATTTTCAGGTTTCCTGGAGGACTTCATGGATCATGTAGGACCATACTAGTTGGGACAATGGGACAATTGTTGTTTCTATTTTTCTTTTTCTTGGTACTTTCATTTTGGTGTTTTCTTATAATTTTGTGGAATTCAATTTTGGACATGCATATGTGAATTGTTTTCTTTTGGATTTACTTTCACCACCAGTTTTGGTGTTGTTGGGATCTACTATCTTATCTCCAAATTCAATTATATAAAAAGGGTAATTCCTTCCATTTTGTGTGTGATTCTATTTCCTTGGTTCTAGTCGCCAATCTATGACCTATAGAAGGAGGGTCTCGGGTATCATTATCTCTCCTTCAACATGAAGAAGCCAGGGTCTGGCAATCTGTTGTCCATTCTCTCATCTTGGTGAAAGTTGGTCGTGACACCCCAGCACAACCCTTGCACCCCCTAGCACACGTTGCACCCCCCTAGCACACCCCGTACCCCCTCACCCTTAACACCCCCTATCCACCATACCCCCATGCACATACCCCTTGCCCACCCCCCCTGCACATTGCACACCCCCCCCCATGCCCACCCCTCGACACCCTACCCTACCCATTGCAAAAAAACCAAGCACCCCTGCACATCCCTTGGACCCCCCTGTACCCCTTGCACCCCCTTCCCCCTCCCCCTAGCACACCCCCTGAATAAAGTGTCAATTTTTCAATTCCTATTAATTGTGTTTGATGAAACGAAAATAAATATTTTCTTTATGTTTTTAATCTTTATGAGAATGCTCATTTGATGTTTTCTCAAAATGAGAGAACTGTCATCTCTAAGGTTAAGGAAATATAATTTTCTAATATTGAGTTGGATAAAGAATTCTACTGGTCCACATTTAAGGATTTGGAAAATCATGTAAAATTGGTGAAAATGTTATTTCAAAAAGCCACAACATATTGTTATACCATATACACATTATATAATAATGAAAAACAGTTTTTTAAACACTCAATCAATTATAGAATTCAAATTAAAAGTTTGGGAAAAGGTAACTTACCTGATCCTCAAGGCGTGCACCTTTTGACGAAGACAACTTGAATCTTCCTTTTTTACGGTTGCAAGCATAAAAACCCACCTGTAATGAAATAGTGTGAAGAAAAATGACATATAACGACTTCTTATATATATACATGTAATCTGTGATGATAAATGATACATGAATCCCATAACATTATAGATTCTAAATTCCTTTCTATTTTTACCACAATATCATCATTTTGTCACACCCATTAGACTAATAATTAATGGTTGTCATGTAAATATAAATTAGCTACAAATACACACATTGATCATCATAATATCAATAATCATTGCATCAGCACTTTCATAAACAATAGAAATAATGCATCCATGAAGCATAACCCATTCTTCTATACTAACATTTCCATTCCATATTCTCTTCATAGAATTTTTTTAAAATATAAATCTAAATTACCATAAGAAAAAATATAAAACATGTTTTCCATGGGTTGTATATAATCAAAAAAAAATAGAATATAAATAAACTCATATTCATCTCCTACTCCTCATTCCCTTCCATTTTCCATGTTCTATTAATTTCCAAAACACTTTCAAAATTTGATTTCTAGTCCCCTTTCACCACTCCCACATCCCCCACCCCCCACCCCCACCCCCCACATTCACCCCAAGTCGTAGTCCCCGAGTACCCCCCCCCCCCAACACGAGCCCCCCCCCCCCCCCCACACCACCCCCCAGACACCCCCGCCCTCCTAGCAAGCCCACCACCCTCTCCCACCCACCTCCTGGACACCCCCTGGAAACCCCCTCCCCCTAAACACCCCTCCCCCTATACCCCCACACCCTACACCCCCACACCACCTCCCATTCCCATTGCCCCTTCACTCCCACTACCCCTTGCACATATCCCCCTTCACCCCAACTACACCCAAACCATCACCCCCTGCACACTGACCCCCTTCCCCCTTCACCCACTGCACATTTCCCCTTCCCCCTTCACCCCAAATACCCCCCCAAAATTCACCCCCACTACCCACCCCCCCCCCAACTACACCCCCACTGCCCCCCCCCCCCCCTCCATGACACCACCTCCCCCTTCAACCCCACACCCCTACCTCCTCCCTGATCCATGAACACCCCCTTCCTTCTTCACCCTCATAACCCCCTACACACTTCCCCATCCCATTCTGGAACATGGGAAAAAAATATTTGGAGGAAATTGAAATTGGGATAATCTTAATAGCCTAAATATAAAGCTTTTAGAAATGGGAGAATGACACAATATATTATGGGTTTTTATTCTAAAAATATAGTCAAATCCAATATGATTTTTATATGAACAATGATTTTTTAAAGATAAAAAAACCTGAAAATAGGCAATATTTTTTTTATCAAAATACTATTATTTTAATGGTTATTTTATTTGGTGTGATGGGTATAGACACAAATATTCCTACTATGCAAAACTATGAGTAAAAAAATCATTGTAGATTATAGTGGTGTCTCAAATGATAGAAGAATGGGTAAGGATTAAAATGGAAAAAATAAATGCAATAATTTCAAGAGAGATATATAATTATAAAATACCATAATTTGTTCTCTCAGATAAAGTACCAAACATGGGGAAAAGGATTAAACCTAACAAATTGTTCTCATGAGTTGACACAAGAAAACCATATCATCTAAATAGATTAAAAGTCATTCCAATAGATAACATTTTATTCTGAATGGTGAACCTTATAAATCATCATGTCTTATGTGGGTGTGGGTGTTCAGACGTGTTGTTTGAGCGAAAAAATAACCAGAGAGATAGAGAGAGAACAATAGAAATGTTACTTAATAGTAAATGAGGTAAAAGAAAGAAGGTTTTGATAAGTGATAATTTGAAAAGCTATAATGATTCCACACCTCTCAGTGTATAAGATTTTCCATCCAGTCCTCCTCAAAAAGAAATAGAGGGTGGAGACCATCTTTTGGATTCTCAATTGGTATTAAAGAATATGTATTCACCTTGCATTGAACTCTCAAATTAATATATTTCTCATTGAATATTTATTTTTTTCCAATAAATATTATAAAGTGATTTTTTTGATATTTTATTAGTATTCCATGATAGAACATTGTTTTTTCCATGACATTGATTACCAATAAAAATAAAGATAAGAAAATGATGAAGAATATTTACCTCTTCTCTAAATATAAATAATATTCATGATCTCCTAGTATGTATGATAGACCAAGCATGGAATTATAATAACTTGTAGTTCGATGTACCGAAAAGGATAAGGAAACAATTTCTACCTAAAAGGTTTCAAGTTTTTGTCATCCTAGGGCATATAAAATTTATGATTTAAAATATCTATGAGATGTATAATGACAACCTAAATCTGTCTCAATATCCTATCTCACTATCCATGTGAAGACCACAGTGCCTAGATAATCTAATAAATCAACACTAATTTTACTCCCTAAAGAACTATTCAATTATCCATCCTCACTTCACTAATATTCAATGCAAGACACATGGCATCACATAGACCTTATTCCCACATTCACACCTATAACAAAGAAAAACATAACACTCCTAAAAATTTGTGGATTAATACATGATCTAGGTTTTGAAACCTAGAAATTTTAGATGTCATATCTTAACACAAACCATTAGGTTAATGGTTTTTGCATATAAATAATAATTGTAATAGTAATACTAATAATAATCAAAAACAAACCAGTGTAATAGTTAAAAACCAACTCATACGCCCCACGAAAATTATTATAGTAAAAATGTACAGATGAAAACATGAGGAGAAACATGCTTTCACCAACATGAAAAAAACCCATAAATTCCATTAAATATATTTGATTCTTGAAAAATATAATCCGAATTTATAGAAGCCACTCCTCAGAAGATTCATTTTTTTCTACAGTTGAAGCACATCAAATTGGTATCACCGTAGAGATTTCAATTCCATCATAAAGTAACACCCATTTAAAGATATTTATTTATGTATCTTAAGCAACCATTAATAAATTTTAAACATACATCATGTCATCAAAAAACCCTATCTTGATGGTCATCTTTGACGAATAGAATCACTTCTTACAATATCTCCATAACAACAATTAATTGATCCTCAACCTACCGATTATCTAATACTTAATTGCATCAAGACATATATTTTAAATAATTATAATTATGTCAAGTAGAAACCTTCAACTAATATTCCATAATCAAAAAACCCATTAAGATCATAATGGACATAACATGTGAACCTTAACCACAGAGGATCAACATAATTAATTTTAGACATCAGTTTCCTTAACCACTCAAAATTAGTAAGTAAAATTTCATAAATAATCTTTTATTAAAATTTAAAATATAGAAAATGCATCACATATAACAAGAATTCGTATCCTCTAGAAAAGTTAAGTGATTGAAGCATAATTAATGTTATAAACATGTCTTTAACACCCACTACAGTCACCATCCCACATAAAGATAGATGTTTGTTAAAATAATCCACCATGTGTAAATAATATTCTTTAATTTGGAATGCATGTTCAAGTGAGTCTGGTCTTACATGTCTTTGATTGAATATATATGCGTCCCAAATTAATTACCCATTCTTAAAACATTACTATAGAATAATTTCGGGGTCGATCCACAGGGAACAATGACCTGCATAAATTCAATTGAGTTAATAATTAATTAGGTGAAGTTTGCAGAATTTAGAGTTGATTGAGTTGATTTTGGTTTTTAATTGAAACTAAATTGTTTTACATTGAAGAAATGATTAACAATTTTAATGAGAACAATGGGTAAATTCAAAGAGTTTAAAATAGGAAGAAAAGGCGTGTTGGGGCTGTGGTGATTAGGAGTTCTTTTACAGGTTGTTGAAATGGTTTTGTTTTTTATAATAATTCAATAATTCTAGATTTCGTTTTGTTACAAGATTTCCTTAGTCCCGGTTCATCTAGTTTGGAATTAGAGTAGTTGACCCCTTGGTCTGGTAGTCAGTGTTCTTAATTCTTTATTAAGTTTGGTCCGTTATTTGAATCGGTGAAATCCTTCCAATGGTCATGGATGCTTTCACCGTTACTTTTCTTTTGTATCGCTGGGAATTATTCCCTTGGTCTGGCTCAGAATCCTCAGTTATATTTGACTATGGTTTAAGAAGAGTAAGATGAATTACAACGAGAAAACACAACTATATAAAACAACCCAAAAATTATGATCCCATCATCCAGAGCCCCAACACGAGGGGTTTAGTTACAGATAGAAAGTGGGAGAGAAATGACACACATGATACCTAACGGATTCATCATGTAGGCATTGAGGTAGGGTGTCGGAAGGTGAAATGGCGGAATAGTGGAATGATGGCACCTTGGTGGCTTCAGGAATGGTGGTAGCAGAGATTCTCCATCCTCCAATGGGTTCTGAACTCTCAAATCTGTAGGCCAAGGTCTCTTTTTATAGAAAAATAATGTACTCTGCGTGTATAGAAAGTACACGCCGTGTACTTTTCTTCAATGCGCTTTGGCGCCAATTTCTCCGCTGGCAGGTGGCCTAACACGTCGTCTTTGACTTTTGAAGATGGCACCGCCTGGTGGTTGAGTTTAGATGGCATGTAGCACCGCCATACATGGCGTTTAGTTTCTTAATTTTGGCCACCAGCCCCTTCTAGAATAGCATACACGGCATGTTGAAATTCAAACACGTCGTGTCTTCTTCAACGGGAACATGTGCATGTAGACTTTTCTCAGCAACCACCGCTTCTAAAAAGTGGTACACGGTGTGTAATGCCACCTCACATGGCATGTATATTCTGCCTAGTGACATGGGCATGTACTCCCTACTTCGGTCGATGTCCTTGTCTAGATGTACACGGCATGTATAAAAGTACACGCCGTGTAGTTTCAAAATTTTCACAGACTTCCCTTGATTCGAGTATTTAGATAGAAAACACCTAAAAGTAAACAGATTCACCAAAATCAAAGAATATGTTCATAAAACAACAGATATTTGTTGAAAACATGTTTTATCTTCAATTATATATATGGAAATGTATTCACAAATTGGGTGCATCAAATTTCCCCACACTTAGTCATTTGCTTGCCCTAAAGCAAAATATCAACATCTAATTAAAAGATCATATACATTAAAAAGGAAGGCATTTAATAAATCAAGCGTATAACTGATAAAGTTACTGAGGTAGATTTCTAAAAGGCACAAACAAATTCAATTCATAAAATATTAAAATCATGCCTCATATATAATGCAACTAACTACTCTCATCCTCTTTCAACACATTTTTCAACCTTTCAAAAATAAGCATGCCACTTGATAATTTACCTTACCAGTTAAAATCATACTTCACACTTAAGATTTTTTTAGTCAAATTAGTCCTAAATCTATGTTATATACACTCTATCCATAGGTTTTCAAGATATCTTGTTCTCTACTTTAGAAAAATTGAATTACAAAAATCATGAGGGCTTTATCAGTATGGTTTAGATGTTTCTGTGGCTAAGGGTTGGTAGGTTCAGATGTGAAAATAAATCCTAAGGATTGAAAAAGGAAGGCTAATTCCTTTAAACAACATTTCATGATATTCAATGTAAATATCACTGAAAATGGATCCTTCACCAGCTTAGGCAAATGATTTTGTGATCGTCACCATCTTCCATTGGCAAAAATGGTTCATGGGAAAATAAGCATAAGGTTCCCTTGTTGTTTTTTATATATAACAAACCACAAGGGAAACACTTATGAATATAATGAGTGGATGTTTGGAACCCATTCTACCCAAAATAATCAAGAGTAACTCCCCCACACTTTATTTCATGGTTGTGCACAAAATATTCCATGTATTGCCAAATCCCTCTTTAAATCTCACATGAACAATCCTTGCAAAGTTTAAAAAGAAATAGGGTAGAAAGAGAAATAGGCTTGTAATTTGGCTTCCTATAATGGTTATTCATGGATTCTATGGGCTTAATGAAGATTAAATGTAGGGTAGGTCTCAAGATAAAGGGGTTGAAACAATCTAATGCCTCAATCATTTTAATGTAACTCAAAAATTTCTTCATGTTTTAAAAAAAATCTTGCAAATTCTGGCAGTGATGCATATCCTAAGAATCTCTCAAGAAAGAGGGTATTATAAAAGAAATATGAAAAAAGGTTTACAATACCTCTCAGAAGTGGACAAATAATAAAGGGACAATCAGGTCATGACATGCATATAAATGATTAGCCTAATCAATGTAATTTAATCAAGGATGAAAAGTTGCAATTGAAACTATATCAACAATCATTTTAAAATACTTAATAACTAAAATAAGTATGCAATATTTCCAAATGTTCCTACTGATAACTCTAGAATTTATAAGAATGATTAACCAAAATTGCTTTACATTTTCAAATATAGAATCTAATAATGATGTCCCCTAAATTAGTTCAATAGAAAAGGCTAAGGTGAAAGATATAGATGCTCCCCCACACTTAATACTACACATGGTCCGCCATATGAAATACTAAGGTAAAGGGTGGGAAATAGGGTGATATGGGTGAAAAATGAGGGAAATCAGTGGAAGAAGTAAATCCAAAAAGAAGGAAAATAGAAATGGAAAAATACTCGCCTCATGAAAAGTGATGCCCAAGGTGTTCCATGATACCTGTGACTGGTGAGAAAAAATAAAACGACAAACATGAACAACATCACAGCATAGAAAATGACAGAAGTGATATATAAGATAAAGAAAAAATTCAATATCATGGGGTCTCCTATGGGGAGGCATCATCCTGTACGAAATTGGATGGTAAAGACGGCTTAGGAGGCATTGAAGTGGAAGGCCCGGACTCTGCATCGGGAAGGGGAGATGAAGAAGTAGGAGTCGCAGGTGCTGGACTCGGCGAAGGTAGCTCAGTAGAAGGCCATGTCCTGGCAGAAGTGGTAGCAGTAGGGCTCACCATAGTCAGTATAATAGAATACGTGGCCTACGCAGGCGATGGTGGTGGAGGAGCAGCAGATGGGATAGGAGCAGAGACATAGGCGGGTGGCGGAGGTAGTGGAACACCAAGATGCTGAGAAATATGTTCCAACAGATGCTCCATCTGGTCCTGGTAGTCGCCAGACGAATCAAATGGTGTGCAATGGTGTCCTGGAGGCCGATGATATGAACGAACTGCTGCTCCATCTGAACCTGTCGGCTGTCCAAGCGACCCAAGACCTCCTCCATCGAGGCTAAGAGGTGGGAACGGGAAAGATCAGCCGAGGGTGAGGGGGTAGGGGGGAATGGGTGATGGAATAGAATACGGAATTTTAGAAGAAGTGGGGTCAGTTGGAGGTGGGTGAGGTTAAGAAGCTTGAGGGGGTGGGGAAGGAGGAGCAGGGTCAGCAGCTGGGGTAGGAGGGGCAGCAGGTGGTGGGGCTCGAGCCTGAGTAAGGATGTAGGAACCCCCTACTTCTAGACCAATCCCATGCGAATGAGCATGAGAAAGTCCATCAAATTAGGTGAACCTAACAAGTCATGAGGTAAAGAGGGTTTGAATACCCCTAGGTGGTGGGAAAGACGGGTGGTGTAAAATCCGTCGGCCAGGTTGCCCTGACGGCTGGTAATCATGGAGTGGAAATAGGAGGCGGTGAGATAGGGGTGATCTGGGTTGTCGTGCCAGATGAAAAAGGCAAGAAGATCCATGTCACGGCCGGTCACGACCCCCATATCCTCATGGCGGAGGAATAGGAGGGCACTGAAGTACCTGTAACACCCCAAGATTTCATAGTGTGTTATTTCTTCAAAATAATTCAATAACTTGCACTACACGCAACACTGAGTTCAATCACACCATGACTTACAAAAAAAAAGCCATTAAAAAGAGTTTATGAATAGTACTATCTAAATTTTAAACTTTATATAATCCTTATAATTTTAGAATCCATATTATGAGTTTCTTAGATATAATGCAAGAACAAATTCATTTTCAGTATTGCACTTTTATCAACTTTTAATAGTGAACCCTTTTTTAAATACAATATTTTAAACTTTTTGACTAAATGGGGACATCAAAAAAATTAAAATGAAACATCCCAAGCATCCACGGTACGCTTTCCTTTGAATAATACAGTAGCGTGTGTTGTACGCAACTTCGAGTTTTAACACACACCACAACCGATCAAACTAGCCGTTATGAATAGTAATACCTACTTTTTGAAATTATATATATTTTATATTTCAAAATTGACTTCATTTTTGGATTCGTAGTGTCAAATTTATCCTAAGGTGAAATTTTGGTACTTTTCGGATAACTTTCATATTTTGATGAATAGTGAAAATTACTAAATTTTAATTAAAAACAACTTTTTTAATCAAAATAATTAATAGTGATAAGTTATGAATTTGAGTGGTTTTAAAGTATATTTAGAATATATTTTTACCATTTAATATAATGTTGGTCATTGGACATAATTTTACAATTAAACCGAACATAAACAAGTGTCAATCTTTTGATAGTTATTATCACTTAAAAACACGCTTTTTGTTTGGACAGCGGGAATTAATTTTAAATTAATTTCTGCCACTTCTGTGTTTTGAATTTAGAAAAATGGATTCCATAATTGGAATTAGTATGTCCAAATTGTGTAAATAGGTAACTTTTATTTTTAGACATTTTGAATAATTACTGTGGTAAATATTTTATTTACTATGGTTAAGGGTAAATCTGGTAAATAAGGGTTAAAAAATAATATTATAATAATACTAAATTACCCTAAAACGTGTCCTAGACTTATTTTTTGATACATGTTCGACTATAGGCATCATTGGGTCGATTTTGGGACCCCATGGATCCACTTGTAAGGGATAATGACACTTTATTTTTAATTAAGTTAAAATGAATACAAAAATGACACAAGCATATATCTTTTAGAAAAACAATTGTTACATAGGATTATATATGTTGGATTTTAGATTATAAATATTCATTAGAAATATAAAAAGATTTCATACATAATGATATTTTATTTATAATTTTTAGTCATTAAATAATTTATTTTATTTATGACACAATGATGATGCAGTAATTACTATAATAGTGAAAAATTAAAATAATTGATATTATAAATACCCAAATAAATATAATATGAAACTTTTAATGAATTAAACTAATTTTCTAGGATAATGTGATATATTAGTATTGATTTAATTGACTTTGTTCGAAGTAATAAATCTGTTATGAGTTTCACAAAAATCAACTATTGAATAGTGTCAAAATTGACATAAAAGAGTTCTTAAAACAAATATTTTATTATTAATTGATATTAAATTCCTAAAAATCTAAGGTTCGGCCAAGAGGCTTATATCATGATAGGTTCATCATTAATGGACCACTTGGGGGTCTCTTGGATGTATATAGTAAGTTTATTAACCATATTATATAAAAATAAAAAGAGACATTGTAAAAGTGAAACTAATTAACTTAGAGTTAATACGTAAAGATAAGGTTAATATAAGTACCCAAACCTGTATAAATTCTATTGGTTGAGTGTTTTTAGACCTATACCCACCTTAACCTTTGAATAATCAACTTTGGAGCCATTAGAAACCGAATATGAATTTATTATAAATTAATATTTCTAGCTTTTCCCAAGGTGCCCCTCACCCCTCTTATAAAAGGGCACTCCTCCTTCTCATTTCTTCACACATTCAAAGCCTTTTGGTTCGGCCACACTCTGCCCAAATACTATCCCAACATCCCTCAATACAACCTAGAGGCCTTAGTTTGATCAGAAAGCCAACCTAAGGAGCCCTTTTGATCAAATCAAAAGGAAGAACCCGAAGAAGAGGTAATGTTTTCACCACCCCTTTTCAAGTTCCTTTCTTCTTCCACTTCTTCTTTCTTTGTTCTTCCCATTCTAAAATAATAACTCCAGTATCTCACATATACTGTGATGTTATTATAAATATGGTACAACCATATTCAGTATTCTATCCACCCTTTGAATAACATGTCAGCATACGTGCGTACGTACGGCTTACCATCTCAACGTCGTGGTGTAATTGTTATTCAATATATTATTATTTGGATAGGTATAATAATGATGTGTAACTCATGTAAATAATAAATATAACATGTTAATGATTCTGTATATATTATATACCATCCATTTATATATTATTTTAATATCAAAAGAATGATATTGTCGCTCGTGCATACGTACGGACTACCGTCTCCACGAACGCGATTAGATTCATTCTCCATCGTATCCATTCATGTATAATTATCATTTGATGATTTGAAAAATGATGTTTAAGGACTTGATATCATTCTGGATATGAATAATATACAACCTATCCATTACAAACATGGCTTACGTAATAAAACATATAAAATAAAACGAGTAAGTTAACACCCGAAACAACGATAATACTAAGACATTATTAAGAAAGCAAAGTTAAAAGATCATATATGATATGATATTAATATATATGATTCTTGTATAATTTAATAACAATTATTTCAATATTATAAAGGAGGTTAACCTACCCCAACCAAGTAAAAGTACAAGGTAAGGGATTTTCTTATCTCACATTCAATTCCGTGAGATTTCCATTATTCGCCACTAAATTATTGAGAGTGGTGTATTGTGTACTGGAATTTGATATATATTATCATGATTATATTTATATTCATTTTATTAAATAAATAATTTGGTGGTTATTAACTTTTGGCCATACGACTCAGTTGATTAACAAGGTAAGGGGTTTTCATCTCACTCCTTATTCCAGTGAGATTCATGCCATATTGCCACCATTACCTTTTGTGTGGTGTATGTACTGCCCATAATTATATTATTTGTGTAATACACTCTAATTTATGTGTACTTACATATTCATTGTATGATACCTCTTTCATGGGTTGTATGTTTCATAAGTTACCAAATTGGTAAGGGTTATTTCACAATCTCTTCATTATCCGAGGTTGTTTATACGTAATAATCTACTGGGATCTCTTTATCATCCACATCCATGTTTCTTAATAATGTATTTCAAAACATTTTTACTATTTACAAGAATATGGGTTAAAGTCATTTATACCCTTATGTGTTTCGAAAGGAATCTTTCCGTCGTTTTCCAAACAAGGCACTTTTAACCTTTTCGACAAATATAAGGTAAGAATGTTTTTTTAACTTATACGGCGGGTGTGGCTATTTACTGCCGTAATAAAATCATCAAAGTTTTCCTTACAAGCTTATAAGAATATTTTCAAATTGAATGTATTATTTTATAATTATGTTACTTTTAAAATGATTTAAAAAAAAGAGATATTTGTCTAAAATAGTTTTGATTTCATCTATGTCAACATTCTTTGATGGCTTTTAAGCTTATTTGAAGTTTATTTATTATGATACAAAACATCCATGTTTTATTGAAGGTTGTGTGCTATTTTTGACTATGGATAAGTTATTCTTATGTCACTCATGGTTTTTGTTTAGAGTATTGACATTTCATAAGTTATTTATAATCCGAATGTTTATGTTATATTTCAACCTTTCATTCAGATTAATGTGTTAGACAAGTATGTTCCGGGTTGGGGACCGGTAAAAGTAAGCCCTCTGGTTTGGTCTCCGGTTATTAGAGGAACTCCGTTTTGGTCTCCGGTTATTAGAGGAACTCCGGTTTGGTCTCCAGTTATTAGAGGAACTCCGGGTTGGTGTCCGATTATTAGAGGCACTCCGGTTTGGTGTCCGGTTATTAGAGGAACTCCGGGTTGGGTTCCGGTTACAGTTAGCCCCACGGTCTTGGGACGAGGCCTTGAAAATAAATTAAAGTTTAGCATTATGCATTCCATCATTATGAATGTGGTTATTGATTTTGCATGTGATTATTCTATTAGTAGAATATCCATGTGAATAAGTGAATGGCATTATTTCATTTTATTTATGCCATACTATGTTGAAAGTTCATGTTTGAAAGGCTTTTGTTTTAGTTATACATTGCCTTAAATGTTTATTCTTATTTATGAAAGTTTCCGCTATATTGTTATCCTTACTGGGAAATTGAGCTCACCCCTTTTCTATGTTTTATTTTTCCCAGGAAGTGAAGAAGTAAATTATGAATGACCTGCAGGGATATTATGTGGGGATATGAGTGTGGATTTATGGAGACATTATGTTGTTTTAGTAGTTTTTCATTTTATGATGTAATGTAAAACTTATGGATATATCTAGTGTTTCCAAGGCTACTAAACCTATCGGTCTTTCGAGATTTGATCTTTCTTGTGATCATGCCAATGTTATGTAATAATGCACCGACTCTGGGTAACTAGGGTCGGGGCGTTACAGTTGGTATCAGAGGAAGTTTAGTACAAACCTTGGAAGCTAGATTTAGATAAACTCTGATTAGAGCACATAGACCTAAGATAAACTTTGAGGATTAGTATAGAAAAACTTCCTAAAATTTTGGTATTGTAGAGATTTTGTGAGTTTTCCGAGCAATACATCCCTGTCTGGATACGAGCAGGTAGAGGCAGCTCTGGCACAGATGTACCTAGGGGTAAAACCCGAAAACACCGCATTGAGCTAGACTCGAACGGGAACTGCTGCACGACAACGGGCCTTGCTGCACTCTTGGTTACGACACTCCCGGGGGATATGCTTAGGATAATTCTCATTTTATTTACAAACCATTATGAAGGGTTTATGAGTATATACATCCTCAAAGGAGACATTTTTATGATTATGGATTATATCCATAAACTATTTAATTTATGTTATGTGTTTTAAAAGTTTGGGATTAGGTATTGTTATTCATAAACTAATCTAGTGTATGCCAATGTTTAGAAATGGTGCCTAGTAGAAGGAATGAGAACTCCAGAAATGCACATGATACAAAGAGAAAGAAGGATCATATATTTTATGGTCTTAATCCAGAATTTACAAGAGAAATAGTCTTGCATGTATTATTATCATATGAAGAAATAATATCATGTGTTGATAAGATAAGTAAAGAGTTTACTGAGTCCTATGGCTTGGAAGGGAAGCAAGAGAATAAAAGGGTGGAAGAGAGAAAGATGGATAAAGGGAAGAGGAAAAAGAAGAATTTTCCCATATGTGGTAACTGTGGAAAGAAACACCCTGGAACTTTCCTGAAAGGAATGGGAGTTTGTTATAAGTGTGGAGGAAAAGGGCACAAAGTACGTGACTGCAAGGGTAAGAAAATGGTTTCAAATGTACAATGCTTCATTTGCAAGGAGTTTGGACACTATGCGAACCTATGTCCCAGTCATCAGAATATGCCGCAAATGATGTTATTGGATAATAATCAAGTTATGATACTACCACAGATGAAGAGGAATGATTAGAGTTCTTCTGTTGATTATGTCAATTGAGTGTTGTATCAACAATGTACTTGTTATAATAATTATGGAGTATGTAAGGATTGTACTGCAGTATTATTTCATTAAGGACTTGAGATTGTGTGGAACAAAGAAAGGTGACTCAACAGCAGGATAATTTTTTGGAAAATATATGGTTGAGAGAATGATAAACCATAATATAGTTTTGATACCGAGTTAGTGATTTTGGAATAATACATGATTGTTTTGGATAAATTATATTGGATATTCTTGACTACCTTGGAACTGATTAATGATCTGTATATTCCATTATTGTTGGGGTTTAAAACATTTTTGGATTGATGAGGTATATCCAGTATTCTATATGGAATAAGGGAGCATGAATGTAATCAATAAGGAATATGGTAATTCAGGATTTTTCAGTGTATTAAACGAATACATGATGAAGGTATTCATATGCTATTACGTGGTAAAAAGGATCTAAATTATGTTTAACTTCCTTATAAATGTTGGACTGTGAGTTTGGTCAGAAATATTTTTGATAAATTCTAGTTTGAGATTAATTTTGGATTGCCATAAAAGGACAACTCGGAGGTCGGGCGGCAACCCGTCGCGTCCGGCAAGGCCGCGAGACTTGAACCCGCAACCGAATTGCGACAAGGGTGTATCACCTACCACTGGCCCACGAGATGTCCTGGATTAAATAATGTAGTTTTTTTTAAAAGATCTGGTAGATGAATTATAAATTCATTTATTTTGGAACCCTGTACGAGTAGTATAAATAGAAAAAAAAATTACATTCTATTATCTTTTAGAGTGAAAGATGAGTTTGTGGTAGAAATTAGTTAATGGATAAAACTCTAATTAGGAAGTAAGTATATCTCCTTATGATCTTAGCCAATCTCATAAATAAATTCCTCAACATTAATAAAAGGAACTTAGAACAAAAATGTTGTCCTAGATGGTACCTTAAATCATCACTAATTTATGGCTTTGGGATTTTTGGCCTTTTCATAGCCATGTTCTCTACCACTCTCCATCAGATAATTGATGGTTAGATTTCTCTTCCATATCCATATTTTCCTACATGGAACCCTAGTATGTGTTATTTTCGATAATCTTGATACTTTCACCTCTTTATTTTAAATAGAGGCCTCGTTAATTCATTTTTCGATGTGGGATTTCAACTAAGATATTTTGAAATGTCAAAAATGTGTTATCCTAATACCCTATGTTTTGTTGAACCGATGGTATTTTAAATCATCATAGATTGATGAGTTTAAGGACGTCAATTTCATACTTGTTTGTGATTGATGACCTCAATCACTACCTATAAATATTTACGTTTTTCCTCCAATTATATGTCTCTAATTGCCACCAATGTTCTCCTAATTGAGATCATAATTTGGTGGTGACCCTTTCATTTCTCTTTTCCTCATATTAAGACTAAATTTTAGTAACCCAATTTCCGATGTGGGTTTTCCCACAAATATATTTTCTATTTTCAACCTTTTATTTTCGAAGAACAATTTCAAATTGCGGGGACGCAATTTATTGAAGGAGGGGAGAATGTAACACCCCAAGATTTCATAGTGTGTTATTTCTTCAAAATAATTCTATAACTTGCACTACACGCAACACTGAGTTCAATCACACCATGACTTACAAAAAAAAGCCATTCAAAAGAGGTTATGAATAGTATTATCTAAATTTTAAACTTTATATAATCCTTATAATTTTATAATCCATATTATGAGTTTCTTAGATATAATGCAAGAACAAATTCATTTTCAGTATTGCACTTTTATCAACTTTTAATATTGAACCCTTTCTTAAATACAATATTTTAAACTTTTTGACTAAATGGGGACATCAAAAAATTTAAAATGAAACATCCCAAGCTTCCACGGTACGCTTTCCTTTGAATAATACAGTAGCGTGTGTTGTACGCAACTTCGAGTTTTAACACACACCACAACCGATCAAACTAGTCGTTATGAATAGTAATACCTACTTTTTGAAATTATATATATTTTATATTTCAAAATTGACTTCATTTTTGGATTCGTAGTGTCGAATTTACCCTAAGGTGAAATTTTGGTACTTTTCGGATAACTTTCATATTTTGATGAATAGTGAAAATTACTAAATTTTAATTAAAAACAACTTTTTTAATCAAAATAATTAATAGTGATAAATTATCAATTTGAGTGGTTTTAAAGTATATTTAGAATATATTTTTACAATTTAATATAATGTTGGTCATTGGACATAATTTTACAATTAAACCGAACATAAACAAGTGTCAATTTTTTGATAGTTATTATCACTTAAAAACACGCTTTTTGTTTTGACAGCGGGAAATAATTTTAAATTAATTTCTGCCACTTCTGTGTTTTGAATTTAGAAAAATGGATTCCATATTTGGAATCAGGATGTCCAAATTGTGTAAATAGGTAACTTTTATTTTTATACATTTTGAATAATTACTGTGGTAAATATTTTATTTACCATGATTAAGGGTAAATCTGGTAAATAAGGGTTAAAAAATAATATTATAATAATACTAAATTACCAAAAAACGTGTCCTAGCCATATTGGTTGATACATGTTCGACCATAGACATCTTTGGGTCGATTTTGGGACCCCATGGATCCACTTGTAAGTGACAATGACTCTTTATATTAATTAAGTTAAAATGAATACAAAAATGACACAAGCATATATCTTTTAGAAAAACAATTGTTACATAGGATTATATATGTTGGATTTTAGATTATAAATATTCATTAGAAAGATAAAAAGATTTCCTACATAATAATATTTTATTTATAATTTTTAGACATTAAATAATTTATTTTATATATGACGCAATGATGATGCAGTAATTACTATAATAGTGAAAAATTAAAATAATTGATATTATAAATACCCAAATAAATATAATATGAAACTTTTAATGAATTAAACTAATTTTCTAGGATAATATGATATATTAGGATTGATTTAATTGACTTTTTTAGAAGTAATAAATCTGTTATGAGTTTCACAAAAATCAACTATTGAATAGTGTCAAAATTGACATAAAAGAGTTCTTAAAACAAATATTATATTATTAATTGATATTAAATTCCTAAAAATCTAAGGATCGTCCAAGAGACTTATATCATGATAGGTTCATCATTAATGGACTACTTGGGGGGTCTGTTGGATGTATATAGTAAGTTTATTAACCAGATTATATAAAAATACAAAGAGACATTGTAAAAGTGAAACTAATTAACTTAGAGTTAATACTTAAAGATAAGGTTAATATAAGTACCCAAACCTGCCTAAATTCTATTTTTTGAGTGGTGTTAGACCTATCCCCACCTTAACCTTTGAATAATCAACTTTGGAGCCACTAGAAACCGAATATAAATTTATTATAAATTAATATTTCTAGATTTTCCAAAGGTGCCCCTCACCCCTCTTATTAAAGGGCACTCCTCCTTCTCATTTCTTCACACCTTCGAAGCCTTTTGGATCGGCCAAAATCTGCCCAAATACTCTCCCAACATCCCTAAATACAACCTAGAGGCCTTAGTTTGATCAGAAAGCCAACCTAAGGAGCCCTTTTGATCAAATCAAAAGGAAGAACCCGAAGAAGAGGTAATGTTTTCACCACCCCTTTTCAAGTTCCTTTCTTCTTCCACTTCTTCTTTCTTTATTCTTACCATTCTAAAATAATAACTCCAGTATATCACATATACTGTGATGTTATTATAAATATGGTAAAACCATATTCAGTATTCTATCCACCCTTTGAATAACATGTCACCATACGTGCGTACGTACGGCTTACCGTCTCCACGTCGTGGTATAATTGTTATTCAATATATTATTATTTGGATGGGTATAATAATGATGTGTAACTCATGTAAATAATAAATATAACATGTTAATGATTCTGTATATATGATATACCATCCATTTATATATTATTTTAATATCAAAAGAATGATATTGTCGCTCGTGCGTACGTACGGACTACCGTCTCCACGAACGCGATGAGATTCATTCTCCATCGTATCCATTCAAATATAATTATCATTTGATGATTTGAAAAATGATATTTAAGGACTTGATATCATTCTGGATATGAATAATATACAACCTATCCATTACAAACATGGCTTACATAATAAAACATATAAAATAAAACGAGTAAGTTAACACCAGAAACAACGATAATACTAAGACATTATTAACAAAGCAAAGTTAAAAGATCATATATGATATGATATTAATATATATGATTCTTGTATAATTTAATAACAATTATTTCAATATTATACAGGAGGTTAACCTACCCCAACCAAGTAAAAGTACAAGGTAAGGGATTTTCTTATCACACATTCAATTCCGTGAGATTTCCATTATTCACCACTAAATTATTGAAAGTGGTGTATTGTGTACTGGAATTTGATATATATTATCATGATTATCTTTATATTCATGTTATTCTATAAATAATTTGGTGGTTATTAACTTTTGGCCATACGACTCAGTTGATTAACATGGTAAGGGGTTTTCATCTCACTCCTTATTCCCGTGAGATTCATGCCATATTGCCACCATTACCTTTTGTGTTGTGTATGTACTGCCCATAATTATATTGTTTGTGTAATACACTCTAATTTATGTGTACTTACATATTCATTGTATAATACCTCTTTCATGGGTTGTATGTTTCATAAGTTACCAAATTGGTAAGGGTTATTTCACAATCTCTTCATTATCTGAGGTTGTTTATACGTAATAATCTACTGGGATCTCTTTATCATCCACATCCATGTTTCTTAATAATGTATTTCAAAACATTTTTACTATTTACAAGAATATGGGTTAAAGTCATTTATACCCTTATGTGTTTCTAAAGGAATCTTTCCGTCGTTTTCCAAACAAGGCACTTTTAACCTTTTCGACAAATTTAAGGTAAGAATGTTTTTTTTAACTTATACGGCGGGTGCGGCTATTTACCGCCGTAATAAAATCATCAAAGTTTTCCTTAAAAGCTTATAAGAATATTTTCAAATTGAATGTATTATTTTATAATTATGTTACTTTTAAAATGATTTAAAAAAAAGAGATATTTCTCTAAAATAGTTTTGATTTCATCTATGTCAACATTCTTTGATGGCTTTTAAGCTTATTTGAAGTTGATTTATTATGATACAAAACATCCATATTTTATTGAAGGTTTTGTGCTATTTTTGACTATGGATAAGTTATTCTTATGTCACTCATTATTTTTGTTTAGAGTATTGACATTTCATAAGTTATTTGTAATCCGAATGTTTATGTTATATTTCAACCTTTCATTCAGATGAATGTGTTAGACAAGTATGTTCCGGGTTGGGGACCGGTAAAAGTAAGCCCTCCGGTTTGGTCTCCGGTTATTAGAGGAACTCTGGTTCGGTCTCTGGTTATTAGAGGAACTCCGGTTTGGTCTCCGGTTATTAGAGAAACTCCGGGTTGGTGTCCAGTTATTAGAGGCACTCCGGTTTGGTGTCCGGTTATTAGAGGCACTCCGGGTTGGGTTCCGGTTACAGTTAGCCCCAAGGTCTTGGGACGAGGCCTTGAAAAGAAATTAAAGTTTAGAATTATGCATTCCATCATTATGAAAGTGGTTATTGATTTTGCATGTGATTATTCGATTAGTAGAATATCCATGTGAATAAGTGAATGGCATTATTTCATTTTATTTTTGCTATACTATGTTGAAAGTACATGTTTGAAAGGCTTTTGTTTTAGTTATACATTGCCTTAAATGTTTATTCTTATTTATGAAAGTTTCCGCTATATTTTTATCCTTACTGGGCATTTGAGCTCACCCCTTTTCTATGTTTTATTTTTCCCAGGAAGTGAAGAAGTAAATTATGAATGACCTGCAGGGATATTATGTGGGGATATGAGTGTGGATTTATGGAGACATTATGTTGTTGTAGTAGTTTTTCATTTTATGATGTAATGTAAAACTTATGAATATATCTATTGTTTCCAAGGCTACTAAACCAATCGATCTTTCGAGATTTGATCTTTCTTGTGATCATGCCAATGTTATGTAATAATGCACCAACTCTGGGTAACTAGGGTTGGGGCGTTACAGTACCGATGGGAGAAGTAAAGGACGGGGTCGGCTATAAGAGTTCTCTTCTTGGAAGTGGGGGAGTATCGGTGGTCAGGTCCAGCGATCTCCCGCCACACGGCAATGAGGTCAGTGTGATTATGCCGGGTCAAGGCAGAAATGGGAGTTGTGGGATATGATGGGGGTAAAAGCCACACCCTCATCCAAACTCTGTCATGGTAAGAGAAAATCGGTGGCCGCCTAGCCGGAATCGAACTACGGGTACCGCATCGCCAGGTGTCTCCCGGTACTCTGCTCCATCAAACTCAATCATGGCCGCAAACTCAAAAAATAAATCACGGAACACATGAGTGCTAACCTGGAAAATATCGAGGAGTGAGGTGTTCCCAAGAAGTGCCTCCAACTCCTCCTAAATACTGAGCTGTTGCGGAACGCTGCTGTCATGGTACCGGCCACTCCATGGGATCGACCGACGAGAGAAGCGTCTGAACCTATCCAATGCATGGTTGGTGGCTGGGAATATCATGCCAGGATAAGGAACTCTTGCAGGTTCTAGACCAGGTGCCGGTGTAGTAGCAGTGGCAGGCTCTGGAGATGGATTGGCCAAAGTGGAGGGTGGCTCGGGGGAAGGTGTGCTCGAAGAGGGACCAGCTGCTGATGAAGATAGCACAGGGAAAGTGGCACCTAGAGTAGAAATGGTAGTCTCGGCCTCCTTTGAGGGAGTGAGTGGTGTAAGAATGGCCAATGGAGGGAGCTCGAAGACCAGAGCATCTGGGTCTGGCTGCGTAGGAGGTCGAAGTCGGATCCGACGATAACTGGACTCATATCCCTTAGTGGCGGAGGCTGGCCACTTTCTGCGTGAAGGATCGTGATCTGCTATATCTTGAAATATAAAGAAATAGAAAATAAAATAAAATAAAAAGAAAAATAAAATAAAACAAAACAAAGAAAATGTGAGAAAACTTGAAAAGCAAAGTACACGGCATGTACTCTAGAGTACACGACATGTAGTAAAAAATGGAGAGTATCCTGTGTGCTCGGGACAGACACGTCGAGGGTGAATAATAGACCATGGAAAAGTACACGGCATGTACCTAACATACACTCCATGTTCACTCAATGTGATGGCGGTCGTGTGGTTCAAATGACACGGTCATGTTTTTATTAGTTCATAGAAAACAATACATGCCGTGTTGGGACAAGAAACGGCATGTACTGCACACGATGAACATGGCCGTGTAGAAGGTGATCCACAGGCCGGATGAACCTCTAAAAGACACGGCGTGTACCGAACACACACTCTGTGTATAGGAACATGGGGTCAGAGGCCGTGTAAAGAGAAGAAACGGGCCGGCTGAATATATAAAGGACACGGCGTGTACCGAACATACACGCCATGTTCTGGAACATGGGGTGAGAGGTCGTCTTATGTTCCACACACGGAGGGGCCAACAGAAATGATCTACATGGCGTGTATCAATCAAAAACGCCGTGTAAATGAAAATGGTGTGAGAGGCCATGTGAAAAGGTGTACTCGGGCACGATGAAAAGGACACGGTGTGTACCGAACATACACACTGTGTATATTCCAATTTCGAAAGATTTTGTGTGTGGCCGTGTAAAGATTTACACGGCGTGTGTTCATCATTTCATGGTCGTGTACTGCTAAAAGCCAAATGGCTGGCCGATCCGAAAAAGACCCTAAACAATTCTAAAAACTTGAAATAGACGGTGTAGAACGGTGTACATGGATCGAGGATCACAATGTGAGAAGAATCAGAACTTGAAATGCCCCAAATCGACGGATCCGGAGAAGGGGGGTTCGGGTGGCGTTTGGGTGAAGAAAATGGGAAGAGGGGAGGAAATGAGGAGACCTCATTACATGGACTCAAGCCGGGTGTACCGCAGCTTATATAGCTGCGGTACACGGCGTGTATTTTTGGACTACATGCCATGTATCCCAATTTTATTTTTGAATTAAGAAGAGTAAATATATAATTATTATAGTAAACTATATAATGAAAATTACTAATAATTAAAATAAAAATAGATATATCTAAAACTTCTATTATAAAAAAAATCTATACACGATGTATATAACAAAATACACTTTGTGTAATTTAAATTTAGAAAAAGAGTAGTACAACCTTTGGTCTGGTGCTTGGGGCGGGATTCGAACCAGCAATCGACCGTTCCGAATGAAAGCCCTCAACCACTGGAGAAAAGGTTGTTCTGCTATTAATATTTATTTTATATAAATATTTATTCTATATGGCCTATACATAGAGGAAGATATAATATCACGGAGTGTGGGTTTTTATTTAGGATGTGATGGGGGTGAAACGAGGAGATTAGCGCGATTCAAAACCGGGTCTTTTGAACCTGGTGTTGAGACTTTTCCAATCCGCCAACTTCACCCTCATGTAATTTATTATTTTAAAAATGTTTTAAATTTATATTGGAAAAATTATGGTGCACATGGCGTATATCAGAGTACATGTCGTTTTGTTTTATTAAAAGAACAAATGATGTAAATGGAACAGTTGTCTTGGTTCGAACCCGGGTCTTTTGAAATCAGATTACTATTCTAGCCAACCAGTCCATCCCCATCATGGGTTTTATTAAACAAATATATATATATATATATATATATGGAAAATACCACACACGCTGTGTAGATAAAAGGAGGAACCCTGTGCCAAAGGTAGGTCAAGAGGATTCAAACCAGGGACGGCTTGAATAAACTTCTGTGACTTAACCATTAGCACCAGCATCATCCCTAGTTATTTATTTGTTATTCAATAGATTTATACTATTATGATTTATAAATTAAAAAGATATGTACACACTGTGTATTTTAGTAGGACACGGTGTGTAACCTCTGGGTTGCCTCCATGGAAGCGCCTTTGTTTTAGGTTGTTGGCTCGACCTACTTACCTTGCTTACCTGAGGAGTATGCTGGACAATGTTCCCACCATGTTGTATGTAGGATGGTAAGATTTCAACCGCTGCCTGTTTACCTTAAATGGCTAACCATCTTCTCCAGAAACTTCTACCGCTCCATGATAAAATACGCGTACAATGTGGAATAGTCCTGACCATCGTGACTTTAACTTCCCTGGGAATAAGCAAAGACGAGAATTAAAGAGAAGTACCTGATCACTGGGTTGGTATGATTTTCGTGAAATCATCCGGTCATGAATGGATCTTGTCTTATCCTTGTACAATTTGGAATTCTTGTATGCCTCTAATCAGATCTCATCTAGTTCCGATAGTTGGAACATCCATTTTTCTTCAGCTGCCTTCAGATCATAATTTAGGGCTTTGACGGCCTAGTAGGATTTGTGTTCCAATTCTACTGGCAGATGGCAGGGCTTTCCATAGATGTGGAGGAATGGGGAAATTCCTAATGGTGTTTTGAAAGTAGTCTGATATGCCCAAAAGGAATCATCTAACTTCTTGGACCAGTCCTTCTGCGAAGTGTTCACTATTTTCTCCAGGATCTGCTTGAGCTCATGATTGGAGAGCTCTATCTGTCCACTGGACTGGGGATGATATGGTGTCCCCATCTAATGCTTTACTCCATACTTTGAAAATATTCCTCTCATCAGTGTGTTGTCGAAGTGGGTCCCTCTATCACTGATTAGTACTTTTGGAACTCCAAACCTTCTAAAAATAATTTTATTTACGAAATTTATGACTACCATGGATGTGTCATGAGCTGTAGCAGTGTCTTCCACCCATTTGGAGATGTAGTCGACGTAGACTAGTATGTAAGTGTTCTCAAAAGATAGGAGAAAAGGACCCATGAAATCTATGCCCCAAACGTCGAAAATCTCGACCTCTAGGATGGGGTGCTGGGGCATCTCAGCTCTACATCCCACATTACCGGTCCTCTGACACCGATCGCAATAGGAAACAAAGGCCCAAGCATCTCTATGCATGGTGGGCCAGAAAAATCCATATTTCATGATCTTTGCTATGGTACGGTCCAGCCCATGATGTCCTCCTACTGGTGAGGCATGACAGAACTCCAGGAAACCATTAATTTCATTCTCCAGGATGCAACGACGGATCACTCCATCTGAACAGGATCAGAATAGCAAGGGATCCTCCCAAAAGTACCTTTTCACATCAGAGAAAAATCATTTCCTTTGCTGTAAGGAGAGTTCGGGGTGAACGACACTTGTATCAAGAAAATTAGCGATATCAGCATACCATGGACTATGTGTTTTGTTGATCAAAAAGAGGTGCTCATCAGGGAAATCCTCCCTAATCTCCCAGTCTTCTTCCTTCTCCAAATGAGGCAGCTCAAGGCAGGAGAGATGGTCAGCAATGAATTTCTCGCTCCCTTTCTTATCTTGGATCTCAAGATCGAATTCTTGTAGGAGGAGTACCCAGCGGATCAATCGAGGCTTCGCATCTCTCTTGTTGAGTAGCAAATTTAGTGCTGCATGGTCAGTATAAACAATATCTTTAGATAACACTAAGTATGAACGAAACCTGTCAAATGAGAAAACCACTGGAAGAATCTCATTTTCTGTGGTGGTGTGGTTGATATGTGCCTCATTGAGCATCCTGATGGCATAATAGATAGGTCAGAAAATCCAGTCAAGTCACTGTCCCAAGAATGCTCCCACAACGTAGTACCTTGCATCGCACATCACCTCAACTTGTTCCTCCCAGTTGGGAGAAATCATAACTGGAGCTTCCACCAGGTGCTGCTTTAGATGCTCAAAAGATCTGACACATGTCTCATAAAACTCAAATATAGCATCCTTGGTTAGAATATTGGTGAGGGTCTGGGCTATTTTGGAGAAGTTGCGGACAAACCGCCTGTAAAAACCTGCATTCCCCAGGAAGCGGCAGATGGCTCAGACGGAAGTCGGTATAGGTAGTCCTAAAATGACATTGATCTTCATCGAGTCGACCTCTATCCCGTTCTCTTAAATTCTATGGATAAGGAATATTCCAATTTAAACCATGAAATGACACTTTTCCCAGTTCAAGACTAGGATAGTGTGCTCACATCATTCCAAAACTACTTCTAGGTGTCGTAAATAAATGGTGAATGGTTTTCCATAAATGGTAAAATCATCCATTAATACCTCCAAGATTCATTCCGCCATGTCGTGGAAGATGGCCAACATACAGTGTTAGAAGGTGGTGAGGGAATTGCACATGCCAAAATACATCCCCCGATAAGAAAATGTGTTGTATGTGCAAGTGAATGTTCTCTTTTTCTGATCCTCTGGAGTTATGGAGATTTGGTTGTAATCGGAAAAACCGTCGAGGAAGGAATATAACTTGTTCCATGCTAGTCTCTCTAGAATTTGATCCATGAATGGAAAAGGGAAATGATCCTTTCTTGTGGCATCGTTCAGATTCCGGTAATCCACACAGATATTCCAGTCCGTGATAGTGCGTCTAGGGATGAGCTCGTTCTTTTCATTTGAAATCACAAGGATACCCCCTTTTGGGGTACCAGATGGAAAGGACTCACCCACGGACTATCCAAGATGGGAGAGATGATTCCTACATCCAATAATTTGATCCCCTCCTTTTTTACAACTTCCTACATGGGAGGATTCAAACGCCGTTGTGGGTGCCACGATTGTTTGGAACCTTCTTCAAGTAACACCTTGTGAGTGAAAATGGTTGGGATGATGCCCTTCAGATCAGCGACTATCCACCCAATAGCATGCTTCCGCAGTTTGAGAACCTACAGAAGTGCATCTTCCTGCTCCTGTGATAGTTCTATGTTAAGTATAACAGGAAAAGTTTGATTGGGTCCTAAATACTCATACTTGAGATAAGATGGAGGAGGCTTCAGTTCGAGTTCAAGCGCCTTTAAAATCAAAGGCACAAGTGGTTGCACCTTGTCCCGTGCCAAACTATCGAGAACAACTGCACACTACCAATAATGGCCACCCTGGCCTTCTATGAATTTCAAGTCTTCTGGCGCTTCTTTTAATAGAATATCCGGAATAGTCAAATTATTTGAAGTAAAATAACATACCAGATCATCCCCTTTGTCGCTAAAATGATTAACCATGGTAGACACTGCATAACAGTCCTCATGCTCTGATAATGAAGCATGTTTGATGGCCTTGAAGACGGTGTAGGAAACTCTTTCATCACCTACCCGAAAAATAATCTCTCCTTAGTGCACAATGATCAACACCTTCCCAGTTTCCAAGAAAGGTCTTCCAAGCATAAGAGGTTCTTCCTAGTCATCCCCCATGTCATGGATGATGAAATCAGTGGGAAGGATTAGCCTACCCACCATGACCAGTACATTCTCTAGTAGCCCCTTCATATGTTTGATGGATCGATAAGCAATTTGAAGGGCTACACGGATAGGATTGAGCTCGTTGAGTCCCAGATTCTTGAAAACTCCAAGGGGAATGAGGTTCACGCTGGCCCCTAAGTCACAGAGGGCCTTCCCTAACTCACAGGATCCACTAGTACAAGGAATGGTGAAACTACCTAGATCTTGGAGTTTGAGAGGAATAGAATGTTGAACCACCGCGGCGCACTCCTTTGTTAGTGCAATAACTCCCAAATCCTCCATCTTCCTATTATTCGAGATGATTTCCTTTATGAATTTTGCATAGGTGGGAATCTGAGTTAGGGCCTCTGCAAATGGGATGATGATATGTAGCTTCTTGAACACATCCATGAATTTTCCAAACTGGTGGTCCAGCCTCCTCTGCTTCAATCGCTCCGGAAATGGTAAGCCAGACTTGAATAGTCGGATTACTTCCTTTCCTTTATTCTAAAAAGCCTCCTTCTACGGGCTTTTAGAAGATGAGTGGTCAATATTGGTATGTTCATCATCATCAGGGGGTATGAGTACACTTGGCTATGCCGGTGGCTCCTTCTATGGAAATTCTTTTTCGCTCCGCAAGGTGATAGAATTGGCCTCCTCCTTTGGATTCTTTTCTGTGTTTCCCGACAGTGTACTGGGTTGCCTTCCTTAATGTTGGTTTGCCAGCTGGCCAATCTGATTCTCCAAGCCTCGAATCTAAGCTTCCTGATTTTGGAACCAAGTCTCAGTAGTAGATATGAATTTAGTCATCATATCCCCTAACCTTGAAGTGATCTCCTGCTGAGATGGTTGTTGAGCCGGTGGAGGTGGTGGATGTCGTGGCTGCTGTGGACGAGGGTTTTGATACCCTTGTAGCTGATAAGGACCCTGTTGTGGTTGTTGCGGACATTGGTATTAGTTCTGGTATGGAGGTTGGTTGTAGCTGGTCGGTCATTGGGGCGGAGGATTCTGCTGTTGTTGGCCCCAGCCTGTGTTTTGTTGATCTCGCCATGCCAGGTTCTGGTACTGCTGGTACTGGTTGGGCCATCGATTTTGGGAAACATAACTCACCTTGCTCATCGAAAGGCCTCCAGTTGAACCTGGGCATTCTCCCATGATGTGGTTATCACCACATTCACCACATGTTGGATGGTTCACCGCATGAACTTGAGATGCTCCTTTGAGATTCAATGTGTCGATTTTCTTGGACACAACATCCAACTGAGCAGCTAACCTAGTGGTAGCATCAATATTGTTCATACCTCACTTTTGAGTCCCCCGCTCGTAGTGCCACTGGAAGTTGTTGGATGACATGTCTTCCAGTAGTTTGAATAGTTCTTTGGGAGATTTTCGCATCACCGTACCTCCAGCAGCAGCATCCACCAAGGACTGGGTAGTCTTTTTAAGTCCTCCGTAGAAGCTCTTAACTTGCATCTAGAGTGGGAGTCCGTGTTGGGGAACTTTTGTATCATCTCCTTGAAGCATTCCCAGGACTTGTACAACAACTCGGAGTCGTGTAGATGGAAGTTATGAATCTCATTCCTTAGTGTCACCGTCTTTGATGGTGGGAAGTATTTGGACAAAAACGCATGGGCTAGCTCCTCCCAGGTGAGGATAGATCTTTGTGGTAGCCCCTTGATATAGTCTTTCGCCTTTTACAGTAGAAAAAAGGTAAATAGGTGAAGATGGATTGCATCTTCAGACACGCCATTGTATCGAAATGTGTCGCAGACCTCCAAAAAGATGGAGAGATGGGCGTTCTGGTCCTCGCTGGCCAGGCCTTCAAATTGGACAATGTTTTGGATCAGCTGCATGATATCAGACTTGATCTCGAAGTGCTGGGCCTGGACCGGAGGACGGACGATGCCCGTATCAGCTCCGTGGATTAAAGGAAGACCGTATTCCATAAGGGTACGTCTTGGAGGTAGCTGCTGAGTGGGTGGAGGTTAAAAGAAATGCTCATGAGGGGAGAAGTATGGTTGTGGGAAGAGTTGCTTCGACAGCCATTGGTAATACCTTGGAAGGAATTCCATGAATGCTCTAGAAGCCTGCTCCGGTAAACCAGCAGCGGGAAGCTGCTGATCCTGGTACTGATGCTCACCTGCAACATCTATGGATGGTGCTCCATCTTCCTTGTTCGCCATGGGTTGTGGTTGCTGGTTGGGAGTTTCTGATCATGTACGCCGATGATGAAGCAAGGTCCGTTCGATTTCCGGGTCACGCGAAACTAATTCTGAAGACTCAGCACTTCTGGATCGTGTAAGACATCTAAACATACACTTTAAGCTCTGCACAACACCACACAGATACCAGGCGTAACAAGGGAAAATTAAAAGAGAAAATTTGAAATGGGATTAGAAAAGATATTTTTTATAATTTTTGATATTTATTTTCACTTAAATCAATTATTAACACAATTTAAATCTTAGCACTAAAACCAAAGGTGTTCCTCGGCAACGGCGCCAAAATTTGGTCTCCCTTGTCATTGATTGAAGTTATATGCGTCCCAAATTAATTTCTCATTCTTAAAACATTAGTATAGCATAAGTTCGGGGTTGATCCACAGGGAACAATGGAATGCATAAATTCAATTTAGTTAATACTTAATTAGGTGAAGTATGCAGAATTTAGAGTTTATTGAGTTGATTTTGGTTTTTAATTGAAACTAAATTGTTTTACTTTGAAAAAATGATTAACATTTTTAAAGAAAACAACATGTAAATTCAAAGAGTTTAAAATAGGAAGAAAAGACGTGTCGGGGCTATGGTGATTAGGAGATCTTTTGCAGTTTGTATAAATGGTTGTGTTGTTCATAATAATTGAACCATTCTGGATTTCATTTTGTTACAAAATTTCCTTGGTCCGGTTCCTCTTATTTGGAATTAGAGCAGTTGACCCCATGGTCCAGTAGTCAGTGTTCTTAATTCTTTATTATGTTCGGTCCATTATTTGAATTGGTGAAATCCTTCCAATGGTCATGGACGCTTTCACCTTTACTTTTCTTTTGTATCGCTGAGAATTCTTCCCTTGGTCCGGCTCAAAATCCTCAGTTATATTAGAAAGTTGTTTAAGAAGAGTAAGATGAATTACAATGAGCAAATACAACTATATAAAACAACACACAAATTATGATCCCATCATCCACAGCCCCAACACGAGGGGTTTAGTTACACATAGAAACTGGGAGAGAAACGACACTTGTGATACCTGACAGATTCATCGTGTAGGCATTGGGGTAGGGTGTCTGAAGGTGGAATGGAGGAAAAGTGGAATGATGGCACCCCAGTGGCTTTGGGAATGGTGGTATCCGAGCTTCTCCCTCCTCCAATGGGTTCTGAACTCTCAAATCCATAGGCCAAGGTCTCTTTTTATAGAAAAATAAAGTACACTGCGTGTATAGAAAGTACACGCCGTGTACTTTTCGTCAACGCGCTATGGCACCAATTTCTCCGCTGGCAAGTGACCTAACACGGCGCCTTTTACTTTTGAACACGGAAACACCTAGTGGTTGAGTGTACACGGCGTGTAGTGCCGCCATACACGGTGTGTAGTGTCATAAGTTTGGTCGCCAGCCCCTTCTAGAATAGCAGACACAGCATGTAGAAATTCAAATAGGTCGTGTCTCCTTCAACGGAACATGGGCGCGTAGACTTTTCTCAACAACCAATGATTCTAGAAAGTGGTACACTGCGTTTATCTTCTGCCTGGTGACATGGGTGTGTACTCCCTGCTTCGGTCAGTGTCCTTGTTTGGATGTACATGGCATGTATAAATGTATACGCCGTTTAGTTTCAAAATTTTCACAGACTTCCCTTGATTCATGTATTTAGCCAAAAAACTCTTGAAACTAATCAGATTCACCAAAATCAATGAATATATTCATAAAACGACAGATATTTGCTGAAAACATGCTTTTATCTTCAATTATATATTTGGAAATGTGTACACAAATTGGGTGCATCATAATCCTATGTAGATTCCCTAGAATCATTATGCCCCCTCGAGCCTCCTCATGAGTGAGGTGGTCAGTTGTAGAGATATTAGAGGCGTTATCCTTTTTTAACATCACCTATATGTCAGTTTTAGTATTATTAACAATAATAAAAAATGACAAAAAACCTTGAATCTAATTTCTCTTATATAGGTTATGTTTTGGATGACCAACAAGGTACTTATTCACATCATTTTCAGAATATATCTTAAGAGATTACTTTTTCCCATCCACAAAAGGGTCCGACCAGCCAACATGAGCTCCATGATCCCCCTTTTTAATCAAAATTTTCTTTTACAAAACTAAATTTTGAGAAGTTGGTTCTATTGAGATCACCTTTACACAAGACAAAATATATTGATAGAATTTAAAATAGGATAAATAGTAATCTATTAGCATTTTATAAGAAATTTTTTTCCAAAATACTTTCACCCCATTATTAATATAGTTAACTAAGACTAGTGGTTTGGAGAACTTCACCTATGTGAGAATCCTCTTAAGAAAGGGTCTGAGAGCTTATAGGTTGCTGAATCGAGCTTAATAGGTGTGCCAATATGATTATCAATAATAGACAATTAATTTAACATGAAAATTTGAACATGTAAAATTTGAAATCCAATAAAATCATAACCACAAGTTGTTCAACGTCCCTTTAAATGTCTAGAGTGCATTTCATCATCAAAACACAAAATACTAGAAAGGACCACTTTACATGAGACCAACATAAATAATAATCCTCTCTCGAGGAAGAGTGAAATAGGATAAGTCGGGAACCAAGAACCCCCTAATTAAAAGAACCAAATCTTATAGATTCAATAATCCTCATGATAAAATTGTTCAAAGGATTTCAGTTAATGAACATATTGATAAAAGATTACTGAAAGTTTGAGGTTGGGAAATTCATTTCCTTCCCCGAAAAAGCAATGAACAATTTTCTCTTTTGATAAAATACAGAAGATGAAATCTGAGATAATGCTTCATTCATATCACACATAAAGGATCTCCTAGAAACCACATCTATAAAGGTGTGATTAGGGTTTAATGTTTGATCACCTCTTCGATCACATTATGATGAAATTGATTCAATACTCTAAATTTATTCATCTAAACCATAACAATAACAACAACAACTACTACTACTACTACAATAACAAAAATCACAAGATCTAAAATAATTATCCCATATCACTTGGTCAATTATATCCTCATTTGAATGAACAACTTAAATTTATTTATGAATTTTTTTAGTGAATTTAAAAATGGATGAGACCATTTACCATTGCAAGACCCTAATTTATAGGCAACATTATAATAACATAACCCATATATAATAAGTAAACCTATAGTAAAACTATATTAACAACACATTATCAAAAAATATTAATGAAAGTAATGACCGCCCACCTTTTACCATTTATATAATTTTATTCAACCTCACCTTGACCATAAATCCCATCAAATGAAAACCCCGTATCCATCAATCCAACATTAAGTTTTTATTATTATTTTGAGAGAGAAAAATCCATACACTGAACAAACCCAAGGTGGTATAATGTATTGGAGACCTAATGCATCTGCCCTAACAAAGTTACCACATTACAGTGGAAGAGACCCCAGTCTGGAAAACAAAAAATTACAATCACTATTAGTAATTCCAGAAGTGAGGAATTCAGCCACCTTGTTCCCCTCGCGCCATGTGTGACTAATAATCACTTTTGGGTCCAATAGAAGTTTTCACTTATGAATGATGTAGACAATGGTCCAAGGGATTTGGAACATCCCCTACAGTGAACCATGGAGGATAGATGGGTCTGTCTCAACCGATTCTAACTTAATGTTGTGAGAGTGACAAAGCTCAATACCTTTCAGCATCACGGAAACTTCTTCCATGAGGGAATATCCCACTCCAAATCCATCAATGATGGCCATAATAACTGCCCCTTGGGTATCACGAACCACTCCCCCGCCACTCATAAAACCAGACACACATGACCCGTCCACGTTGAGATTCAACCCACTGCACAAAGGATTCCACTTCACCCATCTACCTTTCCTGTTAGCATCCTGTAAGATGTGAGTAGTATAATTACCTTCCATGAAAACTCTCAGTGCAGGAATATCCACCCATCCTTTGATTAGAGAAACCAATTCGACCGCGATGCACCAATTTCTAAATATCATGGCCAGGTGCGAGCAAGACATGGCCCTGTAAAGGCTTTGGTTTCGGGTATTCTAGATGCTCCAACAGCCCACAACAAGCAACACTACCCGTGCCTTATTCTCTGATGTATTATTTTCCGAACCCAGGAATCAATGTTGAAGAAACATGGAATGTGTGGCTGCCCAATTTCCCAACCGAAAGCATCTCCCAGGTAACTGTAGACCGTAGTCGCCCAGTCACTTTCAAAAAACAGATGATCAACTGATTCCTCCTTTGAAGCAATACAGAAAAGACATTTAGATGTCAAAGATATCCCTTTGTTCCTCACTTGTTCATTCATCGAAATAGCATTGTTCCGAAGATACCAAAAAAGAAAGATGTATTTCACTGTATGGTCACTACACCAAACCGTTCCACTCCATCGGTCTAGAATGCCATGGGCCGAAGACACCGAGATGTACCCCTTAGCAGAGAAGGCACTTGAAGCCGACCTCGTAAAGACGACCTTGTATTCTTCCTCTCTCAAGGTGATGTCGTCAAACACCTTCAGCTGGTTGGGTGTGAGGATAGCCTGGATAAATGGCCTAAAATTTCTTGCCTATGAAAATTTGATCATCATTACTGGACAACCTGGGAACCCCAGTGGTGAGCCAACCCAGTTCTCCTTCATAAATTAATTTTCCCACACCCACAAGCGACATAGAATTCATGCGGAGCACTGGTAAATGTATAAAAATAAGGATCCAGAGTCATGATAAAGTCTTTCTTCCACTGTCCATCTATTTTCCATAGAAATTACTGATAAATATTTCCCACAATGATGAATTTTCCTGAAAAGCCTACGTAGGTTTAGCTAGAATGCCCAATATTTCCCCTTTGACACTTCATATATTAATACCACCATTAGAAATCTCCCTATCCATCCTGTCCCATGAAGTCTAGTGAAGTCTTACTGCATTGTGTGAGTCCCATATGAATCCTATCAGTACCTTTTCAATATTGTTCAGTACTATCTTTGGAGCATTAAGCACTAAAATCTCATGCATGGGGATCAAGGACTAGACATAATTATCCAATGTGATGCGCCCCCCTAAATACAAGAATCGATTCTTCTAGTTTGTAATATGGGTTGAAAGTTTCCCAACTATCCCATCAAACTGCTGAATCTGAACCCTTCCTGGTGCAATAGGAGCTCCTAAATATTTCATAGGAAAAGACTTTTTCTACATGCCCAGCACATCTGAAATCTTTTCCCCCTATTTTTTTAACACCATTTCAAGAGAAACATGCTACTTTTCTCACTATTGATGGCCTGGAAACTCCACTTGCAGTAAGTTTCTATTACCCTGATAAATTCTCTAATGGTAAGACTATTACTATTCAAGAAACATAGCATGTCATCAGCGAAAAAAGTTATGTGAAACACCATTAGTATTGGCTCTACCACAGTAAGGACGGAGGGTTCCACTAAGAACTTTACCCTCAATATATCTGCTAAGGACATCTTGCACCAAACTGAAGATGCTAGGAGAGAGGGGATCTCCCTGTCGCAGTCCAGGGATGGACTTGGAAAACACACAATGCTTCCCCATGAAAGAAATATCCAACCCGGGAGAGTTAAAAATTATAAACAGTAAGTCAAGATCCCCTCTGAAAAAGAATGTATCCATAATATCCTCAACTCATTAATTTTAACACGTACTGAAAAAAATTCAAAACCATCAAAGTATAGAATTACTCACCGAACTATGTTAAAACACTGATTCAACAAAACATTTCATATACGTCCTACCAATGAAAAAATAATCTATGAAAATGATGATGTAATAAAAATGTGAGAAGAAAATCAAAAACAAGATGAATAGAATTGGGTGGGGATATAAGAATAAACAATTTTAAAGAGAAATTGTGTAGAAAACTTGTTGATACTGTTGATATAAAAATAAATGATTAGTTTATAAAGAATAAAAAGTAAAGATGAGAAGAAAATAAAAACCTAGATACAATGAATCTATCTGGGACATCACCAGAGGAGAGAGAGCCGAGAGGTGGGAGGGGGTTGGTATCAGAGGCGAGGGAGCCGAGAGGGGCCGGTGGCCGGTAGGTGGAGGTTGGGAAGTTGAGGTGGATACCAGGAGGTTGAGGTTGGGATCCGAGGATGGGAAGAGCATGAGATCATTGGGAAGTGGTCAGATGGTCGGGAGGCGAAGGTTGGAGAGGTGATGGGAGGGCTGGGTGGGGGATGCATGGAGGGGAGGAGAGGGTTGGGAGGTAATGTCATGACTTGTCACCTGATGCCCATGCCATTTCTACCCTAAACCCGCCTTCTATAGGCCAGGGGCTAGAGACTAGCACTAACGACATAAATACCTAATACTGGGAAGGCATTGTTGTTATAAACTGAAAACACAAACACAATAGAGTATGAGATGAAAGTAAATGATAAGTAAAAATGTATAGAAAAGAGTTCCGAAAAGTAAAGGGTCCAAAAATACAATCCCAAATGGAAAGTGCAAGTACAACTGAAAAACAAGTAAAACTGAAAAACAAGTACCACTGAAAAAGAAAAGAAACTACTGGGTCGTCCTCCAGGGTTCCTACATGAAGGGTAGGTACAGATGGCCTCCTCAGAACTCTATGTCCATCAGTATCCTCCGTGCACTGACTCATTGTAAGGTCCACATCCGGTTACTGTCCTTTCCTGCTACTCAGCCTCGGTTAGCACTATCTATCATCTACATCCAACACAACGAGGTGCAGACATATCCTGAGGAAGGTTTAGTACAACAATACTCAATAGGGACCCCAAGACCCTCAAGGTCTCACAAAATACAACAAGGATAAACCAAAAAGTATAAAATCGATATATAACCCCTCTTTGGTATATACCCATACATATACCCAACTTATCAAGTAATCCATCTCAATCATGAGGAAACACAAGAGTTACTAACTCATCTCACACAGGTATACAACTTATGTAGAGAGATAGAGATGATCAGATATAGCCACTGAATCATCAGAGCTGTCAGACCAACACATGATCCAGGACCAGCTATTCACTCAGACCAACACATGATCCAGGAACAAAAGTCAGAATTGTCAGACCAACACATGATCCAAGAACAGTCGTCAGAGCTCTCGGACCAACACATGATCCAAGACCAACTATTATGTCATACCAACACATTATCTAGGAATAGAAGTCAGAAATGTTGGACCAACACATGATCCAGTAATAGTTTTCAGAGCTATTGGACCAACACATGATCAAGGACCATCTCTTTTATCGGACCAACACATGATCTAGGAACAGAAGTCAGAACTGTCAGACCAACACATAATCAAGAAAGAATTGCCAGTGCACATCCATCCACAGGGTTTCCACAAAGAATGCTTGATTCCAGTATGGTCCTCTCCTAAAGCCACGTTTTGACATGTCAACTTCCACCATGTCCCATGAAAAAGTATCTCAATGGTATGTCTCATCATAGGGGTCTCAAAGCAACCGATGGGGCATTAATCGGACGCCCGGTCTGTGAGTTATTAGATTTTTAGTCCCAGGGACTGGTTGGATTTATGTATGATCCAGCCTGAACGTATCTCAATATTACCCCAAACTCCAATGGGGTATACTCAAGTGACTGTCATGATCTATGAAAACCAGCGCCACTGAATGTTTGTTAAATGTTTGTTCAGCACCAAAGTTACATCCAAAAGAAGTAACATGGTCTGTAATGGGCCTGAGTGCGGTCCAACACGGTTGGACCAACTCGGCCCAAACCGGTCTGGGCTAACCTAGTCTAGGTCTACCCATATATACCCATTGGGTCTGAACCAACCCATTGGGAGGGTTAGCCGTTAGGATCAACCCGGTCCGATGGGCCCAACCCAGTGGACTGTGAGGGTGGTTTGGCCATAAGGTTTCCGCGTAGGTGGCTCGGCCCGAAGACCAAGGCCAGTTCGACCAGCACTACGAGGGGCACGGCTCAGTGACTCGGCCCAAGAGGCCAGGACGGTTCATCTAGCCACACCGCGAGGGACGTCGTGGGTCGGCTCGGGAGGCTGGCAGCCCGGAGTCCGGTGGGTAGGCCGGCGGGGCATGGGAAGGGGTGGGAAGCTCACCGGGAGGCTGAGGGTAGGGGGCCGAGGCACTGGGCAGCGCGCCGTGAGGCTGCGGGTAGGCAGCCTAGGCACAGGGAAACGCGAGGGGTAGTATGCTGGGAGGCCCGATGGGTGCCGGGAGGCCACAGGCAGGCGGCCTGGGTGCCAGAAAGCACGCTGAGTGGCCTGCAGCGCACCGGGTAGCACGTCAGGAGGCCGCGTGCAGGCAGCCTTGGCATCCGGTAGTGCGCCAGGAGGCCGAGCAGGCTGTGGGTTCTGCTGGGGCGCGGGGAACCGCGGGAGAGGCATAATTCACAAAGGACATGGGTGTTGTGGCCTTGTCATTTATGCCTCTGTTTCCTCGTAGTTGTTATATTTCCATGCTGGATAAACATCACAAGAGATCTGCGGAGGGAGTTGGGCCAAGTTAGTTTGCCCACACCATCCACATTTAGGGGTGATAACAAAAGGCTCATCAGGAGAAGAAGATGGTCAACAATTCACCCGCAACAATTCCTTTCCAATCATTGAAAGAGATAGGAAAAGTAATATCAACACGTAATAAACCCCTACATGGATTGTCGGGCATCGACGGTGAAGTCATGGGGAGAAGACGTGGTCATCGTTCATTGCGTCCACGACACGCTTCCACTTCCAAGTTCGCACAACGGTTGTGGATGTGGCTCCACTTTGGTATGTATCTGGGGTAGAAGTCTGAGGAAGAAGTCAGTGGAATATCATTGTCACCATTTTTCGTTCTTCGTTCTTCTTTGGGAGAAATTATTTTCTCCCAAACTCTCCTCTCAAAGCTCCCATCAAATGTGAATTTCCAAGCCAATAATAATATATGTTTTCTATTATTTTGTTGGCAAAAAAATTTCAAATTATAGAAATAAATTAAGAGTCTTAGCTTAATTAATTCATGGTGATGCCGCAATTGATTAATGGGGAGGTCAAGAGGCTCCTACCCCCTCATTAATGAGGGGTGTTGGGGGTTTTTCCTCACCTCCCATTAATAGGGGGTTAAGCCTTGTGTGGTCTCCACATCATAACCTCTCACTAGATGTTATTCTCAGGTGGGCCCCACCACCATAACCTCCCAAGGGAGGTTAAGGTGTGGTGGTCCCACCTTTTACTCCCATGAGGAGGTTTTAACCACACAACCTCCTCATAGTGGTTAAAATGAAAACAAAGTGAGCTTAATTTATTTTATTACTTCACACGAAAACGCAAAAAACTCACTTTTATCCTCAACTCACTGCCGTCATAGTGAATGTTTTCTTAATCGAATGCTGGTGCTGCGAGTTCAACAGTGCTCTCAGATTTCATTTCCGAGCACTAGTTCAAATGTTATAGAAACCTGCTCATATGTTTACAGAACATACCTGAAAAAAACTTTATAAATTGATTCCAGGCACACTAGGCTTTGGAATCAAGCGCCGTCAGTTTTCGCAGACTTGTCAAATTCCCCTGTATTAAAAAAAATTCCATGGTATTTTTGGGTCTTTACATTCTCCCCAACTCAGGACTATACGTCCCAGTAAGATAAAACTCAAACTAATGATACAAATGGAGGTACTGAGCACACATTTGAGCCTCCTTCTCCCATGTGCTCTCTTGGAGGTTCTCGTGCTGCCAGAAAACATGCACTAGAGGTATCAACCATCCACGTAGAACCCACTCCCTTAGATCCTAAATCACTACTGGAACCTCTGTTAAAGTTTCCCCATCATCGATATCTAGCTCTCCATGGTCGATGCCGTGAGTAGGGTCATGCATGTATCTCCTCAGCTGAGATACGAGGAAGATGTCATGAACCTCGTGCAATTGGGGTGGAAGTTCCTGGATGTAAGCCACCTCGCCTACTCTGCTGAGGACCTGGATAGATCCGATGAATCTCAAAGATTGATTTTCTCCTTGGCCAAATCCTTGTAGGCCTCGTCAAGGTGAGATCTGTAGAAAGACATGGTCTCCATTCTCTAACTCCATAGGCCTCTGTCTCCAGTTAGCATACGACTTCTGCCTGCTTTGTGCAGTCTTCATCTGTTCCAAGATGATCTTCGCCTTCTCCATGGTATTTAGTACCATCTCTAGTCCCACCAGTGTTGACTCCCTAGGGTCTATCCAGCATAAGGGTGATCTACAAGGTCACCTATACAACTCCTCAAAAGGTTTCATCCCAATGGTGGAGTGATAGGTGTTATTGTACAAAAACTCCACCAATGGAAAGTGATCCTCCCAGCTGCGTCCAAAGTTGAGGAAATAAACACATATCATTTCCTCGAAGGTCTGAAGGGTTCTCTCTGTCTGGCCATCCGTCTGAGGATGGAAAATAGTGCTCCGATGTAGTTTCGTCCCGAAAGCCTCCTCCAACCCCTCCCATAGACGGGAAGTGAATAGTGTGTCATGATCGGAGATAATAGAAGTAGGTACTCCATGTAGCCGAAAAATATCGTACACGTAGAGGCGTCCTAAGATCTCTACTTAACCCTGTTCTCTGATCAGTAAAAAGTGGGACGACTTGGTGAGTCGGTCGATGATCACTCAGATAGAGACATGTCTCATGGATGTATGTGGAAGACCCGTCACGAAGTATATGGATATCCCATCCCACTTTCACTCTGGGACCTCCAAAGGCTGAACCAAGCCTGCTAGTACCTAGTGATCCGCGTTCACTTGCTGAAAAGGGAGGCATCGATAGATGAACTCTGCTACTACCTTCTTAATACTTGGCCACCAGTGCTATCGTCGAAGGTCCGGGTACATCTTCTCCACTCCTGGATGTACCGCAAAAGGGGATGTGTGGAACTCCCTCAACACTTCCCCCTGAAGTTACACTGGTACCATAATACGTCCTCTAAAGAGGATGGCATGCTCCCCACCTTCATAAAATCCATCAGGTGCCTACCCTCTGGATATCTGAGCATGACATGTCTCACAGTCAGCATCCCCATGATGTCCCTCCATGACTCACTGAAGAAGTGGAGAAGTGACTGTAAGAGACTATAGAAAGGCTGCTTCATCTCTATCCACAAAGGATATCTGCAAAGAAACTAGTTACTCTATCGCCTTTCCTAACAGATGTATATCAGACTTCCTGCTGAGTTCATCTGCAATAATGTTCCCTTTTCCCAGAACTGTAGACTAACACAAAGTCATAGTATTAGAGGAACTCAACCCATCAGCATTTTATCAGATTCAAGTCCTTCTAGGAGAAGATATACCTGAGACTCTTGTGATCAGAGTACACAGTAAAATTCTTTCCCAATCAGATAGTATCGCCACATCTTCAAGGTGAAGACCACTGCTGTTAATTCCAGGTTATGGGTATCACAATTCTTCTCATGCTGTCTCAACTACAGAGAACCATACACGATCACTGCTTGCTCCTACATCAGGACAGACCTGTGTCCGGTCCCTGATGCATTGCAGTAAACTACGTACCCTACGCCTTCCACTAGAAGCCTCAATATGCGGGCACTAGTCAGCCTCTACCACAGCTCCTAGAAGCTCTTCTGGAATCTCTCCGACCAGACGAAGGTTTTTCCCTTCTTTTTCAAGGTTGATAGTGGTGAAGAAACTCTAGAAAAGTATTCCACAAACATTCAGTAATATCCAGCCAAACCCAAGAAACCCCATACCTACGTCACACACTTGAGTGGTTCCCAAGCAAGTACTGCTTCAATCTTTGCTGAATCCACTGCAAATCCAGCCTCTGAGATGATGTTTTCCAAGAAGTGAACCTCTCAAATAAAAAATCGGATATTTGGGAGCTTACTATAAAGATGGTTCTCTCGAAGAGTGTCCAGTACTACCTGAAAACGGTAGGCATGCTACTCCTCAGTAGTCGAGTAGATCAGTATTTCTTCGATGAAGAATATGACAAAGCGATCAAGGTATGGATGGAAGATCATGTTCATGAGTCCCATGAACACAACTGGGTAATTGCCTACGCCGAAGGGCATAACCAAGAACTCGTAGTGGTCATACTGACACCTGACGATCATTTTCTTCACATCCTCATCTCGAAACCGGAGATGGTGATAGCCTGATCTGAGATTTGTCTTCAAGAACCATCGCTCTCCCCTTATCTAATTAAAGATATCATTAATCCTTGGGAGTGGGTACTTGTTCTTCATGGTCACCTGATTCATGTGACGGTAGTCAACATAGAGCCACAAGATATCTTCCTCCTTCATGGTGAAAAGAATCGGGGGTGCCCAAGGAGGAACACTGGGCAGGATTAATCCCATTCCCCACAAGTCCTCTAGTTGTACCCTCATATCGTGAAACACAGTGGGATGCATCTAATATGCTGGTTTAGATATCGATTCCATCCCAGGGTATAGGTCAATGTATAAGTCCACCTCTCTGAGAGGAGGTAGTCCTAGAAAATCTTCAGAGAATACATCTATGTACTATATCACAACTATATGATAGCTTAGACTCTCCACATCAACTGTTCCGATCATAAGGCCAGATAACTGATGAGTGATTGGTTGCACCCTTCTCCAAGTAAGTTCTCCATGCAATACAAAGCCTCCCTTCTCACTGTAGAAGGTGAACCTGGTATTATCTTTGTAGACACACCGCACATTGCGCCTAATACAGTCGATCTGAGCATGGACTATAGATAACCAGCCAATTCCCAAGATGACGCCGTAAGGCCTCGATGCCACCACGAGGAGATCCCAGCCGATTCTCTCACCTCCATGAAAATATCACACTACTAGAACTAGTGATTAATCGTTGAGTCTGCTCCCATAGAAGTCTCTAGCTGTAAGGATCAAGCCAATGGCGCTGTCGAATTCTCTGAGCTCTGAAAAAGGGCAGTGGCATTTAAAGTGTTACTGGTGTTTGCGTCTATAAGAAGTAAAGCTAAGGGGGAGTAGACACAGATCGTACCTCAAATAATATTTGGAGTGCCATGGTCATATGCCTCAGCTACTTGGAGCTGAGTTCTCCCCTGTACACCTTCTTTATATGGTCGGGGTGGACCTCCTGGTGGTGGCGGTAACACCTCGAATCGTCATCCACCACTAGCTGCACGGCCAACTCCTCTGCCACGTCCGCCTACTCCCTACCATCCTCCTCATTCGAATATCTTCCTCTATCTGAGAGGTCCCTCAACTTTATGTTTATCATCAGAATGACAGGTCGGACAGTCATGAGCCATGTGACCCAGCCCGCCGCTAGAGTAGAATTGTCTGCTCCTGGAATGACTAGATTTGTCTCGTGTGCCCCGCACAACTGAACCTATGTCCTGAGGTCGTCCACCAGATGGCCTGGTTCTTTTGGACCTTTGTGAAAGCTGTCTACTGTGAGTGGCAGAAGACTTCGCTGCTTGTCGACTAGTGATGGGTCTCACTACTGGTGACTGCTCAGAAATGAAACTCCCCTCAAAGAGGGCTCTCTCGAACACCCCCTCCTACGTCGGGATGCTAAGAGAGATCATCGATGCTCTGATCTCTAACATGATCCCCTGCTCGAAGGTCCGGGCCCTGAAGAATGGGTCTCGTGCCATATATGTGGAGTAACGCGAAAGGTCGGTGAACCTCACTAAGTACTATGACAACGTCATTCTACCCTACTGTAGATGCAATGGCTCTTCTATCCAAACTGCAATTAGTGTGTCTAGGAAAAACTCCACCTGAAATAGGCCCTCAAAGTTTTCTAGAGTAGTGTCACCTCATCATGCACTGGGAGCATCAGGCTCCACCATCTGCCTACTACTTTCTGAAGGAGACTCGCTGCAAGGATCACAATAAGATTGTCTAGTGTCCCTACTAGTCTTAAGACACTCCCAATAGCCTCTAGCCAATCCTCAGCTGCCTGTGGGCCCGTCTCACCCCTGAACCTGGGCGGCCTCTAGTGTTGGAACTCATACAACACACTCAAGTGGTGCACACTCTCTACTGTTGGGACTGGTGGTATCGGTGTCCCAACGGGTAGTGGTACCACTGGTGCCTCCACTGTGTTAGGGACCTGCACCGAGGACTCGTCACTTAGTGTGGTGTCATCTTGTATAACTCTCGGAACCCTAAATGGTTGTCTGTGTGGAGGCATATTGAAAAGAAATAGGTGTGCCATGGTCAATAAGTTATACATGGTGAGATGATTCAAGATATCACAAAGAAAACTCATGAAAACACACACGCAATCAGTGTTTTTGTGCACTCATTCAGAAATCAGAAGTTAGGGTCCTAGTGTATGGATATGTCGGCTGTCGCACCAACACTAGACTCCCGTGACTGAAAACCACACTCAGTACTCCTAACACTATTGTTTCACAAAAAAGAAAGATCATAATCATATGTTCTGCGGTAGAACAGACACCACAGATACCTATTGTCACAACCCATCCCTCGGGGCCCATGTCGTGACTACCCCAAGCCTGTCTTCCATTGGCCTGGGGCTGGAGACTAGCACCAAAGGCTTAAATACCTAATAATGGGATGGTATTGCCTTTATAAACTAAAAACATACACATTAGAGTACGAGCTGAATGTAAAAGCTACGTAAAGCTGTATATAAACAAGTGTCAGAAGGTAAAGGGGTCAGAAATACAAGCCCAACTGGAAAGTGAAAGTACAACTGAAAAACAAGTACAACCAAAAAAGAAAAGTAGCTACTGGGTCGTCCTCCAGGTTTCCTACCTGAAGGGTAGGTACAGATGGCCTCTTCTGTACTCCTCGTCCGTCAATCTCCTCCATGAACCAACTCGTCGTATGGTCCACCTCTGAGTACTGTCCAGTCCTGCTACTCATCCTCAGTCATCATTGTCCATCGTCTGTATCAAACACAACAAGGTTCAGGCATATCCCGTGCAGGGGTGAGTATAACAATACTCAGTAGGGACCATGAGACCCTCAAGGTCTCAAAAAATCCAACAAGGATAAACCAAAAAGTTAGAAATCAACAGATAACCCCACTTGGGTATCTGCCCATACATATACCTAATTTATCAAGTAATCCATTTCAATCAAGAGGGAACACAAGAGTTACAGACTAAGCTCACATAGGTATACAACTAATGTAGAGAGATAGAGATGATAATATATAGCCACTGAATCATCAATGTGGTCGGACCAAAACATGATCCAGCACCAGCTAGTCTGTTGGACCAACACATGATCAAGGAACAAAAGTCGGAACTGTTAGACCAACACATGATCAAGGAATAATCGTTACAGTTTTCGGACCAACAAATGATCCAGTTCCAGCAATTCTGTCGGACCAACAAATGATCCAGTAACATAAGTCAAAACTGTTGCACCAACACATGATCCAGGAATAGTAGTCAGAGCTGTCAGACCAACACATGATCTAGGACCAGCTATTCTGTCAGACCAACACATGATCCAGGAAGAGAAGTAATAACTGTCGAACCAACACTTGATCCATGAACAGTCATCAGAGCACAACCACCCATGGGGTTTTCGCAAAGCACGCTTTATTTTGGGAGGGTCCCATCCTCAATCCATGTGTCAAAAAGTCAAAATATACCATGTACTAGGAAGAAGTATCTCAAAGTTCCATCTCCTCATAGGGGTCTCAATGCAATAGACGACGCATCAATCGAACGCTCAGTCTATGAGTTATTAGCTTTTTAGTACCAGTGGCCTGGTTGGATTCGTGTACAATCCAACATAACTATATCTCGGTATTACCCCGAACACTAGTGGGGTATACTCATGGGACTGTCATGTTCCAAGAAAACCAACACCATAGATGGTTCGTCAAATGGTCGTCTGGTGACAATGTTATGGCCAAAGGAAGTAACAGGGTCGGTAATGAGCCCGGGTCAGGTACGACCCGGTCGGACTGACTCGGCCCAACTCAGTCTTGGCTGACCTGGTCTGGGTCTACCCGAATAGACCTGTTGGGTCTGAACCCACCTGTTGGGCGGGTCAACCTGTTAGGTTCAACCTGGTCCGCTGGTCCTGGCCCAGCAGACTACGAGGGTGGATCGGCCCGGAGGTCGCGGTGTAGGTGGCTCAGCCAGAAGGCCAGGGCCGGTTTGGACAACGCCGTGAGGGGCGCGGTTCGACGACCTGGCCTGGGAGGCCAGGATTTTTCATCCAGCGACACCTTGAGGGACTTCACGGGTCGGCTCAGGAGGCTGTTGGGCAGGCCAACAAGGTGTGGGGAGGTCGCGGGCTGGGGTGGTAGCGCACCGGGAGGCCACGAGCATGCGACCTGGGTGTCGGGCAGTGCGTCGGGAGGCCTTGGGCCAGCGGTCAGGGCATTGGGAAGTGCCCCGGGAGGCTACGGGCAGGAGGCCAGGGCGCCTGCCAGCTCGTTGGGAGGCCGCCGAGGCACCAGACAACACACTAGGAGGCCGCAGGTTGGTGGACCGAGTATCAAGCAGCGCGCCGGGAGGCCGGCTAGGCGTCAGGTAGTCCACGATATCAGCCGGAGTGCACGGGGGCACCGTAGGGGCGATGTAGTTCATGGAGGCCGTGGTAGCATAGGCTGGTCATTGACGCCTCTGTCGCCTCATCGTTGTTACGTTTTCATGTTGGAGAAATATCACAAGAGATTAGTGGAGGGAGTTGGGCAAAGTTAGTTGGCCCGCACCCTCCGCGTTTAGGGGTAATAACGAAATGCTCATCAAGAGAATAAGATGGTCACAATTAACCCGCAACAATTCCTTTCCAATCATTGAAAGTTATAAGAAAACACAATATCAACACGTAATAAACCCCTACCTGGATTGTTGGGCGTCAGCGGTGAAGTCACAAGAATAAGACGTAGTTTTCATTTGTCGCGTCCGCCGCAGGCTTCCACTTTTGAGTGAAAATGACAGATGTGGAAGTGGCTCCACGTCGGTGGGTATCAGGGGAAGAAGATTGAGGAAGAAGTATGTGGATGATCATTTCCGGCATACTTCGTTCTTCATTGGGAGAAGTTTTTTCCTCCCAAGCCCTCCTCTCAAAGCTCCCACTAAATGACAATTGCCCAGCCAAAAATAATATAAGTTTTCTATTATTTTGTTGGCACAATAATTTCAAATTGGAGAAATAAATTAAAAGTCTCTCCTTAATTAATTCATGGTGATGACCCAATTAATTAATGGGGAGGTCAAGTGGCTACCCTTAATTAAATCACACGCGTTGGTGTAATTGATTAATGGGGAGGTCAAGAGTCTCCCCCCTCATTAATGAGGGGATTTGGTGGGTTTTCCTCTCATCTCCTTAATCGGCGGATAAGCCTCATCTGGTCCCCACCTCATAACCTCTCACAAGAGGTTATGCTCGGGTGGGCCCCACCACCATATCCCCCCAAGGGGGGTTAAGGTGTTGTGGTCCCACCTTCAACTCCCATGAGGAGGTTTTAACCACCCAACCTCCACATGGAAGTTAAAAATAAAATAATGTTATCTTACTTTAATTTAATACTTCACATGAAATCCCAAAAATTAACTTTTATCCTTGACTCACTACCATCGATGTGAAAGTTTTCTTAATCGAATACCGGTGTTGCAAGTTCAACGGTGCTCTCAGATTTTAATTCTAAGAAGTGTTTAAAAAGTTATAAAAACCCACTCATACATTTACTGAACTTACCCGAACAAAACTTCAACAATTTATTTAGGGGACACCAGGCCTCAGAATCAAGCATCGTCATTTTTTGCATACTGGTAAAATTCCCATGTATTAAAAAAATTACATAGAAATTCTAGGTATTTACCGGTAATGGTCGGATAGGCGAAGGTCAGGGAGGCAAGGGTTTAAGCGGAGGAGCCCGATGGAAAAGGTGAGTTGATCGGGAGGAGAAGCTCGATAATCAGGGTAGTAACCTTGGTTTCAATAAAACCATGGCCTCAAATAAACCTATTTCTATGGTTTTTCAATGTGTGGAAATATATGTGTAGAAATTTGTCATATTTCTAGTTGTGATAAGATGATAATAAGGGTTTGATGACATAATCAAAGTGCATGAGTAATATATAAGAATATACATAATCGTCAATACCTATATCATTATACATAAAAACACTATATACAGATTTAAAAATGGAAAGTGTCATAAGAATAAATTATCATGAGCTATGTGATATCAATATTGATTAAATGAAGAATTATGAACACATAGAAATAACAGACAAAACTTGTCAGTTTCATGGGGAATTATCTTTATAGAAAACATAAAGAACCTTTATTGAACCCTTAAAATTAGAATAATCACACAGTTGACTTCCAATATAATTATCTAGAGAAATTAATCATTACCCAATACATTAGAGTGATATAGGGTCCCACCCATTTTATAAGATACAATTGGTTCACCTAGTGTTATTTGGGAACTCCCATATAATATAATTTCCAAGAACCATAATATGAATAACGTTCATGGAGCATTTATCATTAAACTATTATAAATAATCATTATTATTCTATAACCTGATTAACTGAAGGAAAATAAATGGTTTTCATGATAATATCATTGAAACATGATTAAACTATATAAAATACATCACCTCCATAGTAATATCATTGAAACTATTTTACCCCATGTAAAAGAAATGGGTTCCATAATAATTTCTTTGAAACAATATTAATCCATACAGATAGTGAATGAGGTTGGAATCATTATAAAATTATCCTCGATGGAGCATAACTAATAAAATAGTTTTTAGGATTTTTTTAATTGAAATTCCTTTAAAAATCAACACAAAAATTGAATAAAAAACTTTTCATTATTAAATCACTTTTAAAAACATAAAAATCGTTAAATATTTTAAAAAAAATTATTTCAAAAAAACTACGTAAAAATATTAAAGAATATTTAAAAATAATTTCAATTTTTTTTCATTAAAATATCCTTTCAACAAAAAAATCTTTTTTAAAAATCATAAATCATTTTTAAAATCCATTTCTATGAAAACCACTTTAAAAAAATAAATTTTTATAATATCAGTGAAAAAATTAGTAAAATGGTCTTTATAAATTTGAATAGAAATATTCAAATAAATTTTTTTTCATTATTAAGGATAATTAAAAACATGCCATAAAAGATAAAAATTGTATTAATTTTTCACTATAAAATGTATATAAAAGTTCTATGTTCAAAAAGAAATAAGAATATCCCTTTCATATTTTCAATAAAAGACAAATGATAATTGTTTAGAAAATTAAAAGAATATTCATTTTAAATAATTCTTCAAAAAATTAAAACATGGATACAATTTTATTTTTTAAAATAATAGGAGAGTAAAAAAATTGTTTTAAATTTTTTTTGAAATAATTATTTATGAAATTGAATGGAGTTCTAACCGAAAAGATAAATGAATTCAGATTTCCTTTAAAAAAATACAAAATTATTTTAAGAACAAAAAAATTGAAAAAAATTATAATATTACTTTTAAATTTCATTAATAACAATAGGAGAATATAATTTATGTGTTTTTGAGATATTTATCATAATATCTCACCATTGGAAGCATAATCGTAAATAATACTGATAAATGATAGGATTTTAAAATAAGACTCTTAACAATATGGAAACATTGAATCATAAAAACCACGAAATAATATTATTAAATGAAAATAATAATATAATTAATATTTTTATATCCATGATATAACATGTCAATGGAATATTATATAAACCAAATAATAGAATATAGGTGTAAAACATAATATGCTTCTAAAAGAAAGAAAATTGATACAAAATTCCCCTACAACTTTGGTAACTTTAAATCTATACGACCCATGAAATAGAGATACTAAATTATATATGTAAATAAATATAAAATCAATTATAACAATAATAAAATAAATTCATGTAAATTCTGTACACTACATAATAAAAGTAAATGTAAAATTTGGAAAATATCTAACAGAAATAAATGTGAGATAGGAAAACCCTTAGTTGATGTATGATTTATCATGCTTATTATATTTCTTATGGAATAATAAAATTATTTTAGTTATTTAATTTATTAATAAAAAATTAAAATTTTATTATTCCTTTTATTTCAATTATTACATTGTTATATATGATTACTTCATCAATTATTTTTACTTTGGATTTTTTGAACATATTATAATTATGGGTCAAAAATTACATTGGTAACTTGAATATGATAAATGATTTCATTATACAAAAACATAGAAAATAATAATAATGAAATAATAATTCTATTTATACAAAAATTATAATTTTAAAATATATAATGAAATATAATTATGAATAATTAACTAACATTACAATCATTGAGATGGCAGGTCATACAAACACATAAATTATGTTTCCATTTAGTAATAATCATTATAGAAGGAATGTATTTAAAATTTTATATTTAAATAATTATCATAACATAACAAATAAATTATTATTTAATTATTTATACTTATATATATAATTTTTTTATGTGGTGGTGAAATAAGGAATCACAAAACTTCATAGAGGTGGTAGCCCACACATCCACAAATGATGTTCTTATTTTCTTGGTCAAAGAAATAAATTTTAAAAAATATCATTTAATAATGAAAAATATTTCATTAATAAAATAATTATTTAATATATATTAAATATTTATTATATTTACCCTTACTACCATCCATGTAAGCTGTTGGTGAAAACAAATCACATCGCTTCATGAGAAGGGAGTCTGTCGTACGCACAAGAGACATTATTGTATCCCCTATAAAATGGAAAGTAAAAAAATGAATATATGAGATAATGAAAATATAGATAAAATTAATTCATAAATATCTTATATTTTCTTTATATCCATCATCGTACCCAACCATGATATTGGCGAATAGAAAAATTATTGACATTAGTTCACGAGGTGGTAGTCTGCCATATCCATGAATAATGATTTCATAACCAATTCTCTGAATGTAGAGATGGTTATAGTTCCCTAAAGTCATATAAAAACATTAAAATTAAATTAATATTCTGGTTTTATTATATAATAATTTTATAATCATTATTTACATAGGTGGAGGAATAAAAAAATAAAGATTCTAATTTGTGAATATGACCTCTTCTCTGGGCATCATCCTTGGGTTTGCATGGAAATCCACCATAGATTGGATTTATACAAAAATAGAGCTTCTAGGATGAGGTTAGGAATGTTTGGAAGTGATTTGGAATGGTTTATATTGAACCCAAATAGTTTTATGGTGTCTAGAACAAAGGATAGGGGTTTTCCATTTATAAGTGAGGTGCGTGAAACACTTGTATGTATTTGAAATGATTCCATCATAACCATGTTTTTGTTAACAAAATCCTAAAAATGGATACTAAATAAACCTATAAGATTTATGGGGGAAATATATCCAGAAAAGAGGTTGTGAACAAGTTGTAATGTCATTTATAACCACAATTATTTTAGTTTAACCCTTAGTAAATAAGTTTTATCATTAACAACGGTAAATATTTTTTACAATCTTCCCTATTAATTATGGTAAAAATTTATTTTTAACATATTATAAATTATAAATTATTCCCATCCCTAATATTTAATCTATTTTAGAAAATTAAATTCACATAATTGGAAAATTTAAATTTAAAATTAATTCCACAGACATGAGAAATGCGGGTTTTAAAAGAGAAAAAGTACACAAGTTTTCAATATTTCTATATCCAAATAAAATATGAAAATTAATCCAATGAAAAACATTAAAAATATATATGTCATTAAAATAAATTTATATTAATATAAATTTTATCTTTATAAATAATTTTAATGAAAATGCAATATTAAATAAAAATTCATATTTTCACTATTCATAAAAATAATAATCTTTTCAGAAAATAATAAAAAAATAAACCTAAAATAATTTTAAAAGTATTATTTAAAAAATTTATTTTATGTTTTAAAATAAATTTTATAAAACTATAAAAAAATCAAAACAAAACCCACAGAAATGATGAAGAAACAGGTTTTCCAGAAATGTTTTTTGTTTTCATGTAAAAGATGATTTTATATTAACTCTACATATAATATAAATTATTATATGACTCTCAATTAATATTTATTAATATATAATATAAAAATATAATTTAAATAATTATTCATTATGGTTTATTTGAATTAATTAAATTTGAGAAACATTGTGTAATTTAAAACAGTTTTCATAAAAATCTCTTTTTAAACAATAAAAATAAAAATATACTAAAATAAAATATAATGAAAATTAAAATGTACTTAAATGAATTAAATTTTAGTAAATAATAATTATTTTAAAATAAATCATATTCAAAATAGAATTTTACTTTTAAGAAACATAATTTATTTCAATGAAATGACATTTTTACAAAAATTGGTATTTTCTAATATTCACTGAAAAATAAATAGTTTTTGAAACATACTAAAATATAACCCTATCTAAATATTGATATTTTATTTTCAAAAATTAATTTTATTTAATGAAATAAATTTTATTATTGTTACAAAGAAATTATAAATTCATTCATGAATATCAATGAAAATGATTTTTGAGAAAACATATATTTTTTGAATAATAATATTACGTAACAAAAAATTGATTTACTATTTAATAAAAATTTATCAATAATTTATATTTAGTAGTATATATATATATATATATATATATTTCATAAATAATTTAATTTTATTCTTACCCACCATCATAATGGTTATGTTATAACATTTATATATATCGTTGGTAGTTTAAGCTCAGTGTAACATGTTGAATATGATATTGAACATAAAAATTCTGGGGTTATGTGTACAAAAATCCCTCAAACAAATTAATATTTACTTAAAAAACAAGAATATTATAAATTCACATAGACTTATATTATCATCCAGGTTCAGTGTTTCATGTCGTTTACATTCACCAACAAAATTTTCTTCTTTTAAAATTGTATGGTTTTGCTTTAGGATAATCATTTAGGTATTTTGATAATTTATAAATTCAAGAGATAAATATTGATACCATTTCTTAGTTTCATGTGATCCATTATAATTTAATTTCAGTGATTTAAATAATAAAAAATCAGTTTGGTTGCACATTTTGTGCTGAAAAAGATGAGGTTCTTGTGGAAATGAACAAGGGATGGAATTTTTACTAGTTAGGTAAGTATATTTCCTTATGTTCTTATTCTATATAGTAAAATGATCCATTAAATTTCGGAAAATTACCTTAAAAAATAATTTTAATTCATTTTTGATAAATCGATGACCTATTTTATCATAAAAATAAATAGTATAATGTCAACTATTAAAGTGGTCTTCATTTTATATCCATTTTTTCACTTTCCACCATTTTCACCAATATGGGAACTTAGTTATGTAATGACCTTTATATTTACTTCTCCTAACTTTTAAGAGGATGTTTTATAAACCCTTTTAGCGATGTGGTTTTTCCCTGAAGGAATTTTTGAATATTAACCGCTTGATTACATAACACAAGTTCAAATTTCGAGAAATCAATTTATTTAATGGGGAATAATTTAGTACCATGAAATTTTAAAATAGAACTATAATTTATATTGTATACAACAAGAAACACTGAGCTTAAACGAATCATGATATAATATTAAAATATTTTTATATAAACATTAAAATTTTAACCTAGATATTAAATTTTAATGTATTATTATTATTAACTTGTGTATAAAATATATATATAATTCATAAATAAATTTAAATTCTTATTAAGCCCACAACTTTTAATAATGATATTTTATTCTAAAAGAAATATGGTTCCTTCAAGAATGATCTGTATTTCTTTTTGTGAATAAATATGATAACTATTTAAAGGATATATGGGAATTTTATTTTATAAAATTAACATCATTTTTGAAAAAATTTATTAAAATTGAATAATGGTGTAATTTTGGGATTTTAATTTTTTTTGAATTAGTAGTGAATAGTAAAAACATTGATTTTGTAAAACTCTCATTTATTTTTATTAAATTAAATAATTTAAAACTCCCATAATTATTTTTATATAATATCAAAGTCAAATAAGTATTCTTTAGTCACTAGTTTATCCAACTAATTAAATTTAAATCAACTTTATATCATATTTTAGAATAAGTTTATTCATATGCCTAGAACATATTTTTCTAAAAATTTGTCTAAAGTTCATAATATTTGTACATTTTAATTATGTAAAATAAACATTAATGAGGAATAATATAAATAAAATTTATATATTATAAAGTTACCTTTTTTAATTCGATTTAATATAATGAATATTACTTCACACATATTTATGTAAAATCATATTTTCCATCAATATGCATTATTTGGAAAACCGTTTTTCATCACACTTACGAGTTTTATTTTAAATAAATTACAACAACTTTTATGAATTCATTTTGATAAAATGTATTATATTTTATTTAACAATTATAAATTATATTAAATAATATGATAAAATTATTTTTTGTTTATAATGTGTAGTGAAAATAGGTTAAAACTAGTTAACATGGTTTATAAAATTTAAATAGTAAAAGTGAGTAATGTTAGAGATAATGGGGTTAAAATATTTAAAACATGGTTATTTTTTGTTTTGGAGTTTTTTTAAGGGAATAATAAATCTTTAAAGCCTAAATTATTAAATTTTTTATGCAATTTTCTTGAGATTAACATGCCATTATTGAATAGTTTTGGGTATTTATAAAAACTCCCCAACTCCACAATTATAAAAGGGAACCACCTACCCTAGCTTATTCACACCAATAAAATAATTTTAAATTGGACAATACCTACCAAAATATCTTCCCAACATACAAATCCATGTTCTATGGATTCTAGTCTTCCCAAAAAAACCTCCATTAGGGTCTTTAAAAAGATATCCAAATGCGGTTCTTTTCAGAGAAGGTAATCATCATCATCAAGCTCCATCATTTTTCATATTATTTAACAAAGATAAATTATGTCTTAAAATTTTAAATATAATATCATAATTATACATCATATAATAATATTTTATTATGTTAGTGACATAAAATTTACCCATCTATTCTTCAATAAAATGGGAAACAGAATCATCGTTCGTGTACACTATGGATTATCACCATGTAGACTGATATAATATGTTTTCAATAAATTCCTCTCACATATATTTGGTTTTAGGAATTTAATTTTTATATATGATTAAATATCAATAATTTTACTAAATTAATATGTCATATACTGTCTTACATTATCATCCATGTAGAAATGATAGTGTTGTTCGTGTGTATAGAGGACTACCTCCTCTAGAAGTTATGTGATCTGTTTTTTATTACTGCATCACATATATGGTATGTGTTAATATATGTAAATAAATAAAATTATATTTATGATATATTTATAATTAATCAGAGATAAATTAAATTTACATTCTCTCCATCATGATCATTGAAAAATTAAAACAACACACATGTGTTTGTATGTCCTACCATCTCTATGATTATAACATAGTTCATTTTTCATAACCATATTTCATGGTTGGTTTTAAAAGAATAATTTTTATAAAATATTTATAATTATTTAATCATTTTTATTTTATAGACTATTTAATGATTACCCGTTTGACCATGGTCAGTACACTGATGTCATTTATGAATTGAGCATTTTCAAAATAGTCAATGTGGACATAACTAAATAATTAATTGAATATAAAATTACAATAAATGAATTAAATGGTTTAAGTATAAGATATTAGACATATAAATTTTTCTTAAAAAAATATATAATTGAAATAATTTTATTATATATGGGATAAATTACATTCTATATAATTTCTAAATTTGATGTAAGTGTTTCGTTTAAAAAAACATTTCTTTGAGAAACATGTTCTTTTAGGAACCTAATTCATTTTAAATGTAGTATATATTAACCCTTTACATATTATATCATAAATCAACATAATTCATGAAATTTTATACTATACTTAATTTACTTCATTAATTGTATTTATGATTTAAAAGGTACTAAAGTGGTGTGGTTTTATTTTCTTATATCATTTTAATCAACAATTTTTATGCATTAATTTTATATTATAGGAAATTATTTTATCCATTTCTAATAAAAAGATATAATGTTTTTATAATCTTGTAATTCAGGAAGTTTTAATGTAATATTTATAATTTCCTATCTTTGGTAATTTATTTTTTTGAGAAAATGTTTATAAGAAATGATGACTTTATTTCTCTCTTCGGTTGAAAATTATTTTTCAACCATGTATATGTTTTCCAAAATATTTTCAAAAAATACTTTTAACATATGAAAAATTATGTATTAATGATATTTTTACCAATGTTTTAATTTTTATAAAATTGTTTATAATTAATCTTCTTGTGATTTTTAAAACAAGGTACTTTTTAACCTTTTTCCAAAAGCGTGAATAGAATGTTCATTTAACATTTATGACATGTACAAAATTACTTTCCTTTATGAATGCTAAAATATTTGAATCATACATTAGATTAATCCATGGTTTTCATAAATAATTTTTTCTCAATATAAGTTTTTAATTTTTTTAAATACTTAAGAAGTTATTTTAAACTAAAAAGGGTTATTTCATCAAGAAATATCCATTGTAATATTTTAAATACATTTTAATTGACGATGAAAAAATTCTATGTTATGGATATATTCTAAATTATATATATTTTTATATTTTATATATTCATATATTATTGTCCCTTAATTTAGGGGGTAAAAAATTTCTTATATTCATCTATAAAATTCCTTCACTAGGATATTATCATTGGTTATGATATGAGACAAGATTAATCACCCCATTTCATTCCTTGGGTAATTATTATCAATTTTCCTTATGATGGATTTCTTTTTTTGTCAGAAATACTCATGAATATATAATTATGGGTGTTTCAATATATTTATCTAATGAATTTGGTAAATATTTATAATCATAATACAACGATTATGGTATTTGGGAGTAAAGATATTAAATTATGGGACTTTGTCACCCATGTGATGTTGTCTAGGAAATTATCTTTAAATCATTATTATCTTATGTTATATGCTTATTCCAAATTTTTTATAATAACATGATATTATGATACCATGTTTTTATTTTGTTTACCCATGTGATTCTATAAATATCCTTTTTATTTTAGGATATCATGTTATTTTTTTGACTCACATGTTCTGTTTCCTTATAATGGTATTCCCATATTAGGATTTTTAGCTGATCCATTTTGTCTAGGTTTCCCCATGTTCTCCCATGTAGTTTTAAAATCTAAAATATATTTAAGAGATCATTATGGAGAGGAAAATAAACATATTTTATTTTAAGTCTCACATTCTTGTATTATAAACCTAGTATTCCAAAGACACTAGGCCTCATGATTTTTGGCCTGTAATAAATAGATTTTTCTATTTGAATGAATCTAATAGTTTGTGTAAAAGTCTTGGGTAACTATATCAATATTTTCAATTGTGTTTTCAGATCTAAAATTCAAGAACTAGGTTTTACTATTTTTTTATAATCACCCTAAATAATAAAGTGATTTAATTATCTATGGTATGAATATCATCTTCCCAATTATAATCATAAATCATTATAACTATTGATAAATATTATATATGAAATATGATTTATTAAACATCATGGCGCAATCTCTAATATACTTACGTATGAATACATGATTCTTTAATTTTATAATTTTTAGCTAAGAATACTATTAATTAAGAAATATATATCTTACATATTTCGTTGTTGTTATTCCATTTTCCCCATTTCATCAAAATGATAAATCTTGTGTAATATTTTGTTAATCTTAGCATTGATTAGGACTTTTGACATAGCCAAATTATAACTTCTCTATGAGAAAAATATCATAAGTAATATAATAATACACTGAGGAATTTTTTAAATTCTTCATCTTGAGAATATATTATTTATCTTAGGGTGGTTCATCCCATTAATTTTTTTGTGAAATCCAAAATAATATGAATATGGGTAAACTCATCCATGTTATTTTGAAATTTTATTTACTAAGAGATATATTATATATATATTCCATTATCATTTTTAAATGAACATATAATTAGAGAGTTCAACTCCATCCATCTCAAAATTTACCGAAACATTTCAAATCAATTTTTGAACAAATTAAAATCATTTTTATTAACATTAAAAAATAATTCCATAAATTTATGAGGATTATAAATAATAATTCTAGTATTTCAATGGTATTATGTTGCATCAAAAACATCATCATTTATCATCTAGATGTATAATTATAGAACATATCTCCCTTTTTATAAACATACTTCTTCCACCACTTAAGAACATATCAAAAACATTGAACACCTCAAACAAATGAATTGAAAATAAATTCAACACCATCCTTAAGTGGGTTCAACATCAGGTCATATGTGTTGTTGATTGGCCTTATCAAAAGTGTTTGATATCATGCTATTACTAATTATGTGTTAATGAGTTTACATTTAAATTATCTATACCATGATCTATAATTTAAATATCTAGAATATGAAATGGCCAGGATAATATATATAGGCTGAAAGGTTATTGGGTTAGTAACCATAATCTATGAAATTTACTTGTATATTACAAATTTATGAGTAAATGTATAGCGTTCTGGGAGAGTCCTCAAAATTGATATATATTTTTTTATATTTTATATGATGGGGTATGTAAACATTCCAAATGAATGGATGATATCATCCCTATGATTATTTTTAATTCCCTATTTACCATTAAAATCTAATATACTATAATATCATGAAGGAGGGAATATATTTACAATACTTTTTGGGTGATTCCACCATCCTAAGGACATTCCATGGTGGTGGTGTAACACCTCGAGTTTTTGGGATCATTTTTCAAATAAATTAATTTTAATTGATGTATTTCATTGTAAAATAAACAAAGTTAATATATCATTATATTCAAAAATGATTTACGCTTTTTCGACATACAACACCAACTTGGCTTCTTATTACACACAACACTATGTTCATATAAAAATCATTTTGTTATTATAATTATTAAAGTGAGATAGATATATCATAGTCATTTAAATTATTAATATGAATATTAATATATAATTTTAAAAAATTATTTATAATGGTTTTATATAAATAAAAAATATTGATAATAAAACATATAAATTTTGGTAATGTCTTTATATGATAGAAAATATTATTTTCTCAAAAGTGTCGCTTTTTATTTTCATGTATGGATAATTATAAAAATAAATTTTCAAAACTTTTATAAATTTATTTTGATAAACTAAACATAATTATTTAATTAAAAAATTTAAAAATTATATTAGGGTTAATATTTGAAATTTTTTTGAAAAATTTAATTTATGGTTAAATGGTGACAAATAATGAATTTCAATTTAAAAATATTTTTCCATATAATTTATTTTTATATTTAAATTATATATTAATTTTTTTAATTATTAATTGGATTTATTATACATCCATTAGTATAATTTATTTACTTATAACCAATTTCACATTGAAATCCGATATAAAAACATTCCAAAATTTTAAACATTTTTTTCCTAAATAACTCACTTTCCCGACATGTCTACGAGATTAATTTTTAATTAATTTTGAAAAATATGTTATTGTAATTTTGAAAAATTAATTGAATATTTAAAATCAGAATAATTAAAAATTTCTAATAATTTCAGATTATTTTTTGATAAAAAATATTGTTGAAGGTAATAAAAATTAATTATAGCGATTGAGGTAAAAACTAGCTTAATTAATGACTAAACATAGAAAATAAGGAGTGAAAAAAACCCATAAATATATAAAAATTATTTTATGGTTGTAGTTGTACCATTACACCTATATGGATCTATAATGATACATTTTAACCCTTGGTAAATAAGTAAAATTTTGGGATCACTCAAATATTTTCATGAATGCCCAATGTATCCTTTTCCCAATGTATAAAAGGCCCCGTATCCTCCCCCTCTCTTCACACATATCAAGTCCTTTGGATCAAAAACTTCTAACTAAATATACTCCCAATATCCCCCAATAATCATAGAACCATCTGTTTGTTTGTAAATCCTTACAAGGTATCCCTTTTGTGATAACCAATTGGTGTTAGCCAAAGCAGAGGTAATATACTTTCTTAAGCTCCATTGTTTCATATTCATTCCCCACCCGATAAAATAATATTATTCCATTATTATAAAAATAAATCAATATATTAACTATACAGATATTTTTTTTAATCTAGGTTTTATAATAATATATTAACATACTTCCATATAATGGGTATTGAACTTATAGTCCTTCTGTACGAAGAACAACTGCCTTGAAAAATGATGTGGTTTGTCTCCTTTTCCACCTCTCTGGTTGGTAATTGTGATGGAAACCCTATTTTTATATTAAATATATTATATCTATGATTTATTTAATCTTATTGAATTATTATTTAAAATATTACTTTATGATTTTCATTTTTTAAAATATGATAACTTCATTTGTGGATGCGTGGACTACCACCTCCTCAAAACTAAGTGATTTGTTCAAATATTACATGGAATGTATTAAGGATAGTATTAGAGAAATTACAGGATATATATGACATGTTAATTATACTATAATTTTATTATATATAAATATATATTTAATTTTCTTTATTTCATTCAATATTACAATAAAATGGAAACAACATTCACGCATACGTAAAACCTACAGTCTCTAAGAAAGATGTCTTCCATTTAATATTTATATAATTTAAATATTATTATAAATATTTATATACTGAATATATATGATATTTATATTATTTTATACATTATATATTAAAATAAATTGCAATCTAAGTAAGAGGATTAAAAATAATATGTCAAAACATGTACAAAAAACAATGCGGATATTACACAAAACGTAACATTAACATGGAATTATTATTAAAAGGGAAATATAAAGTTATTATAAAATCATATATGGTATTATATATAATAATATGGTTATAAAATATGTGTATAATAATAATATATTTATTATATAAGAATATTTTAAGAGTACAATAAGATTCACTACATAAGGTAAAGGGATTTCTAGTCCCACTTTTACTTCTGTGATATTTATAAAATATTCACCACTTATTTATTTGGTTTGATGTATATATTTTCCATGAATATATTCTAAGATTTTATTATTAAATTTATTTGGTTTTATATATCAATTTTATCATCTCATTTTCATTTGTTTTATGTTTCAAAAGATACCAAATCGCTAAAGTAGTTTTCTCTCAATTTACCTTCATTAAGACACATGCTCTGATATGTACCTATGTTATTCTAAGAGTTGTATACACTAATCATCAATAGGTTATATCTTAAAAATCCTCAATTTCATGATATTTTAAGCATCATGTAATTTCAAGCTCTTACATAGGGAGTATTATTCAAAGTTAGCAAGTGGTAAGAGTTTTTTGGAAAAATCTCATCGCTTCTCGGGATTGTTTATAATTATGATTCCATTGGCAAAATATTATGATCCATATCAAAGGAAAACTCCTAAAATATTTTATACTCTAGTTATCCATGATGTATTAATGTATTATAACCATTTACAACTCTTTGTTAATTTAGATAATTATGGAAATATTTTTAATAAAATATGACCTTATTTTTTCTTTTGGTTAGATATCTATTTTATTCAAAAACCATGTTTTCAAAAATATTTTTAAAAAATGTATAAAATTTTTATTCTAAGTGAATTTTCGATAAAAATTTATTTTAATTAAGTTTTATGGTTTTCAAAGATTCCTTTATTTGTTTCAAATCAATTTTGAATGAAAGAGGTTTTAAAAAAGTTTAATATTTAAAAAATATTTTTTCAAAGAGAAAATGTTATTTTCCTCAAGAAATGTTTTTAAAGGATCATTCCAAATTAGTTTACATATATGATTACATATTTTGGGGTTACTCATTATTTTATGAGAAATCATCCAAAGGATTCATTAATATTCTTCATATTAATAGTTTATGTATTTATGGAATGATATTTATGCAGTTTCACTTTCACAGGACATGTGTTTATGAAACATGTTTCCCTTTATGGGTTATATGTTTATGAAACATGATTCCATTAATATTTATTTATTTCATTAAATTATTATGAAACTAATAACTTTTATACAGGTTATGATATGGTGATGTTTTTATTATACCCATTTTACTTAATTGGTTATGATATGGTTTATTATAATCTTGTGGAACACATTTGTAAGATTTCATAATGAGGTGGGTGGTACCTATATCTCCCTATAATGCAATGGGTAGTGATTTATATCTCATGAGATAGAAATGGATGGAATAGGTCTTTAACTGAGTAATGTAAAGGAATTTTTCCACTAATATTGTCATGGGAGTGAAACATTAATACCATGATGGTTTGGGGAGTAAACCCATACTACTAAGATGACCTCATAAGAAATTCATCTAATACTAGGGAAGTAATTTAATTTTCTTATTTGAATAAAAAAATTCCATGTATTTTTATTGTGTTATGATTCTATGGATTATAATCTTTATTCCATTATGATTAATGTATTATGAACTTCCAATCTGTATTCCATGATTCATTTTTATGATCTTTTTCTAAGGTTCTGATCTTATGAAGTCATTATCATGTTACCATACCCTTATACTCATGTTTATGCTTATATGTATACTTTTCATATCCTTAATGAGAATCTGAGGTCCCCCCTTTTTATGTTTCCTTTACCCAATATTTGAAGATACGTATTATGTATTATGTGTCTAAGAAGGTTGATAGTCATGATAAACTTAGTAAGAGATTGCGTCGCTCACTTATGTACTCGTTTTGATGTTTCCATATATCCAAAGTCACTAGACATAAATGGTACTAGGGAATATATAGTTCAATGTATTAATTATTCAATAAAAATTTAATTAATGTTAATGTATAAAAGATGGGGTCACTATAGTTGGTATCAGAGAAAAAGTTTAGTAAACATTTGGGATTTGGGATGAGAAAAACTCAGATTAAACCCTAAGGAAATGATGATGGATAATTAAAAGGATAAGAATGTGCATAAAAATATTTCATGGAATTTTTGTAAATGGTAGACTGAGTGACTTCCTATAAATACATATTTTTATAGAAACTACTAGTGGATGTGTATCTGGAATAGATGTACATATGGGTAAAAACCCCAAAAATATTGTATTGAGCTACACTTGATCAGGAACTGGTGCATGACAATGGGCCTTACTTCACTCCTTGTTTGACAGGCTTGGGGGTATGTTTTAAAAATTCACAAACACTTCACGAACCATCATGAATGTATTAAATATAAGTCATATAAAAATAAAAAACTATGAAATTAATGTGTCCAGATTAAAGAAGGTGTCATAATTTAGTAATCTTAAAATTGTTTTTAATTATTATTTGGTTCCTCATGGTGATAACTATTTTTTACTTTAAGAAACTTGGTTTTATTCATTAGATGGAACCCAAATAAACTACATTAATAGTGATTATGATGGAAAATGAAATGATTTTTATCTTGACTCTCTGAATTCTATTGGAGTTGGAATGAAAAAAATAGTTTCTATGCTCAATCAACTTTCTCAAACTATGAATCATTATAGAATTAAAATTATCAAAGGAGGGAACAAAATTATATTGATATCATTATGAGGAAATATCCACCATTATTCATCATTTCTTATGATCCACTTTTTTCTGAATACTGGATCAGTACCACTAAAATGATATTCTCCGTTCTCTAGTGTTTGCAACATGGGAAATTCATTCCAGTTATTTATCGGCTAGAAGGTGAAGTTGACCATTGATGGACTATAATTAAGAATACAAGGCATCAAGTTAAAATTGAATCCATGGATTGGGTTGAGTTCAAGAACTTAATTTTTAATAAGTAATTTCCTCATATTCTTCGTACATATATTTTGTAAGAGATCATTATGTTAAAGGGAAGGGACGATAAATCTTTTGGTACCTATGAGTCAAATTTCACAAGGCTTGAGAAGTATGCTTATTGTATTACTATCCAACTTGAAATTAATGGTGATAGGTTCAATAGTGGATTAAAGAAGACTATTATAAGGGAATTGTATATAAGATAATTTAATATCTATAAGGTGATTATGAATTGTGAAATCAAGGATGAAATTGGGGAGGAGTTGCATATCAATATCATGGTTTTGAGAAAAATAAATATAGAGTTCAAGGGAAACTCTAAATACCATGAAGAGAATAAGATGATATTTTCTTTATGTTCTAACTGTGGAAAAAGTCTTGGAGGAAATTGTCTTAAGGGGTCTAATAAATTTATTCAGTGTGTAAGATATGTTTATCAAGAATTTTATTGTTGAAGTAAAGTGTAAAAGTTATCTAACAGAGGGAATAGAGATAAAACTGTACAAAATTCACATCACTGGCTTTAGTGCTGCAATTTTAAGTAAAACATTAATTATTATAACCAATTCCCAAACTAAATGTTTGGTGATGAGGATCAATGTCAAAAAACTATTAAGGAAAGGGATAATGGTAAATTTCATACAATCAATTTTTATTATGAGAGGTATAACAATGAAGTGGTTAAAGGTACACATACCATCCACTCTAGAACTACTATTGTCTTATTAAATTCTAGATTTACCCTCTCATTCATGTATTAAAAATTTCATAAGGGTATTATGATTCCAACCAAAGGATTAAATGTGGAATTATTAGTGAAAACCCTAATGGTTTGATTATTTCATCTCTAGTATATGATTCTTCTCTAGTTTATGACTATGGTAATGTGATTCCTACAAGTCATATCATTCTTCCATTGGTTGAATTTGATGTCACCTTAGGCATGGATTATATTTCACTTCATAAATCCAATATATATTATCATGGAAGGTGAGTTACATTTGATATTTTAAACCAAAAAATGATTTTATATCAATGTGTTGATAAGAATAAACTTCCTGCGTATATTACATCCAGTGTATCGGTCATAATTCACATTCAGAAAGATTATTTATCCAAAATAACTGGGTAAAAAATTTGATTCAATGATTTTCCTATTGTTTAGAGAATTTTGGATGTATTTTCAGAATAGTTTCCCAGCCTTACACCAAACCTTTAATTTCTCATACCTAGTTCCACACTAATATCCAAGACTACCCATATAATGGCCTCCACTAAGTTTCATTAATTAAAGAAGAAACTTTGAGGAAAACATGATAAGTTATTAATTAGGATAAATATTTCACCTTGGGGTGAACCAATTCTTTTTGTGAAAAATATATATGATTCAATGTGAATCAACATTTATTATCAGTAGATGAACAAGAACATGATGAATAATAAGTATCCAATTCCCTATATTGATGTCTTGTTTGATCAACCTTGTAGAGATCAATACTTTTCCAAGATTGACCTTCATTCAGGATATCATAAATTGAGAGTCAATAATGAGGATTTAAAAATTGTGAATTTTGACTACAAAAGGATTAATATTTTGGTCACATTATATCAGGATTTGGTATCATAGTAGATCTATCAAAGGCGGAGGCTACTGAATACATTACAAGGCCAACCAAGGTGACTCAAATCCATAGTTTTTGTGGATTTTAAATAAATTATCAACTTTTATTAGATAATTTCACATGATTGTCTAATATATTGACCAAGTTAACTTGAAAGGGTTCAATGTTTATATGTACTAATGAATGTGAATAAAATTTCAATGAACTAACGAGAAGTTTAGTTAGAAAACCTATTCATACATTACTTAATAGTGAAGAAGTGTTTGTAATCTTGGTAATTCATCCAAAAAGGTATTAGGATTTTTTCTTATATAGAATAACATGGTTCCAGTCTATTCCTCACAAAAAATAATGATTCATGAACCAAATTACCCAACTTATCATTTGGAGTTATCATTGGAAATTTTTTTCATTAATGATAAGGACGCACTATCTTTATGTATAGAAGTGTGATATATATAAAAATCATAAATGTATGAAATATATATTAACATATAAGGAGTTGAACGTGAATCAGAAAATATGGTTAGAGATGATAGAGGATTATGACTACACAATGCATTACAATCATATGAATGAAAAAAATGTGGTAAATGATTTGAGTTGAAAGGATCTGGATATTTTATCTTGGATGAGGATTGAAAAAGATCCATAATTATGAATTTTCATATGATGAGTCTATAAATATTAAAGGAAGGGGACGAATCTAATTTTGCTCAATTTAATGTTCAATACTCTATCTAAATGAATATTAATTATGTTTAAAAGGATGGTGAATAGCTGTTAAAGAATGTTAGAAATGTTCCCGAGTTTAACCTTTTTGGGGATGGGATAATAAGGTTTTGGAATTGTGTATGTGTTCCTTCCATACTATATTTGAAGATGGAGCTATTAGAGGAGCCTCAAAGTTATTAATTCTCCTTTCATCCTTGAAGTATGAATATGTATAGATATTTTAAGGAATATATCTAGAAGGATGTAATGAATAGGGATGACTCATAGTTTGTATATTGGTTCTTAGTATGCCTATAATTTATGGATAACAGAAAAATTCTATGAGGTTGTTACATTGATTAACCATAATAGAATGGAAATAGGAGAAAATCAGTAGAGATTTTTTCACTGGACTCCCCAAAACATCTAAAGGGCTTAATGTTATATGGGTGCTAGTCAATCTCTTTACTAAGTCATCAAAAATTATTTCTATCAAAAATTACTTCTCTCACCATCATCATTACTTGATATACATTAAAAAAGTGGTATGGTTGCATGGAGTAACAGATTCCTTTGTATCTGATTAGGATCTCATGTTTACCTTAATGTTTTGGTGAATTATTCACAAATCACTTTATATATAATTTAGTGTCAGTACTTCTTATCATTCTCAAACAGACGGTCAGTCTAAAAGAACAATTCAAACGCAATAGGATATCTTGATATATTTTTTATTGTGTTTAAAAGGTGGTTGGGATTAAAACCATCCTCTAGGTTTGATTTTATAAAAAAATATCATTCATTCATTCATTCATATGTCTCCATATGTATCCATATTTGGGAATAAATTTGGAGCTCCAAACTCTTTGGATTAATTTGGAAATAGAAATAAATTGGGACCTGGGATATCTGAATGAATGGAAGAGAAGTCCAGAGCCATTCAGAAGCATGTCGTGGAAGATCAAAGTCAGCAGAAAATTTATGTAGATAACCATCAACATGATTTTGAATTTCAATTTGATGAATTTTTTTCTATGAATATATCCTTGGAAGAAGGTTATTATATTTTGGAAGAAAGTGAATCTAATCCCAAGGTATAAGAGTCCATTTGAAATTATTGATCATAAAAGGATGGTATCCTATCACATGCAACTTCCTCCAAATATCTCTCATGTTTATGATGTGTTCCATATATCTCTCCTAGTGAAGTACATACTCTACTCTACACACACACTTAATTAAGATGTTATACATCTAGAGAAGGATCTTTATTATGAGGAATAACCACTCAAAATTCCATATCATACAAAGAATGTTTTATCAAACAGGAACACTAACCTAGTAAAAGTTTTCTAGAGAAAACCCCATTTATAGGAAGCTGCATGAGAACTTGAGTATATGATAAGGAATATGTATCTTCATTTTTCTATTTCAAAATGTCGAATTTTGAGGGTGAAATTCATTTTTAGGGGGGTAGAATATACCACCCAAATTATTTAGAAAGCTTTTCAGAATAAATTAATTTTTATTGATGTATTTAATTTCATGAAAAAATAATTTAATATTTCATTATAATCTAAACTGGCTTAATCATGCACTACACTCATCTCTAACTTTGATTGTGTTACATGTAACACTGAGTTTCTATGAAACAATATTTTATTATGATAATTATTTAAGTGAGATAGTTATAACATAACTATTAAAAATAATCATATTAATAGTAATAAATAATTTAAAAATACTATTTATAATTTTTTCAAATAAAACACAATTTTATAATGAAACATATATATTTATTTAAGGTCTTTATATTATTTAAAATACTATTCTCTCAAATATTCTGATTTTTATGTCCTTATGTGGACAATAATAAATTAAATTTTAGAAACTTTTAGAAATTGAATATGATAAAATAAAATTCTTTATAGAATTTATAATTTCAAAGTAATCGTACGTTTAATTTTTGAGATCATTCTAAAAAACATTATTTTTTGATGAATTTTAAAAAAATTATGAAGTTTAATTTAAAATGATTTTTATTTTAACATATTTATATAGTTAAATAATATTTTAATTTTGTTTTAAGGTTTAATTATATCAAATACACATAAATATAACCAATTTAGGTAATTGGAACAAATTTCACATTGAAATTGGATATAAAAACAGCTCAAACATTTAAAGATTTTTTCTTAAATAACTTGTTGTTGTGACCGCTTTCGGTATTAATATTAAATTAATTTCATCCAATTATTTAATTTTAATTTTTAAAACTATATTATATATTTTTAATAATAATAATTTATAATTTATATCAATGTAAAATTGGTTTTTTACACTCAATATTAGTGAAGGAAAATAATATTATCTTTAATGATTATTGTAAAAAATGGCTTAATTAATGAATAATCATAGTAAATAAGTGGTAACAATGTCCCTAATCTTGTCTAAAATTTAATTTATGTACATATTTATATCATTAATCCTATTAGGATCTATAATTATCCACTTTAACCATTGGGGGATAATTTAAATGTAATGAGAACTCAAATCTTTTCGGGAATACACTATGTGTCATTTCCCCCCACTTGTAAATGGCCTCTTATAATCCCCCTATCTTTACACCTCTCAAGACCTTTTTTTCACATTAAATCTTCCATAATATCCTCCCAACTTCCCTAAAATCATCATATAAACCTTCATTTGGTAAAAATTCATCCTAGGAGTCCCTATTGTGGAAACCAAGAGGGGTCCCCAAAGAATATGTAACATCCTTCATCAATATCCTCAGTTTTATTTTCATTATAAAACCCCTAAAATATTATTATTTCATTCAGATATAATAAAATAAGTATCCTAAAGACACTTTTATGTTTATTTTTGTAATTTTTCATCCTACACATATAAACACTTCCAACTAGGGGCAATGAACTTACCATTCCTATGTATAGAGAACTACCGCCTCAAGAAACAAAGTTGTTCATTTTACCTTTTCCACATATCATAGTTGAGAATTATGATGGAAACACTAATTTTATATTATATATATTATATTTATGATTTTTTAATATTTTTTAATATTTTTTAATATTTTTTAATAAATATATAAAAAATACATTTAATCTTTCCATTATGTGTAAATATGATAACTTCATTTCTGGATGTGTGGACTACCGCCTCATGAAATTGATGTGATTCATTCATACATTAAATGACATGAAATAAGGATTGGTTTTAAAGATCGTATAAAATATATACGAAAAAATAACTATAATTTAATAATATAATATATATATATATAAATTTATTTCATTTACTATTTTCTCTCACTATAATAATAAAACGGAAACAATGTTCATGTGTATGTATGGATTTTCGTCTCCATAAATGGTGTATTCCATTTTATATTTATATGATTTCTTGATTATTATATATATATAAATAATGAATAAATTTGATATTTATATCAGGTTTTACATTATAGAACTAATTAAATAATTATCTAGTTAAGTTTATCAAGAATAATAAGTCAAAACAAGTAAAAAAACAAAGTATATGTTTCTTGATGTGTAACATTAACATGGACTTGTTAATAAAAGGGTAAAATAAAGTCATAATCAAATCATGTTAGGTGTTATATATAATAATATAGTTCTTAAATATATTTATAATAAACTTATATTTATTAAATAAGAGGACTATATTAGTACGATGATATTCAATACATAAGGTAAGGGTATTTCTAGTCTAACTTTTATTTCCGTGAAGTTTATATTATATACACAACTCATTTATTTTATGCTATGTGAATAAAAACCATTACTATATTCGATTATTAGTATACATAAATTAATGGGGATTTAAATATATTTTTTAAGATCTCTAATTCATGTGTTTCTTGATTCAAAAATTACCAAATCAAAAAATTAGTTTTGTCTCAATTTTTGTTCTTTGAGATATATGACATGGTATAAACATATGTTCTTTTATAAGGTGTATAAAATATTATTTGACTTGTTATATCATGAATATAATTCCTTTAATTATATTTTAAGCTTCATTTAATGTAATTTTCTTATATAGGGTTTATTAATAAATGTTATCAAGTGGTATGATTTTATTCCAAAAATTTCATCGTTTATCAAGGTTATTTGTTATTATGCTTCCCTTGAAGATATATTATAATTCAAAACTTAAGAACACTAATGAATATTATAACCCTATATTTATCCATGATTTATTCATGTATTATTAACATTTTCACTCTATGGTGATTTATATATTTAAGAAAAGAAATAAAAAAATATAACCTCATTTGTATTCTCGGTCAAATATTAGTTTTATTCAACAACCATGTTATCAAAAATGATTTAAAATCTCCTCTTAAGCTAATTTCCGAGGGAAAATGGATTTTATATTTTTTATCAAATTTTTAATTATTCCTTTATAATTTTTCAAATCCATTTTCAAATAAAAAGTTTTTCAAAAAAGTTTTATATTTTAAATATAGTTTTCAATGAAGAAAGGATATTTTCCCCAAAAAAAATTCATGAATATTTCCAAATTATTTTTTCATATAAGATGACACCCATTAGTGTTACTCATTCCTTTATTATAAATGACCTAATGGTTCAATTCATATTATTCCTCAAAATGGATTATGATTTTATGGAATGATCATTATGAAACTCATTTCTCATTCATGGTATATATGTTTATAAAAAAAATAATTTCCCACCCACAGGTTATATATTTATGAATGTAAAAAATCAGATCATAATTCCACTCAATTGGTTCCCCTACCTACTTGGCCACATGGACTTAGTAACATTTCCCCAAATTCTAGAGGCTACTGACTAGCAGCGAGGGACTAGGATGTGATAGTAGAGAAACTACGCCCTCATTTGTAGAGTGCAACCTAGCTGAATAAATAATAATACAACAGAAGAAGTAGTAAACAACATACATTTGAAATAAACTGTGAAATAATAATAAGATAAATATCCAAGAATCATTCAAAACAAATGATGATATAGCAAGTTATAATCTAATAGAACTTCCAAAATAGGTACACACTAGATATCCATAATATAAGTTCCAAAAAGAATAAATAAGTAATGGAAACGGATAAGCATTGAAATCCTCATCTTGGTCCCTTGCTCTCCGGCTCATAAACTACATCTCAATTACCTATAGAATGTCGCATTCCCTTATCAACACCTACAACAATATAATTTTTTTGGCGCCAAAATCATGACCCAAATAGGGTGTGAGAAATAGATCCCAATAGGTGACCACCATAGATCTGTTACTATTTGTTAGTGAGTATATGAAATAGGTAGTGTACAAAAAGAAAGAATAGTAAACTAGTAAGTACTCAAAAGTAACTAGTCATACAGGTCTTGTTTATTATTTTCATTTGTTATTCTCTGTTTAACCATTCAATTAAAATGAATTATACAAGTCTCAAGATCTTTCCTAATCCCATTAATCCCCCATATAACAAATACTCTATAGATACCTAAGAAGTCTATCTAATAAATAAAGTGAATGCCAAATCCAAGCTTGTTGTTTGGCATGGAAGACACATCATAATCCATTCAATTCAGTATTCAATTATATATCGCATACTCAGGTGTAGAAAACCCACACCAATAGGCATAACAATACCCACCCATAGTCATAACAAATCCCCACCCATAGGAATAAAAAATCATTGTCTGTAGGCAAAAAAAATACTCTCCCATTGGCATAACAATGAACAGGGTTGATCCCATTATATAAGCATTTCCACACAAAAGACAACACATGTAAATTACACTATTGCATGGTTATCATAATAAAAACACACATAGGAATCATACAAAACAATAAACAAGTGAATTAAACTATCACAAGGATTAAAAAATTATACTCACATGGGTAGTTCATATCAAAATCTTAATAAGTAATCCAATAATTACATGGCTTAAATAAATATACTCACATGGAAAGATTATATATAAAAAAATAAAACATGTGAATTAAACAACCACAAGGCTTATGAAATTTTCATCTCATGTGGGAAGCATTAAATTAACCAATTAAATTCAAACAAACACAAAAAGGGATACAATGTCATTCCCATTGGCATCCTAGGACAAATAGACAAACAATGGTCATCTAAGTGAAACACAACAACGAGATGGACCTTAATCAATCAAAAAATCTCAAATATGATTAAATTAATTTAATTCATGGCCTAATCATAATTATAAAAAAAGGGTCAATTTCTATTTCAGGATACACCCTGAACATGATAGAACAACACTATGACACATATAAACAACTCATCATTGAGTAAAAGGCACATGACCACCCACCTCTTACTCATACGACTCTCCTCATCCTATGTTGGGCATTGATTCGACCTATAAGGGAGTAGTAATACAAAATTATAATAAACTCTAAACCTTAAATAAATTCTTTGAGATATAAACTCATATGTAATGGATCAATAGAAATCGAGAGCCTACTAATTGGGTTCAAACGTATCAAATGGTGAAGGAATTGGGGTTCAGATGATCAATCAGGATGGCATTGAAGGTTCTTTGTAACTTGTTCGTCATCTCGAGAGAGTCCCTATCCTTTTTCACAAAAAACAACACTACTACCTGATATCATTAATAATAAAATTATCATCGTATGTAATCTCAAGTACACTTTGTATGTGTATAGTTTCAGGATATATCATTACATTGTTGTGTACCTAGAGTACATGGCATGTAGCAGAACACACACAACATGTACATATAAGTATACAGTGTGTGGTTTCTAGTCATGTCATGTAACAGGTCCACAACTAGCCCATGACCACTTTTCCTGGAATTTCATAAGTATAAACTAAAAAGGAACGATCCATACCTCAATGTAATAACTAGTTCCATACAAATTTCTACCCTTAATGAAATTCCTCCCTGAATTTCCCTTCCAAGGGTGATGAAGAAATATTTGAGAACAACTCTGGCCATTGTGATGGTACCTCTACCTCCCTTTCCTATGTCTCATCCTGCACTCCGCTATGCTGCCATAACACCCACACCAAAGGAATATAATAGCGATGGAGAATCTTCGTGCTATGATCCAAAATACTAATGGGATCCTCCTCAATGTACTCATCTTCCTGCAAATCCACATACTTGGTATGGAAGGTGTGATATGTGTCCAAAAAGTAATGTCACAACTAAGAAACATGGAAGACTTCATATATAGAGACGTACATATGAGGTAAATTCAATCAATAGGAAACTGGACCCACCCTCTCCAGAGTCTCAAATTGACCAACGTATCTCGGTGAATGATTACCATGGATCCTAATTCACTTGTGTCCCATCCTCGGTGCAACACACAAGAAAACTCAACCCACAACATCAAACTCTAGAAGACATCTACGGTGATTGGCATAAGATTTATGAAAAGACTATGCAGTATCCATCTATTTCAAAATCAACTAGACATGATGAGAAGTCTACTGTACAAGATGTGGTCCCAGTAAAGCTCCCTTAACCGCCTCCTGCTAGTATGAGGATGATGAGGATAGACTACTGTATAAATTCTCATTTGGTTCCATCTCAATAGTCACCTGGAAATTTTTATTATAGGAAAATTTTACTTGGAGAATATGCTTCTCCCAAGAACCACCAAAGACTAGGATTCATGTTCATAGAATTTCCTCTAGTACATGTATTGAATGCTTTGACTGGACATTAGTCTGAGGGTGGTATGTTATGCTTAAAAGTACTTTTGTACCCAATTCACTCTATGAATCCTTCCTGAAATGAGATGTTAAGTAGGAATATTATCTGAAATGGTATAATGAGGGACCCCATGACGTCGTCCCGCATCATGAATATACATTTTTCCAACCACATCAACACTGAATGTATCATTGATCAGCAAGAAGTGAGAAACATTCGTAAGTCTGTCAACCCCCACCCCGATAGAACCATTACATCTATGTGGCCTCATTAACCAATCCACAAAATCCATAACAACATCATCCCATTTTATTTCTAGAATAAATAACTGTTGAAAAAGCCCAGCTAGATGATGAGGTTCCGCCATCACCTGCTGACAGGTGGAACACCTTGTAATTGAACCAGTCACTGCTCTCTTCATACCCTTCCACTGGTACTGATGGTTCATGTCATAGTACATCTTGTTAACATCAAGATATATGGCCTAAGATGAATCATGAAACATCTACAAAAAATACTCACATATTTCCACTGAAATCGAGACACAACCATGGATTTGTATGATCTCTACATCACCTATCGTCTAACCAGGAGGTTTATATTCACTTGATATACTCTCCCACAAGACTAGGAACTCATAATTTTATATTCATCTCATTCACACTCTATTCATGAGGGTATATTTCATAACTAAATAGGAAAGGAAAATCATTTTTTGACTATCGTGCACCTCCAAATGCATCTCAGAGAACAACACCATATGCTGCCACTCACTACTTTACTCCTCCACTGCCTTCATTTGAGTCATCCTACTCATTGAATCAGCCAATAAATTTCCTTTTCCAGGCATGTAAGAAATCATAAAGTCAAAAAAAATAATGTTATTCTACCTAACTTCGGTGCCTCGTATTTATATCATGCTGAGAAAAGATGTATTTGAGACTTTTTTGGTACTTGTACACCACAAAATGCTCCCCAAATAAGTAATGTCTCTAATATCATAAGTCATAAACAACTATATCTTTCACAAGATTGGGTGTTAGGTAGTTCCTATCATGGGTCCTCAACTATCATGACCCGTACGTAGTGACTTGATCCCCCTACATAAGAAATTCTCCCAACCTGATACCTAATGTTTCATAGTACACAATGTAACTCCTTCCTAGATATGAGAAAATAAATATCGATGATGAAGTTAATATCCCACTAATATCTTGAAAGGTATCCTCGCTAGAATCTGACCATAAGTACTTCACACCCTTCATTTTCAATCCCATCATCAGCACTTCTAATCATGGGAAGTCCTATTTGAAATTACTGTAGTAATAATCATTCCCTATAAAGCTTCGTACCTCGAATACATTCATGGGATGCTCCCAGGTAACTACTGCTCTCAACTTCTCTAGGTCCACTGATACTCTTATCTCCGAGATGACGTGACCCTAGAAATTAATTTTATCCAACCAGTAGTGGCACATTGTGAGCATAGCATATAACCAATTCTCTCTCAGAGAACCGAAATCGATCACAAGATGGGTGTCATGGATTTTTCGATTATTAGAATATACCAAGATATCATCCACAAAAATGACAATGAACAAGTCCAAATAATGATGGAAAACATGGTTGATCAATTCCATAAAGACAATAGGAATTTTCATGAGGCCGAACGACATGACCAAAAACTCATCCAACCCATACCTACTATGAAAGGTTATGCAAGGTAAGTTTGATGATCTAACACACACAAGATATAACCGAATCTCAAATCGATATTATATAATACTTGAGATCCTCACATTTAATTGAGGAGATCATCTATTCATGGTGGAGGATAATGGTTATTCACCTTCAACTTGTTCAATTTATGAAAATCCACACATAAGCAGAGGGTACCATATACCTTTTTCAAAAAAGGACTCGAGAACCCTATGAAGAAATAATGGGTCAGATGAAACCCTTATCCTCAAAATCCGCTAGAAGCCCCTTGACTCTTGATGCTCCATCTTAGCCATCCTATAAAAAGATATGGATATGGGTGCCGCACTTGGTACTAGCTTTATAGCGAACTCCACCTCTCTGACCATAGGTAATCCTGAAAAGTCATCACGGAGGACGTCTCTAAAACAATAAACCACTAGAGGGAAATCCATCTTATTTTTTCCCTGGACATCCAGATATAAACTTGAAATCTGCGTTATCATCCCACTCCACCCACATTTCTCGGGTCTAGATCAGCTTACCTAGACTTCCCACTCTCCCTTATCTAGAAACAATCCCCCTTCTAGTGACATAAAACTCACCATGTGGTGATAGAAATTGAAAATTTCTTGAAAGGAAACTAACCAGTCCATTACAAGTATGACGTCAAATCTAACCATCTCTAAGACATCCAGATCCCAAATTAAGTGACACCCACAAACATAAAGGGGGAACTACTTACACTGACTAACACCTACGTTCATTATCCCTAAAAATGTGTCTTGTGTCATAACATCATTAGAAGAGAAAACACATAGCCCAAGGATCACTACAATGGGAACATATATAAAACTATGTGAAATCCATGTATCAAAGAGTGGAGATGATAAAACTGAGGAGGCTAGAATAATACATCTAATAGTAGAAGGTTTGAGATCTTTTTAATACTGGGTTAGTTTGAATGCATAATTCTGGACTCTACCACAGACTTGAGGCACATCATGTCTACACTGAGCTGACCCATCATGTTGTCAATAAGATCCTATGGTCTGGCTACCACGACTATAACCACCACCTCAGCCTGAATGGCCAGACGTAATCCAATTCCCTAACTGGTGAGAAGCTTCTATCCCTACTCTAGAACATAGAGTATGTGCAAAACCTCTCTCACTAGTTTTTTGGTTGAAACTTATTGTAGAAGCAATGTAGATGGTGAATCTTACTGTAGGCTCAGCACATGATGTGGTCCATCGGACACTATGGTCTCATATTCCTTGCTTTTCCACACTGTTGGTACCTCCCCTAGCTATTGAGAAAACATTCTGAATGAGCGTATCCCCACAAGAAAGTTCCATAAGATGGTGCTTACACTCATTCGAGACAATAACAAATCTCGGTGCTAAACTACCCTAATTTTCAACTCTAGCTTCCCATAGATTACTATTAGTAATTTGAGATTGATTCACAATGGAATATATACAAGGAAACTATAAAACATTCACCTGTGCTCAGATGTCATGTCTAAGACCATCCTTGGATCACCTAGCCCTCAATGTCTTATCACGCATCAGAATATGTGTGAATATATGAAGCTCAGTGAAATGGGTAGTGTATTCCATCACTAACAGAGTTCCCATCTCCAGCTGCCAGAACTCATGGGCTCTATCAGCCGTCAGCATCTCGAGAACATATTATTCATAGAAGTCCTTCTAAAAATCTCACAATTCCATGTAACGATGGTGCTCTACCTGATTGATAACATTCCACCACCTCATGGTTGAATCACGCAGCATATAAGTTGTGATCTTGACCCTCATCTCAAGAGGTTTCTCTTGTTTTTCTAAGATCACAAGCATGGACTCCAACCATGACTCTATAGTTTGTGGTCCACCATATTCTAAAAATGTAGGCGGTTGCTACTGCTAGAATACTTTTTATGTTCTACCATAAATGTGGAAGGATGAGGTACTCTCTAGAAGGACTGTATAAACCACATCAAACCTTCAAATAATCATGCATCAACACCTGTGTTGGGTAAAATAACTGGTGCTTCAATAATCACATTCGGAGGATTCTATGGTAGCCCATGGCCTACCATATCTGGGTTCGGATCATTTTCACTCTCCTAGCGTACTACTTTAGGTCGTTGTGATGGAATTTCTCTATAAATTCTAGCACATACACCTCAGTATAAGCTTATTAATCATGGTACACAGTTCAAGAGTAAAAGGACTAAACAGGGGAAGAAAATTCTCAAAATTTCACAATATATAAATACACAGTGTGTACCCTCTATCCCATACCCAGGAGTGTACTTTTACTATCATGGGAGTGTAAACATCCTAGGTATTGGCATATCATTCTGACAAATGGGGTGTCCCATAAAACTCTCACATGGTCATTTAACTCTACCTACATTGGTCATGTAAATGTCCTAGGTACATGACATGTCGTGATGACGAACGGTGTGTACAAATGCCTTCCCTTCAATCCATGTACTTTTACATGGCCAGATCCACAAGGGTCTGAATATTTAAAACTACATGGGGTGTACTTATGATACAATGCATTTTCTAATCAAAACAAAGAAACCTAATTTTCCTCTCACACGACCGGTGACACGGTCATCTAACACACGATGTGTAATAAGAGTACACGAAATGTACTTGAAAAAGTTATTTTCATCCCAAACAGAAGAACACATTGCATGTGTTCACTGGACCACACACTATATTGTCTTGGTTTACATATAGTAATAATCAGAAACAACTCTAGAACCCCTGTTATTGCAAAATAATTTAGCAGTTTTCCAAATTCTGATTCGTGCGGTCGATACTCCCCATGAATCAAATGTTGGCATTCTTATATCACACATAACAACACAATATATATCCCATGTCCGAAACATGATCCACCAAATTCTGGTCCAAGTGGGCGCATACTCCTCTTATATCAAAGTTTGGTATCCATCCAATTCAACCATAACACGTACCAATACACCTATCACAATATCATTCATATCTATCTTGGTACCTATCACAACAACATTCATATTTATCATGTCATCTATCACAACATTATGCACTCAATAATGCTCTCTAAATGTCATGGAAATAATGCATGTATGCTATTTCTAATGGGTGATTATATGATGCATGAGATAGAATACCCTCATCTCATCTGGTTGTAAAAAAATAGAACCACCATGATATCAATAATAACCGCACAAAACAGGTGTGTCACCCTATAATGAAATCAAAACAACTGTAATTGCATAATATACAAAAAATACAATTTCATTCGAGGAAATTTGGATTTACCCAATACACAGGGTAGGTTCTCACGAGCACAACTTAGTACCAAATCCCTTACATTTTCATCTCTATCCAATATCCCCAAACAATAAAAAACCAGAAAAGAAAAACTCATTTGATACAACATTATAACGTCCTAGATCTGAATTTCACTCAATTGGTGCCCCGTCCCCAATTTCCAACATGGACTCAAGTGCATTTCCCCAACTGCCAGATGTTGTCAACTAGTAGTGAGAGCCTAGTGTGTGATAGTGGGGAAACAATGACATAATTGGTAGAGTGTAACACATCAGAAGAAAACATAATAAAATATAGGAAGTAGTAAATAGAATATATATAAAATAAATAGTCAAAGACTGATAAGATAAATAACAAAGAATAATTTCGTACAAAAGATGATGTAGAATGTTATGTACTAAGAAAATACCCAAAACTATGACACAATATACATAAAAAATATATGTTCCAAAACAAAAAAGAAACAAAGGAATCTAATAATCATTGCAATCCATAGCTCGGTCTCATGCCCTCTGATTCCTAAATAGAATCTCATGTATCTATAGAAGGGAATATTCCCTTATTGGTGCATACTAAAATATAATCTTTTTGGGCCCAATAACATGACCCAAACAAGTTGTGATAAGTAAATCCAAGTAAAAGACCACCCAAGATATTTTACTATCTGCCAATGAGTATATGCAATAGGTAGTGTATAAAAAGTTTGAACAGTAAACTTTGAAGTGCTCAATACTAAATAGTCTTATAAGTCTTGTTTTCTATTTTCATTCATTATGTTCAGTTTAATCAATCAATTACATTAAATTTTATAATTCTCAAGATCCGTCCAAGGACGATCAATCCCCCATATAAATAATGCTCAACATACACCACCAATGGCTGTCAAAAAAAAAAAAGTAAAGACTGAATCTATGATTATTCTTTGGCTTGGCAGACACATCATAAATCATTCTATTCAATATTCAATTCAACATCTCACCCACATGAATAGTGAAACCACACCCATAGACCTAACAATCCTCCCCCACAGGCATAAAACAACCTCACATACATGCATAACAATTCTTCACCTGTAGGAATAACAAATCCTCACCCATGGGCATAATAATCAATTGGTTCAAGATTGATATATCAACATTTCAGTATAAAGGACAACACACGTAAATTATAGTTTAGCATGGTCAACAAAATTTCAACTAATGTTGGAATCAAACAAAATAAGAAATAAAGGGATTAAACTATAACAATTATTAATCAATTATACTCACATGGGACTTCATATCACAAGACGTATACGTAATCCAAAAATTACAATGCTTAAACAAATATAATCACATGTGCAGTTTATGTATAAGAAGAAACATGTAAATTAAACTATCACAAGGCTTAAGAAATTTTCAGCTAACTTGGGAAATATTAATTTGCTGAATTACATTTAAATATCCCCCAAAAAGTTAAAACAAGGAATTCTCATTGGCATCTCGGGCCAAATGACCAAACAATGGCCATCTAAGGGGAACGCACCCACAGGGTGCCCCTTTATCAAAACAACAAGTTCAACCATGATTTAATAAATTTAACTCCTCTCCTAATCATCATTAGGAATAAAAAAATTTTAATTTACATTCATGGATACACCATAAACATGGGAGAATGACACTATAACACATATAAACAATTGAACATTTTTTGAAAGACATAAGACCTCCAATATCATACAAGTAAAACTATCCTCATCAAGCTTCGGGCTTTGATTCGTCCTAGAACATAGTTGATTATAATATTATGATAAAAAATCAACCTTAAATAAAAAAATTTAGAGAGAAAATCACGATGAATAGCTCAAGAGGAATCGAGAGCTTACAGATTGGGTTAAAATGCAACTGATGATGAAGGAATCTGGGTTCAGATGATTAATCAGGAAGGGTTTGAAGGTTTGGTGTTTCTTGTTCATGAACCGGAGAGAGCCCCTATCCGTTTTCACAAAAAATGATGCTACTACCAGATCTAAAAAATAAAAAAAGTACACAACAATTATTCTCTTGTACATTCTGTGTACCTATAGTTTCTGGCCAGACCATTACATGGTCGTGTATGGGGATTATATGGCATGTAGATAAATATACACAATGTTTACATATAAGTTCATGATGTATAGTTCCAAGTATATTCATGTAACAGGCATGCAGCTATCCCTTTACTTCTTTTCCCTCATTTTCTTAAGTATAAACTAACAAGGAACGATCCATTACTAGAAGGAAGAAGTGTGATCTAACAATGTAAACCAATTATTTTTATGGGTTATTCTTTGATGAAATTATTATAAAACATGTATATTTTCCCTTGATTATAATATGATGACACATTTATGATACCCATTTCATTTCTTGTGTTATGATATGATATTGTATGATCTTGTAGAACAAGTATGTATGATTTCATTATAAGATGGGGTGGACCAATATCTCCCTCTAATGCATTAGCTAATGATTTATATTTCATGATATAGACATGGTTAGAATGAGGAGTGAGCTCAGTTCAGTGATGGACTTTTCCACTAAGATGGTAATGGGAGTAATCCATGACAACCAAGATGGTTTGGGGAGTGACCCAATACTATTGGGATGGCCTAGGAAGTAATTCCTTGACTACAATGGAATTAATTTTTTATACTCATGTGACTACCACAATTCCATGTATTATTTTTATGTAATTTGAAACACCCCAGTATTTCATTGTACGTTATTTGTTCAATGTAATTTAATAACTTGTGGTACAGGCAACACCGAGTTCCAGTGTACCACGACTTACCAACGTAGCTGTTCAAAAAGTGGTTAGGAATAGTATTAACTTCATACTGAATTTTATATACTCCATATATGTTTATCATCCATGTTATGTGTTTATTTGGCATAATATAATAACAAATTCTATTTTTTAGATAAAGTAAGTATTTTTAAAAAAATGCAATTTTTCTGCCTTTTAAGGGAGAACCTTTTTTAATTCCAATATTTGACACTTTTATATATTAAATTTGACAAAATAAACTTATTATATAAAATTATGTCATAAAAATTTAGTTTCAATAACTTTTTGGAGTTTTTCTGATAACTTACATATTTTGGTGAATAGTGAAAAATACTAAATTTTAATTGAAGGCAACATTTTTAATCAAAATAATTTATATTGATAAATTATGCATTTTAATGGTTTTAAAGTATAATTAGTTTATATTTTTATAATTTACTAAAATTCAGGTCTTTATATGTAATTTCACTTTTAAATTTGACATAAACACATGTCAATATTTTGATAGTTTTTACATTTTAAAACCCCACTTTTTTGGTTATAACAACTGGAATTAATTTTAAATTAATTAATGACATTTATGTTTTTAATTTGTTAAAATATAATTCATTTTATAATTTGTAATATCAAAATTATCTTAGGGTGTTTGTTTGGTATTATTATGAAAACATTCAATTTTTGATGAATAGTGAAAACACTACGTTATTGTTTAAAACTAACTTTTTATTTAAATAATTATTTATTTTATTAAAATTAAATTTATATAAAAAAATATACAATAGCTATATAATTTCAATTTAATACATTGGAGTCATTTTATAATAAAATTAGATGTATAAAACTTTTTGATGACATTTTAACGTCTTTTACCCACCTTCAAGGCACATTTACAAATTTGCATAAAACGTAATTTTACCGCTTCTATGAATTTAATTTCAAAAATCCGAGAGACCTAGTTGATATATTTATGTAAAATGTCATTCAATAATTTGGAAATAATTTTTTTGTGAATAATAACTTTTTACTTTTATTTACCACCGTTAAAAGTAAATAGGGTAATTAAAGGTAAAAATGATATTATAATTACCCTAACACATTTATTAGTTCTATTTTATAAGTCTATATCGGCCAAAACCAACATTAGGAATAATATATGATCATTTTTTCACTTGGATTAGATTAGGACTTTTATTATTATTTTATTTAAAGAAAAGATAAAAGTGTTAAATTCAATGTTTAATAAATAAAAATAATATAATATAGGGTTATACATAAGATAAATTCTACTATAAATGGTCATAATAAATCATAAAAATTCATACATAATTTAATTTTACTATAATTTATGGAGATAAAATAATTAAATTTATTTGTGACAAAATGATGATGTAGTAATTACTTTATCAATGAATGATTAAAATAATTGATATTATAAATATAAAAATAATTATAAATTTAGGCTTATTATGACATCAAAGAATTTTATATTCTAATATGACATGTAAGGGTTTATTCAATGAATTTTATTCTAAGTAATCTAACTATTATGACATTCACAAATACCAAATACTAAATAGTGTCAGAATTGGAATAAATGATTTTTTAAAATAAATAATATATTATTAAATGATATAAAATTCCTAAAACTCTATTTTTTATCGAAAGGACATATATAATGATAAATATGTCATTAATGAACCACTTTGGGTTCTATTGATTTTTTATTGTAATTTTATTAACCATTTATTATAATAATACAAGAGGAGATAGTAAATGTTAAACTATATAACTAAAAGTTAAATCTAAAATATAGGGTTAATATGGTGACCTAAACTTGTCTAAAATAAATTTTTAGAGAGGATTTAAACCCATCCCCACCTTATATTTTAAATAAATCAATTTGGATCCATTATAAAATGGAAATGATTTTATAATAAAATAATATTTCAAACATTTCCTAACGTGACCCTCACATCTCTTATAAAAGGGTACTATCTCTTCTCTCAAAATCACACCTCCAAAGCCATTTGTCTCAGAAAACCCCTACCAAAATCTCCTCCCAACATTCCTCACCTAATCCTAGAGGTCTTCCCTAGATCAGAAAGGCAACCAATGTAGCCATTTTGTTCAAATAAAAAGGAAACACCCAAAATAGAGGTAATTATTTTATCACCTCTTCTAAAGATCTTTTCTTCTTCCACTTTCCTTTTCATTATTATTTCCACACCAAAATAATAAATACATTACTTTATACATACTGTGATGTTATTATAAATATGGTAAAACCATATTCATTATTCTATCCATCTTATGAATGATAATGTCACCATGCGTGTGTGCGTACAACTTATCATCTGTATGCTGTGGTGTAATTTTTTATTCAACACTATGTTATTTGGATGGAGATAATGATGATTAATAAGTATATAAAAGATTAAAATAACATGGAAATTTCACTTTACAGTTAATTTACCACCCAATTCCACACCTTTTAATCATTAAGGCAATGATATTGTCACTTGTGTGTACGTACGACTTACCGTCTCCAGGACACGATGAAATTCACTTCCATGTTCACCATTCAACGATGATTATAAATATATATATATTATTAAAAAGAATGCAACATATGACGTAATAATTATACTGGAAAAATATATGTATGTTTGTATATATGTATGTACTTAAAAATTTCGTATTCACTTACTTCTGTTCAAAACGATATGAAAACAAAAACTGCTTTTATGCAAACATACGACCTACTATCTACATAAATGTTGTTTTCCATTTCATATATCTATATATTAAACATATTTATATTATATATATCTTATATATATACATATATCGTGTTTTATATTTTGGAAGTATATAAATCATGATCTAATTGATACGATCAATAATAACAAGCTAAAACACATACTATAAAGAAAGCGATTATTACTCGAAATGTTAATTTAAATAGAAATAATTATTAAATGTTTAGAATAATTATATAAAGAAATTATTTATGATATAATAAATATGAATATGGTTTTGGTATAATTTAATAACATTCTATGGTAATTATAAAGGAGGTTAAATGTACCCTCGATCAAAGGAAAGTGCAAGGTAAGGGTTAATTCTCCAATCTCATTATTATCCAAGATTGTTTAGGCGTAAGTGTTTTTTGGGAATTTTTTATTATCCATGTCCATGTTTCAGAACAAACACTTCAAAATTATTCTTTTATGGTACTCTTTAACTAAAACATAATTTTAAATGTTTCTAATATTTATTCCTCAAAATCATTCTCATTAAAGTCCATATTTTCTAAATGGTTAAATGATTTATTTATATGGACATAATAATTTTAAAATATTAATTCATTTCAAAAGATTCAAAGTGGTATGGGACACATTGATTTAAAAATATCTTTTAACTAACTTACTTTATAAATTTGTGACTTTTAAATGATTTAACAAAATGGAAATTTCTCTCAAAAAGATTTACTGATCATTTTCAACTATGTCAACATCCTTTACTGAATATTATTCTTGATTAAGGTCGATTTATTATAATAAAATCCTCCATATTGTATTGAATAATTTATGATATGTTTGACTGTGGATGTTCTATTTTTATTCCCTTCATTGTTTATGGTTGATGTTTTGGCATTTCGTAAGCTAGTTTTATTATGAATGTTTATGTTATGTTTCAACATTTTCATATGAGGAATATTGTGGATATAGTAAGTGATGGTTGGAGCCAGGTATAGCTCCTTGATGCATCGGTATGTCTCATTAGACAAACTAGTGTCTTGTTATAAGGCCTTATCAAAAATGTTATTTGTAGTCTTGGAACGAGGCCTAGACTATGTAATATTGATGTCCAACATTATTCATTCCCTCATGATGAAATTAATTATTACATGTGATTATTCGACTAGTAGAATATCCATGCACATTTTTATACGGTAATTTTTTATTTATTTTTTCTATATTATGTTCATGTTTATGTTTAAAAGGTTGTTTTTTTATTACAAATCATGCCTTAATATATTATAGCTTCCGCAAAATTATTTACACTTACTGAGCATCTGATCTCACCCCTTTCATATGTTTTGTTATCCCAGGATTCCAAGAAGAGTATTATGATTGATATGATGGGTTAAGATAAGGGAATAATGGAATTATCAATGGATTTTTTATGTTGGGTTTTTGGTTTGTATGTGTAATGTAATTTCAATGTATGCAATATATTTTCCAAGACTACTAAACTAATCAGTCCTTTGGGACTTTATTCCTTATAATCAGGAAAATTTATTAAAATAATTCACCGACTGTAGTTTACTGGTGTCGGGGCATTACAGTTGGTATCAAAGGATGTTTAGAAACATCCTTGAAAATAGATTCAGAAAAACTCTTATTTTGAAACATTACCCTATGATAATCTACGAGCATTAGTGTAGTATAAATTCAAATAATTTTGATAATGTAGAGATTTTTTTTGAATTTTCCATGAAATACATCCCTTTCTAGATACGAGTACGTAGAGGTGGCTCTGGCACAGATGTACCTAGGTGTGAAAACTATTACAAGGAGTTTAGGGCTTGGCCCAGGGTTTCCTAGTATAAGAAAACAGGCCTTGATTCACTATTGTTTACAAAACTCTTGAGCGATATTCTTAGGATAATTCACATTTTCATTACAGACCATTCTGAGGGATTGAAGAGTAAATACTTCCTTAATGAAAACATTTTTATGATTATGGATTATATGCATAAAAATTTTAATTTACATTAGGCATTTTACAAGTTTTGAATTATGCATTGTGATTCATAAACTAACCTAGTGTATTCCATTATATAGAAATGGTACCCAGTAGAAGGAATGATAACTCCAGCAATATGCATGATCCAAAGAGTAAGAAGGATCATATCTTTCATAAAATTAATAAAAAATTTAGAAGGTAAATAGTCTCCCACATATTATCATCATATAAATAAATAATAGCATGTGTTAATAAGATTATTAAATAATTATTTGAGTCTTATGGATTTGAAGGGAATCAAGAGAAGAAAAGAATGGTAGAGAAAAAGATGGATAAAGGGATGAGGGGAAAGAAGGATTTTCTCATATGTGATAACTATGGGAAGAATCACCTTGGTAAATGCATGAAGGGAATGGGAGTTTGTTATAAGTGTGGAGAAAAGGGACACCATGTACGTGATTGCAAGTTTAATAAAAAGGTTTCAAATATACAATGCTTCATCTGGAAGGAGTTGGGACACTATGTGAATCAATGTCCAAATCATCAGAGTATACCGCAAATGATGTTTTTGGATAATTATCAAGTTCTAATACTACCGAAGATGAAGAGGAATGACTGGTGTTCTTATGTTGTTATTAAATAATTATTTCATTTTATTTTCTTATCAATTATGTAAAAGTTATAAGAATTATGTTGCATATAAGGATTGTATTGCAGCACTATTTCATTAAGTATTATAGATTATATTGTTCTAAGAAAATTGACTCAATATAAAGTTAACCATTTTGGAAAATACATGGTTGAAGGAAGATAATCTTTAATATTTTTCTGATACTGAGGTATTTATTTTGGAATAAGAGATGATAGATTTTGATAAGTTATATTGGATATTATTGACATCCTTGGAACTGATTAATGGTTTTTTTATTCCATCTATGTTAGAGTATTAATTTTTTTTGGATTTATGTAGTATATCCAGTATTAAATAAGGAAAAATGGAGAATTAATGTATTAAATAAGGTTTTATGATAATTCCGGGTGTTACCATGTTTTAAGAGAATACATGATGAAGGTATTCACATATTATTCTGTGGAAAAAAAGTGATCATCATTATGATTAGCTTCATTGTAAATTTTAGACTTTTAGTTTGCACAGAAGTATTTTGGATAAGTCTAAAGATTGGAATAGATTATGTTTAAAATTAGATACTACTGTTAAGGTTATATAATTTCATAAGATTATTTTTGGATTGTTATAAAAAGGAAAACCCAACGGTCGGGAAACAACCTGTAGCATCTTGCAAGGGTGCTAGACTTGAACCTATAACCGAAGGGCGAAAATGGTGAATCACCTACCACTGGCCTACATGATGTATTGGTTTGTATAATGTTGTTTTTTAAATATTCTGACAAATGAAAAATGAATTCATTATTTTTTTAACTCTATACGATAAGGATAAATATAATATTTTTGAATTATATTATCGTTTGGGGTGAAAAATGAGTTTGTGGTAGGAATTAGTTGACGGTTGAAACTCTACTTTTCAAGTATATTTTTTCCACTTATTCTATGAATAAATTAATTCTTAAACTTTAGTGAAGGTATTTTAAAACCAAAAATGTGTTATCCTAATACCTTATGTTTTGTTGAACCGATGACATTTTAAATCATCATATATTGATGAAATTGAGGCCCTCAATTTTACACATTTTTGTGATTGATGACCTCAATAACTACATTTAAATATTTATGTTTTTCTACCAATTATGTGTATCTAGTTTCCACCAATGTTCTCGTAATCAAGATCATAATTTAGTGGTGACATTTTCATTTCCCTTTCCCTCTTATTAAGACTAAATTTTATGAACCCAATTTTTTATGTGGGTTTTCCAAAAATGTATTTTTCTTTTCATATACTTTTATTTTTGAAGAATAATTTAAAATTTCAGGGACTCAATTTATTGAAGGAGGGGAGAATGTAACACCTAGGATTTCAGAGTACATTATCTCGTCAATTTAATTCAATAACTTGTGTTACACGCACCACTGAGTTCAAGTTCACCACAACTTACCAAACTAGCCGTTCAAAAAGTTGTTATGAATAGTACCTAACTGCATTTCTAATTTTATATTCTCCATATGATTTTAACATTCAAATTATGTGTATCTTAGACATAATATAAGAACAAATTCAATTTTTCTAATAAAGGAAGTATTTTTCAAAAAATGTAATTTTATTGCCTTTTAATAGAGAAACTTTTTTAAATCCAATATTTGACACTTTTATACATTCAAAATGTTAATAAAATATTCTTCTTTAGAATTAGGACATAAAAATTTAGTTTTGTTAAATTTATTGTTTTTTCTGATAACTTTCATATTTTGGTGAATAACAAAAAATACTAAACTTTATTTGAAAACTACATTTTTAATCGAAAAAAATTTATATTATTAAATTATACATTTTAATTGTTTGGTAATATAATTAGATTATATTTTTATCATTTAATACAATTTATGTAATTATAAGTAATTTCACATTTAAATTTTACATAAACACAAGTCAATCTTTTGATAGTGTTTACTTTATAAAAACCCACTTTTTTGGTTTTGACAAAGGGAATTAATTTTATATTTTTAAGGAAACATATATGTTTTTAATATTGTAAAATATAATTCAATTTTTCATTCAAAACATCAAAATTAGGTTAGGGTGAATTGTTGGTATTTTTCTGAAAACTTTTAATTTTTGATGAATAGTGAAAAACACTGAGTAATTGTTTAAAACTGGCTTTTTATTAAAATAATTATTTATTTTATTTAAATTAATTTAAGTAAAAATATATATAAAATACCTATATAATTTAAATTTAATTTATTGGATCCATTTTATAATAAAATTCGATGTAAAAAATTTTATTTAACTTTTTAACATCTTTTACCCACCTTCTAGGAACATTTTCAAATTTGCATAAAATGTAATTTTACCGCTTCTCTAAATTGAATTCCAAAAATTTGAGAGAAATGGTTGACATTAGTATGTAAAATTTGGTTCAATAAAATTTTGTGAATATAAACTTTTGACTTTTATTTACCCCGATTAAATGTAAATATGGCAATTAAAGATAAAAATGATATTATAATTTCCCTAACACATGTCCGAATTCTATTGGATGAGTATATTTCAACCAAAACCAATTTCAGAATAAAATATGATCATTTTTGTCAACATGGATTAAATTTGGACATTTATTATTATTTTATTTAAAGAAGAGTTAAAAGTGATAAATTCAATGTTTAATAATTAAACCATTTTTAATTTAGATCTATAAATAAGATAATTTCAACTATAAATATTCATTAGAAAGCTAAAATGATTTCAGACATAATGGTATATTATTTATAATTTTTGGAGATTATAGAATTCAATTTGTTTATGACATAATGATGATGCAGTAATTAATTTATGAGTGAAATATTAAAATAATTGTCATTGTAAATATAAAACTAAATTTAAATTGGGGATTTTGATGACATACATAAATTTTAATAGATTAATATGACATATTGGAGTTTATTAAATGAATTTTTTCTAAGTAATCATTCTTTTAGGACATTAACAAAAACCAAATAATAAATATTGTCAAAATTAAAATAAATGAGTTTTTAAAATAAATACTATATTATTAAATTATATAATATTCCTAAAAATCTAGGTATTGAAAAAATAACATATATAATTATTTATATGTAATTAATGAACCACTTGGGGTTCTCTTGTATTTTTATAGTATCTTTGTTAACCAGTTATAATAATAATACAAGGGGACATGGTAAAAGATAAACTATTTAACTTTGAGTTAAATGTAAATGATAGGGTTAATATGGTGACATAAACTTGTCTAGAACATATTTTTTGAGAGTATCTAAACCCATACGATCGTTATCATCAAATTAAATCAATTTATATCCATTAAAAAAGAAAAATATTTTATAATAAAATAAAATTTCAAACATTTTTTAAAGTGACCCTCACCTCTCTTATAAAAGGGTACTCCCCCTTATCTTAAAATCACACCTCCAAAGCCATTTTTCTCGTCCAAACCCTACCAAAACCTCCCCCAAAAATCCCTCAAATCAACCTAGAGTCCTTTCATTTATCATAAATGAATCCTATGGATCCATCTTGTTCAAATCAAAAGAAAACACCAAAAGAAGAGGTCATTATTTTATCACCTATTTCAATGTTATTTTCTTCTTCCACATTATTTTTCTTTTTTATTTCCTTACCAAAATAATAAATATAGTACCTTATACATAATTTTATGTTAGTAAAAATATTTTACATCTATATTCATTATTATATCCATTATATGAATGATAATTCCACCATGCGTGCGAACGTACGACTTATCATCTCCACATCGTGGTGTAATTTGGTATTCAACACTATGTTATTTGGATGGATATAATGATGAGTAATATGTTTATAAATAATTAAAATAACATGGTGATTTATCTTTATAGTTAATATACCAACAAATTCCACACATTTTAATCATTAAGGAAATGATATTGTCGCTTGGGTGTACGCGCGACTTACCGTCTCCACGACGCGATGAGATTCATTTCCACGTTCACCATTCAATGATGATTATAAAAATATATATTATTAATAAGTAAGTAATATATGACATAATAAGTTCTACTGGAGATATATATATCCATGTGTGTTTGTTTGTACTTTTATATATCTTATTCACTTACATCCGTTCAGTACGAAATGAAAACGGAAACAGCGTTTACGCGTACGTACGATAAACCGTCTTCTTAAACAGTGTTTTCCATTCCATATATATATCTATTATACATATTTACATTATATTATATATATATATATATCATATTTTATACTCTGGAAGTATTTAAAATATGATCTAACTGATACGATCAAGAATAACAAGTTAAAACACGTACAATAAAGAAACCAATTATTACTTGAAATGTTAATTTAACATTGAAATTATTATTAAATGGGTAGTATAAATTCATAAAGGAATCATGTATGACATAATAAATATGAATATTTATCTTGAATAATTTAATAACATACTATATTCATTATACATGAGGATAAACATACCCTCGACCAAAGAAAAGTTCAATGTAAGGGTTAATTAATCAATCTCATTATTATCCGAGATTGTTTATATGTAAGTATTTTCTGGGACATATTTATTATCCAAGTCCATGATTCATAAAATTCATTTCAAAATCATTCTTTTAAGGTACTATTTAACTAAAACATCATTTTAAATGTTTTAAATATTTTTTCTTTTAATTCTTTCTCATTAATGTCCATGTTTTAAAAAAGGTTTATATTTATTTATATAGACATGATTGTTTTAAAATGTTAATTATTTTCAAAATTTTCTAATTTGTATGGGACACATTGATTCAAAAATATCTTTTAACTAAATTTCTTTATAAATGTGTGGCTTTTAAATGCTTTCAAAAAAAGGAATATTTCTATCAAAAATATTTATTGATCATTTTTAACTATGTCAACAACCTTTACTATATATTAATCTTGATTAAGGTTGATTTATTATAATAAAATATTCCATATTGTATTGAATTATTTATGATATGTTTGACTATGGATTTGATATTATTTTACCCTTAATGGTATGTGGTTTAATTCTTGACATTTCTTATGCTAGTTTTATTATAAATTATGATTTTCTGTTTCATCATTTTACTATGAGGATTGCAGTGGACCTAATAAGTGATGGGTGGTGCCCGCTATAGCTCCCTGATGCATCTGTAGGTCTCATGATACTATCTAGTGTCTTGGAACAAGGCCTTGAAAAAAAAATTATTTTTATTCTTGGCACGGAGCATTGACCTTGTGGTAATGATTTTCAGCTTTAAGCATTCCCTCATTATGAAATTAATTATTACATGTGATTATTAGACTTGTATAATATCCAAGTGCATGTATAAAGGGTAATGATTGATTTAGTTCCCCCTATTATGTTCATGTTTATGTTTAAAATACTTTTGTTTTTATTACACATCTTACCTTATAATATTATAGCTTCTGCTAAATTATTTACCCTTACTGAGCTTCTGATCTCACCTCTTTCTTATGTTTTGTTGTCCGATGATTCTAATAAGTGTATTATATTTGATATGTAGGGTTAATCTATGGGACTAATGGAATTACAAATTTATTTTTTTGTTATTTTTTATGTTTTATTTTGTAATGTATCATTCATGTGTGTAATCTATTTTCCAAGACTACTAAACTGATCGGTCCTTCAGGACATGAGTCCTTATAATCATGCAAATGTATTAAAATAATGCAACGACTCAGGATAACTGGGGTCAGGGCATTAAATTATGCTTTCACGGCTTAAGATATCAATTCCCTTATGATTAATTTCTTATTAACTATGAAATATTTATTCCATGATTCTTGTTTATGATATTTTTATGGAGGGTATGATCTTATAATGTCAGGATTAGTTTCCCATAGCATTATTCTCATGTTTATACCTACATATCTCCTTTATTACCCTTATTGAGATTCTGATATCACCACTTTTTTTGTTTTTATTCCCCAGGATATGAAGATATGTATTATGTATGATGTGTCTAAGAAGGGTGACAGTCATAAAGATCATATTTGGAGATAATGTAGATCACTTATGTATTAATGTTTATGTTTCCATATTTCCAAAGTCACTAGACTAATACGGTCTTTGGGAATCTATTATGTTATGTATTAAGTGTTCCACAAAAATTTATGTAATGTAAATGTATGAAAATAAAGGTTCTTTATAGGAGGTATTTCATTTGGATACCTCTTGAGTACTTTTCATTAATCTCATATGATAATTGTGATAGAAGATGATTCTTATGATGTAAGGTTTACAGTTTCTCTATTTTATTTATGTAATGAGACTTCAATATCCATGCATGGTGATCTTATATATAAGGTTTCATGATAATTACATTGGTTGGATTAATCATTAATCTGTACTAGGGAACATATATTTGGACTTATAGTCATGTGATATTGTTTTATACTTTAAATAATGCTTAAAATATAATTATAAATATTACTGCATAAAATAGAGCACTTAATAATCTTTGTGATTCTATGTGCGTCAATAAAAAATATTATCTATGGTAGGTTGGAATAGAGTAATTATGATAGGTGTTGATTAATTATATCATGAACCATTATGAATTTTAGAATACCACAAATTTAATCACACACAGGGCCTCCTAGTGTCAATTTATTCCAACAAGATCATCGAGCTTAATCCTATGGGAGCAATGAGTTATTACTATATAGTATAGGTTTAATCTCATGTTTTTTACAAAGATGTAGTTTAATAATATGTTTTCCTATCAAATATAGAAATATTTATATGATAATATTGCATTGACCATCACTTTGTATGATTAATCATGTAAGATGGCATGTTACGCCTTATGTTGGACACCACCAAACTATATTAATCATACCTGCGACAACTGTTACATAAGAAATTTTGGGTTTTAGTATTATGAAGAATTTAAAAGCACCTCACTTGGCCTTCATTATAATAATCCCTTGTTTCACGTCTATGAAATGACAGTCTACCACTGCTGTGTAAATCATATATAATCGTATACTACATAGTTTTTTGTTACGCAACACAAATTATCAATAAAAAAATATATAAATGAAAAATGTTTTTTACTTGAATTAAATTAGGGAATAAACTATATAATAAAAAATAGTCTTTAAATTATGGATGGGATATTTATTTATTTAAAAAGTTATTTATATATTAATTTATTATGAAATGTTAATAATTAATAATTAAAACTTTTCTAAAATAATTATTAAATAAATATCCCTAATGTAGATAGTTAATATTGAAATATCTTTTTCAAACTATATATACGTCATTATAATTTATAAATAAGGATTTTATATTGAAATTATAGGTTCAAATTTTAAATTATTAAAAAATTAAAAAATATGGACTAAATTTAATTGTATTTTTATTCAGAATATTGAATTACTCAAAATTACTTTCTTTGAAATGTTAAAATAAAAGGTATTATTTGAGAAATTATTTATGTAAAATCTAAATGAGTTTTTATGATTGATTTAAACATGGTTTTAAATAAAATAAATATGTCATATTTATATTTTCTAAGTAAATTAAATAAAAAAATATAGTATATAGTGTTTATCTTCCACTTAATATCATATATTTATGTAAATGGAACTTAAAAAATAATATGAGAAATATTTTATATTAAGAAATGGAAATATATTTTTTATATTTGAAATTCTGTATTGTTCATAATGAATACTTATATTATAAGATGTTTATATTTATTTATTTATTTATTGTTCATAAATAATTCATCTCTTATTTAAATTTATGAAATCTTAATTTATTTAAAAATTATTTATTTATTTTTTCATATTATTAATACTATTAATATTTATATTCTTTATTATTAAGTGTTCATGTATTTCAAATTTATCATAAATACATTTGAGGAGTTACACTCTATGTATGATAGTTTGTTTAGTTTTAATTTACCTTGACATTTCATTGTACTAAGGTATAAACCATAATTAAAAAGTTAATTGTGATTTATACATTACATGAAAAGGTTTCATGTACCTTATGAATTGGATACCTTTAAATATCTATGAATATAATTGGATTTTAATTTTTGTTAGTGCCATAATATTTGTGTTTCATAAAGAGTTTTCAATTAATATGGTTTAAACATATTGATTTTCTTGAAGGTATAAGATCCCAAACTAAATCATTAGAAAAAATTAATATACATAAATAGAATAACATGAGAGAATATGGTGTGATTAAATATCCTTTAAAAAAACTAATTGTAAAATTAATTCTACGGAAATCACATGTCAATACCTTAATCATTCAACTGAGTATGATATTACAAAGAAAGGTGGCTATATATTATATTTTATAAATAATAGTGGAAATGGATAACACTAAAAATTCTGCAATCAAATACAATTTCGAAATTTTTAATACACTTAGCTAGGAAACCCAATGTGAAAGGATACTATAGTAATATTGTTCGGTTTATCCATATAATGTTTTGGGAAAAGTGTTGTTCATTCAACTATCAAGGGTCATATATGATATGATTTGGATGATGTTCTGCCAGAATATATAATTGGGGTGAGGAATTATAAAGTGTAATCATTTCATAGTGAAATATGGAACTTTTCCCAATAATAGATATGATTATTTTAAAAGGGGTTATTATTTAAATGGGATAAAATTTTATACAAGTCATTTTTAAATGTATGTAGAACATGATACTCATCTGATAAATGATTTTTTTTGTAGAAAATAGTATCATCATTAAAATGAAATTTTCAATAAAACCTAGTAAAAAATGATTGATAAAATAAGAAGCTCCTATGAATCATAACTTAATAAAATTTATTAAGTATGAAAAAATTTATTTGTTAGAAAATACCTTCTGGAGTAACATAAATGTTCAATTTTACAAAAAATGGATCTTTAAAATTATAAAATTTAGATAATGATTCACGGTATATTTTTAAAGAATAATATATAAGATAAAAAATTCATTTATGTCTATAATCATATATTAAAAGTTATTGGATGTGTTAATGAATTTTTGAGATTGGAAATATAATCCAAGGCTTGTTCTGGTAGTAGATTGCATAGTATTATCATTACTATAAATGTTGTTATAATAAAATTATGTTCAATTAAATTTCAATAAATATTCTCACACTATTGAGGATGGATGAACTTGGCTGGTGATGTATCTGTTATGGTGTTTTATTAATAGTGTTATAGAGTTACAATTCAAATAGAGTGAAAAATAGTTAGTTGGACAGTCCAATAATGTTTCTTCAAGTAGGTAGCCAAGGTAACCAAAAAAATAACGGAGATTCATGAAGGATGGAATTGTTTCCATATGATTTAATTTTTTTAAATACCCAAATATTTTTAGGAAAATCCATGGAATGATCATGTCAAGTATCAATGTTATATAAATAAATACGTAGTTTTTAAAGGGTGTGTGATACCAAATGTATACATTATAAATGTTTTCAATATACATGAGTTTAAAAATAAAGGGAAGAATTAATAGATATATTATGTTTTGTTCAAATAACAAATCATAGTATGTATTAAATATTTGAATAAAAATTAAATTATATATCTCAGATGAATCTTAATAAAAGATGTGTATTTCATTTCATTTCTATTATATGATAAGAGAGTTTTTTTAATAAGAAAGTTATTTTTAAAAATATGAGATTACATACATGGTTTGTGACTCATCAAATTAAATTTTATCATTTGAAATAGAAAATGACAATAATTTCTTACATATGTTCTATGAGTTTATTCATATATTTGTTAAAATGTGAGAAATTGATATTTCATCATCATCAATGTAATATTTTAATGAATAGTTTTTTTAATAAATTTTAAAAATATATATAATAACATATATGATAAAGAAACATTTATTTATCAATTAAATATATCTAGTAAAAGAAATTAATTGTTATTTCTTAACACGCATAAAAATGTTTCTATATCATAAAAAGATATTTTGAAAAGAATATATTTTATAAGAGACTAGAGGGGTTTTTTTACAGTTAGAAAAATTCAATGTTAACAAATAAAGATTCATACAAGTAAAATATTAAAGTGAATATCATCTTATCCTAGAAAATGTTTATGATTTGTTTCTAAAGAAAAAACATAAATACTTATATTTTATTTCATGGAAAAAATAATGGAAAGGGTTTTATGGATCATGGTTATGTACATAGGAATAATTTTGAGTATAAAACATAAGTTATAAACATAATAAAATTTGATTTGATGAAGTTTAAGAGTTTGGATATTTTCAAGGAGTATAATATTATGAATATTATTTATGTGTCTCTCAATTATTCAAACATATTTTATTTATAGATTTTACTCATTAAATAATTTTTTTGTATGTTATAAAATTATATTCATATAGATATTTTTATGTAATTACATATAGATATATTGAGATTATAAATCTCCTGAATGTATATATAACATAAGGTTAATCCATAATGTTATCGTATATAATATGTTATATAGGTTATTATGTAGTAATTTTTTTTAAAATATTTTTAATGGAGTTTAAAACTATAAAATGTGCCATGTTATACACATGTTATCTATACATTGTCATTCAATAACATTAGATAAAAATACATGAAGTCAAATAATAATTGAACATTCAAAGTAAAACACTGGGTTATCCTTAACTAATGTTTTTCATGGATGTTAGATAGAGTATGATTCGTGTATCAAGATATATAATATACTCATGAGGCATAGAATAAGTTGTGTGGATTAGATGGCCCATCATGAATACCAAATAGAGTTTCGTGGGATATGTATTTGGTATACTAGGGGTGTATGGTACATATTTATAGTCCTCTCTTACCAATGTTAGTGAGATACATATCCTGATAACCTTTATACTTTGATACCTTTATTACATAATCCTCGAGGATTAGCTAATCAAGGGTTAGTTATGTATGTTGTTGTTCATGTAATCAGTTGGAGCATAACTAGTATAGGGTTTGTAAACTCATATGGTGAGTAAAATATCCAGGCCCTTGAGAGACTAAGGAATTGTAACTTCATACATAGATAACACACATCTTGTGATTTTTGGTTCATGTGGGGGGAATATGATGTTCTCATTCTATAATATTATGTAGATGGTTTCCATGAGTATAGAGATAAATAAATTCGATGGAGAGCAACCCAGATAAATATATAGCTTGATTAGAATTTATGGTATTCTAGAGGTAAGTCTTTTCATACATTTATGGATCCATTTATTCATTTGTATTATCAATTCAAAAATATCTTATGGGGTACACTTTGTGGTTGACTGAATGGGGATTATGATTGACTTAGAGAGCTTCTCTAAAATTTCTTTAGAGTTTATCCAAATGATTTTTTGATGGGAATTAATAAGTTATTACATATTATGAGACAAATGGTGTATTTTATGACAAATTTACAAATGTTTTTTGGAAGACATCAAATTGCATTTTTGGATATGGTTTCATAAGTCATTGTATATGATATAGTAAATGGCGAAATGGCATGAAGTCCATGGAGATTTAGTGTTAATGTAATATTTTTTGATATATTCACTACAGAATATATAGTATGTGATGATATAAAAATTCCATATGATATGTAATTCATGAATTCATGGAATATTGTTTTCCTTAGTGATTGTGTGTATCGTAAATACATGATATCATTTTACCACCAAATATATTTTAATAACTTATCATTAAAACTATATATCACATAATCTATCATTTAATTTTCAACTAGATGAAACGGTGGAGATAATTTTTACCAATCAAAAGTTTTATTGTGTAGTAACTGCAGTCCAAGATATTTGTTGATAGGGTTTATATATATGAGTAAATTCGTGGGGTTCTAGGAGAATCATTAAAATTACTATAAAAGGAACCAACTGTCAAACCATATGGTATGTAAAACTTCTCAAATCTTGGATTATCCTATATGTATACCCATTTCTCTCTCTCCCCCCTTTATAATAAAATATACATGAATATCATGAATAAAATAGAGATTTATCTAAACCGTTTGGTAGATTCATAAAACCAATGGATACACCATAGAGTATAGATTTCATTAGTCCACCTTTTGAGATATCTTCATCAATCTCAAATAATGATGTTGGTAGTAGCATCTTTCATGATATAAGGTACACAATTTCTCTATTATATATGTAATTTATGTATTTTTATTCATTCCAATGAATTTTAGTGTTATGTTTTTTTATTTATTATGTTTATTATATTAAGAATTAATATATTTTATGAAAACGATCATATAAAACATGGTTTTTAGTTTTTGTTATGTATGGATTTGAATTTCTTGATAACTCTGTATGCCAACTCATTCATGCTCTCTCACTATCTTCATTATTTTATCACGGTTCAATAAAACTATGAGAACTAGATGATCCTTCCCATGAATTGGGTGATTCATCCATCCCATGAATACCCAAGGAGAAAGGATATCATTGGAGTATTTTTATTTATTATCATAGAAAATATGCATTATTATTCATTTATTTATTCAGTCTAATAAAAATATAGGATATCATGGGGTTAATTAGTTTTGTTTCATGATTTCCACTATGATTATATTAGTATTGTAGCCTCCAAACACCTTCAATAGTATCAGATCCACTTCCATCCCTTTTTCATAGATATTTACAATTGAAAGATGAAACCGTTAATATGATAATTTCAAATTTAATAGTTTGTGAAGTTCCAAAAATTATTCATTCTTAAATATATCTAAACCATGGAATAAATGTTATAAAAATGGGCAAAGTATTAGAAAAATTATAATACCACATCATTAAGTATGAAAAAATTTCATAGAGCATCATCATGGAGGAGATAGATTTTTTTTATATCACCATGATGTGATCATAAAATCACTGGGTTATGGTGATCTCCACCATGAGGATAGGCTGCTTAATTATAGATATAGATAATTCATGGCCCAAAAATTATAGAATCTTGTGGAAACAGTCACGGTTTTTATGAAATATGATTCAATAATAGTATCCTGATATAGTTCAGGCCACCACATCATAGAAAACACAATTTAGAATCCAAAATGGTCATGTATTAAGCTATTTCAATTAAACTAAAATTGATTTTTTGAAGTAAAAACAACTAAGATGGTTTTTTTTTGGAAATTGGTGATATTTTACCCTATAAAATAGTTTTTATGATGGGGAATAATACATTATAGAGAACATAAAAATATTCCTTTCTTTTCATAATTTTAATGTAATTATTATTTTTTAATTATAAAAAACCTTCATCAGAATGGGCCCTTAAACAAAATTTTTTTTTTTGGAATATTTGATCCATGTTGAATATTTATTTATAAGATAAAATAATTTATAAAGTGTTTATAATTTTAGTAGTGAATTAGAAAATGGTTTTTATTGATTTACCAATAATTTATAAATAATAATAATAATTTTTTTATTTAAAGACATAGTTTCATTAAATATATGATATTTAGTTTATATAATGTTTTTACATAAAATATGATATTTTTATATGATTTCAATAGTTTTCATGAATATTAGATAATTTATAATATGAAAAATTTCATATTAAATTCCATATAAATCTACAATATTATATAGTTATTGTTGAAAATAATATTAAAATGTTCATGTTGATTTATGTTAGGTATTATCCAAATGACCAGGATGAATTTATAAAATGTTAATAATTTATTCATTTACTTAATTTTCATAAATGTTAACCAGATTTCTAAATTATGGAATATTTTTTATCTAAATTATTTCGTACTTTATTCATAGATATAAATTATTTATATTATTAATATATATAGAATTTTTTAAACTAAATTTACATTCTTCATTAAATTATCAAACATTCAATTAACGAGTTATATTCTGTGTTTTATAATTGATTTAGTTTTCTAATACCATGAATTTAAATTATTCCGGAATTATGAGCTTGAATTAAGAACTTAATTATAGTTTATAAATATTTTTTATTCTAATTATAATTGAATTCAAGTCTCTCCTTAGTAAAGAAATATGGGTTGATAGACCTTGGATCAGACTGCTCAATATACTAGGTAGTTAGACTCTATAAAGAAAAGTGGGTGTCTGAAAATTATCACTTCACACATACTCTTATGGGGATTTTTTATTTCACATTATTCAAATCATTTTCATGATATAGTTTCTTATACCATATGTATACGATGAATTTGGATATATGTATTTATATCAATAGAGATGGAATTTAATTTGGGTTACTGATTCAAGAAGTTAGTTTTTTAAAGATTTTCATATCAATGTGGTTTTAACATATTGATTTATGGTAAAAAATGGGTCTTGAGAATTAAATCATTAGAAGCATTCATGTAAACCCAAAGTATTTTGAGTTATGAATTTTAGGGGAAATTTGATTTATTTTATATTAGTGAATGATTTGAGAATATGGAATTGAATTTCAATTTTGGGTATCTGGGAATCTCTGTAAAAAAAATTTGGGTGATCCTAGAAGGATATTTCATATAACATGGGTAGATTGGAGGATGGTTTAGGAGGATTAGGAGGAGACCAGGGATCCTAGAGGCTCACCATGCTCTCCCCTAAATCATGGTGACCCTATTCTAATTTATTATGACTATGGGGATCTCTACTTCAAGGAGTTACCCATGGTTTTAGGGAGTGACACCCATATGAAATGGTAAGGATTCCCACCATCATGGTGCCCCTATGGTTTTTAGGCCTAAGAGTGCTAGTGGAATGTGGAATCTGAAATGGCCTTAAACGTGTCATAGGGGACTCGGGTGCCCATTTTGAGGCACCATGGGGAGAACTATTCCATAGTTCCTATATTGGTGTAATGGAGGCCCTATCAGTGCACCTATCCAAAATGTAGAGGTAGATAGGGACTGTGTTATGGTCCTTGGAATGTTGGTATCCTTATGGGATACTTGGGAATAACTAACTATATAGTGCAAGCTATGGTGCATTCCATTTTGACCAACCTCAGTGTTAAAAATGTGGAACATTTTTATTTCATCACTTCAATTATTAGGAGATCAGGCCCACTTTTCTCTTCCTCATTTATGAGTGTCCAAACAATGATTACCCCTACCCATTTATCCATTTATCATTTTTTGGTTTCAGTAGTTTTTAGTGCAATTTCCATGGTGATTCATGGTTATATCTCCTCCATTTCTCCACATTCATATTCTTCTTACTATCCCTTTGATGTTGGAACTTGTTTCTAGGTTTTTGAGTTATTATTCCACTAGTGAATCATGTTATCATCACTATTATAATGGTGTTTTTGGTAGACTTGGATAAAGGATCTCTTAGAGATTGATCACAAGTCGTTGTAAAACCTTTCAATGAAGGTACATTTCCTTATGGATTTCTCTATGTTATTCGCCTAAATTAATTTTAATTTTTTAGTCAATGAATGTCATGTGTTATGGATTATTATTAGAATTATTTTTAGAGAACATTTTAGACCTTCTATAAATGGTTTGTCACCAATTTGGGTTTCCTAGGATGACTGATCAGTTTTAGGAAATTATTCTTAAGTTTTTAAAACAAAAAAAATTATAAATTTCTATAATTACATTTAATAGTTAATTATATATTTTTTATAATTAATTATTATTACATGTGACATTTGAAAGGTCCTAGTGATGATGGTTGATGGAAAATAGAATTAGATGATCTTGTGATAGAGTCCCTATACTACTTTAAGTGTAATCACTCATTAAACGAGGTAGGTGTACTTCGATTTGTTAAATCTATTTCACACTTTCACTTTTATATTATTTGTCCCACATTATTATTTATATCTAAAACCTATATGAAATGTTTAATTTCAATATAATATTATTCTCATTAGCATAATAGTTATCATGGACCACATAGATTTATAAAATGTTTGATTGAGGAATATTGGTCAAATGGGTTTCAGTGTCCTTATTTGGGGATTATTTAGAGGTTTGAGTAATATTTTTTTATGAAAAATGGATTTCCATTTTAAAATTTATATCCTGAAAGGTTGGATTCAAGTTTAATATCAAAGAGAAATGGTAATTTGAGAATGAGTTTTGAAATTTTAATTTAAAATGAAATATGGGTTTTTTTAAATAATGATTGATTGAATTTTTGGAAAAGGATCAATCATGAGTAATATGGAATCTGATTCCTTTTAATGTAGTTTTAAATGAGAAATTTACTTTAATTTTTAATAAAATCATGAAGGGATTTGTGTAATTATTTTGTCTATTTGACCTTGGCAGGGAAATGCACTATTTTCTAATGTGTGAGATATTTTTTATGTTCCCATTATTGTAATTTTCATATGTTCTCCTTGTGCATGATGAAGCATGGTACATGTGTTGATCAGTATGGATTTATTTTTGTATCAAAGTGGGGAGTTGATTCAAGTTGATTTGATAGACCCATTATTGGGTCAATATGGGTTTAAAATACACTAACGAATGTTGAGGGACATTATAACCATAATTTCATATTGGGATAGAGAGGTGAAGATGTGATCAAAGAATTCATGTTGGTCCTTTTTTTATGATGTGACCAAGGAAACATTGATTGGTTTCCTAGAACAATGTTCGACACTAAAGAGTGTGCATGGAAGAATGGACAGTTATCATTATGGGTGTCACCAAAAGACCTAAATCATTGATGTGAGATTGATATGGTTTTTTAATTGATGATAGGTCATGTTATTGAGAAAATAACTAGGGTTATTTCTGATTTTCTTGGGTAGAGTTCCAACCCATGTTATATTTTTATTAATGGGAGGATTTGGCCAAGATTATTTTGCTATGAAGATATATCTAATATATGTGATGCCTTGGACAATATCAATGAATATGGACTTTATTTTAGATAATTTTTAGGAATTCATTGGACAAGCACATTGGATTTAGTTATGGAATCTTTTTGTAATTCCTTGGACATTCCCCTTTTGATTCAAATGTGCTAAAGTTTGGAATTCCATGTATATACATCTTGGATTTTATTTTTATATCAATTTCTAATGTATTAGAAATTAATAATTGATTATAATGTTATTTGTCTTGAAATTAAATGGAAATGAATCTTGGATTTTTATTGAGCCACTATGGGTTACCTTGATTAGACAAACATAGGCATTGTCTGAATTAGGTATGATATCATATATTCGTATTGTCGTATGAATTAGTCCCCTTGGGTGGTATGAAATGTTTATAGACACTTATGCATTAGATGAAAGAAGTATGATAAAGGTTTTGAGGTGTTTTATATGACAGCTGATGATCCAACAGGTATATTTTATGTCCATTTCATGTTATTTTTATAGTTTGATGTGTTTCATGGGTAGTGCTACACCCCTATATAAATATTTCGTGCACAACCACTTCATCATTGCAGAACTCATTATTAATGAGGCAACGAAGATTCTTAATTGTCCCTTGGACTCACCCCTACCTATGTGCACGACATGGGTTTCTATGTTTATTGGTAGAACTTCCCATTCTATATTAGGGTATATGTATTTCTTCGAGCTTGAGACATGGTACATATAGTACCTTATGTAGGGTGAGGATTTAGCAGGTTAGATTATGTGAGTTGGGTATAAGGAAAATTTACATTATAGTTTTATTTAGAATGTCTATTGGATATTGTTTCATTACTATATATTATTCTTATTATGAAATGTTTAGCTATTATGACTCTATTTTTATTATCACTTCATATTGATATATTTATATCTTTCCTTTCTCGATAGTGGAGGTCCATTGGGATCCATGTTCCCTATGTATATGTTTTTGGGATGTTGGTTATAAGGATTGGTCATGATTTTTTTTCTATATTTGGGCATGACTCTTAGGCCTTATATTAGAAGAAATATTCTTCCCATGACTATTTTAGGAACTCACAACTAGTTATTTACCTCTGAAGTATGGAAGTTACACCAAATGTCTTGTATCATCCCTATATTGGATATATTCAAGTGGTCCATGTTAGGGAATTACAAAGTCGTATCATAGAATTTTTTAGTATGTGATAGTGATTTTATATTTGGATTTAGGTTTTTGATCCTCCGGTGGTAGGATGAGAGCATTCTTGTTCAAAATGACATTGATTGAAACTCACGTTTCATAGGGACATCCAATATTGGGACTAGGCACACTAAGATGAGTCTTCTGTCTATTTAGAACATTAATACCAATTCCAGATTGAAGACACATGGGATAGTGTCATTCGTAGGTCATGGAACATGTGGTTATTGGTGGTGTTTTTGACAAGTTGCTTCATTTTAATCCATTATTAATTAAATAATATTATAATATAATTGGTTTTTTATGAAATATATTATAAGTTTTATTTATATTAAAATTTTTTTGAGTGTATTAGTAGATTAATTAGTGAATTTTTTTATATTTTCTTGACTTCCATTGGGAAATGGTTTTTAGAGTGGTTATTTTTTGAGAAAAAATTGTTTTGGAGAGAAAAACTCATATAGTGGCATGGGGTGTTTGTGAAATTGTTTTCATTAGTATAATTTAGATGTAATACGTTAAAGAGATAATAATTCTGAAATGTTCAAATTTTTTAGATTTTGTGAAAATATACGGAAAATGGGTTTTGAAATATAATTTCCAAATGGATTTTGAATGAAAATATATTTTTTTGAATAATTACTAGTTAGGATGGGGAATTTTATGAATTCATTTTAGAGGAAAAACATGGATTCCATGGGATTTTATAAAAACATGGGTGTGTTTTAGAGTGTGTAAACTATTTCTAAATTTATTTTACTATATGATACCGGTTCTCATGTATACTTGTTTTCTTGAATTCATTTTGATCAACTTTGGGAAAACCAGATGATTAGATTACATGCTTTTATTATGTTTCATGTTTCATAGAAAATTTCCTATTTCATTTTATGGGTTTGTATGGATTTATTTTCATGGTTTTTATAAAGGATATGGTGTCAATAAAGGTTTATGTGCTAGATTTTCAATGGATGACCATAAGTGGTCGGAGTGTTGGTTCTTGTGTTCTATAGATGTTCCATAGTGTTTTTGATTGAGAGTTTCATGTGGTGATCTCCTGATATAGAATATGTTTTGGGATCTAGTATACAAATGTGAGTCATTGGGTTCAAGTATTAGTCTCCTTGATGTGAATTTTGATTATATTTTTAGTTCTGACCTCTTGATTATGTTTTCAATAGTAAATTATTGTAGTGGTAGAAACCTCAAGATAAATCAAGCATTCGTATTTGCGTATTCTAGTAAGGATCACCATGATTCTTTGGATGAATTAATGATTTATGTTTTAGTTTTTGGAGATCAGTGGGTGTGATTGAGCATCGTCCTGGTGTTTGAGCGATCGGTGTTTCATGTTAATGCATAGGTATGAGTTAGGTGATCACACCCAGTCATTGAGCATGATACTATAATGGACATTGGTGGGATATATCATAGTGTATAGTTTAGTGAGGAAATAATAATGATAATTTTTGTTGGGGATAATATTATTGATAATGGGTCTAATACCATTATATCAGAAGGGTCATGGGCATAGTAAAACTAGTAAGTGGTTGTTTAGGAAAATATCGGTATGATAGAGAGTGGATAAACATAGTTTTGTGAATTCAAGTGTAATATTGGATAGGGGTTTGTGATGGGGGGAAACTCATAATGGTGTTACTATGATCCAATGGTGATTTACACTAGATAAATGTATGTGCTTGTGGTTAGAGTATGGAAAAAAGATGGGTTGGCTGAGGATCTAACCATGGAATTACATCCAGAGTTGGGTTTTGACTCTGGTGTGGATTATCAAATTGGTCAATGATTACTCTGGATGTTATGGATACATGATTATATTAGGTGAGGTGGTGATGCATAAATGAATAATGTTGGTTGTTTTTAAGGAAAGAAAGTCTTAAATAGGGTTGACTGGTGATCTAATTGGAATAGATGTTGTAAGGTGGAATTTTCATAAGGAGCATTATTCAGTATGCATTTGGTGTCTATTTAGGATTAATCCTGGAATTTTAGATTGAATCCATGTATTTGGGTGTAGTGGTCAAAGTAACATAGTCTAAGGGTGTTTGAAAATATGGGATACAAAATAGTAGGTTGAGTGTGAATTTATGACTCAGAGAGGTTATGATTTAATTTTAAGGACTATTGGGGGATACTATAGGATGAGAAATTATTTGGTGGGGAGGTTTTAAATGATCGTAAATTTTCATATTTTAAATTTCAAGAGAAATTTCAATTTTACAATTTTTTTAGGGGTTTTTTAGAATCCATGATCATATTAAGAATTAGGGTATTTAAAAATCTTTAGAAGACATTTTTGTAGGTGGAATAAACCCTAAGAGGTGTTTTGAGTGTTGTAATTAGTTTTGGAGTATGTTTGGGAGGCATGGGAGGATCCTGGAGATCTTAAATACTCACTATAAACTCCCCTACACATTGTTTATCCTAGTATGTTGTTTTAGCTGACCATGGGGAGAACCACTCCATAGAGTTTTTTATAGTTCATGTGGTAGTAGATATGTGAAATGGAAAAGAGGTCCCTCGTTATATTTCCCCTTTAAAAAAATTCTATACATGATGGTGGTGTGGGGAATTTGAAATTTTATCTTCCATACTATAAGTGAGAAAACGGTGCCTATTTTATGCCACCATAGAGAGAACCACATCATAGTGCATGGTGTTGTGTTTTGGAGGAATAAAACGGTGAACCTATTTGAAATTATAATGGAGTGAGTTCCTATGTTGTGGTCCTCAATATGTCGAGATTCTTGGGGACTACTTTGGAATGCACTGTAATGAAGTAAAATTTGGGGTGCAAGATATTTTTTTCTTCCCTAATGAATAAATATAGTAAAGTTAATTTTTTCAATTAGATTATTTAAGGATCGTTACCCCTTTTTTCTTCCTCCCTATATTTGGTTGACTTAGGAGGATACCCTCTCTTGTTTCCTTCGATCCTCCATTAGATTGGATGGATTATAGTTAGATTTCCTGAGAGATTCAATGTGATATCTCCTCCATTTATACTCATTCATCTTCTTCTTGTTATACCATTCAATTTGTTCATTTGGGATAGAGTTTTGAGAAGATGATTCAACTAGAGCATGCTGGAATCATCCCATTACTAAGGAACTTTGGAAATTAACGGATATAGGATTTCTTATAGGTTCATCACATCTCATTTTCTTCCTTTTAAATGAAGGTGCACTTACCTATGTATTTTTCTACGTTTCTTTCATAAATTAAAATAAATTTTTTATTTAAAAGATGTATCAGGGTAGGGATATTTCACTGAATGATTTTTTGAATATTTTGTCGACCTTCCACAATGGGTTTTGTCATTTGTTTAGTGAAACCATTTTTTCTACAGAATATTTGAGTTATTACACATAACTGTTCCAAATAGAAATAAGTTTTATATTATTATAACTAAAAGTTTTGATTAATAATAATTTTAAATAATAATTTATTTGGGTTTTTGGATTGATATCGGGCCTCATGTAGATGGGAGATGGTCATATGGAATTGGAAGAGCTGGGGGTAGAGTCACCAAGAAGGATTAAGGGGAATAACTCCTTGAACAAGGTAGTTGACTTAGACGTTGATACGTACCATTATCATTTGTTAATTTTGTATTCTTGTTACATCACTATTAATTTTGAATATATATATATATATATATATTATCTTGGGGGTACAATTATGTTAAACATAATCAAACAACACATAGTTTCCAGAAATGCAGGTCATATCCCCCCAAGAGATAGTCCACCCATCAAGCCATATTTATTCATTACATAGCCCAAAGGCCCATTCGGAATGAAGCCTATTACATAGAGGAAAGGTCCCCAAACTATATTTAAGGCCCAATGAAGAATCATTCCTACATCATGACTGCATCACCATCTACATGAATCACCACCTATCTTTTTTATTCATTCATCACAACCTTCTTTGGGAAATTTGTTCCCACATAGATTTGAACCCGGGTCTAATTGAAGATTATGAAGAGCTTTTCACCTCAATAATTCCCCCAAATAAATTATTTACTATATAATAAATCACTTATTTTATTCTTATATAATGTTGGTATGGGATTTCATTAGCCTAATAGTCAACATAGACTACATAGCTTGCTATTAAGTTTGAAAAAAATCCTTTGTTAATTGGGTATAAGTTGCCCTCTTTAGGGATTTTCAAGAGTTTTGCATTGGATTTTTAAATAGAAATGTATTTACTTTATAAAATTTGATTTTAAAATTCAGTTGAATCGTGTTTCATTTCATTGTTAAAATGGTAATTTGAGAATGGTTTTTGAAATTTTAATTTAAAACTAAAGAGGGTTTTTGTAAATAATCATTTATATGATTTTTGACTGAGGGATGATTATAAGTAAGATAACATATGATTCATTTTGAAATGATTTTGAAGTAAAGAATTTCATGATTTCTATATTATGGGTAGAATAGCAGGTTGGGATAAAAATAAAAGTATTTGATTGGGGAACAAGTGTACGGTTTTAATGTTACAATTTTAGCCTTGGGGACCCTAGTAGGTTCAATTGTATGATGTTCAAACTAGGAGAGGGTGTGTGAGAGACTTAATTATGAAGATTATGGGTTTCACCTTTGAACATGAATAATTGATGTGATCCTGATGATGATTTCATATTAATGATAGGTTATGCACTGGAATTTCTATCCTGGGTTATGTGTGATGGTATTGGGCCAAGAGACAACCAGCATTACTGTTTTATTTATGGGATGATCATGATGGAATTTCTGGACACCATAATATATCAAATACATTGTATACATTGGACTATATCCTTTAATATGGCCTTCATTTCGGATATTGGTTTGGAATTCATTTTACATTCTCTTTAGATTTGGGTTTTCTTTCGATTTAGAATACAGTGAACATGGTCCTTTCATTATGATATGTTATTGTTTGTAATTACTTGGAAATTATCCTTGTATTTTGCTGTGGTGTCAGCTTGGATTTCCTTGGACATGATCCATAGATTCAAATGTGCTATAGTTTGGAATGCCTTGGAAATACTTTAAGGATTTATCTTGTGCCTATATATGTTATAGTGATAAGATACACTTTGGCACTAGATGAATAATGTATGAGATTGGTTATTTTTTTGGTTAGGAAATGGTCCTCTTGGTTTTTATAACATATTCAATGAATCTTTAACACTAGAAAATTTAGGAATGGTTTGGGTTTGAGGAGGTTTTTTAGACACCTGATGGCCCAACATGTTTGTTAGATGTTCATTTCATGGTTCTTTTCAAGTTGGTGTGTCACATAGGCATTATTGAAATATTATATATGTATTTTATATAGATACACTTTATCACATAAGTACTTAGTATTAATAAGGCATTTGGGATTACTATTGGGTTACTATACTCACCCCATACCCAAATACGTGTCATGGGTTTTGATGTATGTGGGTATAACTTCTTTTTTTCTCTTTGGGTATCAATATTTCATAGATATTGACATGTGGTTTTGCGAATATTTCATGGAGTTCAATGATTCGACAATATATATTATGGGATTTGGGTTAATTTTTAGTTTACTTTTTAGTTTTATTGAGCATGTACACTGGCTAGTGTTTTTTTATAATATATAATTCATTTCATTACATTTTTATCTATTATGGAACTGTTATTCATTTTTTTATAATGAATATAAATTTAAGAATTTTTATTCCAAACTATGGGGGACTAGGGGGATCTGTGTTTTAGGTCTATTTCTTTTTGGGGATGTTTATTATATGGGTTGGTTAGGATGAATTTTTGGTAGAATCAGTCATGAACATCACACATTATATTATAATAAATAATCTCCCCATGACTATTTTAGGCACTCTCCACTGGTCAACAATCTCTATCATATGAGACAGATGCCTAAGGTCAAGTATCATCCTAGTGTAGGCATTATTCGGGCATTTCAATTTATGTAATTACAATATATACATATAAATTGAATACATTATATGAGATGGTGATATAATAAAACACCATAAAATACTAAGAATTGGATTCCTACTAAAGAGACACTTTTCAAGGCCTCAATCATCCAGGTATGTAGATTTCTGTTATAGATTTGTTCCACATATTATCTAGTGTAAAGTAATGAATTTATGGGATACCATAAGAATTAGATTCCCACATTTGTTGAATGATTTGGGTTACACTTATCTAGTAAGCCCTATTAAATATAAAATCAAGGAAATAGAGTAGAGAATATATATATATAATGTATTTGAGGAAAGGGTTGTCAACTCAATTATCCCAGAGTCATATATAATATGGTTGGTATAATATCCTATAAAAATAATGAACTGATATGAGTAAAACTAAATTGGATGATTATAAATTAAAAAATTGATCTTGGTTTATTAAATAATATAATGTGTTTAATAAATGGTTCATCTTTTTAGTGGGACATTATTTAATAAAATTACTTATTAAATAAATATAATACTTGTTACTACTTAGATAAAAGTTCATATTGTCCCTAAATGGCATCATCAACATCCAAGTAGACTTTGGGATCAATATAGGAGAAATTAATATTGGAATAAATTTTCCAAACATGCATAAGAACTTGGAAATTGATCCTAATCAAGAAGTAAATTCTTATTTTTTAGAGAAAAAATATTCATAGAATACTGTTTCCCATTCAAAAATAAAAAATTTAATACATACAAATATAATTTCCATCTAGGTATAATGTTCGGTATCCCAATAATATCTCCACAAATGAGAATTTTAAAATTATAGGGAAGATACCTAAGGGTATGAAAATTTTAGAGGTCATCCTCCAATTTTACTATGGAGGCCAAAATGTCTGAAGATTTTCTACCTTATCTCCAGGTGTGATGTACCTCCACATAATTAAGAATTTTAAATTTTCAAATTTAATAAGAAATTAACATGTGATGTTTTGACTCACCCTTGAGGATGTAGGAAAGTATGGTGGATTAAATTTAATCTATGGTCAACTGTATGTTGAATTACTAGAAATATGGACACCAATAATCATGTCTCTAGCCTCTGTAAGATGTTAACTACCCTATCCATTGTAAGAATTGAATTATTGTATAATATAACCACACACATCATGTGTAATATATCCCTTAAAAATTATTTTATTTGTATAGTCTCCATTATTGTTTAATTTTATGCCTACATATAGAACCTTCCTTCCCACCTAGTGGCCATGTGAACTGCGAGCCCCAGTTTCTTACAATATTGAACTGGAGTTCCAATTTCTGGGAATTGAAGGAGGTAAATATTCATCTATATTTTTTTATATTTATATATAGTCAGGTGGAGTTTTTTTATTTTTATATCTCTATTATTCACACATGATCTCTAGTTACATACATTATTCTATATCTCTCAAATGGCCATATACCCTATGAGAAGAATCATACTGTGATCATTAACTATATGGGAGGTAGATTTAGTATTTTTGAGCCATGAAATAAGAATATGACTGATAATATGATAGAAAAAATCTATAATCATATATTATTTAATTAGATTCCATGTGATAGAGGACTAATATCTTTCCAGGATGAGATAGAATGAGGATTAGATTTTATCACTACCATAATTAGTACATTTAAAATTGAAGGGATTTATTTTCATTACATAATTTCATTCGTTTTGATGGCTTGGTATCTGATATTCCCAAGTAGACATCTAAATTTCAGTGGAATAATAATCTACTAGATGAACCTCACCATATAATCAGGGTTTTTTGAAACATGGATGAATTTATATAGATAAGTAGTTTTAAATAATCCTAAATTAGACACAGTGAATGTAATTATATCCTTCTCATTATCCAAATAAATAGTTTCATTGATAGATTTCTAATATTCATCCAAATTTTCTTTGATAAATCTAATATGATTCACCACTTCAGGAATAAATATTTCAATGCATTGAATCCGAGGAAGAATAATTGTTGACTAGCACAACATTCACATTAAAAATCATTTCGGAACTGATAATACATCTTGAGTGATTTGGAAGAAGCTGTATGTTTCACTGAATTATATTCCACAAGTATGAAAATGCATGTCTACCAAATCCTATATCTCTAGGACCATAACTATATTTTACCATTATAAATATTGACCACAATTATTTACCCTCTATAAATTCAATGGATAGATTTTTCTATATGTTCAACATGAAATCCCCTAAAATTTGTAGGAAAAAATCTTCGTCTGACTGAAAATCCATAATGAGTGATTTTGAAGAATCTATATGTTTCCCTAAATTTTATGCCACAAGTATGATGATGTATTTCTACCAACTCCTATATCTCTTGGACTATAACTATTTTTTACCAATATAAATATTTTCCACAATTATTTACCATCTATAAATTCTATGGATAGTTTGTCCTGCTAATTCATCATTCGTCACACAGTATTTGCAACCTAGATAACACAACCGATAAATCATTCATTATTTGTGACATTCCAATCCAAAATTATTAATAGATATTTTTATATGCCTAAAATTAGCATTGGGAGCATGAATGAAATATAAAATATAAAATATCATAGAGGAGAACATACTATTTATATGGTTGATCCTTCCCCAAAATAATAGGAGCCAACTATCCTAGTCATATATATATATCTGGTTATTTTATCGTCCAAACTATTAAATTGATAAATCTAAATTATCCCCATTGATATCAGATCTCTGAGGTATATCATTGTAAATTTTCTTTTAGATAATCCTATTCATTTTCAATAAGATTGGAGAACCATGTGGACCATCTTCTATAAATTAAATTCCTAATTTTAAATGTTCCTATCACTTTACCACTCCATTTAACATATATATTTAGAATACCATTGATTTTTTAAATTTTTCAGACTTTGAATTATGAAATAAAACTATTTTACCCTCGAAAAATAGGTTTGAGATACCTAGAAGACTGAAATTCACTTTAAAATTATGGACTTAACCTAGGTTGATGGACCAATTAATGTTATTGCAAGGAAATTCAAGGAAAATAATAAATAGATAAGGGGATAAAGGAAATCCTTACTAAAACACACTTGATGATTTAGGGAAGTTTAAATTATTACCTATAAATTAAATAGAAACCCAAGGTGTGGAATATCTCCTTAATTGGAAATAAAAATCGCACTCTAAAGAAATAAATCTCATTAAATAGTTATGAATAAAATTATCTTACAATCTATTATAGTTTAATTCAATATCAATTAGGAAAATTTATTTTTAACTCTAGAACTTTTTAGGAAATAGTTTTTTCGAATGAATTAAATTTCTTCAATAGCCTGAGTTACACACAACACTGGGTTTTAAAAATCTATAATATACAATAAATATTGTTATTTGAACATGATAGCTACATACCAACTAATAAACATTGAATTATGAAGAAAAATTACTATATTTAAAAAAATCATTTATAATAGTTTTATTTAAATAAATCATATTTATAAAAAAAAATTAAATAATTTTTAGTAATGATTTTATTTGTTTCAAAAATATTATATCCTCAAGAAAATGTGTTATTTATTTTTGTGAGCAACTAAGAAAAGTAGTTTTTCATAATTTTATAAAATATATTTAAGAAAATGAACTTAATTCCTTAAAACTACAATTAAAAATTTTCTTTGAGTGACATTTGGAGATTTTTCTACACATATAAATTATTTGATAAATTGTAAAACATTATGGTTTTTATTAATAATTGTCATTACATTTAAAAAATTTACAAGATCTATTTTATTTGAAGATAATTTTAAAATTAAAATTTGTTCAATTATATATTTTTCATTAAAATTAAGGTAATTTTATCCAATTTCACTATTAATTTTTATATTAGAACAATCTATACTTTTGAAAATATTATATTTGGAAAACTGATTTTTCATTACACCTATAGGTTTAATCTTAAATTAAATTTCACCAATTATTATAATAGAATTTGAGAAAATGGTTTCAATTTTTTGAATCATAAAAATTAAAATTATATAATAATTTCGTATAAATTTTAAGTCAAAAGGAATAGTGAATAATAATTAGCATTGTTAATGTTAATATAGGTTTACCTGGTAATTAAAACAAAAATATTAGTGGTAAAATTGCCTAGAAACATAAAATTATTCCTATTATCTAGTAATATTTAAATCTTATATCATATAATTTTTTATAATGATCCATTTTTTATTATTTTTACATTTCTAAAACATGGCTAAATTTTTTTTTTAAAAATCCAACTGTGTCCTCTCCCCCACTTATAAAAGGTCACCCACATCCTCTCCTATTAATCCTACCAAAACTCTTTGATTAAGAAAATAAAATAACATTTAAATTCATTACTTCACTCCCCCACATCCTATAGTACTTATTTTGATTATTAAACCCTCTTATGAGGACTTTTGGTGTTAAACTAAAGGAGTTCATCAATGAACATGTATAATCATTAATCATGTGTTTTCATTTTATTTATACATATAGATCCTTAAATTATTCTTAAAACATGATTATATAATAAAATAATTACATCCCAAAAACATATACAATATTATTTTAATGGAATTACCATCATATATCTCCCCTTCAATCATATGGGAAACAAAATCGTTGATTGTGTGTACAGTGGACTATCACCTCCCAACATGATATTATTCATTTTCAATCATCGTTCCTCGTAATTAGATATATTTATGTATCTATTTTTTATATATGATATTCATGAAATTTTTAGACTTATAGGTATATAATATCACATTTAACTTCTTACTTTCCATTCCTTGGGAATACGATAATGTCGATCATGTGTACGGTGGAGTACTACCTCACAAAGTGATGTGATTCATTTTTCACTTATACATTACATGGATGGTAATAAAGATAATTTTAATTAAAATAATATATTTATATATATAAGATAATAATATCTATATAATATTCAGTTATTATTTTTATTTCATTCATTCTATCCTTTGTCAAAATGGAATTATCATTCATGTGTATGTACATCCTACCGTCTCCAAGAAAGATGTCATTTATTTTGTATATTTAACATTAATGGATTAATATAAATAAATATATAATTATATATAAAATATATTTATATCATGGTTTATGTTATATATATTATTCAACCATGATCAAAGTAAATGGTCCCAAAATATCAAACCAAAACATTCATGAAAAACAAAGAAGTTATTATATAAAATGTGATTTTAACCAAGAATAATAAATTAATGGGTAATAAAAGGTCATAAGTAATTCATATATGGAATTATATTTATTATTATTATTATTTAATAGAAATATAACAAACATATATTTATTATATACGAATTTTTAATGTTAATAAATTAATATGAGACTTGAGGTAAGGGAATTCCATCTCTCTTTTAGTGTAGTCAGACACATACCTTTTTCAATAATTGTTTATTTTTTGTGGTATATATTTACTATAAAAGAATTTATTTTATGATTTTTATCATCAGAGATATGTTTTATAAATATCTATAAATAGTTATTTATCTCTTTGTGCTTATGATGAAAATAGTACCAAGGTGGTAAAGGTTTTATGTTACAATCTCATTGTTTATTGGGACTAATTATGATTATGAATCTAATGATGAAATACTCTATTAAATCTCTCAAGAAACTCACTAATTTTATTCTACTTTAGTTTTTTATTGAGAACAAATATTTTACTTTTATTTTCTTATAATTATTAACTAAAGAGACCAAATAATGTTTTTTAAGAAAAAATAATTTATTTCTCGCATCAGTTGAAAATCATTTTTCTTACATATAAATGATTTATAAATTTTATTAAATGATGTTTTTACTATTAGAAAATAAATTTTTACGTAAATTTTTAATAACATTTAATTTTTTTAAAAAAATTGAATATTCTTTTTATTTTCTGATTGATGCACTTTTGACTTTTTACCAAAAATGTGAAAGGAATCATTTTTTTAATGTATGCGACATGAAAATAATTTTACACCAAATTGACCAGTAAATTATTTGATACGTTAATTAAAATTTTCAAGGTACATTTTAAATAAAAAATTTCTTATGTTTTGGGAAATTTTAAGATTTTATATAACTAACTTAAAAATGGAATATATATTTTCTTAAATAATGTTTTAATAATATTTTTATAGAATTTAAATTCATCATCATCAACAAACATTGATTTTGATTATATTTTACAAGAAATATAATCTAATGGTAGTATCCAAATTATTTCTTTTATGGTTTATATTTATTATTATGATTAATATATGTTTATAAAACCAGTTTACTTCCCATGGGATATGCTATGATAAAATATTTATGAAAATCATATTGTTTTCATGGGTTATGATATGAGGAATTTTTTATGATCTTGTATCATAAAAATGAATGGATTATGTCATGAGTGGGACCTATACCTCCATCCAGTTCATTGGGTAAATATTAATGTTCTATGAACTCCAAGGGCATATAAGAGGTTATCCCATTCTTGAAAAAAGAGGGTAAATGGGAGGTTATCTAAAGTCCAAAACAAGAGGGTACAAGGGAGGTTATTTCTAACCCAAAAGAGTGAACACGTCAGGTTGTGAAAAGCCTGAGAAGGTACATGGACGTTTATCCCAATCCTGACATGTTATTACTATCCTGTTGAGTAACCTTGACATATGAATTATAATTATTATATATATTCTAAAAATTTATGTCTGATAAAAATGTTAAGATCTCATTACTTATGTTCTTTTATTAAGATATGATTCAAGTCTTCTGAAGTATGATGATTTATTCCATGACTCATTTTTATAATCTATGACATGAATGGTATGGTTTCCAAATTTTATATTATGTTCTCGTACCCTTGTGTAGACATTATGTTGATATCTCCCTTTTTTACCTTTACTAAGTATCTATGCTCTCCTATTACTATTGGTCATTTCCCCAGGTCATGAAGAATGGTACTATGTATAATATATATAAGGAAGGTGATAATTATGAGGAAACTAGTGGGACATTATGTAGATCAATTATGAATTTTTTTATGTACCTGATTTTCCAAAGACACTAAATAATTATGGTCTGGGGGAATGTTTTTTAAAATGAAATGAATATTCATTTTTTATATAATATCTATGTACGAAAAGCATGGGTTGTTTTTTATTTTAGTCCCAAATAATTTTGGTAAATATATCTCAACATATATTTTTTAATTCCAACATCCCATTTAATTTTCATATTATTTAAGAATCCATTTTTTCCCTCAATATAATTATAAAGAGATAGGTAGAGATGCTATATTTTAAATTTTTTCTAAAAAACTTATTAGAAAAATTATAAATGATAATGGGACATTACTTGTTGAATGAAATATAGTGATACAACCTTATGAGAAGGATAAAATTAGTTTCAATAGTAACCCTAGGGAGAGTTACACCTCAAAAAAAACATAGACTGATGAGAAAACCTCATATTTGATAATATCCCAAATAGAAGTGTAAAAAACTGGGAAATCATTTCCCAAATTTTACTATTAGGATTGGGTTTATGAACTACACCTTTTATTTAGTCTTCCAAAGGAATATCCAATAACGTAAAATTATTAAAATTGTTAATGAAATGGGGTATACTTTTAATGAATTAATAATCATTAGTTTCATTAGTAAAATTTATTCACAGCAAGGGGGGACAAATTATCAATATCATTTATTCTTATACCACCATCCTATTGAAGGTTGAGTTTTTCCATAAATTTTTGTTTATTTATTATTGTTTTTATGGATCCAAATATTCAAAATAAACTTGAGAATATGGATTATTTGGATTTGATAAAAAATCTAAAAGATATATATCAAGAATTAGATAGGCATGAAATTTATTATGTTTTAAAACAATCTTTTGAGGTAATATGTTTTAGGGTACTTCTATATCAACTCATTTACTCAATATGATTGAGTATTGAATGAATTTGAGTTATTGGTTCACTCTTTAAAATCCCATATGATGACTGAGGATCCCTTAGAGAATGTGTTAGTCAATGCATAAAAAAAGTTCATTATGGATTGAATTGAAAAAGGGGGATAGCGTGAGTTGATCTAAAATGAGACATCATATTTATAGTATTGTTCATAAATATAAGGATTTAATACTCTTATAAAAACATTTTATCCTATGGTGTGGTTGGTAGAAAACCTTCACACCAAAGTCAAGTAAATACTGGTTTCTTATGAAATTTATTTATGAGTTTAAAGTAAATTGGAAATAATTATAGTATTTTAGAGTTTGAAAGGAATGCTGTTATGATAAGAAAAATCACATCAATACTTAAAGGATACCTTTTATTATGAATTTGGTCATTACAAAAGTAGATTTTTTACGTTAATGTGGTGGATTATTCTATAATTAGGTTGGTTGTTTCTTGAATCATTAACTATGAATAATTTGTTTCTTACTACATAGTTGTAAAAAAAAGTCATTTCATAAATCCTTTTCTCACACCTCACAAGAAAATCTCACGTCACAGGTAGGAGACCAAGAAAATATAATGGTGAACTAGATTTAGGGAAAGAAAGAAATTATTTTTATTAGGACACACCATAATTTTGTTCAATGTATATAAAAGAATTTTGGATTTAAAGTTCCATAGATGTTGGATCTGAACATCACACCATAAACTGAGATTTTAAGTAATAATTCATGTATGGAATATAAGCAAAATTTTTTTCACAAAGATCATAGTATAGGTTATTTTTTTAGTAAAAATATATATAACATTGAGAGATATGGTCACCCATTATAGGGGACTTTTTCATGTGTGTAATTTCACACTCAAACTCTTCAGTATATCATCACCATAATGTTTCAATCATAATAAATAAAAATAGGAATAATTTATATTGAGATTTTTTGATTCATGGAGACTTTTTATTCACCACCACCTGCAATATGTAAAATAATTTCACTTGGTATCGATGAATTTTTTATGTCGTTTTATGTAAAAAAAATTATGGAACTGAGTTTTCTTTCAATATCTATCATAACTTATCAATAATATCTATAGAGTATTTTAACACCAAAAATAATAAAGGAATATCTATATTTCATAGAAATGTATTTCATCTAGGGAATGGGGGGATGGTTTTTTATCTTTTAACTCTAGGATTAGACATTATATAATTAATGTAAAATGATTTATAAATTTTAGAAGTTAGAATTGACCTTAAAGTAGATTAAAAATATAATATGAAGTCTTATGGGATAGTATGAAATCATTTACTTTTATCTCTCTCAATAGAAAGTGTTTACATGAGGCATAGAAATAAATCAGTGGATGAAATATGGAAGAAACTTCATGATATTCATAAGGGAGATAGAAAAGTTAAAGTTCTTATATTGAATCCATATCGTGAATTAATATGGGTTTATACTAATGCGAGATGATGAAATTTTTTAAGATTGTTTCAATAATGTGAAAAAAATTGTAATATTAGTTAAAATATATAGAGATATTTGTAAGGATTATACCGTGGTAAAGAAGTTCATGTGATTCATTTTGAATAAGTTCCATATAAAGATATTTGACATTAAGAATCAATTCATGGATTTGTGGACCATATATAGACTAAATAATGTTCTAATTTCTAAGGATATGAATAGATAACTTTATTTAATGAGAAATGGAAAATCTAAGATGGAAAATAACTACATTTTTTAAAATGTTTGTAAAATATTTATCCAAAAATTTCTAATAAAGATGAAACTAATTATAAAGATAATTCCATGGTTTTTTTATAGGTTCCTATAATTATTTAATAAATGTATTTATAGAGTTAAATTTAAATATATGGGTAACATTCCATAAAATTGTTTCAATTTTGTAAATATTTAGGACTTTTAGGTTAATTTACCTAAAAGACTCAAAATAATGTGAAGGATTCTTAATATTAAAGTTTATAAAGGAGAAAAAATATGGAATGTTTTTTCAATGAAATATAGACTTTCAAAGTAAAAATAATCTGAAAAACAATGAATAATAAGTTATTATAAATCATGAATCCACATATTGTGATGAGGAGGAATGAGAACAGAGTAAGGGGACTCTGGGGATTAAGGGACAATCGATTTTATTGTTAAATCATATTTTCCCAAAGATCTCACAAGTTAGAAATAAGAAGGGATTAGTGAATAAGAATAATGTTTTTATAAGAAAACAGGAATGGAGTTCCAATTAAATATATATATTTTGGTTTTCTTGATTGAAAAATAGAATATTTAGAGTGAACGAATGGTTTTATTTAGGAAAATGATTCATTGAGAAAATTTCTAGAGAAATACAAATACAAAGACATTATTGATAACTATGTATATTTCATAAGAGAAATGAAATACCCTAATAAAATCCTTGAAGCTTGGGTTAAGATACCTGATATTTACATAAAATATATCATTTTGAAGAATAAATAAGTGTAAATTATTATGGGAAAATTGGTTGATGTAGAAAATTTAATGAGGGTATCCACATTTTCTTCTAAAATTCTAACAATGACGTTGGTTATAAGACTAAGATAACATAATAATTTGTTTATTCTACCTAGTGGGACAATTATTTAACTATATTTCCAAGATCCATTATTCTGGACACCCATTCTTCCAATCTGGGTGATGTAATAAATTAAAAAAAGGGAAGCGGGTAGTTTAATCATCCAAGATGGAGAATATAATCATTCATATATTCATCAGTGGTTCTAAAAATTAGAAAATAAATTAGATTTTATAGAATAAAGGTACTGAGACTAACCTTAAGGGTAATATCAAGGGAGAAAATAAATATCATAATCATGATAATTTTTAATAAAATAGTAAATTTCAAATTAGAACTCTCATAAATGAATATATTTTGAGGAATAAATATTTTACCCATATATATTTCTCTTTGATGAGAGATGATGGTGTTATGGAGTGTGTGGGAAACAATCCTATGTTTTCTAGTAAAATTTATCACTTCCCCAATTTATGGGATTCTATGAGTCAAACAGATAAACTTCATGTTCCTATATTCCAACTGAGTAAAATTCTAAAAGACATAACTCAATTGAAAAAATATTTTATATTTCTTATGGAATCATTTTTTATGTTTTATTAAATTGGTAGTACCAACATAAAGTGTCTCAAAATAGTACTAGTTCTGCTATAGGAAAAGGAAAACTATAAACATATTAATATTATTAATAATAAAGTTTATGTAATGGTATTTTAGAATTCATAAAGAGGTGGAAAAAGGAGATAATACATGAAAAATTGATAGAGTTTAGTTATAAAAGTTGATTTAAATCAAAAATATCTGGATAAATTTCTAAAACTATGATGTATAATATATTAGTGTAATAAATAAAAAAATAAATCATTGTAAAGTTGTATTGATCCACAAAAATTTAATAAAAAAAAAAGAAACTTGATTCCAATAAATTTTTCATTATATATGTGATAAAGAAAAATCTCTAGAGTTTTTCCTAGATTTAGTAAAAATGGAACGAATTGATATTTCATAAGGATATATGTGTCATAAAGAGATTTATGATGGTACAATCATTATATAGGGTAAACTAACAAGTGGAAATATATTTCAAAATTTAAATTCTCAATACATGTATTGAATTACTATGAAGGAAAAAATAAATTATGGTATAGAAGTTATCTCTATCTAAGGAAAAAGAACATATTTCTGATTTTCAAATATGAAGAGGTTAAAAATATGTTTAAGTTGAATCAAGAAAGTCACAAAACTAGAGAAAAATGTCACATTGTAAAAAATGGTGAACAAGAGCCACAAAAATAGAGATCACGAAAAATAAACCTATTTTGTTTATTCACCTAGATATACATGGCCCCATTATCCTGAATTCAACAAATGTAATTATTTATTTCATGAATTTTTTTGGTGATTTTACCTATATGAATTATTTCCATTTTATGTTGAGTAAATAAAAATATCTTGAGTGATTCAAATAATTTTGAAGGACTACTAATAAAAAATGATTATGTTATATTAAAATATTTTTCTCAAATAATAAATCTGGATAAACAAATTTAGACATTACATCACATCCTAAAAATCATCGAATAAGGAATGGGTTTAGTGCACTATAAATATCCCAAAAAATATTTAATTGAGTAAAAAAAACTGATTTTTGGTGTATATGTGAAGAAGCATATTTCCCAAAAATGAAACCTCAATGTATTTTAAATACGAACCACAGTCACTTATTCACATTGGATTGGTGCACGAGATCTATAGAAGAAAAGGATTTCATTACTCTAATTTCTATGTGGGGGAATATGGTTTTATTGATTCAGTTAAAGAGTCATGGAATAAAAACATCTCATGGATAATAATGGATGGATCTTCACAGAAAATTAAGGTGATTAAGGGTGACCTCCATGTCTTGTTTAGAAAAATACCACCACAAAGTTAGAACATAAAGGGGATCAATAATGATATATATTATCTAGATATTATTTTGGATTACTCTTGCGATGATTCATCAATAAGTGAGCTATCAAAAAAATGATCATCATGGAAGAAATTATTTTGAAATATGACTTTTTAATACCCTAATCATGACATAGATTTACATTACATTACTTTTTTGGATTACATGATACATGACACAAATAGATTCCCAAATATTGTATTAGTTTAGTGTCTTTAGAAATTGGGAAACATAAACAACTAGTCATAAAACATTTACATCAACCCACTTATTTTCATTCATAACTAGAACCCCTTTTTGACACATCTTACATAATTATCTTCTTCATATCCTAGGGAAAATAAACATATTAAGAGGTGAGATCAAATGCTTAGTAAGGGTAAACTTGGAAAATATCAAACAAAACATAAGAATTCGAAATTAAAAACATGAATTTTTTTATATCATACCATGTATAAAAAATATCAAAATAATTATTTATTAAATAAATCATTGTAGTTTATAAGGTATAAGTTATAAAAGATCAAGATCCATGAGAAAATAGCATTGGAATTAAACATAGAAATGTGGAAAACACATGATCATAGAAAATTATTTCCATATTATCCATGATTATTACCAAGACCTTCATAGTGTAAAAAGTCTATTACTAGACCAGGTTTAGATGTTGTTCCAGCCCTGTATTACTGAACCAGATTTACTTGTCATTCAAGCCCTATATTTCTAAACCATATTTACTTGTCGTCCCAGCCCTGTATTACTGAACTATATTTAATTTTTATTTCATTCATGTATATCACATGAGATATAAATCATTACCCAATTCATTGGAGGGATATATAGCTACCACCAATCTAATAATGAAATCATTCTTACATGTTCCACAAAAACCAAAATCACATCATAACCTAAGGAATAAAATGGGATTCATTAAACATTATTCCACCATAACATAATCCATATAAAACAAACATATTTAAAAAACATCATTCCATCATAAACACAATAAAACCGTAGGAACAATAAGGACACTATATGTGAAACATTACCCTATTAAATATTTCTGTCTTAGATGCAAAATAATTTTGATATAACACAAGAAATTAATTAATGTGGAAAATATCCTTTCATCATTAAAAACAATTTATTTTATCAAATTTCCATTCAATTTTAGAATAAAATAATGTCATTGAAAATAAACATGAAATATTATAAATGAATCTTCATTGAAATATAGTGTTAAGAAAATATAAATAATCTTTATACCAAATAAGTTAAAAGAATACATTCTTCTCATACTTTTGTCAGATAATTCAAAAACTACCTCTTATCTAAAAAAATTCATTCATACCATTTCATAAAAAATCACTGATGCGTAAACTTTTCTTTTAGAAAATGTATAGTAATGAAAATAATATTACATTGTTTTTTGGAAAAAAGTACACTGATGATAAAGATACCCTAGTAAATACGTATGAATCAACAATATCATATAATAATGACATTTCAAAATTATCACTTACAAATTTATAATAAGTCAAATAATATTCCTCATAAAATTATGAAAATTATTTTCATATAATAACCTTCTAAATAAGAATCATAAAAACATTCCATGGAATCATAATCACAACTCAAAATAAAAAGGTAGTGTATAAAGAATATGTCCCACATAAATAAATGTGAGACAAAATAACCCCTTACCCTTTGTCTGATTTCATATATATATATATAAAACTCTTGTACAATTATATAAATTAAGGCATTTTATTATTCCAGAATCATAGTCACCATATATGATCAAATTATATTTCATCTGTTAGTAACATTATTACTCATCCATTGGGTAGTAACTTCTTTATTTTCTAATTCATGTTTTTTGGATAATTTCCTCTTCTTGGGATATATTAATATCTTTTGAATAATGATATTATTATAATATATATCATTATTATTCATTAAATTAATTTATATGATCATGATTTAATTATGATCATTTATAATGAATCACATCGCGCCAGGGAGATGATAGGTTGTACATAAGCAGAAGCGACGATATCATTCCCATAATTGTGAAATAGAATGGAAGTGGATGGTATATATTTTGTTCTGGAATAAATATTATTTAATAATAATAATATATTGACATTATTTCCATAATTATACCCATCCTAGGAATATAGTGGTGAAAATTAGATTACACCACAACATGGAGACAGAATGTCGTATGTACACACTCATAGTGATTTTATTTTTTTTTGGGACAGATAGAAAGTGTAAGATGGTGGTTAAATAACCATAATAACATATCAGAATATAATTTATATTTGATTTATTTATTTTTAATGTAAACAAAACTCATGAAGGGGAATCATGAGAAGAAATATTTTTGAAAGAATCGGTTGTGGAGATTAACTATTGTTCGGCATTGTACCTCTAAAACTCTTCATAAAAGCAATAGAGTTGGTATTTTGAGAGGAACAGATCCTCTATAATGTTACTGGGGAATTATATAAGTAAAATAATTAGGTTATAGCCATGATTTAAGGATCATACTTATGTGAAGAGATGATGGAGGTGGTTCCCCTTATTAAATGAGGTGAGGGGTGCTTTTAAAATCTCAAAATGTATTAATTTTTAATATATTAAAACAACATCCAAAACCCATAAAATTCCATAATTTAGATTATTATATGGGATAAGGTAGTAATATTATCAAAAAATTAATTTAATATAATTTTTACTATCAATTTAAGCCTTATCATTTTAATTTATCACTAAGTCATTCTATTTAATTTTAACTAGGGTAAAAAATGTTTCAATACTAACTGCGTGAAATATTTACTTATTTAATGTAAATTAAATCATAAATAAATTATTTAAAATATTTGAGACCATATAATATTTATTATACGTTTTTAAGAATGTTTTATGATATTTAAATAATTTAATAAAACATTATTTTGACCAAACAACAATAGTGTCAATTTAAACAATATTCAATTTATGGATTTTTAAAAATATAAAGATAAGATGTCATACTAGAACCAAATATTTTATTATATTCATATCATGTAATGTTAATCTATAAAATTTATTTTATATATTAATTATCAAAAATTATATTTATTTTAATATTTTTAATAACATTAATTTGATATTTCTATTAATAAAATAATTTCAACATCAGTTATGGGTAATTATTTAACACACATATTATTTGAATAAATTTTAAAACTAAAATAAAATGATGAATATATATATACTATATTTTATAATAATATTTTTTGTTGAATATATATTCTTTAAAATTCATCAATAAAGATGCTATACATATTAAAACATGAATTTGATAACATTAACATCACTTTAATTAATATATTAGAAGGGTCATAATCATTTTTATATGGATTCAAATGGTAAAAAACTCGACCCTTGGATGTTTATGGACATGATAGACTCTACACATAGTATTTTGTTGAGTTTTTTGGCCTTTTAATGGTTATTATCATTTAATTTAAAAATAATTTATTGATTTTTCATCAATTTAATTATTTCTACTTCATAATTTTATAAACATTTAAGGTAATTATTTAATCCTTAAAAATTCTAAGTAAATTACCATTTTGTATATAATTTAATTATATTTATAATTACTATTTATTATCAAACTTATCTCATATTTATCACTATCTTAAACTATTCTACTTATAAAAGTTATCTCATATTTACAACTATATTAATCCTCATATCTGAATGAAAATGGGTTTTAAAAATTTAAACATTGCTAAATATTGAAATGTGATTACATTAAAATTCCATGTAAAATTAATGAAAATGACATATATTATATGAATGATAAAAATATATTCCATTTATACATTAAAACCCTTAAATAATATAATTTAACCATATAAACTATTTCAATGAAAAAAGTTGTTTTCAATTAAAATTTAGTGTATTTTTACTATTCATCAAAACATGAAAATTATCATAAAAATATCAAATATTCATCCAAAGTCAATTTTTATATCCCAATAACAAATAACAAGTTAATTTTGTTAAATATAATATATAAGAGTCAAAAATAAAATTTAAAATGGGTGATCTATTAAAAGGCGGAAAACATCATTTTTTCCATACAACTTTTATCCGAAAAAATTGAATTTGTTCTTATATCATGTCTAGATAATATATAAGATGAATTAAAAAATATTTTATCCTTGATAAAATCCATAAGGTTTTATTTTATTATTTTATAAACTCTATTAAACAAAGTCGTGTATGAAATGAATTCAATCAAAAGAACATGAAATTGCGTGTGGCATAGTCCATGTACTGTGTTGTGTATATCGCAAGCTAAGACAATGTTGAGTATTGTGAATTATTAACTTTGTGTAGAATATAACACAAGAAATAAAAGAAAATCATATATATATATATATATATCATAAAAAAATGGGATGTTGCATTCTACACCCTCAAAATAAATTTCACCCTTAAAATTATTTTATGTTATTAAAGGATTTACTACATGAAGGTTTATTTCACAAAAACCACTATAATAAAAACAATGATTAAATCGTCCTTTTAATAATAAATATTTGGAAAATAATAATTACCCAAATTTAATCATTACTTGTTCTCTATGTAGGAGAACATAGTTGAAGATTGGGCATGGAAGAATGGTATAAATAATCAAAGATATCGATATATATTACTGATCATAATAAAGTTAGGGATCCGATTAAAGATAAAAAAATAAATACCATAAAATAAGAAGTTTGAAAGAGTTCATTCATATCATCAAAAATTATTATAGTAAGACAAACATTTCCTAGTGATGGATAATTTTCATGAGAAGATATACTAACTTGTTTTTGATACAATCTCACCATTGGTCGTGCCTTAAACAATTTACCCATCAGTTATTATTCAAAGAAATAAATTTGTGTATTTCATTCCTAAAGTTCTATTAGATCATGCAATCCATAAATAGAATGTTCTGTCATTATATATATCTTTATCACAAAAAAATACTAGAACAAGTAATCAAATATGCATAAGTCTACCTATGATGAGATAATACTTTATTCTAACCAAATTCATATGATTTTTAACATATAAATACCATAAATTGATAACCTTTCAATCCTTCTGAATGATGAAAATCCATAACTATATAAAAAGGTTCACAAACTTGGATTAACATTTTCCTCTTTATATCATAAGTTATCTCTTATTCTTCCCATTCCAAAAATAAGAACACCTTCATCATGTATTCTCTTGAATCATGGTAATAACCTCAATTAACATATATAATAATTGAAAATATGATGTTTCCTTATTCTTAAGTCCAAAAAAGCTATAAACTTCATCCATGATGGCATAACCCACATGTCAATAAATCCTTAACCAATTCAATGGTAACTAATATCATCTAATTTACTTATTAATATCCAACATGTCTTTATCCAAATATCATTATCCCAACATTACCGCTTCTGTGAGTGGAATTTTGAAAATTCGAGAGACACGATTAATATCAAGAAGTAAAATGTGGTTCAATAAGATGAAAATAATTTTTGGTGAATGGTTACCTTTTAGTTTTAATTACCACACTTTAAAGTTAATAGGGTAATTAAGTGTAAAAATGATATTATTATTAAACTAAATCATGTCCTAATTATATTTGATAAGTGTAATTCGACCAAAAACAACCATAGGAATAAATTATGATCCATTAGGTTCACATGGATTAGATTAGGACGTTTATTATTATTTAATTCAAAGAAGAGTTAATAGTGTCAAATTAAATTTTTAATAACTAAACCATTTTAAATATAAGTTTACACATAAGATAAATTCGACTATAAATATTCATTAGAAATATAAAATGTTTTACTACATAATGGTATTTTATTTATATTTATTACACATTAAATAATGTAATTTATTTATGACACAATGATGATACAGTAATTACCTAATTAATGAAATTTTAAAATAATTGATATTATAAATATCCAAATAAATGTAATTTAAAACCTTTTATTAATTACACTAATTTTATAGGTTAATATGACATGTTATTTTTTGTTATATTAATTTTTTCGGAGTTATAATGCTGTTATGAATTTAGAAAAAACAAAATTCCAAATAATGTCAAAATTGACATAAAAGAGTTTTTAAAATAAATATTATATTATTAATTGATATTCTATTCTTAAAAATATAAGGTATCGAAAAAATACTTCTATAATGATATTTGTATCATTAATGAACCACTTGGGTTTCTCTTGTAGGTATATAGTATGTTTACAAACCATATAATATAAAAAAAATAGACATGGTAAATGTCAAACTATTTCACTAAGAGTTAAATATAAACGATAAGGTTAATATAGTCACCCAAAACTATCTAAAACTTATCTGTTGAGAGTTTTTCAACCCGTACCCACCTTATACTTTTAATAATTCATTTTGTATCCATTGGGAACCCAAAATGATTTTATTATAAAATAGTATTTCAATCTTTTCCTAAGGTGCCCCTCACCCCTCTCATAATAGTGAACTTCCCCTTCTCTCAAATTCACACCTTCAATGACATTTGTCTCGGCCAAACCCTACCCAAATACTCTCTAAACTATCCTCCCTTATTCCTGGAGTCCTTCCATTGGTCAGAAATCCAACTTTATGAGCCATTTTGATAAAATCAAAAGGAAGAACCTGGAGAAGAGGTAAATATTTCACCACCTCTTTCAAGTTCCATTCTTCATCCACTTTCTCATTCATTGTTTTTTTACATTATAAAATAATAAATCCAGTATATTCTATATAATGTGATGTTATTATAAATAAGGTACAACCATATTTATTATTCTATCCATCCTTTAAATGACTTGTCACCATACGTGCGTACGTAAGGCTTATCGTCTCCACATCGTGGTGTAATTGTTATTCAATACAATATTATTTTGATGGGTATAATAATGATGTATAACTGATGTAAATAATAAATATTACATGATAATGATTCTGTATATATGATATACCATCCAATTATATATTATTTTAATGTCAAAAGAATGATATTGTTAATCGTGCGTACGTACGGTTTACTGTCTCTATGAACGTGATGAGATTCATTCCTCATCCTATCCATTCAAGAATAATTTTTATAATATGATTAAAAATAATTCTTAAATACTTAATTTCATTCTGAATATGAATAAGATACATCCTATTAAAAAAACATTACTTATGTAACAAATCATATAAAAGAAAATGAATCATTTAAAACCCAGAACGACGATAATACTAAAATATCAATATTAGACGATCATATACGATATCATATTAATGTATATGATTATTTTATAATTTAATAACAATGATTTAACCATTATATCTGATGTTAATTTACCCTCGACCAAGGAAAATTACAAGTTAAGGTTTAATATTACAATCACTTCATTATCCAAGATTTTTTATATGTAATTATCTACTGGGACCTCTTTATCATCCACATCCATGTTTCATAAAAATGTATTTCAAAACATTATTACTATTTTATATACTATAGTTTAAAGTAATTTATACCATTGTTATCCTTTTATATGTTGTTTATAAAGTAATCTTTCCATCGTTTTCCAAACAAGTTCCTTTATAACCTTTTTGACAAAATTAAGGTAAGGATGTATTTTTTTAACTTATACGACGAGTGCGGCTATTTTCTGCTATTATGACATCGTCAAAGATTACCTTACAAGTTTATAAGAATAATTTCAAATATAAATTTCTTCTTTTATAATTATGTTACTTTTAAATGATTTAAAAATCGAAAGAGATATTTCTCTATAAAGGTTTTTATTTCATCTATGTCAACATCCTTTGATGGATTTTATCTTTGTTTGAAGTTGATTTGTTATGATACAAAACATTCATATTGTATTGATGGTTTTGTGATATGTTTGACTATGTATGTGTTATTTCATACAATTCATGTTTTATGGATAAATTATTGACATTTTGTATGCCACTTATAATAATAATGTTTATGTTATGTTTAAACATTTTCATATGAAGAATGCATTAGACTTAGTAAGTGACGGGTGGATCCCGCTATAGTTCCTCGATGCATCGGTAGGTCTCATCGGGTGGATCCCATCCCCTCTTTCAAGTTCCTTTCTTCTTCCAATTCCTCTTTTTTGTTGTTTCCATTATAAAATAATAACTCCAGTATATTCTATATACATTGATGTTATTGTAAATAATGTTCAACCATATTCCTTATTCTATCCATCCATTTAATGACATGTCACCATACATGCGTACGAACAACTTATTGTCTCCACATCGTGGTGTAATGGTTATTCAATACATTATTATTTGAATGGGTATAATAATGATGTATAATTGATGAAAATAAAAAATATAACCTTATAATGATTCTGTATATATTTTATATCATCCAATTATATATTATTTTAATATCAAAAGAGTGATATTGTCGCTCCTGTGTACGTACGGATTACCGTCTCCACGAACACGATGAGATTCGTTCCCCATTCTATCCATTCAAGACTAATTTTCATTAGATAATTAAAAATAATGTTTAAAGAATTAAAATAATTCTGAATATGAATAATATACATCCTATCCGTAACAAACATTACTTATGTAACAAATCATACAACGGAAAATGAATCAATTAAAACCCAAAATGATGATAATACTAAAATATCAATATTAGAAGATCATATATGATGTCATATTAACGTATATGGTTATTTTATAATTTAATAACAATGAATTCACCATTATACTGAATTTTAACGTACCGTCGACCATGGAAAAGTACAAGGTAAGGGTTAATTTCACAATCTCTTCATTATCTGAGGTCATTTATATGTAATTATCTAATGGGACCTCTTTATCATCAACATCCATGTTTCTTAAAAATGTATTTCTACATGTTCTTACTATTTTGTAGACTATGGGTTAAAATTATTTATACCCTAGTTTGAATTTTTTGAATATTTTAATAAAATAATCTTTCCATTTTTTTCTAAACAAGGTCCTTTGTATCCTTTTCGACAAAATTAAGGTAAGGATGTCTTTTTTATCTTATACAGCGGGTGTGGCTATTTTTGGCCGTTACGAAATCTTGGAAGCTTCACTTACAAGCTTATAAGATTATTTTCAAATATAATTTTTTTATTTTAAAATTATGCAACTTTTAAATGATTTCAAAATAGAAATTTATATTTCACTAAAAAGGTTTTGATTTCATCTATGTCAACATCCTTTGATGGATTTCATGTTTATTTGAAGTTGATTTATTATGATTCAAAACATCCATATTGTATTGATGGTTTTTTGATATGTTGGACTGTGGATGTGTTATTTCATACCAATCATGGTTTATGGATAATGTATTGATATTTTGTATGCCATTTTTAATACAAATATGTATGTTATGTTTATACATTTTCATATGAGGAATGAATTGGACTTAGTAAGTGACAGGTGGATCCCGCTATAGTTCCTTGATTCATTGATAGGTATCATGAGACAAACTAGTGTCTCTGAACAAGGCCTTGACAAAATTTATTTGGTAGTCTTGGCACAAGGCCTTGACTATGTGGCTGTGAAATTTTGGAATTAAGAATTCCATCATTATGAATGTGGCTATTGATATAGCATGTGATTATTTGACTAGTATAATATCCATGTGAGTAAGTAAATGTAATTATTTTGATTTATATTTTCCATATTAGGATGTAGTTTATGTTGAAAAGGTAATTTTTATTTTTATACATTGACATATATGTTTATTCTTACTTATGAAAGTTTCCACAATATTAGTATTCTTACTGAATATCTGAGCTCACCCCTTTCTTTGTTTTATTTTTCCCAGAATGAGAAGAAGTATATTATGACTATCTTACAGGGATATTCTATGGGATCTCAATGTTGTCTATGGAAAAAAATTTGTTGTAGTTATCCATTTTATGATGTAATTTAAACCTTATTAAATTATCTAGTGTTTCCAAGGCTACTAAACTAATCGGTCTTTCAAGACTTTTTCTTCTGTGATCATTCCCAGGATACATAATAATGCACCAACTCTAGGCTTATGGGGTTAGGGCATGACATCTATAAAGCTTATTTCCCCACATTGAACATAAAGAAACACTCATCTTATTTTCACCAATTTTTTTTGAGATTTTCCCTTGAACTCCATCATTCATTTATTGTTGAAACCATGATATTGATATATAATAAAAAATTCCATTTTTACCTTGATATAACAATGTAAAATCTATTAATATATATTAATTTCGCTTATATCTAACACCCTTCAAAGAATTGGTTTTAAGACACTCAAGAATCGATCAACTTTACATTCAGGTTGGCTGATAAAGCCAAAAACATACCTGGAAAGTCTTGTAACTTTTCCTCGTATGTACCATTGGATTCATCGTCCTTTTTCTTAAGCTCTAGTAACTATTTTTGCATCTATGTTAGAGGAATATGAGGAAACTATTTAGAGAAAAATTATTTGTTGAACTCATCGCATTCTATAGATTCAATTTGATCATGTTGCCTCTTATTCATGATTATATTATCCCACTAGTCTGCTTCACCTTCTAAATAATAAATAGAAAAATAACTTTTTCATGTTCCAAACAATGAAGGGTATAAAATATCTTTCAACGGTAACTATCCATTATTCAACAAAAAGTATATTAGAATAACCACTAAAAGAAGGTTGATGTTTCCTCCTAAAGTACTCAAGAGAATGTTGTTCCCTTCTCTAATCATTTATCAGTCTATAATGATTTATAAGTTATATAAGTATATAGATAATATTTTTCATTCCTACTCGCATAACATCTTGTTTTTAAAGAGTAAAACCATTTAAATTACAATTGAATTGATCATTAACATGGTTCCTTTGGGTTAAATCCATTTTTAAAATCTCAAAAAGAATAGTGTTTGATGATATAATTATACTAGGAAACCATCATATTCACAGATAAGCACATTAAATCGCTAATATATTTGGTTTAATCCAATGTTAACAATGATGAATACGAATATTCAAGGATTGTACCCTATAGTTATTCTTATCCTTATAGACATCCCTAAACATAACTTAGAAATATTTGTAGGGATATAACTAAATATTTTGCATCCTAGTTTCCAAATGATTAATAAACCTTCACATTGATACCAACTTTAAATATCTTATACATGATGTACATGGACATTGCATTAAATTTAATGAATACACAATACATGACATAAACAGATTACCAAATACCGTATTAGTTTAGTGTCTTTAAAAACTGGGAAATATAAACAAATTGTTTATAAAACATCTACATCATCTGATGTGTTTCCCTTCATAACTTGAACCCCCTTTAGACATATCTTATATAATACCCTTCTTCATATCAAGGGGAAAAGAAACATAGAAATCGGTGATTTGAAATGCTCGGTAAGGGTAAACATGGAAAATATAAAATAAAACATAAATATAATAATGTAAAAACACGAACATAACTTTTGAAAATCATACCATGTATAAGAAATATAAAAATCTTATGTCATGAAATAAATCATGGTAGTTCATAAGGAATAAATCATAATGATATAAGTGACATGAGATAATATAATTGGCATAAAACATGGAATGGTGAAAGAACATAAACATATAAAATCATTTATATATTTTCCAAGGCTAATTTCAAGACCATCATAGTGGAAAAATTCAATTACTTAACTCGGTTTACTTTTCATTCCATCCATGTGTTACTAAACTGGATTTACGTGCCATTACATCCCTGTATTACTGAACTAGATTTACATGTTGTTCCAGCCCTGTATTATTGAACTTGATTTAATTTCTATTCTAATCATATCTATATCATGAGATATAAATATTTACTCAAATAATTGAATGATGATATAGGTCACACCCATATCATAATTAAATCATTATTACGTTTCCCACAAAAAATAAATCAAATCAAAACTTATGGAATAAAATGGGGTTATTTTATTTTTATTCCACCATAACATAATCCATGTAAAACGAATGGATTTCATAAATAGGATTCCATTATAAACATAATCAAACCATAGGCACAATAAGGATATTGTACTTGAAACAAGACCCTATTAAATAATTCCATCTTGGATGGAAAATAATTTTGATATAACACTTGAAATTAAATCTAGGGGAAAATATCCCTCTTCCTTCAAAAACATTTTATTTTCTCAAAATACAACACAATTTTAATATAAAAATATTTCTTTTAAAATAACATAGGAATTTTATAAAGTTATATTCATGGAAATATATTGTTAAGAAAATATAAAAAAATTTCATTTTATGTAAGTTAAATCAAAGAATTTATATCATACTTTTATTAGATAAGTCAAAAAGTACCTCTTATCAAAAAATGAATAAATATTCCTTTCATATAATTTAATAAAAATTAACCTATGTGTAAACATGACTTTAAACAATTGTAAAATAATAGAAATAATATTACGTATTTGGTAAACAATGACATGAATGATAAATATTCCACAATTAATACTTACGAATCAAAAATCATATATATAAATGATATTGAAAAATTATCCCTTTAAAAATTATAATCATTAAAATCATATGCATCATAAAATAATGAAAATTATATAAATATCATAATCATAATAATAAGAATCATAAAAACATTAATGTGTAGCATAAACACAACTAAAAAGTAATAGGTGGTGTATAAGGCATATGTCCCACATAAATAAATGCTAGACAAAATAATTTCTAATCTTAGGTATTATATCTTTTGTATGCATCTAAATCTCTAGTATAATTATTTAAATTATGTAATTGACTTATAATGGATTCACAGTTTTCATGTATGATGATATTATCAGATTTGTGTTACTAACATTATTACATGTCCATCGGGTATTGACTTCATTATTTTTTACGCATGTTTTTTCAGATAACTTCCTCTTCTTTTTTCATAGTTATATCATTAGAAAATATTTTTAGTATAATATATATAATATTTATTCATTATTTTTATTTATATAATCATTATTTAATAAATATTATGTTGAAGGAATTGCACCGTATCGTGGATACGGTAGGTCGTACATACGTTGAAGCGACGATACCATTCCCATAATTGTGAAAAGGTATAGAAGTGGATGTTATTTTTCTCCAAAATATATATCATGTTATAATAATAATATATAAATATTATTTCCATCATTATATCCATACAAGTATGGTTGTGTTGAAAAATAGGTTACACCATAGTGTGGAGATGGTAGGTCATATGTACGCATGCATGGTGATTTTATTTTTTGTTCGATAGATAAAAGGTGGAATATGGCGGTTCCATATCCATAATAAAATATCAACATTTAATTAATAATGTATTTATTACTTTATAATGGAAAAACTCATGAAGAGAAAGTATAAGAAGAAATATTTTTGAATTAATCGCTATAGGAGATTACCAATTATTCGATGTTCTCCCTTTAAATATCCTCTTAATGGAACTAGAGTTAGCCTTTTGAAAAGACCAGAACATCTAAAATGTAACTAGATATATTGAGAAGGATAACGAATTGGGTATGTCAGAGCATGAAGGCTCAATGTGATGTGAAGAGTTGATCTAGGAGGTTACCTTTTATAATCGAGGTGATGAGATATTTTTGAATCTCCAAAAGTATTAATTAGAAATAAAATAAAACCACATCTAAAAACCTCCCAAATGTTCTAATTTATAAGTTTCTATGAGATGAGGTTGTAATATAATTATCCTATAAATTTTAGATAGGTTTCTCTATCCATTTAAACATTATTAATAAAATTTATCACATAGTTATTCTACTACATTTTAACTACGTTAACATAAATTTCAATAATAAAATGGTGTAATATTTACTAATTTTATAACAATTAAATCATAAAAAAAATAATTTAGAATATTTTAGACCATATAATATTTAGTCTAAATTTTTAACAAACAATTATTATTTTTAAATAATTTAATAAAACATTATTTTGACAAAACAATAATAGAAACAATATTGAAAATATTCAATTCATGGATTTTTAAAAACATCAAGATAAAGTGTTATCCTTGAAAAAAATTATATCCCTATGGGGTCAAGTTAAAATATAAAATTAATTTTATATATTAATTATCCAAAATTATATTTTTTTAATATTTTAAATAATATTATTTTGATATTTCCATTAATAAAATAATTTCAACATTAGTTTTGTGTATTTATTTAATGCACCAATATTTGAATAAAAATTAAAAATAAAATACAGTGATGAATATAAGTATACTAGGTTTCATTAGAATACTTTTATTCAAATATACCTTATGTTAAATCATTCATTAAAAATGTTGTACTTATTAAAACATGAATGTGAATGCTTTAACATCACTTTATATAAAATATTATAAGTTCTATAAAATCGACCCATGGATGGTTATGGTTAATATATAATCTACCAATTATATTTTGTCAAGTTTTTTGGCCTTTCAATGGTTATTATAACTTTATTTAAGATTATTTTATTTATTTTTCGTCAATTAAATAAATTCAACATCATAATTTTATAATCATTTTAGATAATTATAAAATTTATAAAAAATTTAAGTAAATTACCCTGATGTATATAATTTCCATTGATTTCTGTAAACTTGTAATTATCAAATTGATCTCAAATTTATCAATATATTAAAAAAATTCTATTTATAAGAAATAGGAGAGTGAAATTTTTTTATATTCATTTATTTTAAATATATGTATATATATATTATTTTCATGGAAAAGAGTCCAATAAATTAGACAATTAATATCTTTAGATTTTAAGGGCTGACTTATATTCATCTAATATGATTTTTCTAGTTTTAGTATAAATTTATTGTACATATCATATTATTTGTTACACTAATTTACCTGATTTATTTTAATCATGGTAAATAAAAATTACCAAATTTACAATTCATAAAATCCAAAAAAATTAAAAGACGCCTACTTACATATTTTATACCAACTAATTACAAATTTTAAATCCATTTTTTAAAATTTGAAACACATAAGTTTGAGTAATTAATTTAAAATTAATCTTGTTGTCAGAATGAAAAAATGGGCTTTAAAAGTTAAAACATTACAAAAGATTGAAATGTTTTACATCAAAATTCAATGTAAAATTAATTACAATGAGGTAAATAATATTCAATGATAAAAATATATTCTATTTATACCATAAAACCATTCTATTATATAATTTATCCATATGAATTATTTTTATGAAAAAAGTGATTTTCAATTAAAATTTAGGGTATTTTTACTATTCATCAAAACATGATGGTTATCAGAAAAATATAAAAAATTAATCCAAAGTAAATTTTTATATCATATTAAAAATAAAATGTTTATTTGGTTAAATATAATATATAATAGTTTCAAAAACTATATTTAATGTGTATTCACCTTCAAAAGGTGGCAAAATGCATTTTTTTAAAAATACTACTTTTTTCGGAAAAAAATTGAATTTGTGCTAATACCATGTCTATAAAACATATAATTTGAATTTTAAATATTAGATTGAATATATTAAATATATATTTAATTAATAAAATACATTTAGATTTATTATATTATATTATCCACTGCATTAAACTCAGTCTTGCATGGAATGAATTCTTTCAAAAGGACATGAAATTTTGTGCAACAGAAGCCAAGCATAGTGTTGTGTATACTACAAGATAATTAGGGGTTTTATAACTCAATATTATCCTGGAGTATAATAAAACCCAATAAATAAATTAAACTAAAATAAGATATATATATATATATATATCATAAAAATATATGGGTGGTATAGGAATGGATGGATCGTGATTGTTCGAATGTCAGATGGATTTGAGAAGGAAATAGAAACCCAATATATTTTCATTAATTCATTAAATAAAAGTTCACTTAATGTTTCCAAATATCTTCCTGGGGGATGGATATTTTTTAGTAGACTATGATGAAATGAAAATAATAGAAAACTACACTTCAAAAACCATATAGTGTATCCTAACCATTGAATGAAAGGAGTATACACAAGGGACCTGACAAAGATCATTCAAATAATTCCAAATAGGGTCACCGAGTTTGATAATGAGAACATAATGTAGGTCCCAAATGGGAGGGAGGTTCATGAGGATGTTTGTACCCTCAACCTAGAATGTGTACCTAGATCAGATTGATTTCTAAGTTCCTTAAACAGGAGCTATGGGGAGGTTCTAAATAAACATATGATCTTGGTAGTGAATTATTTATTCATTAGAGGAAATATCCTGTGGAATTATTTTTTCACAAAGATTTTTATGGTTCAAAAGATGAAATACACATTATATTTCAATCATTACAAACCAACATTTCTATGTAATGTATAATATAAAGTGCATAATTCATAATTAACAAGAGAAAAAAGTCTTATCATCATAGATGGATCTCTGAAACATAGCACATGGCCATCAATGGTTGAAAAATTCAAGGAACCATCTCTTTATCCTATGATGTGGTCAGTGATATTAATCCAAAAATCTTTGGGTACAATATATCTTGTAATATGGATATGAAAAAATAATATGAAAGTATTGATTGAACTTCATCATAATGAATATTTATTATACGGGATTATCTTCATAGTTAATTAATATCTTGTTTCATTGTTTTAGATCCTCATGTATATCAACAACATTCATGGAAAAATAGTATGGATTCTTCAAGGTAATCTGGGTCCAAAGATAAGGTGACCTTCTCTCTCCAACCTTGTTCATATGAGCCCAGGATGTACTCGGTAGACCCATTAATCATTGGATAGACTTGGGTAAATTTCCCCTTATCATAATAGACATTTGTTTGGTGACATTTATCACTTGATATTTTTATATGAAACAATTAAATTTACAAATGGTAGAATAAGATTTATATAGGGGATCAATGATTCCTTGGAGAAATATGGTAAATGAATCAAGAAACAGATGAACTGATACAAGAGAAAATTCTTTATATAATGTAATATTTTAGACAGCCAAGTCATATCATTGGAGAGGAGCCTAGATATTCATAGGGGGAATTTGAAGTGGATTATTTGGCTACACCAATTTCACTGAATAATTTCTCATTCATCACTTTTACAAGGTTTTTTAATGGTCTTGGGATGGATTCTAAACTGGAAAAAACCATTCATTTAGTTTTGAGTTATAATAACATTCGTAAATAATGTCTTATATTCAATTCCCATGAATATACTCTCTACCATAAAAGTGCAGAGAATGTTCATATCAAACATGAAGAGTATTATGGTGTCATTCCTTTAGAATTATATATGTATGGGAATCACCAATGGGCTTTGTGGGATCGATTGGCCATAGCCAAGGCTAGGGGTATTAATATCACAAGCATCGCTGGGACAATACAAGGCTTGCATGGTAAGCTGCATTTGGAGGCTATTGAGGGGACTTCATTTTGTGGTAATCACATGGAAAATAAGTATGGAATCAACATTGACATAGAAATACTCAACCCTTATATTATTAGGACCATGATTTATACATATATCCCGCTTCTTCAGCAACATACTCCTTGGATTATAGATATAGGGGTCATAAATTTCTGGAGTAAAAATTAGAATGAGCTATGTTTTAGTTTCTAGTATTCCCTAAAAAGGGTATTACGTTTAAATTGGTTGGTAAGATCCTACCATTCATCCAAGAAATTATTAATGAATATCATAAGGACATCTTAGAAAACAATGTGGGAAACTATGATATGGATAATTGTATATTCACGGGCTCTTATTATTGATCATTCTCTATAAAGGAGTTGAACATATTAAAGACTGCCTCTAATGATCATTATGTCTATGGTGAGTTAATCTGGAGTAATGTTTCACCACCACATTCAATTTTCTTGTTTGGAAAATAAGGAATAATGACCTTCCCATTGAGGATAATATTAAATTCATGGAATATAATTTGGCCTCTAGATGTCTACATTGTGAGGTACCAAAATTCAAAATTTCAAGACACCTATTTTTTTACAGTGACAGAAAAATAGGTTTGGAAATTTTTTGGTTAATTCATAGGTCTCTCCTCTCAATAGATATTGAGTCACTCAATACTTATCTTTTGGTCTTAGGGTACAGTAAAATCAGGACTAAAGTTCTATGTAAGGGATATAATACTCATTGTGGGATGTTGGAGTATCTGAAACCCATGTAATTAAGCAAGGCACAAAGACTTCTTGGGTACAAGCCTAAGAATTATTCTCAAATTTAAAAATCACACTTCTTGAACTCATCAATCTGAAAAATTATTGGGAAACTTATTATTGTATTAGGATTATACAGACACCAAATCCAAACCCCGATATGAGAATCATAAAAGAGTGTGGGAATTGGGTTTATTGGCACCCCCACTAGCTACATGTGAAGCTGAACACCAATGGGTCTTGCTACTTGGGGGTTCTATGGGGTTGGGGGAGTGATTCTAGATCCTCAGGGATTTTTCAAAATTTCATTCTCTACACATCTTGGAATAATAAACTCTCTCTAAGAAGAAATGAACGTGCTATTGAAGGGTCTCCATTTATGTAATTAAAGAAATATTAATCTAGGAAATGGGTTCCATAATTGTTTTCAACTCACATCAAAGTAATGTTAACTCCCCTTGGTCCATTGCTTACACAATCATAAAAATGAATGTATTTTATGAGATGGAACATATATATATTTCATACATGGAAAGAAGGGAATGATGTTGATAATTTCCCATCATCCAAGGTAACTAATAGTGAGTGGATTTCTTGATTCATGGGTATTTTTACCCTCCCCGTGAAAAGGAGAATATATTAAGTGATAATTCCCTTGGGATTCACTATTATATACCCCATGATGTCATATTGGACCCCCCCCCCCACACATATACACACCTAGTGGAAGAAGTTACAAGTGTTACATTAAAAATATAAGTAATAAAATTAATAGTTTTTAAGTAATTGTGCTTCCAAATAAAAAAATAGGCACAACCATTATTTTATATTAATGATTATATTAATATAGAACCTAGATAAAACATTTTATACCATGGAAACATTCTAGATTCACATTTATATTTTTAAAACTCTCATGATTATTCAAAATAATTCTTTGACGAGGAATCCCTTGGTTAAGGAGGAACTATGTTTAATATACTTAGAAAGAATTTTTATATGAATAAAATAATTGGAAATGGAAGTGAGTGTGTTAAAAGAAAGAGGATATTGAGTCATTACAATAATTAAATATTATTTTCACAATTAGAATATAAGAGTGTTGAATATTCTCTGAAACATGAGTATTTGATAGTAGTGATGAAAGATGATATGAATCACATTGAGGAAAAATACCCTTGGTATTTGGTTTCACATACCAATGAAAGGAATATGATAATGATGGAGTGTGTTTTCTAGAATAAACTCAATTTTTTAGGAGAAGTACCATGGAAAAACTATCATATTGTTTTCAAGGGATTCTCTCCAATTAGGGGTATTGATTTTGAGTATACCTTTTCTCTTAGTATAAACTCATAAAAATAAATATATTTCCTGTGGTTTATGCATAATAGAATTTTAAAATTTTTCAAATGGATTTGAAGTCATAATTTTGTAATTTTGAATGAATGTAAGAGTTATATATTTAATAACTAGAAGGATATATCCTTGAAAGTGTTGCTTCCTGAGTTTATAAGCATAATAAGTCTTTATATGGGCCTAAAAATCCACCTAATAATAGTATTGGAATTTATGTAGAAACTAAGTAGCTTGAAATTCAATAAACTCAAAGTTAATTAGAATAATTATATAATAGCGATGACACAAATTCACTCATTATGTTTTTCTATCTCAATGACATGATTTTTATTAGAGATAATGTGGAAAATTTTAAGGACATTTCTTCCCAAATAAATAGAAATATCTAAATTTATATAATGAGTGAAATAAAATTATTATTGGGTTTTTAATTCAAAAATAGATATGTTTATATCTTTCTCTCATAAGATAATTATTCTCATGGGTTATTGATGAAATTTGGTATTAAAATGTCATAGGTGGTTTATACCCAAATAGAACATGGGACTAAGTTTTCCATTGATTAAAATGGAAATAGGTCATTTGGAATTGAGTTATGAATGATTATTGGTTACCTGGTCTATTTTGAAAATTTATAGATTGTAAATAATTTTTATGGTTACCTTATGTGAGTGATTTCAAATAAATACGGATTAGTTTGATCATGTCTTGTAGAAATGAAATGCATCTCCCCCTACATTAAAGGGACTCTCAATTAGGGATTTTCAATGATAAATGGGCGTATTTTCATCTTTCTAGATAAACTAATGTAGATTGGGTGGGATAAATTGGTGACCAAAAGCCGACTCCTATAGCTTCTTTATTTTTTGTATAAGGTGTATTTCATATGACTGTAATAAGTAAAATTGCATCACTCTTAACTAAATAGAAACTAAGTATGTTTTAGATTCTCAAGATAAAATATATAATATTTGGATAAATTTATGGCTCTAAGGCTCGAGGGTGGATTTGTAACACCCATTAGTTATTGGGCATGACAAAAAAATTGTGGTAATAATTTTAATGAAACTGGTGAAAAAATAATGGTTGAATCATTATGATAGTATGTACCACTTCTTCAATTAGAAGTTGGAGTTTGGTGAGATTTTTTTAGAGTATGTAATAATTAATAAATAAGTCATGTATATATTATTCAAGTACCCATAAAATTATTCCTTTTAGAACTTGAGATTTTTTTGGGTGAAATTGTATATCCAAACCAGCATAGTTTATCCTTTTTATTTTCCCATTTTCATTTATTTTAGATTATCAAAAATAATGGGGAATAAGTGAGAAGTTATTCTTAAAAAGGGGGTGAGAATCATTTTCTATTGACATTATAGGGAGCTATGAAAAATAATATTTCTATAATGGGGGAGACATTGGGATTTTGATTATAAATATTGGTGAAGATATAATTTTTAATCCATGTGTTTTGAAAAAAATTAAAAGGTAGATATTTAAGTATCCTTGAGAATATTGATAAACCATAAGATATTGAGGAATTTATTGTGTGAATGATTCCCTAATAGATTGAAATTATAATGAGTGATATAGTGATTTAATATTGATAAAGATATGTTGTTTGTAATATTTTTTTAAACTAAGGTGGTGAGTTATCTTGTAAGCACTATTCTATCCTATTTTGTGATTTCTAAATAATATTAATATTAAATACATGTTATAAATTATTTATTGAAGCAATTTTTTCATGAGTTTTAAGTGATTTAATTTTTTATTTATTGAAAACATGGGAAAGGATGAGTTGGAGGCTCATTATAGTTTAGTGGAGTCGTAATGTAATGATTTTACACAAAAATAAAGCACATTAAAACATGTAGAGTACTGATCAAACTGAAACTGGTTGGTGAAGAAGTTTATTATTACTCTCACGATGATACCTCATTTAATAATAGGGGTTTTAACCATAAATCATTTACCTGAGGATGTCATAGGATTTTGGTTATTCCATGAATCATTTACCCAAAATATTTAGTGTTTTTCTATTTATAAGACAAATATAGTCACACAATATGGAATTAGATCACACTGTAAAGGATAAATTCCCACAAGAATTAGAAAATCATAAAAATATAGTGCATTAATATATTTTAGAATTAAATGGAAATTTTCTTCAATACACTAGTATAGGATCAAAATTAGGTCAAATCATATAAAATATTTGTGTATTTTATGTTATATATATTTTATATATAACTGTCACCCCACAAGCTAAGAAGTCACAGTGAAACACATGTATTGACATTAAATATAAGTGTATATTGAATTGATTGTAGAGTAATATATTATGATTGTAAATAGAGAGGAATGTCTAAGAGAACTAGCTAACTATTCTAGGAGTATTTTGACTAGAACAATGTAGAAGAAATAGGATACACACATGATCCAAATTATCGAGGCATTTGATATTGAGGGAAGTGAAGATCATATGACTTATTAATGATTGTAACTATTTTTTATACTATATATTCAAGGGATATCATTATAAAAAATTTCTTGTTCTTGTTGATAAAAAATAGGAACATGTGTAGTGGGATTATATTCATTTATCACTATGAATTATCCACTTAATAATTAGAGTCAGTGAACCATGTATTGTCCCATGTGTGAGGACTATTATTTATCACACAAACTCTAATAACCTTACCATCACCATTGACATCCAATTACATTAATAAAAAATGAGATTAATATGGATTCAGAGTTTCCATTCATGGTATCCTTTTATTCACTCCCCTCTCAGTGGTGATATACTCTCTAATATACCATTCACATATAGTCTTGATATAGACATGGCAATAATTACATAATCACAATTTTAAAGGATCTAGTGGTTTATTATAAATTAAAACATGAATGACTTCAATGAAAGATTGAAAACTGTCATAGATATATTTATAATTATTGAGAAGGATATTGGAAGTCCATGATGATGTTCTGTGATGATGTTAAATAAAAGAAAGGAAAAACTGTTTTGGGAAAAATAAGAAGAATTTGGGTTATGGAGTGTCTACATCTACTTTAAATTGAATTAAGTATATTTTAAGGAAGGTATTTGGTTTCAGTATAGGAAAATGGGATATGGTGGATGAATTTTTCATAATGCAGGAAGGCGTGAAAGAAGCATTGTATAGAGTTCATGATTTGAATTTATATTATATAATTCAATTATTCTATTTTAAAAGTTATCTGATATTTTTTGTACACTATAAAAGTGTTTTAAATATGTATAAGAGTTAAAATATGAGTAAATTTTATGGTATAGCTTAAAATATGAATTTATATGATTTAGATATGGCATACTAAATAAAAGAGCTGGTTGTAATAGATTATGTTAACGCTCTATTATATCATAATAAATTTTGTTCTTTTTCATCTTGTTTTCCAATTTTGTGATAAGAATAATGGTCATAAACAAAGATTTATTATAAAAAATTTATATAATTATTTTTTATATATATTTTTATTATATATCAAATTATATAGAATTATTTAAAATAAGATAATAATTAAAAAAATATCCAGAATAAAAAATATTATCCAAGATTTTTGTCATAATATGAGGGAAAGTGTTTTCACCACATAACAATGAAATATTTTAAGGAATAAAAATATCACATTATAATATTTATTAAAACTCATAAAATAACTTATAAAATCGTTATAAAATTATGTATTTGTTAAATATTATCACTCTAGGAAATAACTGTTATTTCTTAATATAAATTATTTTTTTATCGTTACATAATATTATGGAGTGAGTATAGTTTATAAGAGGCTATTAAGGGTATATTTGAACTCAGAGAATTTAAATGTATAAAAAATAATATATTATACCTATTAAATTCAAAGTGAAATTCACCAAATATCCTAAAATCATTTCATAGGTGTTGGTAAAGAAAGAAAATGTAAAGCGTTTCATTTTGTTAAGAATATAATCTTAAAAAAGTATATGGAATTGTTCCAAGATAATGATGATAATAAACACAGAAATAGTTCTATATAGGTAACAAAAGTTAATAGTATAATAAAAAAATTTCTTGATATAAAGGAGATATAATACAATGTTTAAATTGTTTAAAATTATGTATATGATATCTAATTCTCAGCATTATTCAAATTGACATTATTAATATATGTTACTCACTAAAATATTTTAATTGGAGGGTTTTATTAGATAGCCATATAGGTATGTGCAAGGAATTAAATTGATATTTTTTGACATTAATAAAAACCAATAACTAAAATAATCATAATCCCTCTCTGGTGTTCTATCATATGGAATATTATTAGACCAGAGCCTATGTATATTTTTTTAGTATTATTAAGAATGATTAATAATATAAAATGTATCATGATATACAGAAACATGTATCAATTTTTTTGTTGTTTTTCATTAGAAAAATATATTTTTTTCTAACCAATGTCATCAAGGAGTTATATGATCTGTGATGACATTTTAAGACAAGAGTGAGAAGGAATTTATATATAGATAAAAAATATAGTCATGATAAATTAATTGATTTTTTTATGATAGAGAACCCTCCAAATATACCACATGGAGTGTCACACACTATTAATTTTTCATGATATATTAAAATTTAATCCCTTCAACTAAGGTAATAAAGATACAAATCATGAGAAACTTTATGATTTGATACCATTCTTAATCTATTTTTGCGGTTGAGCTAGTTAGGGGTGATTGAGTATGATGTAAATCCTATCATCTATTGAGGCATAACCGTGATAGAATTTTTCTTATCATATGATGTGTATGATCTTATAGACTTTGGTTGAGATGGACTAAGGAAGTGAATAACCATACCTAGACAAGTTTCATGTGATGTTCTTATCTATTTGGATGTGAGCAAGGTGATGTGCTCATATTATTGGGTGAATGGCATCAGATGTGTTTATCTCTATAGTTATTTTACACTCAAATAATCTAGAATGTATATGTAGGCTATATGGTATTGACATGATTAATGTCCCAAAGTAATTTGATTATATAGATAATTGGATTTTATTATTTTTGAGTACATAAATATGATATAGTTGGTTTGAATAGTTATATAGATTCATATGTTTAATATAGATCATATCAAATAAATTTATAGATTATGTAGTATAGTCATGTTGTTATAGTCATCACTTAGATTACATAAATGGGTTAGCAAATTCATAATTTTTTCATTTTTATAAAGGAATATGGGGATAATTTTTTGTATGAATAGGGATTAATTTTTGTTATAATGTGTTTGTAAAAAAAATTTAGAGCTACCCAAAAGATTTTTTGAGGATATAAAAATAAATCTTCAGACATATTTCCATATGTTATTAATTTTGTTGTGACATGTGGTGAAAATAAATTACAACTTTTACAAATAGAGCTGTGGAAGATACGCAAAAGTAGTATTTGATATTGTTTCATAAGTGGATTTATATAATGTGACATAAAGTTTAATTACACTAAATACAGGAGGAATTAGTGAAAGTAGGATATTATTATAAATTTTCTATGAAGTAAATACCATATTATAATTTTTTGAACTATTTTGCGGTTTTTTCAGATATACCATTATGTGGTGATTTTCATCACATTATTGTATAGTACATTAAACATTAAAACTATTCAATAATTCATGGCCTGATCATCTTCCATTTCTAGTATGGTTTCATAGGTTTTACCCCCTATAACATAATTCTTAATAAACATTAATTCTATGAATATTTAGACAAAATGAAATTAATTATTAGTGGCATGGTTAAACAACTGTGATAGTGGGTTTGAAATTCATTATTGAGCATAAAATCGACCAATAAACCAAAATCAATCCTTGTAATCCCTCCTAAACATCTCATTTAATATTTGATATTTCCTTATCATAGATTTGTAGGATTCATTATAGATTTTTTTGAATTATTAGTTTTTCTTAATAGTTGATCATTAGATCAAAGCTAATTATTTTCATATTTTTTGTTTCCTTTGATCTAAAAATTTCATCATATTGGTAATATGTTCATAGGATTTCAGATCTAAGAAAACGTTAATATTTGAAATTGTTTTTTGGATATATATTTATAATATTGATATATTTATTTCATTGATAATTATTTGTGAGAATGTGGGTATCCAAGTTGAAAATATACGGATTGTTTTATCAATGTTAGAATTTTTATCTACCATTATCGATCAATCTAATATTATAAATATTAAATCAAGGATCAAGGTATAATGACCCTAAATGGTATATTTTATTTCATATGTCATTGAAGCATGATTTTATATTTTTCATTATTGAATAATTAAAAAAATCTAAAAATAATGAAAAGAAATAAGAAGAGGAAAGATTATAATCCATGTGGATTTAAAAAGATATAACTTTACATGTGAAATAATATTTTTATGATTTTGTATTAATATATAAATACATTTTGGATCATGACATGTGTTATTTAGTTAAATGATTATTTTCCATGTTTACTTATTAAAATAATAAATAGGCTAATTAAAATAGAAATTTTAAATTATTTTTAAAATTCTACTGAACATGTTCAAGACATATCGTGAAAGATGATTAATGTTTTTAATTATTTAAATATATAGAATAAAATTGTAATTTTTTTATTATTAAATTTGTATAATATATAATTATTTTATTATGAAATACAGGGTGAAGTTTCTAAATATTGAAATGTGGTTTTAAATTTTATTAATTATGATTAAATGAAAATGTAAATAATTTTATTTGAAAATGAAAGTGATAGTGGTATGTGTTTATAATCTTTTTTATTATTTTATTGATTCTAATAAGATATTGGTTTATTATATATCATGAAAGAGGATGTTACTGTCGTTTTTATATTCAACGATTTTTAGATATTACTAAAATGGTAGTATTCATAATTAGTTCTGAGACATTAAGATATGAGGGTGTTATGTATTTGTTTTTTAATTATTTTTTATTATTTTTAATGTGAAAGGGGTTAGAAATTGAATGTAGTGTTTTTGAAGTGGAATTTATATTTTATTTGTCATTTAAGGTTATAATTACGAGGGGAAATATAATTAGTGATTAATTAATATTGTTTGAATAAAAATACAATTGTTGTTATTGTTTTGTCATTGTATTCATACAAATTTGTTATAGTTGTAATTTTATAGTTTTAATAGTGTGATTATTGTTTTTTTAGTGGTAAAACTACATTTATTTTTGGGTTGTAGTTTTATATTTCTTAATATAAGATTGTTTTGGTTGCACCTACATTTTAATGAGATGGGTTGTTGTCTTTTTATTTTGTAATGTTGTAGTGGTTGATTAATATGAATGAATGGTTGGTGCATTAAATTAAGTGGTTTTTTTTAATAGAGGGGAAACTTTAGGATTATTGATATTCAGGGTAAATATTTTTTTATGTGAGTTATAGGAAGAGAATCTATGTTTGAATTATTTTTATTTTCCTGTAGTTTTATTTTTTCATTCATAGAAGAATTATCATGCTATTTTCAGATAAATAAAAGAGGGCCAATGAAATAACCTACTGATTATGTTTATGTGTGCACCCATTCTTTATATATATTATTTTTTATATATTCATGATATGGTTGGAGATAGTTTTGGGTGACACTGGCTTATGAACATTGTTTTTTCATTTGAGTAAGTTTCTAATATCAATATATTATTCCATGGGTTACTGGGATTATATTTTGTGATTATTATGTTATTGAATTTTTATTATTGAAATCATTTTAAATTACACGCATTAGAGTATTATAATGGATTTTTATAATGGTGGAAATAATTGGTTTATCATATGTCATGTGTTGTTATATTGATAGAGTTTTAATTCTAAATGGTAATGTCTCTCATATTTGTATGAGTATACCTTGGTTCTTGTTGTCAACTCATAACCAATTATAGGTGCATTTTTAGGTATATTCTTGTCTCAAAATCTATATGGATAAGAGTTTCGGTAAAGCCACCAAATTATTTGAGTAATTAAAAAATATTTTTTTTCTTTTCATGGAAAATTAAATAGTTCATATATTGACCAATTTCATACATTAATAAATATGAAAAAATATATTTTATTTTTTCAATAAATAGATGTAAAATTAAATTTTATAAATTCCTTAGAAATGATACAAAATAATAATGTACAGTAAACAAATATATATCATTCTGATGAGTTCAAATCACTTTTGTTTATATACCTAGGAATATAGTAAAGAAATAATATATAAAGTTGCAAAGAAAAATAATATTTCCATTAAAAGAAATATGAATATCTATTTTTGGAATAGAAATAATGTATAATAAATTAATAATGATAATAATGTATAGTAAATAAATAAATATCATGACCATGAGTTCGATTCAACTTTTCATTGAGTCCTAGGAAATCAGTTATAAAAATTTTGTGGAGGGATATTAAAAGAATGTGAATTTCTATTTTTCGACTACAATTTAAATAATTATTAAAATAAATTTGGTTAAAATAATAATTATATAATTATTATAAAGGGACAAGGTAGTCCTTTGGTGTAGTTGTCATAAACCTATTAGTTGAGAATTATAGGTAAAAAATATGAGGAAATTAAAATACCATATAACCATTAAAAATAATATAGTATATATATATATATATATATTTCGTAATGAAATTTTATGATTACTTATCATAAAAATATATATCTTAAATTATTTTTATAATATCTCATGATTTTAATGCATAATTATTCTTGGAAATGTATTTTTTATTTAATATTTTTTCCCTCCTTATTAGATATTTAATTTTATTAAATTGATAAAAATTTGGTAATTCTAATATTGAAATTATGTAAGTGTGAAATTTTGGAATTTTCCATAGATAATAAAATATAAAGTGAATAATGAAATAAAATATAAGATTCAAAATTATAACATCCTGGATTTTTGGAAAAGGAATGAACCCTTATGATCCTATTCAAAACCTCTAGTTTTATGTTAACACTGTTATTAAGAGGCTATAGAGTAGTTCGGGAGAGTCTGTGGCTAATTTAAAGCTTGGAGATCCTGAAATTGGGGAAATATATTGTGTTTCATGGTTAGAGCATGGTTAGTGCTAACTGTGTGACTCAATAATTTAGGGATCATAATAATATTAAGTGGTCTCATGATTTCCCCTAGCCATATAACCTAGGCCCCACACCTATATAGGTGCTATAAGTTTTTTAATAAATCCATTCGGACTGGCCATGCAAGGTTAGTGAAACTATACTCCTAGATCATGTGAGGGTGTTCCTTGTATCATGTTGGATTCATAGTTAGTGAATAGTTTCGAAAATCATACATCCATACCCTAGGACCCCTTAATAAAGGGGTAAATGACGGTGTTTCCCATGTGTATTTTTACCATAAACCCTTCCTCCTCCCAATTTTTTCTAGAAAACTACAAACTAGGATATTCTCCCCCTTAATCCAATATAAGATTTTCCATTTCTTCTCCAGCATATCTATGTTTTTCTTCACCATTGGATGTATTAGAACCACAATGGTAGGATCTCAAATCCTCTTACTTTTGATCATAGTTTCTCATCCCATATCTTATGTTATTTTTGTGAAATATTATATACCCTATTTTCAGAAAAATAGACCATGATTCTATTTTTTCCTATTATAGCTCAATTTAAGGGCTAATAGTGGATGATAAGAGTGCTAAGGGAATAAGGTAGGTGGTATAGATCCTTTCCCTAATGTCTCATATAATATATATTATGTGGTGTTGAGCCTCTTACTATACTCCTCTAGTGTTGCCACCATAAATCTATTTTAATTAAATTAAATGTATTTCTATTCTCAAATTGGTCCTAGATAGTGATGAATCAACACTTTTGGATGATCTCCTGGATGTGAGCCACTTCTTTGGGTGCTCCATTCTTTAAGAGCCTAAATTACCCTTTTCCAAAAAAAAATATAACATCTTTTTATGTGTGCTCTTACCTTGTAATAAATGATGATTTTAAATTGTGGAATGTGAATTGAATTAAGGAAAAATGAAAGGCCATGAGTTAGGCCCCTATGCTTTATGGAATAGTTTGTGATTAATGAATTAAATATTTTTTACAACTTGATTAATGTATTATGATTGTAATGCCTTGATTAAATGGTATGGGACACTAATAACTGAACAATACCTTCCATTTATACTAAAAGTGATACGTGGGATTCAATTTATGGATTTCCTGGGATGGGTTTATCATGTATTCTAATTATAATTGGTAAATGAACTATAAATATTCTACGAGAGATACTTTTAATACCTTGGATGGGCTCACTAGGAAGATTCCCATTATTCTTATGGGTGATATTGGTCCCCTAGTGGAGATATCATGGATGGGCTTGGTAGAAGGATGGTTATATCATACCAAGATTAATTCTCAATCCCCTATGTGAGAAACAGGGGATGGACTCGATGATTATTGGCTTCACACCATTCTAAGAGTGACACATGGGTTTCCATATAGGGATTACCTTGGAAGGACTCTTACGATGCTGGGTATTTATCATTTTCCTATATTAATACATGGGATTCCATTATCCATCACCTTGGATAGGCTCAGGGTGCCTCTTATTAACCTCTAATGATGACCATTAAAATAAATACTATGAATGTGTAGTTGTTATCCTTGGATTTGTTCACAAAGCCATATCACATGTTTAGTTTTGGTCCATTTCATAATGATTGATTTATTAGGAACACATTTATTATGCCTATAGAATATCTTTATAGGTTATCCTTGATTAAGATATATCTATATTTGGAAAAAGTAGATAATATAATTCAAGAATCCATGGGGAACCTGAACCGATATGTTCCAGATATTTTTATACCTTAAATTTCTTTACGTAATTTCATACTACTCATATTATATGTACAGAATGGATTAATCAAGAAATTGTTGATAGTGGACTAATAAGTATATCTCACACCCTTCTCGGGCCTCCCTTGGTTCCCCAGCATACTTCTTGACTATAGTCATACGTAAAGGGAATCATCTATCTTTTGATACTTCATTTTTAGTACAAAGTTAGAGTATTGGAGTAGGGGATTAAGCCTATGCCTGTGGTGATAATAGAGACAACATTTGGTAAATCGGTATTTTTGTTTATCATGTGGTGTATTTAGGCTCCTATGTTTCTAGTGTACCCTTTTTTGTATATCTACATAAAATGATCATTATCACCATACTTATTTTACTTATTTAGGATTTATCATACTCTTATTTATTTATATGGATTATATATTTCTGTTTCCAATACATAACATTATTATTTACCTTTTTTGTACACTCTCTTTCATGAGGGAATAGTCTCCCCATGGAAGCACAATGGGCCCCCATCGTTAGTTGGTAGCCTTTGGCGTATGGGGAGGACTTCTTGAGGTCAAGTGGCCAACCATCTTGGGGCACTACTTAGTGGAATCTAGGGCCAAATGCTGCAAAGTGGTATCAGAGCCTCATTTTTCTTTCTATCTTATTATTTAGATATTATATAGAAAATATTTAAATTTTTTAATATAGTAATGATCTTTTTCCTAGAAGTAGCTAACCCACATAAATGGGAATCCGAAATTACCTAGGTTGGGTTATTGTAGTATCTGTTTTTTTTACAATAATTATATTGATTTCACCATTCAGTGACACACATGTTTTGTAAAATTATTATTTATTATTTTATTACTATTTTTTATTTATTTCCTTGGACTATAATAGAAAGGATGTATCATTTAATGCATCATACTAGGCACTGAATGATTCACATGTCATGCATTTTTTCATTCCATATCTATATTATTATGTGTATTTTCTATGATTTTTATGAGTGACGTGATTATTATAGATGGAATGTACTAAATTTTCTTATAGGGATGACATAATTGGGTTAATTAATGTGACTAAATCAATCTAAATGGTGTTTTCCCACATAGATGGATGATAGAACATTAATTAACCAAGTATTCCATGTTTGATCAATGAACTACTCGTTTTATAAAATGATGCATTAGATGATTTAAATTTTGAATGTGAATTGTAATTTATGATGCATCACCATTAATAAATTTGGGATGATGATTCATCTAATAAATTAATTATATATGACCTATTATATCCAGATATCAAATGTAAAGGTCGAGTCATAGATACATGATGTTCTAATTGAAATTTATAAACAGTATGGACCTTTAAAAATTGGAATAGTGACCCATTTAACTATATTGTGATATCTATATACCAATTATGATTATGAACATAAATAAATTTAAACTTTTAAATGTAAAGGTTACTGATAAATGGGTATCCAATAGAAAAGTAATGTTTTTTTGCCTCTATAACGTGTAATTAACAATCCATATATAATAGCATATACTGTGTTGTGTGAATCATAGGCCACATACCGACCTTAGTAGTGGGTTGTATCTCGTGTCTCTTGTGGTCTATCGTGATCCTCTTTATCACTTATGACTAGATTTAGGAGTAGGAAGGGATGTGTTACTTCATTATTGGAAGGTCATTTACCTATACTTTCCAATTTTCTCTATTTCCTATTGGTGTTTAAATATTATCTTGGAAATAAATTTGAAAATTATAGAGCTATTCCACCATGAATTCATCGATTCATACTCTGGAAGGGTGGTGATTACCATGCCATATAGGTGGTGGGTCCTAACCCTATAATATTTCCTCTTGTAGATCTTTTATTGGGAATTGATGCATAGTTTTGATATAGATTTCTCATATTTGTAAATTATGTATAGGGTGCTCTATGACCTACCCCTACTATGGAATAATTGATGTGGGAATTCCAGTAGCAACATCCTCTCACCTTTTCCAAGAATGATGGTCCCTAGGAAGCAGATTCATGGCTAGAGGCTATGTTATCTATCTACGATCATTTAAAGATTCATCCATATTGTAGGGTCATTATTTATACCTATATAATTTGTGTTCTGCTAATGTTTTATGTGATGTCATCACCTAGTCTAGACAAAATTATGTTATGTTTTGGGTGGGATTTCAAACAACCTTTTATTATTACTTTTTATGCCATATGTTAAGAACAAAACACACACAAGAGATTTTGAACCTATAATAGGGTGATATGTTGGTAATAAATTATTTAAACCACTTCACAGAGCATCACCATTTTTCCTCGATGATTACTGGTGATGATATAATGACAATCATACATTTTAAGGATGAGATTGTGTATTCCATCTGAGAATAGTAGAAATGTCTTTAGTTTGACTACCATTTTTGAGATAGTGAACCAAGCCCTCATCATAGAGTGGATCCTAAGGGAAGTTGACAATGTGAGCCTTGTTAGTTCAATGTCAAAATAGGGAGACAGTTTGTCTGATGGTAGGAAACATCTTTTCGAGGGTGCCCCTTGGGGTTGTGACTTCAAGGTGACACACGCCGAAAGCTAAGTGTTGTGTCACCAGTATTATAGGATAGACCATTAGAATCCCCATTGTACAAGGAACCTAATGAGTATCAAAATTATATAAGGATAGACCACCTTCATAATTTCTATTAAACTTTACCTCATGTGCCTATAATGAATGGATTGTAACTAACATTGTATTAGGGTATGGGATTTGTAGATTTATGTCATGCTAGGAGATTTTCTATTTCTGGATAATCATGCCAAATATGTAGTGGTGGATAAGGTAGTCAGGATTTTTAGGTTTAGCACAAGCAGAGCAGACCGGATCAGGTTTGTCACGGTGGATCTCCAGGCTGCATATTTGGCCATATCTATGCAATGCATCCTATACCAAAGGAGCAGAGTTTGTGGCCATGTTTAGTATGAGGTACCATTCTAGTATCCACTAAATTAGTTTCTACCTTATTTTATAGAGGTGTATCTCACTTTTTTATATTTATTATAATTATGGAATTTATTGGCCTAGTAATAGAATACTTTTGTGGGGTGATGACTCCCAACACATCGTTTAGTGTTCAGTCAGAGAGTATATGCTAGTACATGAATTTTCCTCTTGAGCTGGGAAAATATCTCTTCCTCTATAATATTTTTTTTCTTCAGATAATAGTATTTTATGTCATTCTAGTGATACATTGTTTGGTTCCTTACTATACCAATATTTATTACTACCAACATAGGGTTTCTTTTACATTTCCCATGGGTAGTACATATTTTCATAAGGGAGAATGGGATGTCCAGGTGATTCAAGATGGACCAGAGCATCGTGGTATAGGTGGAGTGACAGAACATATGGCTATCCTTATTATGGGTGAATAGTGATATCTTCTTATGGAATTACATCCAATAGTGGATTATTTGGGGGAAAACGTCCAATAAAACATATCTGGTTTACCTCATACGGGATAGGTTGAGTTCACCATCTAGATAGTTCAATGAGTAGCTTGAGTTCCCATTCCTTCTTATAGGATGGTTCCTAAAAAGATCCAAGAACATAAGAATGAGTTGTAAGACTTGGAAAAAAAGGGTTTTATATGAACCAATAATTCTCCATGGGGTTCGCCAATGATTTTATCCAAGATGGTTTATGGTACCCTCATGTGTTTTATGGATTACATTCAGTTTAAATAGATTATGGTTAATAATTCATATCCAATACCTCATATAAATTACCTCTTATACCAAATCTGAGGAGTGATAGCTTTATCTATGATCTATTTCAGTTAGTTCTACCATCAGGGGGGTGTGAGACTATTATACATACCATGTACATAATTTTAGAGCATGTACAGATTCTATGAGTATATTGTTATGTCATTCGGGTTTATGAACATTCTAGTAGTCTTTATGGATTTAATGAATCAGTTTTTTACATGTATCAGGATTCATTTGTGGTAGTACTAATATATGAAATCTTGTTGTATTCTCTTACTAGACACAACCATTCCAAAACTCATGAAATTGTCCAAAATATATTGATATAGGACCATTTGTATGCCAAGAACATAAATTTGTCATTTTGGATCAATTAGGTTCACTTATTGGGCCATGTCATTTCATGGACTAGAGTATCTGTTAAATTAGAGATGGTGACTACTATGGTTTAATGAGATCATCACAATAATATCTCTCACATGCGCATTTTTATGGGTATGGATGGCTATTACAGGTGTTTTATATTGGATTTATCACAACAAGTAGTAACTATTAATATCATGACTACGAATGGTGTGATTTTTGTATGTTATGAAGCCTGCGAGATAGCCCTTCAGGAGTTCAAAGGGTGACAGGCTTCATCATAGATCTTGATTCTACCAGAGCCAAGAGGAAGCTATACAGTTTATCACGATGCTTTATGAATCATTCTAAGTGTAGTTTTGATATAGGGAGATAGGGTTGTATCATATGGTCCCACAAGTTGATACCTCATGAGAATAATTACCATACACACAACCTTGTTCTAGATGTTTTTTTTTCATGATTTATGTTATTGTAGATACTACTTTTTGGGTGAGTAGTTCATCATATAAAAAAACAAAACAGTCTCAAATACATTTCCACACAACATTCCTTGATTCTAATGCAATATAGATGGGTATAATTATCTTCATTTGCTAGAAATTTAGATTTATTAAACACTGGAAAAGAGAAATTTTTTGGATGAAACCCTAATCCATAAGACTCATACATCAGTTTTCCAAGAGGCTAATAGTGAGTGGGAGTCAATGGAAATATTTAATGAGATGCATAAAGAGGTTCAAGAATATCATTCACAGCTTTATTAGTAGATCTAGTAGTGAAATCCTTAATTTTATAATGAGTGTGGAGAAGATAAATTTTAAATCCCAGTGGCCTTGTCATGGGGGACTGTGTCTTAGGTTCGAATCCACCACTTGGTGGATACTTGATGAGAATAAGATCCTTAACTTCTGTGGGAATGTATATGTACCTTCTAACATATGATAAGAGATGATGTGATAATCTAATAACTCTATTTCAGAAGTTCACCTTGGGATTCATAGTATGTAATAATATGTACACAGTTAATATGATTTTTGGGTATGAAGAGAAATATCGCATGTTTCATCAAGAGATGTTCCACTTGTAAGCAGGTGAATGCAGATCACCAGTAGCCTACTCGAAATCTATATCCTCTATCCATTCCATAGTGGAAATGGAGTGAAATCACTATATACTCTTTGATAGTATTTATGTTCTCTCATTAAGTTAGTAATGAATTATGGATTATTATTGATTGGTTGGACAAGGTCACCGACTTTATATCTATCTGAGAAACCTTCTCAGTTGATGTGCTTGGATGGATTTACATTTGGATTATTGTGCGCCATCATGGTGTACATGTTCTATCACATCAAACTACGATTTTAGGTTTACATCATTGTTCTAGAAGGGGTCATGGAAATTACAGGGTTCACTAGCATAAATAAGTATAGCTTATCACCCTAGACTGATAGGTAGTCTGTGTAGATTACATGAGTGTTGGATAGCATGCTTCGGGCATGTTTCATTACTTTTTGAGGATTATGGGAGAAACATATATGTCCAATTGAGTTTTCCTATAATAAAACATTCCATGTAACAATTTAGAAGGATCTATATGATTCCCTTTATGGTAGTCCATTAAATTAACCCTTGTGATAGTTATAGGTTTGTGAGGGAGTGATAATTGGTCGTCATCTCATTTAGCGGACATTATAGTAGGTATAGTTTATTTAGAAATGTATTCCTATATCTCAGTCTAAAAATAATTATTATACTATTTTTTTCATTTAACTCTTCAGTTAACGGTGGTCCATTGGGTATTTCTACATGATTTTCCTAGATTGTGTCATAAACGGATATGAAGACAGGGATATCTATCACCTCATTGGTACCATCCTTTTGAGATCGTGGAGAGATTATGGTTAGTAGACTCTAGGTTACAATTACCTTAGAGTTATAACTCAATGAATGATGCCTTATATGTCTCATAGCTTCACTGATATCATTCTAAAATGTCTCATTCAATTGATCCTGAATACATTATGTTCATGGAATATGATTCTTTGAGGTGCATCTGATATATAACATTAATCGGAGCACGATGTATCTCTAGGGAAGTTCAGTTTCACTAGTCCATGTGATTTGGAATCATGGCCACATATAGAAACATTCCTAGGAGTTAGAGGCTAACGTACATGCTCAGTGACTACAAATACCCTCAAATGACACTTTACCACCCTGGGAAGGGAAACTCAGGGATGAGTTGTTTTAAAGAGGGGAGGCTGTAACATCCATAATTATAAAAAAACGGTACAAACCCTTATGATCCTATTAAAACAACTCAATTTATTCTAATTATATTCTTAAGAGGCTAAGGATCAGTTCAGGAGAGTCCAGGGATCCTTTGGAGCATAGATCACTAGAAATAAGAATGATGGATTGAGTTGCATGGTTAGTGCATAGTTAGTTATAAAAATCCAAGTCAACCATGTGGAGAACATAGTGTAATAAAGGGGGAATGTATATTTTTACCTAACTATTTAAACAATGTAGTATGCTCATGCAAGTGCTATAGTATTTTTAATAGATTAAATTCTCATGTTCAATTTATAGTTATTCAAATCAGGTGGCTTTCATATGTGCGGGGGTTCCTTGGGTAGTGTTGGGCATATTTTTGGCACATAGTTTGTCCAACCATATGTCTAGAATGTGTGACCCCTAAAAATTATTAAATGACCTCTTTTCCCTTCAAATTTTTTTAAACCCTAAACCCTTACTCCACCCACATTTTTTCAATAGACTGAATTCCAAGATAAGCACCCTATCAATCCAATCTTGAATTTTCCATTTCTTCTCTGTGAAATATTAGTTTTCTTCACCATTGGGTGAATTGGAACTTCAATGGTATGCTCTATAATCTTCTTTATTTAGTTTTTTTATTCTATTTTGATATTTTATACTATTTTTTGTGATATTATATACCATATTTTCTAGGAATTGGTCCATTCTTCGATTTTATTCTATTCCGGCGAAATTTAAGGGCCACAACAAGATGTGGAGAGTGTTACTGGAGTAAGGTGGGTGGTTAAGTTCTTTTCCATGTAGTATAATTTTATTTATAGAATGAATCTCCATGATGTGTTATTTAATCCTACAGTTTCACCACATAATGGTTTTTTAATTTAATTAAATTTATTTATAACCTCAACATAATCCTAACTAGTGGAGAATCAATGTCATTGGGGGATCACCTTAATTTGAGACACCTCTATGGGTGTACCCTTACCAAAGGGACTGAATTATCTTTTACCCAAAATTATTATATCACCTTTTAATTTTTGTTCATTACTTGAAATAAATGATACTTTTAGAAGGTGAAATTTGCATTGAACTAAGGAAAAATGATAGTCCATAAGTTAGGCCCCTATGAATTATTCCATTGTCTGTGTTTCTTGAATTTAATAATTTGGCAACTTGATTTAAGTATTATGACCATAATGCCTTGATGAAATGATATGAGACCCTAATAGTTGATCCATACCTTCTTATTATGTTGAGAATGATACTTGGAATTACATTTATGAATCACCTTGGATGGTATTATCATTATTTATAATTAGAATTTGTAAGTGAATTATAAATATGTCGGTAGTGATATATAGAATTCCTTGGATAGGCTCATTGGGTGGTATATCTATCTCATTATGAGTGAAATTATTTCCCTAGGGAATATCCCATGGAGTGGATGTGTGTACATATGGTTATACCGTGCCACAAGCGATACTTGGTCCCCAATGTGAGATGTTGGGGATGGGCTCAGAGATTCTTTGCATTACACAATACAAGGAGTGATACTTGGGATTCCATTTATGGATCACCTTGGAAAGACTTTATTAGTGTTGGGTATTAATCCAAACCATAGATCAATTCATGGGATTCATTTTTGGATCATCTTGGATGGGATCAAGGTTCCTCTTTTTAAACTATAAAAATGAACTTTATAATAATGACTATGAATACATAGTTTCTATCCATGGATACGCCCGCCAAGCCAAATCACACGCTTGGGTTCAATCCATTTCATGATGCTTGATTTATAAGGACCCCTTAAATTACACCCATATCATATATATATAGGTTGACCATGGTTTAGAGACATCTAGATTATGCTGAATCATGTAGGATTTGATAGGAATCTTGGATGATCCCAAACCAATATTTTCATATATATATTTCCTTAAATTTATTTATGTACCTTCACACAGCTCATGTTATATGTATAGACTGGATTGATCTAAACATTGTTGGTGGTGGCTAGTTGATTTATCCCACACCCTGCTCAGGCCTCCTATCGTACCCATAAAAACATCATGAAAACAAGTGTAGTAAAATGGTAGTAGTGAGCTCCAGATGCTTATTTTTCAGTACCAGGATATACTACATGAGTAAAAGATTGAGCCTATGCTCCTAATTTTAATATAATATACTTTTGGTTGTTTATACATATTCTTATCATGTAGTATAGGCTTGTTTCCCTTATTCCATGAGTAATCATTTTTATATAGCTACATGGAATGATTATTATCACCTCCATTTTTGTAGATATTTATGATTCAGTATGTGCATTTTTATTTATCTAGATTAATTATTAATATTTCCATTACTTACCATTATTTTTTATCATTTTCCTACACTCTGACTCATGAAGAGATTGTCTCTCCATACACAAACCCTAGGCCCGCACTTCAATTCGATATCCAATAGAATCTGGAAAAGCATGATTGAGGTTACGTGGCTAACTGTCTTGGGGAACCATGTAGTTCAATCCTAGACAAGACAATACAAAAAAATTAGTATATAAGTAAATTAAATCATATAATATGTAATCATTATATAAGTTTATATCTCATGAATTGAATATTATTCATAGTCCTAAAAATAATTTTTATTCTTTCTCATGTTTAGAAAATATATTTTCTTTAAATTTAATCATTTTTTATTCAATAAAATTACCATGTTCACCTTTAAATAGTCAGGTCACCACCTCCTTCATTGACACTCGATTAAGATATATATATATTTGTGTGGGTGTGTGTGTGTTTGTGTGGGTGTGTGTGACTGTGTGTGTGATAGTTCTATCAAAATATAACTATTATAGTTCTCTCCTTAATAATCAAAATTTAAAGGGTTTTATGGGATTAGTTCTAAAGATAAAAGATAATGTAAGATAAAATATTACTCTACCTATTCTCATTAATGTTTTATTTAAAATTATTTTATTTTTCAGTAGTTATTCCCCATATTAGTTTTAGTCTCCAAATTATTTAATATATACTAATTATATTTTTATTTTATTAAATTTGGTAATTTTTATATTGAAAATCATAAGGGAATCTCTATGAGAAATCAATTTTAGATATATATATATATATATATATATATATATATATATATATATATATATATATTGGTGAACTCCGACTATAACTCTAATACCTAATGTTTTTATGAATTATTTTTTGGAATAAACTAAATTTATTTGATAAATTAAGATACAGAAAACACCAATTTAATAATTGACTACATGAAACATTGAGATTACTTATGTCACTAAGTTTAAATGATCCCAGAATGTATTATTAATATTGTTATTTAAAAACATTAATTATAAAATAACTATTAAATATAGTTATATGAATACTAATAAAATTGTTTAAAATATTAATTATAATGGTTTTATATAAAGGAATCTTATTTATAAAAAAGTACATAATTTTTTATAAAGTATTTATATGTTTCAAAAATAAAATTTTATCAAAAGATTATTTCTATTTATTTTTCTGAATGTTAATAAAAATAAATTTTCACATATTTTTAAAATTAATTTGAAAAATAAAATCATTTTTTAAATCATCATTTTAAAAATATCCTTGGGTGAATATTTTTGGATTTTCTAAAAAGTTCCATTTTCTGATGAATAATGAAAAATACTAAATTTCAATTGAAAACTACTTATTGGTTTATTTTATTTAAAAATATAATTTATATTTTAAAATAGTTTTAATGTGAAATTAGTTCAATTATAAATTTTTTAATCCAATTTATGTAATTTTAATAAATATCATATTCAATTTTGATATAAAAACATTTTATGCTTTTGAACTTTTTCTTTTTACAAACATGCTTTCTCATCACATCTATGAGAATAATTTTAAATTAAAATTTATCACTTCAATTAATTTATTTTGAAAAAATGGATTATATATTTGTATTAATAAGAGTTTATATTTTTTTAATATGTTTAATATAATTTTATTCAAAAAATTAATGTAAAACAAATATAAATTATTTCTTTCGGTTAACGTAGAAATGGATTTAGCTAGGGTTAAACTAAAAACATAAGTGTCAAAAATCACCCAAAACATAAAATATATATATATTATGTTAAAATTATGACCATATATCTTATATTATCAATTATAATATATTTTTACCCTTATATAATGATAAAATGTTTGGTATACCTATTTCTTTCAAAACAATTACAAATGTGCCTCTCACCTCACTTATAAAAGGTCACCCTCCACCCTCTTTTCATAACACCTTGAAACTCTTTTTTATGTCAAAACCTATCGATATAACTTTCAAACTATCGTAACCTCATATTATAATTCATAGTTTTGATATAAATCCAACCTATGAAGTCTTTTGGGGAAAACCTAAGGAGGATACCTGAAAAAAAGGAAAATATCATTAATGAGAGGTTTTATTTAATTTCATCCTCCACAAACTTTAATTATTATTTAACCATGATTATATAATAAAATAATTATATCCCATATACTGATATATTTTATGTTATTTTAATGACTTAAAATAATCTCTTTTTCACTCAAATGGGTTATAGAATCATCATTCGTGTCTAAAATGGATTGCCGCATCACAAACCAATGTCAGACTTATTTCCATTAACACCTCTCATTGTAGGAAATAATGAAGGAATTATTGTTCATATATTATATTGATGACATTAGTTTTCTTTTGGAATTATTATATCAAAAATACCTTTTTTAGTTTCCTTTTTGGAATACAATAACATCTCTCGTTTGTATGATGGACTACCATCTCATGAAGCGATGTGATTCATGCAGACTTTACATGGAATTTAATAAGGATGGGATTAATTATAAATATTTGATAATTATTAACTAAAAAGGGATTATATAATTAGATTATATCATTTACCCTTCTTTTTTCCAATCCTATAAGAAAATGGAAACAATATTCATGCATTTGTATGGCCTACCATCTCCATGAATGGTGTATTTCCTTTTCTATCACTAAATTTTATAGAACAATTTCATTCCATATATAAATAATATATATGATCTTTATTTCATGATTAAAATTATGGATATAATTAAATCATGATAAAATTAATAAAAATAAATAAATTATTACCGGAAACTCAACTTTATCCTGGAATTTTTAATAATCGTGTAATTAAATTTCATAAGAATATAATATATGGTATGGTATATATATATGGTTTTATGAAAGATTTATAATAAACTTGTATTTATTATGTTGCATTTTTTAACAAGTACAGTGGGATTCAAAACATAATGTATAATATATTCATCTCACATTTGTTTTTCTATGAGACACATTCCATATTAATCATGAATATGTTTTTTTGTGTATACAATACCCATGAATGTATTTTATGCTAGTTTTAAATAAAGTTTTGGTTATTGACATATCTATTGGATGATCTCTCTTTCATGGGGTTCATAGTTAAAAAAATTTCAAATTAGTAATGGATTTTTTTCACAATTTTTCTTCTTTTGAATTTTACATTCTGTTATGAACTTATATTCTTACGTGGGGTGTATATACCAATACTATGATAGCTAATATCATGAATTATTTAATAATTGTGATATTTTAATCCCCATTTTATGTTATTATCTCATGGGTATTATTATTCGAAGATACCAAATTTGTAATGATTTTATGTTACAATCTCATCATTTATCCAAATTGTTTATGATTAAGTTTTTGTCGAAAAAATATTATAATCCATATCTCAATAAACTCATATTTTTATTATTTTATACTTATTCATTATATTTTCATGTAATATTACTATTTTCCCACTATTTATTTCTTTTAATAATTTAGAAATATTTTTTAAGAAAATCGGACATTATTTCTCTCTTTAGTCGGAAATCAAATTTCTTCCAAAACCATGTTTTCTAAAAATCAATTAAATTAAAATTTTAAAATATTTAAAATGATTAATTAAAGAAATTATTTACCCTTATTTTATTTTAAAAAACAATTAATGGAATTATGATGTAATTTCCCATATAATTCTTATTTGGAATTTACCAAAAATGTGAAAGAATCTTTGTTTTAACATTCAAGAAAAGAATGAAACTTATAGTTGTCATGGACATTATTTTCTTTGAATGTTACATTATAGGTTTTCAAGGATGTTTTCAAAGAAAAATATTTTTAAAATATTTATGTTTTAAAATGTGTATTTCCAAGGGTAAAGGATATTTCCAAACGTATCTTTTAAATGATCATTCAAAATTATTTTCAATATAAGATGACATCTATTGATATTATTTATACCTTTCTTGGGATATTATCGGTGGATAATATTTTTTTGTTTTCTAATGGTTTCAATTTATGGTGAAATAATGTTTATGAAACCTATTTCTATTCCATGGGTTATACCATGATAAAATTTTTGTGAAACCTTCTTCTTCTTTCACATGTTATGCTATGATGAAATAATGAAATGACTATGAAACATGTCCCTTTTTCATTGTTTATGATATGATTAAATATTTGTGAATCCTATTTTATTTCTTAGGTTATTATATGATGAATGTTTTATAATCTTGATTCATACATATGTATGATTTCATTATGTTATTAGTGGGACTAATATCTCCCATCAATACATTGGGTAATTATTTATTTGTAATGAAACATATATGAATGGAGTGGGGAGTGAAGCCAGTTTAATAAGAGACTTTTTACACTATTATGGTCATAGGAGTGAAACTTGACTATTATGATGGTTTGGGGAGTGAAATAGTTCCACTATGACAGACTTATATTTAATACTATACTACTATGTTAATTATTATCTACGATTATGTTCATGTGACAAATGTATGTATTATAACAATGATTTGTTCTCACAGATTATGTTCTTTGATTCTCTTATAACTCACGTATTATGAAATTTTCATATTTATTCCATGAATCAATATTCTGGTAATTACTAATTATGTTATGGTTTTAAAATTTTATCATCATGTTATCATTCCCTTATTTTTATGTTGTGGTTCACTGTCTACCTTATTGTTCTTTCCTGGGAAACTAATCTCACCCTTTCTTATGTTTCGATTCCCAAGGTTATGGAGAAACATATTACGTATGATATCTCTAGGAAGGATCATAGTTATGATTATCATAGCGAGAGATGATATATTTTACCTATGGACTATTTTTTTTTCTAAGTCATCTTGCTCAAATTTACCCAGGTTTTTATAGTTGAAGCGGTCTCCTTTTATGTGGTGGGGGTTATCAAATCCTCAGAGGCCAAATAAAAAACCTATAGACACATACATTCTATATTTTTTGTCTATGAAGTGGAAAACATGATTTTTATTTGAGATGGTTTAAATTAACACTAAGAGGCCTATGTGAATTCAATTTGTGAGAATGAGTTGATCCAAGGTTATCACCTGTGGTGGATTGGATGAATTCATTGTCAAATTATTTTAATTTCATTATCATGATAAGGATTCATTCAATAAAAACAATTTAAACCCATCAAATACTAGTTTAATACCTTCACATACAAATGTTAATATACTATAAAAATAGAGGATCATTTTCATGAGAAATCCAATGTAATGGATCTTCTCAGCATATGAAAAGTGTTGTGAAAAAATTCAATAAGGTTGAGTAAGAGAGAAAACCATTGAATCGAAAACTCAAATAAATTAAATTATTGACCACTTATATAGTATGAAATAATATCCAATCCTTCCCATTTCCACTCACATTGGTCAAACCATAAGGGATTTATCCATCCATTGATTTTATGCCCTCAATGGAAGCGGGAAGCATACCCATGAGGGTGGATTTGAAGAGGTGACAAATATTGAAATATTGAACACTCCACCATTGTGTGGAGGATCTATCTTCTCACTATGTGAATAAATTCACACCTTAATGAAATAGTATCAACATGCTAAAAAAATTAGTTGATAATAAGAATTAGTTTTATTTATATACTAAGATGATTCTAAAACATACACTTGAGTGAATAATGTAACAATGAAAAATATGGAGCCTAACATTAAAATAAAATAAACATCAAAAATACTTGATCTCCTTCAACACCACTGCCTAAAATATAAATTTTGTAATCACTGTATTGATCCCCCAATATTCAATGTTTTTCAATTGATTATAGTAGAAATACGTGCGTTGAAATATGTGGAATTAGACTTTTCCACCATGTACCTGAAATGGGAGCTGACTAGAAATCCTCTCATAGAGGTATCCAAATGAGAATTTATATGGGAATATTGGAGTGGTCCATAGAATATAAAATTAAAATAAATATTTTACCAAATACATTTTTGAATTTTAGGCCAATATTTTTTTGTTTTCAGATATATAATGGAAATGGTGGGATGTAATACTAGGCCATAGAATATGGACTATAATTTGATCTTCAACTTGTGATACTTGTAACTCCCTTAAAAACTCTTAATTAGATTTGGTAAACATTTAATTAAATGTTCTTAATTATTTTCTATGTCTCTAGTTAAGCATTGATCTTCATTTGGATTCAATCATGAATTCTATAGTGATATTATTGGGTTGATTTTGAGTTCACTTTTCCAATAATTTCTTGGGTTGAATTTCCCAATGGTGGTCCTCCAATATGAATCTCCATGTGTTCTAAAATGGCGAATTGTTCCCAATGGAATGGGAAAATTTAAAATGAAATATGAAAATAAAATCAATAATATTGGTTGTTTTAGGGGGTGTTGAAATAGGAATCAATTAATAGTGCACATTAAAGAATAATTACAATCATAGTGTGAAATAATGTTCAAATTTTAAAATGCACTAAAATTATGTTTATGAAAAATTAACACATTTACATCATTGATAAAATTTTGTATAACACCCAATGTGAGATCCTTGACCTCACTGGTATTAAAAATTATCTAGATAATTTATTTTATGGAATATTTTTAGGGGCCTTCTATTTGGAGGATTTTTGTTAAGTGATGACATCTTTGAGCCAATATGATACATGGTGTGATCTTTTCTAGTGTAAAGCGGTTCTAGAAAAGTATAATTTCCTTATATGTATTATAAGAAACCATGTGCTCCACATGTATTATCATATTAAAATAAATGAAATTTACTTAGAATCTAAGTTTATGTATTTGAAATAACACCATGAGGAAAGATCAGATAATTTTTTATTTATATATATTGAGCTTGTATTATCTAGATCTTCATTGTTGATTATACAGGTATCTATATTCATGGTCTTAATGGTACACCATTGTTTAACTGTTTGTTATTAGGGGAGAAAAAGTTTTCCCTAATAGGAATGCAAGAGTTTTAGTATTAATTACTATGTGCTGGTGTATATGGAAAGTGTGGAATAATACATGTTTTGATGGAGGCTTCTTCTCAGATAATACTAGTGATAAAAAAATATACTATTGGAAATGACGATTCCTATGAATAATGGGAAAGAATATCCCAACCATAGAACACTATAGGCAGGCATGTCATCTTCCCACTAGGTTTGTGGAATATTTAAGGGGTACTAGGTTTGTTGAAGTATCCACTCTTCATGTCACAAACTAAAAAAAGTGGCTCATGTACCGTGGGATCCATGCGAGGAGGTGGTGTGGTCTGTGATTCGAGGGGAAATGATATTTTTACAAATTCTACTTATTTTGGGCGTGGGAACTCCCTTAAACATGAATCCATGGAAATGCTAACGTGACACCTTCTATGTAGGGAACATAATATGAGTTTAATGGTGGTGGATACATATTCATTATTCCACTATAATTCCGTAAATAATACTCATGGAGCTCTACTTTTGATTTATTACATATTAAGAAGGCGAAGAGGTCCTTATGCAAAAAAATGGAGGTCTATCTTATTTGGTGTGAAGGTAATAATGTGGATGAATTTCTCACCTCCTTCACAAGTTACTGGGTTGATAGCACTAGTTACCATAATAAGATTTTACTACCACCTGAGGGGGTGAATCTGGTTATCAGTGATTCAATTGGGTTTTGTCAATTGAAACAACCTTATGTTTTCATGCTAGTGTTATTTCTAATCCTAGGTTACTTTTATCTATTAGAATCGTGTTATATTCCATCTTTTATAATTAATTAATGATGATGATATTTAAGCATTATTATGTTTTGTGTTTCACAATAAACATCAGGGTTTGTTTTTATTCATGATGAATATATGGAATCACTTGGTGGAATCACATTTTAATATTAATATAAGTATTTGTTTTTTATATAGATATAGAGATATATATATATTGAAATTTATCCATTTTAATTAAAATTTCTCTCAATCACATCCACCACTTTAGAAAGACTTTTATGATGATTCTCTAGCTCAATGTCCTTAGGGTCCTATGTTAAGATCACATAATCAATCATTATCTCAAGTTCACTCAATCAATAAAAAATCATATTACCAAAAAAAGAGATTAAAATATCATCTTTGGGCTATAAGACTATGGTGTTATGATCTCCAGGTTCAAAAATCTATTAAATAATTCAATCCATTTCTCTATTCACAATTTTAATTTTTTTGTTGTTGTTTTCTTGAATAATCATGTTACAAATTAAAACAATCACCAAACCTATGTTATTTATTATGGAAACCAAATAATTCAATATACTACCCCACAATCCAAAGGATGTGTGTTGTGATTTTTTTTCATTAGAAGGAATTGTAAATGTTGGAATATCATATTAGACATCCACACATTATAATTTCTATTCTTATGAAATTAAACATTGATTAAATTCATAATTAGGGAATGTAAATTTTTTTGATTTCTAGTTTCAATTTTTTCAATTAGTATTTTCATGATCAAGGTTAAATTAATTTTCCCTTCAATTTAAACAAAATATTCTTATACACAGATGAAATTTTGTTCTTTATTTTCACCCTGAACTAAAATAAATTATAAACATTGTTTTAATAAATGAAAATTCATAAGTGGATAGAGGCAGAAAAGCGGAGTTATAAATTTAATTTTAATAAGAAACATGTAACAAAGTCACCAGGTGGTTTATGTTGAATTTCATGATTGTTCTAATAACTTATTTGATCACTATGTCACTGAGTGATGCCTCATCAACAATGGAAGATAATGTTTTAACTCTTGGAAAAAATAACTTTCTTGAAAATAAATCAACCCCGACATCCCCTGAATATTACAAACCTACAAAATTATAACACATTGGAAACCACATGAGGTTACCATAACTATAACATAATGATAAAAAAACTAATGGATAAAAAAAACTTTTTTATTTGGGAATTAAAATTAGTGAGTCAATGTACTGGTAAAAGTTGTGTTGAATCTGATAAAGTTATTTGTTTAATGTCGTTATCTCAATATGGACCCTAAATCTATCAACTCTTTTTGGTTCATAGGTTGGCTCAGTTAACTCATCATTTTTTCTTATTTATTTAATGATTATGTGAATGGTTTTATCCTATGACCATTTACATTGAATTCATGACCACTAGTGTGATCCTAAATCTCTATTCCCTCCTGGGGGGTACACATGATGCCTTGTGTATTTCCCTGACCATCTAGGCCATAACTATCATGGGTATAAATGAAGTTTGAAACATTGAAAATCATGAATTTTCCTTGTTCAAAGTGTATTAGTTTGAGATTCATAGATTTTATGGCTTGAACTATAACTTTATTGATTCTTGAATCTTCATAATCCTCCATCTAGAGTTTCTCATATTCATTAAGGTATAATTTCCTCTTTGCTTTATCCAAAAAAAATGTCATAGTTCATTTATTTTATTTCCCAAAAGGCTTCATTTTCAATTTAAATAGGTCAATAGAAATATTTTCCATAACCCAAACTATATGGTGACATTCCTATGATTGTTTTGAATGTAGTATGGTATTCTTATAGGTCATCCAAGTTCTTCTCATGCCAATATATTCAAATGGTATTGATATTTTTTTTCAAAAAAAAGTCTTCATTTCAATTTTTAAAAAATAATCTTGACCATTTTTTAGGATGGTAGGAAGTGGAATCATTTTGAGAAATCCCATAATAATATATGAGTGTTGATAAGGTATGTTTTTAGAAATGGGTTCCATAATCACTGATGATAGCCCAAAGAATAAAAAATATATAAAAGATGTATTATTTCAATAAATGAATCATAACATGATGGTCATTATACTTGGTGAGAATTTCATATACCCATTTTGAGACATATTTAATAGCTAATATGATGTAGAGATATCCCCTATAGTTTTGGAAGGGTCCTATGAAATAAATTCCCCAACAATAAAAGATTTAGATGACAAGAATGGGAGTAAGGGGAATTTGATTCATTTTAGTTATGGATCATAATAGTTGATATTGGGGAAAACATTTTCATAATATGTAGGAATACTTACTAAGGGTAGGCTATAAGAAACCACTTTGGGGGTTTTCTAAATTGTTTTATTTGTATAAAAGTGTCCCTTACATTCCTCTCCATGACAAATTTAAGAATGGACTGTTATTCAGAATCAGGATCATATATCTTAATTAATTAATTAGTAAATAACATGAAGAGGTCTAGAACATAAAACAGATTGAGTTTGAAATCATAAATTAATTTCATCTTAGCTTGGGTCATGATGAATTTTTTAATAGCACATATTGCTAATTGGTTTCTTATGTCAGTATAAGAAGGAAAACCACTCACAAGATAGATGTGTGCATCAAGAAATGAATCAAACATAGAAAGGTGATGTGAGTAATATTTTAATTCCATTATTGATAGGTGATCTATTGAAACATTTTAAAAATACTTTTTCACTTTAATTTCTACATTGATCTCTTTAAAATAATAACCCCCATATCATTCTAGACTTGTCATCTTATTTTTGGAAAAGTTATTTCAGAGATGAATGGTCTGTAATGATAATGATAGGGGATCTTAAAAGATGGGACCTATATTTTTATAAGGAAATTTAAATATAAAGAAAATCTTTCTCAATGGTGTTTTATTTTATTTTTTCACCATTTAATTATTTACATTCATAAGAAATGACTCATGAATTATTATCACAAATTCTTCCCAAGATAACTCAAACATCAATGTCACTCACATCACACAAGATTTTGAATGGAAGTTTCCAATATTGAGATTTAATGATAGGTGGATAGATAAGGGAGTAACATGAATGATGAGAATGATTCCTCACAAAATTCTCTCCATAAAAATGGGGCATATTTCACAGGAAGAGAAAAAATTGTTTGGGAAATGGAGATGAAATTACTAATGAACCTTATTGAGAAACCATCAGGTCATAATAAGGACCTCAATTCCATAAAATTTTTTGGAGAGGGAAGGTGATGAATGATATCAACCTTAGATTTATAAACTTCAATCCCTCTTCCAATGAACTGATGGCCCAAAACTAGTATTTCATTTACCATGAAATGGAATATTTCTGTAAGAACCTTGGTTTTTAGAACGGGTCAAAATCCTAACCCCGTTTTAATTATTGACTTGTTTCCAAGGAAACTGGATTAAATGGGTAGTTTATAGAAATTTTCATACTACACGCCATGTACCTTTATGTACACATCATGTATATGTTAAGCGAGTGACCGACCGTGTGCACGCCGAGTACATGCTGTGTGATGACTGTGAAGAGAATTTCTTCCTACAAGACATGTAGTTTGAGACACATCGTGTACTATTGACTGTGTAGAGGCCATACAAGTCCTGTAGGCCTGTTGGCTGGGTAGAACCAGGTGCACATCGTGTTCCCCTTAGACATGACGTGTAGTCTAGCCATGTATGAAGAATATGCATGGTGTGTGGGTAAGCTGGTGAGGAAGAGACGAGAAATCCAGTACACGTCTTGTACCCATAGGTACACGCCGTGTACTCAGGTCGGCATGTCTGGGAAGTAAGGCGGCATAAATTCAGCAATCTTATGAACAGTTAAATGACCTACAAATCGTGTAGTCATGAAGTACATGCTGTGTAGTTTCTTTTTTTTTGCATTAAAACTGGCAGTAGCCTCGCATTGAGGTAGAACCTCAATTTTTGACACCAGTTTCGTGAACCAAGATGGCCGAAGCTCTTTCCTTCTCCTGATCGTCCATCTCAAACCCGATTCGAACTCCGATTGATGCGTTGGAACCCCCTCGGTAAGTACTTGATTCCACTTGGGCCGTTTTGTTTGATTTTCGTTCAAGAACAAGTTATAGGGGTGTGATCTATTTTGAATATTTTATAGATTTACAACATTTTAGACTGAATTGGCAGCTATTACCGGAGGATCAGCATCGTACAAGTCCCATTTAGGTGTTGCATACCTCATTTTGTGTTTTCGTGGTTGTTTGGGTGACGCGTCCTTCGGCGCATTTCCAGGTATTTTGAGCGGGACCCGTTTTATCTCTTGTTTCATATTCAATTGCTTGTTGGTCCTATGGGATTTTTTTGGGTATGCCCTGTTACCAGTTTATGTGAGCGGGGCCGGGTGAGAGGTCATTTCCCTTTGGGAAATTTTGGCCAAGGAAATCCAAAATGGTTTTAATTGAAATATTAATGTGTTAAACTATTGAGTTTAATTTATTAAGCCTGTTATAAGTTGATAGAGGAATTCAAGACCTCGATGCTTTGTTCGATAGCCATTGGGCTGGGGAAATTCAACTATTTAAATTGTTTTTCCATTATGAGTTTTTTGAATTATATATATATATATATTCAATTGCTGAATCGCACATGCTGGACCCTTGGGTTTTGTTGGGCATGGCCCGGTTACATTTGAGTGATGCTGATCACATGTTGGACTTGGCCTGGGTTACATTCGGTGGTTTTGACCATGGGATTGGGCGTCCTGGATTTCAGCTTGAGGGAGTACAACTGTAAGGTGGGGCATGGCCCGGGTCACTAGTATTGCGATTCCATCAAACGTGAGCGGCATGGTCGCAGGGGCACGAGGTGTCAGAAGTTTTGGTGGCTTAGTTACAACTTTGGTGATTACTGCTCACCCTGGACATTGAGTATTGTGCACATAGAGATACTCCGTGATGAGGTGGTTTCGATCACTCGTGTGGGTAGAGGCCCCCGTAGTTGTGGTCAGGTAATTTGGTTGGGGGTGATTGCTGTAGAAAGACACGTGGGTGGTGAGGAGCCTTTAGGGAATACCTTGAGACATGAGGTGTCAAGAGGCATATGGTGCTGTGTTACTATTCATGGGTGTGCCTTCGGGACGTCATTACTTGAGACACGAGGTGTTAGGAGTCACATGGTTCCAGGTTACTATTCTTGGGTGTGCCTTTAGGATGTCGGTACTTGAGACACCCAGTGTCAGGGGGCGCATGTCACCGGGTTACTTGGCAGATATTACAGCATTGGCCGAAGTAGGTGACACTCCATGGTGGCTGCTAAGAACCAGAGGAGTTAGTGTTTATTTGTGCATTGTACTGATTTTTGTTTTCCTTACACTTGCATGACTACTTAAACACATATATTTGGTATGCACCATTGGGTGGTATCCTACTGAGATTTGTCTCACAACCTGCATGGGCCCTCCAATACGCTTGCAGACTTTATGGATTTATGTGCAGGAAAGAGGCCTGCATCAGGAGCTGGGTTGTGTTAGTTATTTCATGAAGATGGTATGGACCTTGAGGTAATACCTAGATGGGGTTACATGGTTTTGTTTTCTTTTCATTATTGTCATGCTTACTTCTTTATGAAGCAAATTTTGGTTAGCCATTGGAGCCTTCATAAATTGATATGTATGACTTGCTATGGCTACATGATGGTTGTTTACCATAGTAGTTTCTTGTGATATTCAGCACGTTTTTCAGTTTACTTTATGCTACTCTTGTTACTATTTTCTTCTGTTATTTATTGGAGATTTGTTATGTTTCCGCTCTGCGGGTCTGGTTTGAGTCTGCGAAGTCCTTCAGTCCGCGGCATCTTTATATTTATACTTGTACCATTACCCTTATTATGATCCTCCGAGAGGGTATAGTGTAGAGACCCGAAGCCTGACATACATGGACATTACATTAATTTTGCGGAATACTTAGTACATAACAAACACACACACAGAAGGACCGTAATAGTTTAGTATCTTTGGAAACTCGGAATATAATCTTCTAATCATGGTGAAAGATCTTCAACATCTCCCATAAATATCTTCCTTTTTTTACCTAAAATATTTCGCTATATCATGGGGAAAAGAAAACATAAAAGGGTGAGCTCAAATGATCAGTAAGGGTAAACAAAAGAAATATCAATCACATCATACACATAAGAACATAACTTTTGGAAATCTTAGCCTGCAAAAGAGAGCATAATTTCATAACATGGGATAAATCATGGTAGTGAAATGTAATCCCAATAATCATAACATAAAACATGAAACATTGTGGAATGCACACATAATCGTAGAGAATCATTTCCTATTAGTCAAGACTCATTGCCAGGACTATCTTAGTGGACAAAGTCCAATTCTGAACCGAGTTCATTCCTCGTTTCAGTCATGTTTTACTGACCAGTTTAACCTACCGTTCCAGCCATGTCTATCTCATGAGATATAAAATCTTTACCCAATTCATTAGAGGGAGATATAGGTCTCACCCATCTCATAATGATACCTTTCTTATGTGTGCCACAAAATCATAAACCATACATCATAGCATAACCCATATAAAAAATGGGAATCTTAAACATCGTGACATCACAAAAAAATTCATATAAGATAAAGGAATTCATAAAAATAATTCCATCACAACATAATCAAATAAATGTAATAACAGGGATAGAAACAGAACCCTATATTATCTTAGATGGAAAATAATTTTGATAAAACACTTGAACTCCATTCTTGAGAAAAATATCCTTTCTACTTCAAAAACATTTTCCTTTCTTGACATTTCATACAATTTAAAACTAAAATAAGTTGATTAAAAATAAACTTGAAAATATGTAAAGTAAGATTCTTGGAAATAATGTTTTAAAAAATCCATTCATGCCGTATAAGTTAAAAAAACATTATTCTCTTACTTTTGTCGGAAAAGTCAAAAAGTACCTCGTACGAAAAACGACAAAAGATTCCTTTCATAGCTTTTACTAAAAACTCACCAAAGGGTAAAATAGGTTTTCAAAAATTTTAGGTTGATTGAAATAATATTACATATTGAGGGAACATGGATGTGGATGATAAAATGCACCCTAGTAAATACCAAAGTATAAGCAATCTCGAAAAAAAAATGAGATTGTGATATTTCCCTTACCTTAGGTCCGATTTTCTTCATAAGTGTCCGAACCTCCTGTATAATGATTTAAATAATTTCATTGACATATTCCAGAATCATACACATTTTTATGATAATATATGGTTTACTTATGACATTATATTACCCGTTCTTTTGTAAATTCCATGTTAAAGAGCGTTTTGGGTAAAATTGTTTCATTTATCGTCTGTGTTTTGACTTGTAATTATTCATATGATTACATAGATCATGATTACTTAATTCTAGAATATAAAACATTATTTATATATAAAATATATTCAGAATATACCTATATATAATAGATCTGTAAAAGGAAAGAAATACAGCGTTCATGGAGACAGTAGTCCGTACGTACGCATGAAAGCTGTTTTCGTTTCCTTATTGAGTTGAATGGAATTAAGTAGATGACATACATATATATACACATAAATTCAGTATCATTATTATTTCATATATTTCATGATTACTTATTATATATAATTTATAATCATTCATGAATGGTTAACGTGGAGAATGAATCTCATCGCATTGTGGAGACGGTAGTCCGTACGTACGCACGAGCGATGATATCGTTATCATGATAGTGGGACTGTATTGGAGTGTATGTATACTATTTTAGAATCAATATCAATTTAAAATAATCATATATAGTTATTATTTACACCATTATACCCATCCAAGTAAGGTGGTGGTGGAAAATAGATTTCACCACGGCGTGGAGACGGTATTCCGTACGTACGCACGTGCGGTGATTTCATTTTCCGTAGGATGGATAGATGGTTAAATAGGGTTGTTTCATACTTATAATAACATATCAGTATATTAGTGATACTGATGTTATTACTTCATAATGAAACAACTAAAGAAGATGAAGTGGAAGAAGAAATAAAGAAGAAAGAATCGGTAAGGGACATTACCTCTTCTTTGAAGTGCTTCTTTGAGATCTCCTTTTAGGGAACTAAAATTGGTTTTTGAAGAAGACCAGAACCTCTAGGATGTTTCTAGGGAAGTTGAGAGGAGAAATTGGAAGGGGTTGGCCGAGCTTGAAGGCTCAAAGTGGTGTGAGGAATAGGGGGAGGAGGTTCCCTTTTATAAGGGAGGAGAGTGGTACCTTTGGAATAACTAAAATATTATTTTTTTATAAAGTCAAATTTGGTTTTAAATAGCTCAAAATTGATTTATTTAAAATATAAGGTGTGTATGGGTCGAAAGCCTCTCATCCAATAGAATTTAGATAAGTTTAGGTTCCTATATTAACCTTATCATTTATATTTAACATTAAGTTAAATAATTTCACTTTTACCGTGTCTTCGTGTGTTCTTACAGTATAAGGTTAATAAAATTACTATAAGAAGACAAACGAACCAAAAGTTGTTTATTATTAATATATATAACCTTATCTAAGTCATTTGGCCGAACCTTAGATTTTCAGGAATAAAATAACAATTACTAATATAATATTTGTTTTAAAAACTATTTTATGTCAATTATGACACTATTTAGTAATTGATTTTTGTGAAAATCATAACAGAATGATTAGTTCGAACAATGTTAATTAATTAAATACTAACATTTCATATTAACCTAGAAAATTATTTTAATTCATAAAGAGTCTCAAATTACATTTATTTGTGTATTTATAATATCAATTATTATAATTTTTCACTATTATGGTAATTACTGCATCATCATTGTGTCATAAATAAATTAATATATTTAATGTCTAAAAATTATAAATAAAATATCATTATGTATGAAATCTTATTATCTTTCTAATGAATATTTAAAATATAATTTATCTTATGTATAACCCTATATTAAAAATGTTTTAGTAAATAAACTTTGATTTTAACTCTTTTAACTCTTCTTTGAATTAAATAATAATAAATGTACTAATCTAATCCATGTGGGCCTAAATGGTCATATTTTATTCCTAAGGTTCATTTTGGTCGAATTAAACTTATCCAATAGAATTAGGACATGTGTTAGGGTAATAATAATAGCATTTTTACCCTTAATTACCCTATTTACTTTTAACCGTGGTTAAAAACAGTAAAAAGTTACCATTCACCAAAAATTATTTTAATCTCATTGAACCAGATTTTACTTACTGACATCAACCGTGTCTCTCGGATTTTTGAAATTCCACTCACAGAAGCGGTAAAATTAAATTTTATGAAAAATTCATTTCTTTTACTACCACTTAGTGGTTTCACTATTCATCAAAAAATGAAAGTTTCAAGAAAAATACCAAACATTAGGCCAAAGCTATATTTGTTATTATGAACTCAAAAATGATGTCTATTTTACCAAATTAAAAACATATTAGTTACATTAACTAATTTAAAAATTAATTCTCATCGTCAAAACAAATAGCGTGTTTTTAAGAGATAATAACTCTCAAAAGATTGACACTTGTTTATAACTGGTTTAAATATGAAATTACATCCAATGACCAACATTGTATTAAATTGTCAAAATATATTCCAAATATACTTTAAAACCACTCAAATTAAAAATTTATCACTATTAATTATTTCGATTAAAAAAGTTCTTTTTAATTAAAATTTAGTAATTTTCACTATTCATTAGAATATGAAAGTTATCCGAAAAGTACCAAAATATCACCCTAATCTAATTTCGATATTCCGAATCCAAAAATGAAGTCCATTTTGAAAAATAAAATTTACAAAATTTCAAAAATTGGTTATTACTATTCATAACCACTAGTTTTAATAATATTTTAATAGCATAATGTTGTTTAGTGAAACTCGTTATTGCATACTACACACGCTATCAAGGAAGGTCGTGATTGCGTGTAATGCAAGGAAAGTCAAGGATGCGTGTTGTGAAAGATCGTTTTTGTGTAGCATACAACACAAGACATTAATGAAATTAAAAAGAATATTTTTCATAAAATCTCAGGGTTTTACATTCTACCCCCCTTAAAATGAATTTCGCACTCGAAATTCGTTGGGGTTATAAATGGTTTACTATTCAAAAGTTTCTTTAATAGAAAGACACATCATAAAAAGGAATACCAAAACCAATCTTTAAAAACAAAAGTATGAAATATAAAGGTTACCCAAATAAACTACTCACTGGGTTTCCACATAGGTTAAAATATGGATATGTAATAGAAATCTAACCATCATGTTATGATGGAGAGTGGTAGAGAACAAGGATATGGAAAATCCAGCAATCACAAAGCCATAAATTTGTGACGATCTAAGGTAACATCTGATTCATCAGATATAAGAGAACTAGGACAACATTTTTGGTTTTCAAGATAATTTCCCTAAAGTTGACGAAATTGGAATTAGCAGAAATACTTTTGTGATTTTGGTATAGTCTCACCGTTGGTCGTTCTTTGGAAAATTTACACTTTATATTTTAATGAAATGATGTTGAATTTGTCATTCATGATGTGTTAGAAGATCATGTGATAGAATGATGGGTCATTCCATCTGTCTCAAACAAAAGGTTAGAGAAGTTATCAAAACTTTCATAAGTCCATCTATAGTGAGATTAATCATATATGGTTCCTAAAATGGTCTTATACTTCATATATAATACTGCTTAATATAACAAAACAAGTATATACTAAACAGGGAATTCCTGTTGGCCAGTTGTAGGTGATAAAGGCCAGTCGCACATCGGTTGTGGGTTCGATTCCCACAGCCTTGTCCGATGCGATGGGCTGTCGTTCGTCCTGTAGTTTGTCCTTTTTCTAAAACAACATTACTATAACATCCCACCAATAATATCGAAAAAAACTTCTATCCCTAAACAATACTATCTTATGTCCAACATAATCCATTCCAATCTTTATCTAAAATACGTCAGTCCAAGCTCATAGTATAAAGAAAACAATTAGTTGAAATTTCATCAACTAACCATGTGAATACCATCATTTATCCCCCATATATCTTATTGGTCACATTCCAATCATGTGAATACCTTAATCATGTATTCTCTTGAAAAAATTAATATCAATTAAACCATAGTGAAAACATGAATGCTGTCAAAATTTAACTCTTTCCACATACCAAAATCCAAAAATTCTATATACTCAAACCATGATATAACCTTCTCCTTATATCAGTCATGACCTCATGAATACTATCAAACATTTAATTTTTTCCTTATCTCTTCATTATGCACATATCATCTAATTTCCAAAAATTATGAATAACCTTTAATGGATACTGGTACCATTAATCATACACTTTCAAAACTCATGGAAAGACAATAGTGTAACAATCCTTAGATGTCTCTTTATTCCATAGTACCGTGAGATTACTTATACAACATTACACATGATAAACATGTAATCATTCCACTACATTTTTAAACCATTTACCAAGATTCAACAATTCTTCCATCTCACATATCATTTGTAGTCTCTTCATCATCATCAACATAAATACTACCCATACGACCATACTGATTCTCTTCATGAGACTTTACCTTAGGGAATTGGTTTTCATAATGCCCGTACATTCCACATTTAAAACAATTAACCATTTTTGATGTCGTAAGAATACCATTATCTTCATCCCTGGTGTTAACTGAACCTTTTCCTTTGCACTTACCGGATTTGTGTCCTTCTATTCCACACCCAAAGCATCTTCCAGTTCCTTTGAAACATTCTCTTTGATGCCTCTTCCAACATGATTTACATAGGGGAAATTGAACTTTCTTTCCTCTATGATCATCATGAAACTCCATATTTCTATTATTAGCCGAGTCAGAAAACTTACCAAATTTTAGTTTATTGATCATATTATGAGATTTCTGATTCAGCATAATAATGATGGTTGGAATTCCAAATCTCATTTCATTTGGTTTCTCATGAAGAATATCATTCCATTGTCCATAATATCCTCCATTATCATGAATCATCTTGTTTCCAGCCATTTTCTAAAACCCAAAAAGAATAGTGTTAGAGGAAAAAATAATAATAAAGGGAGAGTAACTTCAATATCTAACATCTTAGGTTAAGTTCTAAGATCGTTACCAAAGTTCTAGGACTATATCCTATAAGTATACTTATCCTTAGGGACATCCCTTGACATACCTTAGAAATATCTCAAGGGATCTCAGTAAAGTTCTCACATACTAGTTTCCAATGGTTGACTAAACCATTCCTTTGATACCAACTGTATTGACCCGAAGCCTGACGTACATGGACATTACATTACTTTTGCGGAATCCTTAGTACATAACAAAAACCCACACACAAGGACCGTAATAGTTTAGTGTCTTTGGAAACTCGAAATATAATCTTCTAATCGTGGTGAAAGATCTTCAACATCTCCCATAAATATCTTCCTTTTTTTGTTACCTAAAACCTTTCGTTATATCCTGGGGAAAAGAAAACATAAAAGGGTGATCTCAAATGCTTAGTAATGGTAAATAAAAGAAATATCAATCAAATCATATACATAAGAACATAACTTTTGGAAATCTTAGACTGAAAAAGAGAGCATAATTTCATAACATGGGATAAATCATAGTAGTGAAATGTAATCCCAATAATCATAACATAAAACATGAAACTTTTTCTCATTCACACATAATCATAGAGAATCATTTCTTATTAGTCAAGACTCATTGCCAAGACTATCTTAGTGGACAAAGCCCAATTCTGAACTGAGTTCATTCCACGTTTCAGTCCTATTTTACTGAACCGGTTTAACCTACCGTTCCAGCCATGTCTATCTCATGAGATATGAAATCTTTACCCAATTCATTGGAGGTAGATATAGGTCCCACCCATCTCATAATGATACCATTCTTATTTGTGCCACAAAATCATAAACCATACATCATAGCATAACCCATGTAAAAAATGGGAATCTTAAACATTGTGACATCATAAAACAATTCATATAAGATAAAGGAATTCATACAAATAATTCAATCACAACATAATCAATTCAATGTAATAATAGGGATAGAAACTGAACCATATATTATCTTAGATGGAAAATAATTTTGATAAAACACTTGAACTCCATTCTTGAGGAAAATATCCTTTCTACTTCAAAAACATTTTCCCTTCTTAACATGTCATACAATTTTAAACTAATATAAGATGATTAAAAATAAACATGAAAACATGTAAAGTAAACTTCTTGGAAATAATGTTTTAAAAATCCATTTATGCCATATAAGTTAAAAAAACATTCTTCTCGTACTTTTTTCGGAAAAGTCAAAAAGTACTTTGTACGAAAAACGACAAAAGATTCCTTTCATATATTATACTAAAAACTCACCAAAGGGTAAAATAGGTTTTAAACAATTGTAGGTGGATGGAAATAATATTAGATATTGAGGGAACATGGATGTGGATGATAAAATACACCCTAGTAAATACCAAAGTATAAGCAATCTCAGAAAAAAAATGAGATTGTGATATTTCCCTTACCTTAGGTCTGATTTGCTTCGTAAGTGTCCGAACCTCCTGTATAATGATTAAAATAATGTCATTGACTTATTCCAGAATCATACTCATTGTTATGATATCATATATGGTTCACTTATGACTTTATATAACCCGTTCTTTTGTAAATTCCATGTTAAAGAGCGTTTTGGGTAAAATTGTTTCATTTATCGTCTGTGTTTTGACTTGTAATTATTCATATGATTACATAGATCATGATTAATTAATTCCAGAATATAAAACATGATTTATATATAATATATATTCAGAATATACATATATATAATAGATCAGTAAATGGAAAGAAATACACCAATCATGGATACGGTAGTCCGTACATACGTATGAACGCTGTTTTCGTTTCCTTATTGAGTTGAATGGAATTAAGTAGATGACATAAATATATATACACATAAATCCAGTATCATTATTGTGTCATATATTTCATGATTACTTATTATATATACTTTATAATCATTCATGAATGGTTAACATGGGGAATGAATATCATCGCGTCGTGGAGACGGTAGTCCGTACATACGCACGAGCGATGATATTGTTCTCATGATTGTGGGAATGTATTGTAGTGTATGTATACTATTTCAGAATCAATATCACATTTAAATAATCATATATAGTTATTATTTACACCATTATACCCATCCAAGTAAGGTGGTGGTGGAAAACAGATTTCACCACGGCGTGGAGACGGTATTCTGTACATACGCACGCACGGTGATTTCATTTTCCGTAGGATGGATAGAAGGTGAAATAGGGTTGTTTCATACTTATAATAACATATCATTATATTAGTGATACTGATGTTATTACTTAATAATGAAAAAACTAAAGAAGAATAAGTGGAAGAAGAAATAAAGAAGAAAGAATCGGTAACGTACATTACCTCTTCTTTGAAGTGCTTCTTTGAGATCTCCTTTTAGGGCACAAAAATTGGTTTTTGAATAAGATCAGAACCTATAGGATGTTTCTAGGGAAGTGGAGAAGAGAAAACGTCAGGTTTGAACCGATCTTGAAGGCTCAAAGTGGTGTGAGGAAGAGGGGGTGGAGGTTCCCTTTTATAAGGGATGAGAGGGGTGCCTTTGGAATAACTAAAACTATTATTTTATTATAAAGTCAAATTCGGTTTTAAATAGCTCCAAATTGATTTATTTTGAAGATAAGGTGGATATGGGTCTAAATACTCTCATCCAATAGAATTTAGATAAGTTTAGGTTCCTATTATAAACTTATCATTTAGATTTGACATTAATTTAAATAATTTTACTTTTACCGTGTCTTCTTGTGTTCTTACACTATAAGGTTAATAAACTTACTATAAGCAGCCAAACGAACCCCAAGTTGTTTATTATTAATATATAAAACCTTATCTAAGTCATTTGTCCGATCCTTAGATTTTTAGGAATAAAATAACAATTACTAATTTAATATTTGTTTTAAAAACTATTTTATGTCAATTTTGACACTATTTAATAATTGATTTTTGTGAAACTCATAACAGAATGATTTGTTCGAAAAGGTTAATTAAATCAATAATAACATGTCATATTATCCTATAAAATTATTGTAATTCATAAAAAGTCTCATATTACATTTATTTGGGTATTTATAATATCAATTATTATAAGTTTTCACTATTATCGTAATTACTGCATCATCATTGTGTCATAAATACATTAATTTATTTAATGTTTAAAAATTATAAATAAAATATCATTATCTAGGAAATCTTATTATATTTCTAATGAATATTTATAATCCAATTTATCTTATGTATTACCCTATATTAAAAATGTTTTAGTAAATAAACATTGATTTTAACTCTTTTAGATCTTCTTTGAATTAAATAATAATAAATGTCCTAATCTAATCCAAGTGGGCCTAAATGGTCATATTTTAGTCCTAATGTTGTTTTTGGTCTAATTACACTTATCCAATAGAATTAGGACATGTGTTAGGGTAATAATAATATAATTTTTACCCTTAATTACCCTATTTACTTTTAATCGTGGTAAAAAAAAGTAAAAAGTTACTATTCACCGAAATTTATTTTCATCTCATTGAAACAGATTTTACTTACTGAAATCAACCGTGTCTCTCGGATTTGTTAAATTCCACTCACAGAAGCGGTAAAATTACGTTTTATGAAAAATTCATTTTTTTACTACCACTTAGTGGTTTCACTATTCATCAAAAAATGAATGTTTCCTGAAAAATACCAAAAATTAGGCCTAAGCTATATTTGATATTATGAACTCAAAAATGATGTCTATTTTAACAAATTAAAAACATATTAGTTATATTAACTAATTTAAAAATTAATTCTCGTCATCAAAAAAATAGCGTGTTTTTAAGAGATAATAACGATCAAAAGATTGACACTTGTTTATAATTGGTTTAAATGTGAAATTAAATCCATTGACCAACATTGTATTAAATTGTAAAAATATATTCTAAATATACTTTAAAACCACTCTAATTAATAATTTATTACTATTAATTATTTCAATTAAAAAGTTGATTTTAATTAAAATTTAGTAATTTTCACTATTCATCAGAATATGAAAGTTATCCGAAAAGTACCAAAATTTCACCCTATGCTAATTTCAATATTTTGAATCCAAAAATGAAGTCCATTTTGAAAAATAAAATTTACAAAATTACAAAAAGTGGTTATTACTATTCCTAACGACTAGTTTTAATAATATTTTAATGTCATAATGTTGTTTAGTGAAACTCATTATTGCGTACTACACACGCTATCGAGGAAGGTTGTGATTGCGTGTAATGCAAGGCATGTCAAGGATGCGTGGTGTGCAAGCTCCTTTTGGTGTAGCGTAAAACACAAGACATTAATGAAATTAAAAAGAATATTTTTCATAAAATCTTGGGGTGTTACATATAGCCTCCCCACAATACCTAACAGACCCTCGCTGCTAGTCGTTAGCCTTGGAAATTCGAGGTGGTGCTCCTATGGTAGTAACACCCGACCCGTTTGGCACTGTTCGGGTGGATGACTGGGTCCGGGTCGTTACAAGGTGGTATCAGAGGGGTTCTTGATAGGGATTTAGTAGCAGCGTTTTACTAGATATTAATGAGTTTGAGGATTCTCTTTTATTTCTGTTAGTTTTACTATTTGGGATATGGTATACTAGAGATAGTTTTTTACTGGAACTGGGTTTCTATCTTGTTTTTGGGTGCCTGCATCCCCATGTACAAGGGATGGACCTAGTTTCCATGGGTGGGAGTTACTGGATGCTCTTTGCTCAGATTAAGGTTTATATGATTTCTGCCTCGGTGGCTCACTTGATATGTGATGTTCTTGATTGTGATATGTGACCCTTGACCTGGTGCGGTAAGGGAGAATTTGACCTTGGCCTGTTATGGCGAGGCTTGTTGTTTGGATTTGGATAGGAACATTTTTTAGGGTTTTTCAATTTCATAATTGCATGTATGCTTTGGGAAGTGATTATACCATGTGAATAAAAATCAATTTCCATGTTTTGTATGCTTTGAACTGTGAATAGGTGAAACTTCTGATAGTATTTCTTGTTTATTGAAATATATATGTCATGCTTTATATATCTGTAGAATTGCATGTTGCGGGATATTTGGGTCTGGCTCTTATGAGAGCAGGCAGGTACTATGTCTGAGGCAGTGTAACTGTCAGGATTGGACGACTCAGTCGTCGGGTTAGAGGCAACATTGGATGTCAGGACGGGCATGGAATGAGGTACCATTGATACTTGGCTCTGTTGAGGGCAGGTAAGGAGGTCGTGAGGTCGGGATGCTGGGAGAATCAGTTGTGATAGGGGAGAGTAACTGTAGTTGTTATACACTGCCTCTTTACTTCTTTCATTATCTATGTAGAATATATTGTTATATATATATGGGATGTCTGACCATTTATGGTATTCAGTGGGATACTCCTTCAGGACGTAATGGAGAGTCAGGCAAGATATGATATAGTGTCGTAGGTGCAGGATTAGGTTCAGGATTCAGTACATATAGAGCACGAGCCGCAGGTACAGGCTCAAGGATAAGAGCAGGTCCAGGATTCATTGTAGGCAGGACAAAATCTAGGTTTGGCAGAGTTTGAACCTTGGCTCGAAAAGCATCTCTGAGGTAGCTTGGTACGTGTCTTGCAGTGGATTGACGAGGCCCATAGGGTACATAGCCTTCTATGGCGTATCTGACACAGGAGATCTAGTCGCCGCACCTGCCACCTATTCTCGGGTGAGGGTGGTCCATAGGTGGCTATGAACTAGATAGAGTGTATGCAGATGATTTTCAAGAAGCTAGACACGCCTCCAGGGTGGAGGGTCAAGCTGGTGATGTAAGGAGAGGACCAGCGAAGTGTTGGTGGGACGTACAAGTACAGGCTCATAGGCACGAGGGACTGGCATGGAAGGAATTTGAGGATAGGTTCTTTGAGCACTTTTACCCAGAGACACTGAGGGAAGAGAGAGCTCGGGAGTTCTTGATTATTCTCTAGGGAGACATGTCCGTCATGGACTATGTAGCCACTTTCACTGAGCTATCTCGCTTTTCACCTGGTATGGTAAGTGATGAGGCGGCTAGGGTGAGGCACTTTGAGGATGGCTCACGACACACCATTCGGGTCCAGGTGAACATCTTCAGGCAGGGTTCCTTCTCTGAGGTGATGAATCAAGCGCTCATAGCCGACGGAAATGAGAGAGATAAGTTTCGCTTGGGCAGGGTGACAACTTCAGGAGATGGTTCGAACAATAGGAAGTGAGGACGAGATGAGTTCCAGCAGGGCAGTTAGGACAGGGATTTAGCCAAACCACCTCATGGTAGTTCTTCGTTGATTTTCATTTAGTGTGGACAGTCGGGACATGTTTGGTCTCAGTGCGATAGGCCTCCGAAGGAGTACCAGGCATGTGGGAAAGATGGACATCTGGAGAGGTTTTGCAGGCAGCCTTCTCAGATATCCAGCAGGCAGGGACCAGGATAGACTGTAGCGTCTGGATTTGGTTCAGGTTCGATACCCAGAGAGGGTAGTTGAGGTTTAGCTATGCACGGAGGTCTTGAAAGAGATGGTGGGACCCAGCTAAGGGGTCAGTGGCTGGTTACTGGAGCAGCACCATAGGGAGTTCATGCATCAGGCAGCTGTATGTTAGGGAAGGTGCATTCTATGGAGCTGCCAGAGGCTGAGTAGGCTGGTTAGCCGATGATGGTTAGAGGTACACTGTGGTGTGGCTGTGATCTCCATGTTTCTTTTTTGGCATGACCTATAGAGGCATGTCTGTTTTGAGTGCACGTAATGCACATGATCTATGTGGACTGACTGGATTCTAGTAAGTGGGATTGGCAACATATCTAGTGAGTGATATATTCTATCTAGATATGTATGAGGTGTCGTGGGCATCAGGGCATCGAGGATGCGGATTTCTTAGGGTGTTAGGCACCAGGACCTCGTTGAGGCGGACACTGATGCGGTGCGGGATACGTTCGGTGTTGGGAACGAAAAAAGAGTGCTAATGGGGTGCAGGGGTGACGATGCATCATGGGAGGACTATGCGTCTATGAAAACTGGTTAGTAAACGTTTTTTTCCTTGAGGTTTGTCGGGTTGAGACTGGGTTTGGCAATTCCTTAGGTGGGGAGCCCCCTTGAGGGATTTATCCATAACCTTTGAGACTAGGGAGTCCAGGTTGCTTGATCAGGTTGGTATGTATGGTTACATCTCTAGGTTTCATGTGATAGCTCGGGGATGAGCTATGTTATGGTGGGGAGATTGTAAGAACCTGAGTTTTTAGAATGGGTCAAAATCCCAAACCTGTTTGTATTTTTGATTTTTTCTGAGGAAACTAGATTAAATGGGCAGTTTCTAGAAATTTCTAGACTACACACCGTGTACCATTAAGTACACATCGTGTATATGTTATGTGACTGACCAGTCGTGTGCTCGCAGAGTACATGTCATGTTATGACCGTGTAGAAAATTTCTTCCTACATGGCGTGTAGTTTGAGACATGTCGTGTACTCTTGACCGTGTAGAGGCCATACATGGCGTGTAGGCCTATTGGCCAGGTAGAACCAGGTGCATGCTTTGTTCCCCTGGGGCACACCTTGTAGTCTATCCTTGTATGCAGAATATACATGGCGTGTGGGTAAGTTGGTGAGGAAGAGAAGAGAAACCTGGTACATGCCGTGTACCCATAGGTTCACACCGTGTACTCAGGTCGGCAGGTCTAGAAAGTAAGGCGGTGGAATTCAGCCCTCTTATAAACAGTTAAATGAGCTACACAATATTTATCCATGATGTACATGCAGTGTAGTTTATTGTTTTTCATTAAAATGGGAAGTATCCTTGTATTGAGGCAGAACATCAATTTTTTATGCTAGTTTCTCGAACCAAGCCGTTCGGAGATCTTTCCTTCTCTCAATCATCCATCTGAGACACGATTCGAACTCTGATTGATGTGTTGGAACCCCCTCGGTAAGTGCTCGATTCCTATGGGGTCATTCTATATGATTTTTGTTCTATAACATGTTATAGGGGTTTGAGTGGTTTGGAATCATTTGTAGATTTACCGCGTTTTAGACTGAATTGGCGGCTATTACCAGAGGAGTAGCATTGTATGAGTCTTAGGTAGGTGGTGAATACCTCATTTTGTGTTTTCGTTGTTGTTTCGGTGACGCGACATTCGGCGTGTTTTCATGTATTTTGAGCGGAACCCTTTTTATCTGCTGTTTCATATAGAATTGCTTGTTGGACCTATGGGATGCCTTTGGGTGTGCCCTGTTACTATTTTGTGTGAGCGGGGCCGGGTGATGGGTCATTGGTCATTGGGGTATTTTGGCCAAGGAATTCCAAAATGGTTTTAATTGAAATATTAATGTGTTAAACTGTTGAGTTTAATTTATTAAGACTGTAATAAGTTGTTAGAGGCATTCAAGACCTCGGTACTGTTGTTTGATAGCCGTTGGGCTGGGGCAATTCAACTGTTTAAATTGTTTTTCCGTTAGGAGTTATGTTTGAATTGTATGTATATATTTAAGTGCTCAACTGCACATCCTAGACCCTTGGGTTGTGTTGGGCTTGAACTGGTTACATTTGAGTGATGCGGATCATAGGTTTTTCTTGGCTCAGGTTAAATTGTGTGGTTTTGACCACGGGATTGGGCATCCTCGACGTCAACTTGAGGCAGTACAACTGCCAGGTTGGTTATGGCCTGGGTTACTAGGATGGCGATGCCATCATAATTGAGTGTCATGGTTGCGGGGGCACGAGGTGTCATATTTTTTAGTGTCTTAGGTACTACTTTGGTGATTACTGCTCACCAGTGACTTTGAGTAGTGTGCACACAGAAATACTATGCGATGAGGTGGTTTTGACCACTCATGTGGGTAGAGGCCCCCGTAGTTGCGGTTAGGTAATTTGGTTGGGGTTTCTTGCCATAGAAAGCCACGTGGGTGGTGAGGAGCCTTTAGGTAATTTCTTGATACACGAGGTGTCAGGAGGCACATGGTGCCGGGTTACTATTCTTGGGCGTGCCTTCGGGACGTCGGTACATGAGACACGAGGTGTCAGGAGGCACATGGTGTCGGGTTACTATTCTTGGGCGTGCCTACGGGATGTCGGTACGTGAGACACACAGTGTTAGGGGGATGCATGTTTCCGGGTTACTTGGCAGAGATTTTGGTGTTGGCTGAAATAGGTGACACTCCATGGTGGCTGCTGAGCACCAGAGGAGGTAGTGTTTATTTGTGCACTTTACTGCATATATTTTTACTTGCACTTTCATGACTTCATAAACACATATATTTGGTATGCCCCGTTGGCTGGTATCTTACTGAGATTTGTCTCACACCCTTCACGGGAACTCCATGACACGTGCAGAATTTATGGATTTATGTGCAGGAAACAGACCAGCTTCAGGAGCTAGGCTGCATTAGTTATTGCATGGAGATGGTATGGACCTTGAGGTCATACCTAGATGGGGTTACTTGGTTTTTTGTTCTACTATTTATCTGCATGCTTACTTTTTTATGAAGCAACTGTTGGTTATCCATTGGCTTTGTCAAAAATTGATATGTATGACTTTCTATGGCTGCATTTTGGATGTTTAACGCAGTAGTTGCTTGTGATATTAAGCATGTTGTTCTTTTTACTTTTTGCTACTCTTGTTTCTATTTTCTTCCTCTGTTTATTGGATATTTATTATGTTTCCACTCTGTCGGTCTAATTTGAGTCTGCTGAGTCTTTAATTCCAGTGCATCTTTATATTTATACTCAGACCAGTTCCATTATTATGATCCTCCGAGAGGTTATAGCCTCCCCATTATACATAACAGACCCTCTCTTCTAGTCGACAACCATTGGAGTTCGGGGTGGTGTGCCTAAGGTAGTAACACGTGACCCGTTTGGCACTGTTCAGGTGGCTGGCTGGGTCCAGGTCATTACAATTTCCCTATTTAAGAAGCTATTATTTTACTCAAACCTAGTAAATTCCACTTCAAAACTAATAATTAATTCCTCAAATTTATACTTGAATATGAATAATACATTTATAAATACCTCTAAACAATACCCCTCCATATTATATAATTTTACCATCATGCACTAATAGAAGGTTCTAAGGTAATTACATACCCTAAAGGGAATATTCTTGTATGAAAATGTGCCGAATGGGAAAGCCAATTTTTTTTTAATTGGTCTTCTAAGAATACCTCAATTTTATTTTATCCTAAGAATACATCTAGAAAACCATATAACTAATTATTTTCCACTCGCTCGAGGACTTAATAATTGATGGTAAAAGGGATATGGTCTTTATTAGTACATGAGTTTATCTGTATATATTCAATTCACACTCAATATCCATTACTCACCATTTTTGAGAGAAGGTAACCATTCTCATTGGTAATAACAATGATTAAAATCTTATTTGGAATAACATGAATTGGGATTATTCTCTCACTCCTAGAAATCAGGTAGATGATACCCACATTTAAAAATCATAGATGTTATTTCCTTTCCACATCCATAATATTAGGATTGAGTATCCTATGAGGTTTAAGACATGGTTTGTAATCAGATTCTATAATAATATTATGAGTTCCAATGAGTGGGATGATCCTAGGAATATCAGACAGGGCCAATCCAATTGCACTCTTATTCTCTCCGATGACATCCAGAAGCATCCCCTCTTGATTGAGTTCAACATGGTAATAAATGAAAATAGGTATTGTTAAATTTTCCCTTAATAATTCATAATTGAGTGATAAATCTTGAACTTAAATTAAATATTAGGTTGTTTAACACTTTTAATTGAATTATGGGACTTCACATCAAACATGGTTTATTTTACAAAAGTTATTGATAGAATTAGTTCTTTCAGAATCGAAGTTTCATCCACCACATTGGACATACTAGTGTATGAAATGGGTACAAACATTATGTTTTTGATTTATATAATGGTACCATTGATTTTTTATCATAAAAAATCATCAAGGAAGTCATCTAAAATAGATTCAAGCTAATGAGAGAAATTTTCCTCTTGCGGTCAAAAGAAATTATATATTATCTTCGCTTAAACATAATTAAAAACTTTTATGATATTCCTACAATACACTATCAACACAACCTATATAATTTACCTCATTTATATCTCCATATTCCCAAATTTTAGAGTATGAGTTATATATATTCATATTGAGGCTCATGCTTCTGAAGGTTGTTTTCATGTTCCCATTCCTAACTCAGATGGCTTAGATGATTTTTTCTCAGAATGGATGACCAAGGATGATGGGGGATTTCTCCATATGAACTATGTTTGGGATATTTTCAAGGAAAATTAATTTATAATATTAAATGAAATTTTCACAGTTTACCAAAACATCCTTTAAGACAACCTTAAGAACTTGTACACAATAATCAACAAGTTGAAAAGTGGAAGATGTGGGTTGGAGTTCGTCAAGCCCTAACTAACAATAAAAGGAATATATAATGAGGTTCACACTAGTTTCTAGATCACAAAGGGATATGAAAACATTTTTCTCCTAGTTCAAGATTGATGTATGGACAACTAGAGTCTTCCAAAAAAGGAGGAATGGTTATTTGGATGGTGGTGCCCACATTCATCGCTAAAATGACTTTGTTTTTGTGCAAGATATATCTTTTTAATATACACAGGTATTTAAAGTAATTGTATTATTTATTTATGTTACGGATTTCATCGAGAAGTTAAATATTCAAATTAACTTGTGATAATATTTACCTCACTGTTTCATTAATTTTTGTAATATATTTTCCACCCATGAATTGAGGGATGGGAAAAGGTTGTTTTATAGTTTGGTTGTGGTCCCTTCACATTATCACTAGATTTTTTTTTAGATTTTGAGGGGTTTTTACAACATTTAAATTTATCATTTAACCATGTAATTGTTATAGATTTTTTTACATTTTCAAAGGATTTTTCAATTCTTAAGATAGTCACTACATTTATTTGTTTATCTTATGATTGTGTGAATATTGATTCTCCTCTCAGGGTTAGTGAATGCTGAGTTGGCATGATTGATTTACAAGTTTTAATGGTTTTCAATTCTTTTTAAAAATATGAAACTTTATAATTCATTATTTCCATGTGCTTACACAATTTATCAAGCATAAGGAGAGGGAAATATTTTCCAGGATCATGTGTTCGTTGGTTTATCCTAGGAGGATAGATTTGTTGTTGGATTCATTATTTAATAAGTTAGGAGATGGGTTGTTGGTATTTGATATAAGGTCATTGGTATTGGACCTTTTGTGGTTTAAATTTATAATGGGTTTCAAAATTTTGTATAGTGTTGGGGTTTGGTCCTTATGGGTGACCGGGTTTTTGGATGGGTTGTTAGTTATCTTTCCAACCGAATCCTAGATGATCATTATACCTTGGATTTAAAGTGTTTTTTACTATGTATTTTTAAATATCGTATTATTTACCATGATAGGCATTCCTCTAAAAATTTCATCCTTTTTAGAAGGGATCGTTGGGAATGTTTCAGTCTTATGGTCATGTTTCTCACAAATTGTGTTAACAGGGTCAATAATTTGGATTTATTATACGATCCTAATATCGATATCATTCACCATCATAGTGAGAGAAAAACATTTTAACGATAGATTTATTCATTTATAAGGGTTTAAATTACACCATATTTCTATGGATTGTAATAGTATGTAGATTATCCCCTTGTTTAGTTTTTTTGTAGAACTTTTAGATACTTGTAAGAATCAATTGGGAATTTGTTTCTTCAGGTTTCCAATACACATCATGTCAATTAATGGTTTATTTCACAGAACCAACCCTTTATATAATATTAAAACTTAATTTGGTATTAAAAAACTATATTGAGTTAACATGTTAAGTGTGTCTTTGAACCAATCTCATCCTTCATAATATGAGTCCACTTTTTCCAAAAAAAAAAGTGATTCTATTTTTTAGGTGGAAGTGCCTTTTGATGTTTGAAGTATTTTTTTATATAATTCAATTTTTAATTAATACTAGGAGTGTATTAATATAGTTATATGATTTTTTAACAAATTATTTTCTCAATCCATTAGTGATAATGAAAATATCCATATCTTAACTTACTCAAGATGATGTGGTGGGTACATGGTTTCAATAATTTCATTGAACTCCTTAACATGATGGTATAGAATTTATAACTCCATAAAATGGAAGGATGGAACATGGTTTATGACATGAGGTTTGAAGACATAGTGTTCTTATTCTAGGATGTCATATCTAATACAAGAGGGATCATTATTATATGCAGGTGGAAGGTATTCATTCATGGTTTTTCCAACATAATTTCCATGTTCGGGGCTACATCATTTGGATTTCCATTTTTGTTCCCACCTATGTTTATGAGTTGGTTTACTTGAAGACCCTCAATTGGAAAGGAATCACTTATTTAATCTATAATATTATAAATATTAGTATATGATGGGAAGATAACCCTAGTTGTTCCTAAATCCACAACCCTAGGACTATCCACCCTAACAATTTGGTTTCATTGGTCATGGGTATTGACATACATACACTGAGAAAAGTAAAAAAATTGGAAAAGATAAGAGAAATTGATGTTATAAAATATAAATTGGTTAGAAAAGAATGATAGTCAATATAAATTAATTAATTCCTCAAAAATGTTCTATTATGTTTTCTCACTCAAATTTACCTTGTTTTTATGGGTGAGGTTGTCTCTTGTAGTGTAGCTTGGGTTGTCGAAACCTAAGATACCTATGAAGAAACTGACAGATACATACATTCTATGGAATTTTTTTATATGAAGTTTACATCATGAGTATTATTTGATATGGTTTAAATGAACACGATTATACCTAATTGTATTCAATTTGATAGAATTATTTGATCTTGGGTTATCACTTGTGGTGGATTGGATGCATTCATTTTTAAATTATTTCAATTTCATTAACTCAATAAGGATTCATTCAATGAAATCAGAATAGACTCATCACATACATGTTTAACATAATAAAATACATCTTTTAATCAACTATACACTTAGATTATAATTTTCATGATAACTCCAAGATAAAGGATCTTCTATGCACATGAAAAGTTTGGAATAAAATTCAATAAGGGGAAGAGAGAAAATAATTGAATAAAAATAATAATAATAATTTATCATTTACAGAGTGAGAAATTACATCCAATATATCCCTTTTATACATCCTTTGAAGAAAACATAAGAGTGTTATCACTCCATTGAATTTATTCTCTCAATGTAATCATGAATTAGACTCATGAGGGTGGAATTGAATAAGTGAAAACAATGAAATAAGAAACCCTTCACCATTTTGTAAAGGATTTACCTCTTCACTGTGTGAATAAATTCACGCCTTTATTAAATGGAATCAATGTGTGAAAAAAATAATATAAAAATATAATAATAATATGTTTTGTTAAGATAAAATGAGATTTGAATAATTTAAATTAAAATAATAACGCTAGAAAGACAATTCGGGGGCTTAATATTACAATGAATCAAACACCATGCCTCATTAAACATATTCATTTACACTTCCTTTAATTTAAATTTTGGAATCCTTGGGTTGATCCTGCAATATTACATGTCTTACCACATGACGAGGGAAGGAATATTTGGGTGTAAATTTTGTGTAATGTGGACTTTTCCACCCTTAACTCGAAATGGGGGGAAACTTGCATCCCTTTGATAGGTGTGTCCAGATTATCACCTAGATTGAAAAAAATGTAGTGAGACAGAGAATAATAACATTAATCCAATGATTTCCTCTTACATACCATAAAATTTTAACCCAATTATATTTTTTGAGAGGTATGATCAAAATGGTGGGCTGTAATTCTGGGCCATAGAAGCTAACCCACAATATCATCTTCAAGGTGGGCTTCCTAGAACTCCCTTAAAACATTGAATTAGATCAGTAACTATTTAATATAATGATCCTAATTATTTCATATATCTAAAGTCAAAATTTTAGTTCCATTGGGCTTGAATCCTAGCCTCTATGGTAATATTATAGGGAATATGCAAAGTTATCTTTTCCCAGAATTTCTTGGGTGGAATTTCCAAAATGATAGTCCTCCAATATGAATATATGAGTGCTCAAAAATGATGAATTATTCCAAATGGAATGGTAAACCTTAAAATTAAATATTCAAGTAAAACAAATACTATTGGGTGTTTTAGGGGGTGTTCAAAAATGTATCAAGTAATAGTCCACAATAAGAAATAATTAAAAGCATAATGTCAAATAATGTTCAAATTATAAAATGTACTAAAAATGTGTTAATGAAAAATGAAGAACGTGAAAATTATATATTATAAAAATTAATATTATCCTTTTTAGTTGATAATAATTAATTTTCCAAACACACTAAACTATTATGGTCCTCAGGTGTGTGTTTTTGTACTGTAATGAATATTCACAAAAAATGATGTGATATCTATGTATGTTAGGCCTGGGTTGTTATAGTTAGTATAATAGTATAGGATTAGTAAAACTTTGGAATATAGGGTGACAAATCCGTAGTGAGATACCTATGTACATATTTAAAGATAATTCTACGGTTGAGTCTGTGTATAAGAAAATTTCCATGAATATTTTTAATGGGTATAGGGAGTAGTTTATACGCAATTACATCCCTTACTATATAATAAAAGTGGATGTGGATCTAGCATAGAGTTACCAATGGTTAATAACCAAAAAAATGTTTCATTGATATAGACTTCATTGTCACATTGTGCACTATAATAGGCCTTGCTACACACCTGGTCTGGAAATCCTAGGGGATATGCCTTGGAAATTTACAAACCCTCTATGAACCATCATGAAGTATTTAAATGGATGAGACTATGAATGGCCTTGGATAAACCTCATTTGTCATATATTAATTTTTTCATGATTTAGACATCCTATAAGTTATTTTTTATTATGTGGTTCCCCGTCATGATTATTGTTTCTTACACTATAATTTTTGGTCTTAGTCAATGGATGGAACCCAAAAAAATCATGTTAATGTTGAGTGTTACAAAAAATTAAATTAATTTACACCTGAGCATACAAATTTTATGGTAGATGAAATTAAAAAATCATTGTTATTCTCACACAACATTTTAAAGATATGAATCATTATTTACTTCTAAATGAACAAATGATAGAACAAAAATCTATTGAGTCCTTCATGAGAAAATTTCCACCATATTTTAGTGGGTATTTTGATCTACTAGTTTAAAAACAATGTATAATCACCATTAAAAAATAGTATATATTATCATGTGTTCAAAACATGAATATTTAATTTTATTATGTCTACTATTTTAAAGTTTAAGTGGATCAATGGTGGAATATTATCAAAATTATGAGGCAACCTAATGAAATTGACTTCCTGGATTAGGAAGAGTTCAAATAATTAATTTTCAATAAGTACTTGACTTGTATTCTTTGTAAAAATATAGATAAATAGTAACATTGTCATGACCCGTCTCAGTGGGTCATGCGCCTGGACTCCCCAAGCACACCTCCAATAGGCCAGGGGATGGTGACTAGCACTGAGTGGGAATATTACTAAAAGGGAGGAAGGGACTAAGAACCTATACACAAGCACACATCTCCAAGCTCACAAATGATGAAATTTAAAAAAAAAACTACGGAACACATTTCATGCATAAATCTAAACCCAAACAACAGAGAATAATGGAAAGTAATGTACTGAATGTAAATTGGGTCAGAATACAAGCTCACCAAAAACAAGACTCTGAAAACTAAAAATTCCAACTTGTAAACACAAAGAGGTATTGGGACTACTTCTTATAGCTGAAGGAATGCCTCAGCCTATAGGGAACTCAAAAATCTCGGTCCTATCCTGGTCTGCTATGGACTCTATCAAAAGCCTTCTCATCTGCACAAGACACGACATGTGTAGGAAAAGCCCGTGTAGGGGTGAGAATAACAATACTCATTATAGGACCCCGAAAAAAACAAAGAAAGTACATAATGTAAAGGCATAGTCAGCTCTACATAATATATGTCTACTGAATATATAATAGGAGATCACAATCAAGATATACGCAAATCCTAGACCCATAGTCTAGAGATTGGTCACACAACTGTATACCCCACTAGGGATTCTGTTAGAAGATTTCCAAGAAGTACACATCTCGGGAGAACACACTCCATGAGTCTGGTAGCTCTGATGACGTCCATCAAAGAAGTACTATTCATCGGCAAATGTCTCGAGAGGTAGGTACACTCATTACAGGAGACACACTCCTGAGTGGGAAGATCATGGTAGATATAAGAACTCATTATGGGAGACAAACTCCTGGGTGAGAAAGATCATGATAACGAGATACAGATCACTTCCAGGGCCATGGAGGATACCGCGTCTCATCCAGATTCACCAACTAGTTGATTCACCAGATAGGTAGAGGATCAACGCCCAGTAGAGTTGGTCACATCGATGCCTGACTCTATCTAGGGTCAGGAATGTATAAAGGATCTCGCTCTGGGCCTCTCGGAGGGATGCCAACTCTATCATAGAAAGTCCTGCTGAAGGGATCATAATCCTATAGAAGGAAACGATTCTTGACCTTCAGGGGAACTAGAATAAGGGGAACTAACCGAAACGAAACATGTCCATGATATGGTAAACAAGAAGATCATTCCATTTTTCAAAAAGTACATGGTGTGTAGAAAAGTTACACGCCATGTTGTCTTACCCTGGGTACTGCCCGTGTACAACAACCCATGTCATAAGGCTAGTCGAATAGAAAAGTGGGTACATGGCTTGTAGTATGGTGTACACGCCGTTTCTGAGTGAATGGGGTTAGCTCCGTGTACACTGGCCATGTGCCCGTACGCAGTCATCAACCCGTGTACTCCAACCCATGTAATCGGTACACGAGGTGACCCATGTTACTGGCCTCGCTTGGAAATGTGATGGAGTACATTCCATGTAGTCCATCCAGTTTCTGTGTATCCCCTAGATACATGCTGATTCCCATGTATCCACCTCTTCCATGCTATGTAGAGAGTACATGTCGTGTCATCTGAAGCCGTGTAGTCCATCCCATGTCCGTGTACCACCCAAAATAAACACCGACCTTTGAGGAAAGTCCAACAAATTTTGGTACCAGGGTTACACGTCATTTGATTACTCTATAACCCTAAAACCCTATCCGTCGTCGCCAGTACTACACGGCATGTTCTTCGAAAATACATGCTGTGTAATCTGGAAATTTCTAGAAATGCGAACCTCCACCGCTGTGCAGTCTGTGACGTCCCGTTCATCGATCCTGCCGTCCAATTGCCCTGGAACACCCAGGTTTTGGTCTCCCCAACACTATGAGGCTACTTCTGTTGTTTTCAGACCACCGATCAGCTCCGAAAACATGTTTTGATCTTCCCACGCAAAGAACTCTCGAATAAATACCTCTTCTGATCTGAGACGATTTATTGTCCATTGTGGTCATCGCACCTCCGTAGGGTCATTGAGATGTCGGATCTCTGGTTTGGGATCGTTACGTTGCAAGATGGGTGAGAAAAGATCTGTTGATCATCACCCTGCAAAGAACGCGGAGAACGCGTGAGAAGAAAAGGGGGAAGGAAAACCAATCGTACAAAATTGAGGAACAAACTTTCGCCGTCGTTCGTCATGGAGTTGATTTGCCCCCGTTAATAGGCTTAAACGGAGTAGAAATCAACAAAAATAATCAACATGGATTAATTCCCCTTATTCATCCCATTGAAAATCTCTCCCACATGAACGTACAAATCCGCCGATCAACATGTTCGTAGTTGATCCGTGTTTTTCGTTTAAATTCATAAACGGGGAAAAATGAATGAAATAACAACACCTACCTTTAAGAAAAGATTTATCGTTGATTAAAGGGTCATGATGCCATCATTTTTGAGATCTTTTAACATCATTGGTGCAGTGATTCTCAACTTCGATCTATCACCATTCATTGCTGAGAGTTTGCTCCAACGGTACACAGATTCTCCAGAGCTTTTTCTCAATCATCGCCAATAAGAAAAAATAGATTATCTTAATAAAAGTGAAATGTAATTGAAATCCCATCATGATGCGGAATTAATGATTCAATGTTGCTATTTTTGAGTTATTATGACATGACAATAATGACTGAAACAGCTGCCCCATCAATGCACTATAGTGGATATTTCCCAAAATAAATAAAATAAACATTGCTAATTAATTTTATTTTATTTTACATAAAATTTATGAAAATTAACTTTTTTCTGTGACCCGCACCGGTCGAGGTTAGACCAGTTCTTAGGTAATGTTGACATTCAAGATGCTACGATACCCTCATATTTTTAATCCAGGCATCCATTTGGAATCTTCCACAACTGCGCACAAGTGCCGACTCACTTAACTTAAAAAAAAGTTTGAACAACGATTCTGGGACTACCGGGCCTCGAAATGATTTGTCGTGTATGCGCCTGGTCTCATAATAATTCTATATAATATTTAAGAAAAATGTATACAGAAAAATATGAGACATTACATTCTCCCCACCTTGGGGCTCTGTGTCTTGAAAAGTCCAAAAATAAAGACTACTCTAAAAGATGTGGGTATTGGGCATGGATCTGGGCCTCCTTCTCCCATGTGCTCTCTTGAAGATTCATGTGCTGCCACTAGACACGCAACAAGGGAATCGATCACCCACGAAGGATCCTCTCTTGCTGATCCTCAACCTCAACCGGGTACTTAGAAAAGGTCAATCCATCCTTGATGTCCAGCTTGCCCCAGTCGATGATGTGCGATGGGTCATGCACGTACCTGCTTAGCTGCGACACATGGAAGACATCATTTACCTGATGCAACTGTGGCAGTAGGGATAGGCAGTATGCCACCTCACCAAATCTGTACAGTATCTAGAAATGTCTGATGAACCTCAGAGATACCTTTCCACCTCTTCCAAGTATCTGTAATCCTCATCAAGGTGAGATCCGAAGAAAGACATGGTCTCCCTCTTCGAACTCCAGAGGTCTCAGTCATCTGTCAGCATAAGACTTCTACCAGATCTCTTCAGTCTTCATATTCTCCCATATGATCTGCACCTTCTCGACGGTAGCTCACACCCACTCTGGACACTTGAGTATTGACTCTATGTGGTCGGTCCAGCAAGGCGGTGACCGGTAGGGTCTCCAATACAAGGCCTCGAACGGTGCCACACCAACTGTGGAGTGCTAGCTATTGTTGTATGCAAACTCCACCAGTGGCAGGTTGTCCTCCCAACTATGAACAAAGTCCAAGATAAAATCTCACAACATATCCTCCAAAACCTGAATGGTCCTCTCTGTCTGACCATCTGTCTAGGGTTGAAACGCTATGCTCAGGCGTAGCTGAGTCCCAAAGGCCTCCTGTAATCCATTAGACAACTGGGATGTAAAGTGGGTGTCTTGGTTCGAGACTATCGTTGAAGGGATTCCATGTAATCGAACTATCTCCTTCACATAGATTTGTCTCAAGCCCTCTATGAAATTCTGCTCCCAGATAGCTAGGAAGTGGGCTGACTTGGTGAGTCAGTAAATGATCACCCAAATGGAATCATTCCCCTTGGACCTTTGTGGTAAGATTGTCATAAATTAAATTGATATTACATCCCACATAAACTTTGGAACTTCCATGGGTGAGCTAATCCCACTAGAACCTGGTGCTCAGCCTTCACCTGCTGGCATTTGAGGCACTGGGAAATGAACTCTGCTATTGACTTTTCCATTCCTGACCACCGAAACTGTCATCGGAGATCCTGGTACGTCTTTTTCCACTCCAGGATGTACTCCCAAGGGGGATGTATAAAACTCCCTTATGACCTCTTCCTATAATGCCACTGGTAGAACAGTGTGCCCTTTGAAAAGAAGTATGTTCTCCTCACCTTGTGAATAACCATCCGAAGCATGTCCTGTGGGAAACTGAGCACGTAATGCTAGATAGTCGACATCTTTTATCTACGCCTCCGTAACGCACTGTAAGAGTGGAGGGGAGACAACAATCGTTTATAGGTAAGATCTGTCCTCTCTGTACACAAAGGATAACTACAACATGGCTAACTACTCTGTCACCACACTCAACAACTGTGAGCTCTAACTTCTGCTAAGAGAATCTTCCACCTAGATTCCCTTCATATGAGATTAAAGGATCTCAAAATTATAGTCCTGGAGGAACTATATCCAATTCATCTACCTCAGATATAGATCCTTCTGTGAAAATATGTACTTGAGTATCTTGTGTTCAGAGTAGATGATAAACCACTCGCCCATAAGGTAGTGTCGACACATATTCAATGCGAAGACTACCGGTGCCAACTCGATATCATGGGTTGCATAGTTATGCTCATGTTGCCTAAGCTGGTGTGAACCATAAGAAATCATTTCCTGCCTCTACATCAAGACACAAACAAGCCCATTCCCTGATAAATTATAGAAATTACGTACTTGACACCCTCCTTTGGAAATCTCAAGACTGGGGAACTCGTCAAACTCTATCTCAACTGCTCGAAATCCTGCTGGTACTACTTCGTCTATATGAAGTGTTTCCTCTTCCTGATCAAGACTGTCATTGATGTTGATATTCAGGATAAATAAAGGTTGAATATATAGTAATACCCTGCCATCCTAAGGAATCTTCGCTCCCCCGTCACACTTCGAGGAGGCTCCCATGCTAACACAACCTCCACCTTGGCTGGGTCTACAGCTACTCCATCAACTGAGATGACATGTCCCAGAAAGTGGGCATCTTGACTCCAGAATTGGCACTTTGAGAGATTCCAATAAAGCTGGTGCTCCCAAAGTACGTCTAGAACCATCTGCAGACGTCTCACATGCTCCTCTTCTGACACCGAGTACACAAGGATGCCATCGATGAAGACCACTTTGAACCGGTCTAAGTACAGCAAGAAGATCTAGTTCATCAGTCCCATGAACACTATGGGGGAATTAATCACGCCGAAAGGCATCATCAAGTATGCATAGTGACCGTAGCGGAATCTAAAAGTCATATTCAGCATATCCTCATCCCATACTCATAACTGGTGATAACCTGATCGAAGGTTAACCTTTGAGAACCATCGTGCCCCACTCAGCTGCTCGAAGAGGTCATAGATTCTCGGCGGTGGATACTTATTATTCACCATCACCTAGTTCAGGCGTCGGTAATCCACGCACAATCTTAGACTCACATCTTCCTACATGGTAAACAAGACTGGGGCCACCTAGGGTGAAACGCTTGGTCTCACAAAACCCTTTCTCTGCAAATCCTCCAACAGCACCCTCAGCTCGCGAAGATCTACAGTAGACATTTGATATGCTGATGAGGAAATTTGTGTCATCCAAGGGTGTAAGTCGATGCAGAATTTGATTTCCTAATGGGAAGGTAATCTTGGAACATCTTCAGGAAAGACGTCCTCGTACTCCGCCACTACTGCTGGGAACCGAGAGCTCACAACATTTACTACTCTGAGTGTAAGGCTAGCCATCTCATGAGTGATTAGCTGCACCCTCCTATGCATGATCCCATTCTGTGCTGCCTGGGTATCCTTTTCTCTGACAAAGGAAAACCGCATTCCATCGCGGTGGACACACCGCACTCTTTGCCTAAAACAGTCAATATGTGAATGGACCAAACATAACCAATCCATGTCGAGAATGACGCCGTAAGGCCTTGATGCTACCACCAAGAGGTTCCAACCGAAACTCTCACCTCCATGGGTAATATCACATTGTCTACAAAGGTGCATGATCATTGAGTTTCCTCCCATAGGTGTCATTAAGTGTAAGGATCATGTCAACGGTTCTATTGGAATCTCACGGATTCATTCAAGACATGTGGTGATGAAGGAATGACTGGAACCTGTGTCTATAAGTACAACAGCTAAGGTAGAGAAGTCACAGATCTTTCCTTGTATCATCCCTGGAGTCCCAGGGTCGTATGCCTTGACCACATGCAGCTGTCCCCGTCCCTGTCCCCCAACTCCCTGAGCCAGGTGCGGACCTCCTGGGGGTGCTAGTGGATATAAGTCAAACCGTATGCCACCACCCGCAGGTCTCCCTACTCCTCATCCATGTCTGACACCTAGTGGGTCTGTCTGCTCCACTCTCTGTGTAGAGACTCATACTTGATGTACATGGACAATACATTACTTTTGTGGAATACTTAATACATAACAAAAATAGACACCAAAGGACCGTAATAGTTTAGTGTCTTTGGAAACTCGGAACATAATCATCTAATCATGGTGAAAGACTTCAACATCTCCCATAAAGATCTTCCCCTTTTGTTTTCTTACCTAAAAATTTTCTTTATATCTTGGGAAAAGAAAACATAAAAAGGGTGAGCTCAAATGCTCATTAAGGGTAAACATGGAGAACATAAAACAACCCATAAAAATTTGAATGTAAAAACATGAACATGACATAAATCTTTGCAGTTCATAAGGCATACATCATAAAGTAACATCAATCATGATAAAATAGCATGGGAATAAAACATTTAATTTGTGGAAAACCATTAAGCACATGATATTATTTTAATAGTATCCCAGGAATTTCTTCCAAGCCTATCTAACTGGAATAATTCCTTTTCTGAATCGAGTTCACTCCTTGTTATATTCCTGTATCACTGAACTAGATTAACTTACCATTCCAGCCATTTCTATCTCATGAGGTAAAAATATTTACCCAATGCATTGGAGGGATATATAAGTTCCACCCATATCATAATGAAATAATTCTTTCATGTGCCACAAAATAAACATACTTCATTCATAATATCCCAAAGAATAAAATGGTTTTCATAAAAATCAACCCATCATAACATAATCCATATAAAATAAATGGATATCATTTCATCATAAGAATACTCAAAACATTTAAATAATTGATACATTATACTTAAAACATAAACATACTTAATAATTTCATCTTAGAAGGAAAATATTTTTGATAAAACACTTGAAATGAATTTTTTAAGAAAATATCCTTTCTTCTTCAAAATCATTTTCTTTTTTCAAAATGCCATTAAATTTTAAAAGAAAAGGATTTTTTAGATTAAAATCATGAAATTCTGTAGAGGATTATTCATTGAAATAATTCATTATGAAACCGTAAAAATCCATTCATGTTGTATATGTTAAAAAAACATTATCCACATACTTTTGTCGGAAAAGTCAACAAGTTCCCCTATGGTAAAAAAGAAAAATTCATTCAATAACATGTGGTAAAAGTTAAAAAATAGGTTAAAGGACTTTAAACATACATGAAAACATTTTTAGAAAATATGGGTATGGATGATAACAATAACCTCAGGAAATGCTTGCGTATAAGCAATCTTGGATAAAAATGAGATTGCAAAATTATCCCTTACCTTAAGTCTGATATGCATTATACGTATCCAAACCTCATTTATAATGATATAAATAATGACATTAAATTATTACTAAATCATATTCATTGTTAAGATATCATATATGATTCACTTATGACTCTCTATTACCTGTTCTATTGTAAATTCCATGTTAATCAGCATTTTGGGTGAAATCGTTTTATTTATCGTACGTGTTTGGACTTGTTGAACCTGAAATTATTATTACATATATCATGTTTTACTTACTTAAAGAATATAAATCATGATTTATATATCATATATATTTAGTATATATATATATATATATAATAGATAGATAAATGAAATGAAATACACCGTTCATGGAGACGGTAGGTCGTACATATACATTAACGATGTTTTCCTTTCCTTATTTACTTGAATGGAAGTAATTAGATGACATATATATATATATATCCAGTAGCTTTATAATGTCATATATTTCATTATTATTCATTATATATACTTTATAATCATTCTTTAATGGTTAACATGGAGAATTAATCTCATCATATCATGGAGACCGTAATCCGTACGTACACACGAGCGATGATATCGTTCCCACAATTATTGAATTGAATTGGAGTGGATGATATAATATCTCAGAATCATTATGATTTTATAATAACTATACATAGTCATCATTTACACTAATATACCCATCCAAGTAAGGTGGTAGTGGAAAAACATATTACACCACAACGTGGAGACAGTATTTTGTACGTACACACGCGTGGCGATTTCATTTTATGTAGGATGGATAAAAGGTGAAATGGGGTTGTTTAATATTTATAATAACATATAAGTATATTATATATATTGATGATATTATTTTTTAATGAAACAACTAATGAATATGAAGTTGAAGAAGCACGAAACTTGAAAGTATCGGTAGAAGAGATTACCTCTTCTTCGATGCGCCTCTTTTAAGCATCCTCTTAAGGCACTAGAGTTGGTCATTCGAGGAGACCAGAACCTCTATAATGTTTCTGGGGAAGTTGAGAAGGTAAATTATCATGGGTTGGCCGATCATTAGGGCTCAAAATTGTGTAAAGATAAGAGGGAGGAGGTTCCCTTTTATAAGGGAGGAGAGGGGCACCTTAGAAAATACATAAAATATTATGTTATAATAAAGTCATATTCGGTTTATAATACCTCCAAATTTATTTATTTCAAGAATAAAGTGGGGATGGGTCGAAATAATCTCAACTAATCGGTTTTATACATGTTTACGTTACTATTTTAACCTTATCATCTATATTTAACACTAAGTTAAATAATTTTTCCTTTACCATGTCTTCCGGTTTTCTTACACTATATGGTTAATAAACGTAATATAACAAGCCAAAAGAACCCCAAGTGGTTAAGTATTAATATATATAACCTTAGCTAAATCATTTGGCCTATCTTTAGATTTTTAGGATTAGAATATAATGTAATAATATAATATTTTTTAAAAAAACTATTTTATGTTAATTTTGACAATATTTGGTAATGGATTTTTGTGAAAATCATAAAATCATGATTAGTTCTAAAAAAGTTAATTGAATCAATAATAACATGTAATATTAACCTATAAAATTAGTTTAATTCATAAAAAGTCTCAAATTTCATTTATTTGGGTATTTATAACATGAATTATGTTAATATTTCATTAAAAAGGTAATTACTGTATCATCATTGTGTCATTATTAAATTAAATTATTTAATGTCTAAAAATTATAAATAAAATACCATTATGTATTAAATATTTTTATCTTTATAATGAATATTTATAGTTCTATTTATCTTATGTACATCCATATATTAAAAATGTTTTAGTAATTATACATTGATTTTAACTCTTTTAACACTTCTTTGAATTAAATAATAATAAATGTCCAAATCTAATCCAAGTGGACCTAAATGATAATATTATATTCCTATGGTTGTTTTGGGTCAAATTATACTTATCCAATAGAATTAAAACATTTTTTAGGATAATAATAATATCATTTTTACCCTTAACTACCCTATTAACTTTTAACTGTGGTAAATAAAAGTAAAAAGTTACTATTCACCAAAAAATTATTTTAATCTTATTGAACCACATTTTACTCCTTGATATTATCCGTGTCTCTCGAATTTTTTAAATTCAACTCACAGAAGCGGTAAAATTATGTTTTATGCACAATTGCAAATGCTCCTAGGAGGTGGGTAAAAGACGGTGAAAAGTTCAATAAAATTTCTATATATCTAAAATTATTATAAAATGACTCCAATTAATTACATTGAACTTATATAGGTATTATGTATCTTTTTTTTTTGCCTAAAAAAATTTAAAAAAACATAAATAATTATTTAAATAAAATGTCTTTTTTTAAATAGTAACCTAGTGTTTTCACTATTCATCAAAAATTGAAAGCTTGTAGAAAAATACCAAAAATTCACCGTAGGATAATTTCGATATTCCGAATAGAAAAATTAAGTTCATTTTGAATGATAAAATTTAAAAAATTTCAATATGTGGGCATTACTATTCATAAAGGCTAGTTCATAATAATATTATAATAATATCTCGTTTAGTGAAACTCGGTATTGCATACTACACATGCTGTCGAGGAAGGTCTTGATTGCATGTAATGCAAGCCAAGTCAGGGCTTTGTGTAGTGAAAGATCCATTTGGTTTTTCATATAACATAATCAAAACTTATTTCATTTATACATTAAAAAAATATATATACTTAATGTTGCGTAGAATAATATCCACAAAATGAACATGAAATTGTGTGTAACATGAGCCAAGAATAGTGTTGTGTATACTGCAAGCTAATACAGTGTTGTGTATAGTAAAAGATAATCTTGGTGTAGTGTATAATAGAAGACAACAAAGAAATTAAAAATAATATATCTCATAAAATCTTGGGGTGTTACATTCTACCCACCTTAAAATGAATTTCGGCCTCAAAATTTGTCGAAGTTATAAATCATTTACTACTTGTAAGTTTCTTTCATAGAAACCCACATCGTAAAAAGGAATACCAAAAATTAATTTTAAAAACAAAAGTATGAAAAGTATCTGTTACACAAAATAACATAGGTGAAAATATGGATATAGAAGAGAAATCTAACCATCAAGTTCAAATGGAGAGTGGTAGAGAACATGGCTATGAAAAATCCATCAATCACAAAGCCATATATTTGTGATGATCTAAGGTACAATCTGATTCATCGGGTATGAGGGTACTAGGACAACATTTTTAGTTTTCAAGATCATTTCCCTAATGTTCAATAATTAAATGAAATACTTACTTGATTTTGGTACAATCTCTCTGTTGTTCATGACTTCAACAATTTCCAATTCATCTCTTAATGAAATGAAGTTGAATTTGTCATCTGTGAAGTGTTAGCAGATCATGCGATAGAATGATAGGTAATTCCATATGTCTCTATTGATAAAAGATTAGCACAATTTCTTAAATATACATAAGTCCATCTATGCTAATATTATTCTTATATTCTTGCTAAAATAGAATTATACTTCATCTATAATAGCACTAAATAAAATAAAACTAGTTTCTACTAACCTGGGACTTCATGTAGGCCAGTGGTAGACGATAAAGGCATGTCGTACTTCGATTGTGGGTTCAATTCCCGCAACCTTGTCCAACGTGACGGGTTGTCTCCCATTTTCAAGGTTGTCTTTTTTCTAAAACTTCCCAATTATACATTACAGAAATAATATCGAAAAAAGTTATAGCCTTAAACCATACTATCTAATGTCTGAAATAATCCATTCATGTCGTTAGACTTATCCAAAATACATCTACCAATATCATACTATAAAGAAAATGATTAATATAAATTTCATCAACTAAGCATGTGAATACCATCATTTATCCCCCATATATCATAAGATATATCTTGTTGATCACATTTCAAACATGTGAGTACCTTAATCATGTATTCTCTTGCAACATTAATTATCGTAGAACCTTTTTGAAAACATGAATGCTGTCAAAAGGTAAATCTTTCCACATACCAACATCCCAAAAATTATATATACTCAAACCATGATATCACATTGTCCTTATATCGGTCATCAGCTCATTAATACTATCAAACATCTCATTTTCTCCTTATCCCTTAATTATGTGCATATCATCTAATTTCCAAAAATATCTGAATAACCATTCACAGTTACCAGTACCATTCAACCTATTCATTCAAATACTCAAGGAAAAAATAATAGTGTAACAATCCTTAGATGTTTTTTTATTCCATAGTAATATTAAATTACCTATACAAAATTACTCTTGACAAACAAAAAAACATTCCACTACCTTTTTAAACCACTGAATGAGCTTAATCATTTATTTCATCTCATATATCATTTGTAGTCTCTTCATAATCATCCACATAATTACTACCCATATGACCATGCTGATTCTCTTCATGAGATTTTCCCTTGGGCAATTGGTTTGCATAATGCTTGTACATTCCACATTTAACCGTTTTTTGATGTCTTAGCAATACCATTATCCTTGTCTATGGTGTTAACTGATCCTTTTCCTTTACAATTAACGGATTTGTGTCTTTCCTTTCCACACCCAAAGTATCTTCCATTTACTTTAAAACATTCTCCCTGATGTCTCTTCCCACATGATTTACTAGAGGAAATTTTAACTTTCATTCCGCTATGATCATCATGAAAATACTTCTTTCCCTTGTTAACCGAGTCATGAAACTTACCAAGGTTGAGAATATTGATCATATTATGAGATTTCTGATTAGGAAGGATGAAAATGTTTTTCCTTCCAAATCCCATTTCATTTTCATGATCATGAAGAATATCATTCCATTGTCTATAATATTCTACATAAACTTGAATATTCATGTTTCCAGCCATTTTCTAAAACCCAAAAAGAATACTGTGAGCGGAGAAAATCATAATCAAGGGGGAGTACCTTCAATATCTAACATCTTAGGTTAAATTATAAGATTTTTACCGTAATTATAGGACTATAAGCTACACTTATACCTAACCTTAGGTACATCCCTAGACATACCTTATAAATATATCTACAGATCTCAGTAAAGTTTTCACATACTAGTTTTAAAAGGTTAACTAAACCTTTCCTCTGATACCAACTGTAGAGACTCATACATGACATACATGGATATTACATTACTTTTGTGGAATACATAATATATAAAAAACATACACCAATGGATCATAATATTTTAGTGTCTTTGGAAACTCTGAACATAATATTCTAATCATGGTGAAAGGCTTCAACATCTCCCATAAAGATCATACCCTTTTGTTTTCTTACCTAAAACCTTCCTTTATATCCTACGGAAAAGAAAACATTAAAAGGGTGAGCCCAAAAGCTTAGTACGGGTAAACATGGAGAACATAAAACAAACCATAAACATTTTCATGTAAAAACATGAACATGACATAAATATTAGCAGTTCATATGGTATACATCATAAAGGAACTTAAATCATGATAAAATAGAATGGGAATAAAAGACGTACTTTGTGGAAAACCATTAGGCACATGATATTATTTCCATAATAGCCAAGTCCTTGATGCCAAGACCATCTTAGTGGACAAAGTCCCTTTCTGAATCAAGTTCACTCCTCATTACAGTCCGGTATCCCTGAACCGGATTAACTTACCATTCCATCCATTTCTATCGCATGAGATATAAATATTTACCCAATACATTCGAGGGAGATATAGGTCTCACCCATCTCATAATGAAATCATTCATTCATGTGCCACAAAATAAACATACATCATTCATAATAACCCAATGAATAAAATGGGTTTCAAAAACATCATCCCATGATAACATAATCCATATAAAATAAATGGATATCATTTCATCATAAGAAAACTCAAACCATGTAAATAATAAATACAATATACTTGAAACATAAACATACTTAATAATGTCATCTTAGATGGAAAATAGTTTTGATAAAACACATAAAATGAATTTTTGAGGACAATATCCTTTCTTCTTCAAAATCATTTTATTTTCTCAAAATTCCATGAAATTTTAAAAGTAAAATATTTTTTGAAAATAATCATGAAATTTTGTAGAGGAAGATTCATTGAAATAAGTCATTATAAAACCGTAAAAATATTTTCATGCTGTATAAGTTAAAAAAATCATTATCCTCGTACTTTTGTCAGAAAAGTCAAAAAGTTCCTCGTATGGTAAAAAATAAATATTCCTTCAATAACATGTGGTAAAAGTAAAAATAATGGGTAAAAATGTCTTTAAACATACATGAAAACATTTTTAGAAAACATGGACATGGATGATAATAATAACCCCAGTAAATGCTTACGTATAAGCAATCTCGGATAAAAATGAGATTGCAAAATTATCCATGACCTTAGTTCCGATATGCGTCGTACGTATCCAAACCTCCTATATAATGAATTAAATAATGTCATCAACTTATTAAATAATCATATTCATTGTTAGTATATCATATATGGTTCACTTAGGGCTTTATATTACCCGTTCTTTAGTAAATTCCATGTTAATGCAGCGTTTTGGGTGGAATCGTTTTATTTATCGTACGTTTTTTGACATATTGTTATTAATATTATTATTACTTATATCATGTTTTAATTACTTCAATAATTTAAATCATGATTTATATATCATATATATTCATTATACATATATAATATAGATAAATGAAATGAAATACACCGTTCATGGAGATGGTAGGCCGTATGTACGCATAAACGTTGTTTTCCTTTCGTTATTGACCTGAATAGAAGTAAGTAGATGACATATATATATATATTTATATATAAATAAATAAAGTAGCTTTATAGTTTCATATATTTAATTATTATTCATTATATATCATTTATAATCATTCTTGAATGGTTAACGTTGAGAATGAATCTCATCGCGTCGTGGAGACAGTAATTCATACGTACACATGAGCGATGATATCATTCCCATAATTATTGAATTTAATTGGAGTGGATGATATAATATATCAGAATCAGTATGATGTTTTAATAACTATAAATAGTTTTAATTTACACCATTATACCCATCCAAGTAAGGTGGTGGTGGAAAAACAGATTACACCACGATGTGGAGACGGTATTTCATACGTACACACGCGCGGTGATTTCAATTTCTGTAGGATGGAAAGAAGGAGAAATGGGGTTGTTTAATATTTTTTATAACATATAATTATATTATTTATATTGATGTTAATACTTTATAATGAAACAACTAATGAAGAATAAGTTGAAGAAGAAAGAAACTTGAAAGAATTGATAGTATAGAATACCTCTTCTTCGACGCACCTCTTTTAAGCATCCACTTAAGGAACTAGAGTTGGTCTTTTGAGGAGACCATAACCTCTATAATGTTTCTAGGTATGTTGATAAGGGAAATGGTCAGGGATTTGGCCGAGTTTTAAGGCTCATAATTGTGTAAAGAGAGAGGGAGGAGGTGCCCTTTTATAAGGGAGGAGAGGGGCATCTTAGGAAAAACATAAAATATTATTTTAAAATATAGTCATATTCAGTTTATAATATGTCAAAATTGATTTATTTTGAGACTAATGTGGGGATGGGTACAAAACCTCTCAACCAATATGTTTTAGACATGTTTAGGTAACTATTTTAAACATATCATTTAGATTTAACTCTAAGTTAAATAATTTAACCGTTACCGTGTCTTCTTGTTTTATTACACCATATGGTTAATAAACTTAATATAATAAGAAAAAAGAACCCAAAGTGGTTCATTATAATTATATATATCCTTATATAAGTCATTTGTAGGAACCTTAGATTTTTATAAATATAATATCATTTAATAATATAATATTTGTTTTAAAAACTGTTGTATGTCAATTTTGACACTATTTAGTAATTGATTTTTTTGAATATCATAATAGCATGATTTGTTCTAAAAAGGTTAATTGAATCACCAATAACATGTCATATTTACCTATAAAATTATTTTAATTCCTAATAAGTCTCAAATTACATTTATGTTGGTATTTATAACATCAATTATGTTAATATTTCATTAAAAAGGTAATTATTGCATCATCATTATGTCATAAATAAATTAATTTATTTAATGTATAAAAATTATAAATAAAATACCATTATGTAGGAAATATTTTTATCGTTATAATGAATATTTTTAGTCTAATTTATCTTATGTATACCCCTATATTAAAAATGTTTTAGTTACTAAACATTGATTTTAACTCTTTTAACTCTTCATTGAATTGAATAATAATAAATGTCCTAATCTAATCCAAATGGACCTAAATGATAATATTATATTAATAAGGTTGTTTTTTGGTCGAATTATACTTATCCAATAGAATTAGTGCATGTTTTGGGGTAATAATAATATCATTTTACCCCTTAATTACCCTATTTACTTTTAACCGTGGTAACTAAAATTTAAAAATTATTATTCACAAAAAATTATTTTTATCTTATTGAACCACATTTTACTCCTTGATATTAACCGTGTCTCTCGGATTTGTGAAATTCAACTCACATAAGCGGTAAAACTAAGTTTTATGTACAATTGCAAATGCTCCTAGGAGGTGGGTAAAAGTCGGTGAAATGTTCAATAAAATTTTTATATATATGAAATTATTATAAAATGACTCCAATGAATTACATTAAACTTATATAGGTATTATATATCAATTTGGACCTCAAATAAATTTAAATAAAATAAATAATTATTTAAATAAAAAGTCGGTTTTTAAATAGTAACCCAGTGTTTTCATTATTCATCAAAAATCGAATGTTTTTAGAAAAATACCAAAAAATCACCCTAGGCTAATTTCGATATTCCGAGTCCAAAAATGAAGTCCATTTTGAACGATAAAATTTAAAAAATTTAAAAAATTGGGTATTAGTATTCATAATGGCGAGTTTATAATAATATTATAATAATATCTCTTTTAGTGAAACTCGGTATTGCATACTATACACACTATTGAGGAAGGTCTCGATTGTGTGTAATGCACGCCAAGTCAGGGCTGCATGTATTGAAAGCTCCTTTGGTGTTGTGTATAATCAAAACATATTTCATTTATACCTTAAATAAAATCTATACTTAATGTTGTGTCGACAAATTTCCACAAAACGAAATTGAAATTGTGTGTAACAGGAGCTGAGAATAGTGTTGAATATACTGCAAGCTAATACGGTGTTGCGTATATTACAAGCTAATATTGGTGTTTTTTATAATATAAGACATCAATGAAATTAAAAATAATATATCTCACAAAATATCGGGGTGTTACACTCTGCTTCTGCGTAGGTGGTCCATTCACCGCTTCCCAGTCAGCAGCTCAATGGGTCGGACAATCTCTAGTGAGATGTCTCCTACCATCGCACGCATAACATCGCTTCTACCTAGACTAACTGAATCTAGCCTTAGAGCCCTGGGTTGTCGATCCCCTGTCCTGGGTCCTTCTCTGACGTCTCTCATGTCCTGATCCCTGCGTCCGACATCGGGTGCCTACAGCTGAGGTCTTCGCACCTGTTTGCCTGCTGATGACTACCGTCGGCTGTCTCTGCTCCACCAAGAAGCTCTCGATCACCAAAGCCCGCTCGAGCACTCTAGCATAAGTTAGAATGCATAGAGTCATGACACTAGCTCGGATGTCTCGTTATAGATCTCGCTCGAAGGTCCATGATCTGAAGTACTGATCCCTGACCATATCCATCGAGTACTGGGCGAGGTTGGTGAACCTCGATGAATAGCCATCTACCGTCAAACTGCCATGCTGGAACTGAAGAAGATCTTGGATGTGTACGGCTCTCAGTGTAACTCGAGAGAACTCCCCACTGAAGAGTCTCTCAAACTCAATCCATGAAAGAGTCTACATGTTGTGAGACAGTGTGGTCAGACTCCTCCATAGTCTCGTCGAACCCTAAATAAGGCTCGCTTCTAGGATCACAATCTCGTCTGTGGGTATCCTCACAAGACGGAAAACTCTAGTAACCGCCTCAACCGAGTCCTCAACCACCTGAGGTTCGGGATCACCTCGGAACCTAAGGGTTGTTTGTCTCTGGAACTCATGGAGTACTCTCAGCCTACGCTCCTTGTCGGTCAGTACTGCGGGTAGCACAGCTTGCTCCACTGGTGGGGGTATAGCAGGTGCACCACCTGTCAGAAATGCATGGGGAACTGGTCCCTGTATCGAATCCTTATCACTGATGGGGTCAACCATGTGATCGTGTTGCGGCATCCTAGCGGGTATGAGTTGCAGAGGCATCCAGTAAGGAACAAGATGTATCATGGTCAATGAGTATTTATGGATAGTTAACACAAAGGACATGGAAAACACAACCCATTACTATATGATGCATGTACCTTTCTTTTATTTCCCCACATCCAGTGTTTTCACATAATGAGTCGAAAAGCAGATTATGAGAGTCCTAGTGTATGGATATGTCTGCCGCCGCATCAACACATGAGTCTATGGCCTGGAATCGAAGCTCAAAACCCTGAACACTATTGCCCCAACCAATCTCATAGACTATGGGTCCTAAGGTAGAACCAACCCCCTCTAATACCACTCTGTCACGACCCGTCGCAGTGGGGACCGTACCGTGACTCCCCAAGCCCGCCTCCAAATGGCCAAAGGCTGGTGACTAGCACCGAGTGGGCATATTACTACATGGGATGCATTGCCTAAGAACCTATACACATGCACACATCTCCAATCCCACAAATGCTGAAATGTAAAAAAATGAAAAGGAACAAAATGCATGCATACAACTAAACCCAACCAACACAGTACGATGGAAATTAATGTAATAAAAGTAAATTGGGCCATAATATAAGCCCACTGAAAACAAGAGTTTGAAAACCGAAATGTACAACATGTAAACGCAAAGAGGTATTGGGACTGTTTCTCATAGTCAAAGGAACGCCTCATCCTGTAGGGAACTCAGATTGCTCAGTCCTTCCCTGGTCCACCCTGGACTCTGTCAAAATGCTTCTCGTCTAGAAAAGACATGACACGTGTGGGAAAAGCCCGTTAAGGGGTGAGCATAACAATACTCAGTAGAGGTCATCGAAAAACATAAAGCAAGTACATAATGGAAAGGAACATTCATAACTACACAATATATGTCTACTGAACATATAATAGGAGATCAAAATTTAAATATACTCAAACCCCATACCCGTATTATAGAGACAATCACACTACCGCATACCCTGGTAGGGATTCAGTTTCAAGATTTACACGAAGTACACATTCCTATGGAACACACTCCATGTTTCTGGTAGCTCTCATGACGCCCGTCCGAGAAGTACTATTTTTTGGGAAACTTCACGAGAGGTAGAGACACTCATTATTGAAGACACACTCATGTGTTGGATGATCACAGTAGATAGAAGCACTCATTACGAGAGACAAACTCTTTATTGGGAAAGATCACGATACATAGATGAGTATCACTAACAGGGCCATGGTGGATACTGCGAATCATCCGGATTCACCAGCTATGTGATTCACTACCTAGTTATAGGATCGACGCCCAGTAGAGTTGGTCACGTCGATGTCGGACTCTACCTAGGGTCAAGAATGGATAGAGGATCTCGCTCTGAGCCTCTCGGAGGGATACCGAATCTACCACAGAAAGTCATGATGATGGGATAATACTACTGTAGAAGGAAACGATGCATGACCTTCAAGGGAACGAGAATAAGGGGCACTAACCCAAATGAAATATGTCCAAGATATGGTGGACAAGAGGACCATGCGATTTTTCAAAATGTACACGGCGTGTAGAAAAGTTACACGCCGTGTTGTCTGACCCCAGTTATTAACCTTGTCATAAGGATGGTCGTGTAGAAAAGTGAGTACATGGCTTGTAGTATGGTGTACACGCCGTGTCCGAGTGACTAAGGTTGGCTCCGTGTACGTTGGCCATGTGCTCGTACACGGTCATCAACCCCTGTACTCTAACCCGTGTAATCGGTACATGAGGTGACCCGCATTACTAACGCCTGGTCGTGTGATGGAGTACACACCATGTAGTCAATCCCATGTCTGTGTATCCCCTGGATACACGCCAAGTCCCATATAGCTACCTTTTCCATGCTGCATAGACAGTACATGCCGTGTCGTCTAAATCAGTGTAGTCCATCCCATGTCTGTGTACTTCCCAAAATACATGCCGAGCTTCGGGGAAATTCCAACATGCCATGGGACCAGGGTCACATTACATGTGACTCCTCTCTGACCCCTGAAACACTAGCAACCACCGCCAGTACTACATGGCCTGTTCTTCGGAAATACACGCCGTGTATTCTAGAAATTTCAAGAAATGTGAACCTCCACCGTCATACCTTCCATGATGTCCCATTTGTCAATCCAGCCATCTGATCACCCTGTAACATCCGGGTTTTGTTTTCCCCAACACCATGAGGTTTCTTCTGTTGTTTTTGGACCACCGATTGGCCCCAAAACGTGTATTGATCTTCCCGCATGCAGAACACTCAAAGAACTGCCTATTCCGATTTGAGCCGATTCGTCGTCCGTCATGGAATCCGAACCTCTATAGGGTCATTGAGATGTTGGTTCTATGGTTTGGTATCGCTGCATTGCAATATAGGTGTGCAATGGTCCATTGTTCATCGCCCCACGAAGAATGCGAAGAACGCGCGAGATGAAAAGGGTGAAGGAGAACCAATCGAACAAAATTAAGGAACGAACATCCACTGTCATTCATCACGGTTTTGATCCGCCCCCGTTAATAGGCTTAAACAGGGGAGAAATAAACAACAATAATCAATGTGGATTAATTTTCTCATATTCAACCCAAATAAATTCCCTCCTGCAAGAATGTATGAATTCGGGGTTCAACATGTTCGTAGTTGATTCGCATTCATCATTTAAATTCAAAAATGTGGAAAACAGAATGAAATAATAACCCCTAACTTTAAGAAAGGATCGATCATTCATGAAAGGGTCACACTGCCATCATCGTCGAGATCTTTCAACTTCGTTGGCACATCGATTCTCAACTTCGATCTGTTATCGTTCGTTGCTAAGATTTTGCACCAACGCTCCACAGATTATCTAGAGCTTTTTATCAATCGTCTCCAATGAGAAAAAATCGATTATCCTAATAAAAGGGAAATGTATTTGACATCCCATCATGTTGTGGAATTAATGATTCTGTGTTTCTATTTCTGAGTCATTATGACATGACAATAATGACTGAAACAGCTACCCTATCACTGTGTTGTGGTGAATACTATCAAAAATAAAAAAAATAAACTTTGAAAATTTATCTTATTTTATTTTACATAAAAAAACTGAATATTAACTTTTTCCCTCGACCTGTGGTGGTTGAGTTTAGACCCATTCGTAGGTAAAGTCGTTGTTTCAGATGCAACAGTGCCCTCCAATTTTTAATCTGGGTATCCGTATGGAAACTGCCACAACCGCGCACAAGTGCCGACAATCATAACTTAAAAAATGTTCGAACCACTATTCTGGGACCACTAGGCCCCAAAATGATGTTCCGTCTCTGCGCCTGGTCTCGTAATATTTCCATATAATATTTAAAAAATATATACGGAAAAATATGAGACATTACATATGTGATCTAAATAAAAAGGATGATGAATCATTTTTTACATATTAGTCAAATATAACAATACATGTGTGGTATGATTCTAGTATTACCATCCAACCTTGAATTAAGGTATATTAATTCTTATATTGTATTAAACCAAGTCTCTGGAGGATGTTAGACCCTAAGGGACTTCGATAAATGTGAATAGATTGTTTTATGTCATGTCATGGTAAAAATAAATGTTGTAATTACGTTTAAGTATCTGGGTTTTTATAAGAATAGAAAAATTAAATTAGAAATAAAATCAAATAATCATGGAGATAAGAAGATGAGATTAATTTTATTCTTAGTGTGTTGGAAGAAAAAAATGTGGAAAATTTCATAAGAAGACTAGTAAATGTTGTAAGTGTTTAAGGGAATGTCATTGAGCAATTGAATTCCAAATTTATGGGAATAAGATATCTAACAATGTTAATTGATATATATATATATATATATATAATACAATATCTATAATATATTGTTTCAAATGAAAGGTGTATAGGGATTATCGTAACTAATACCCAAATCCAAATGATAATGATGATCATAAATTTCAATAACCTCTAAAGCCAATAGAAAAAGGAAAATATGATATAATAATTGTTTTAAGAAGGGGTATGATACCTACACAATGAAAGGTATACATGACATCCACTCTAGAACAGCTAATGTCTTATTTTAATCTTGTTGTATCAATTTTTTTATATAAGAAGAATTTTTTGTGGATATCAAGATTCAATCCAAATTATTATATATAGAATTATCATTGAATCCCCCAAATGATATGATTATCACACCTCAAGTATGTAATTCATCTCTAATTGATGTTGGTTGGAATTTGCTTCTTATAAATCATATAATACTTCCTTTGGTTGAATTTGATGTCATCTTAAGCATGGATTGGATTTCTATAAATAAATCCAACATCAATTATTGAGGAAGGTAAGTCACATTTGACATTCGAAATCAACCTATAATATTATATCAATGTGATGATATGTATGAAAATACCATGGATATCACCTCCATTGTATGGGTCTTAATTCCCATTCAAAAGGGGTTTTATCTCAAATGGTTTCAGAGAAACATAACATCCATAAAAATCCTATCATGTGGGAATTTTTTTTGATGCCTTTCTAGAATATTTTTCTCTCCTTCCACCAAATTTTAATGTTGAGTTCTCAATGTAACTCATACCTAGTTCCATGCCAATTTTAATGACTCTCTATATAATATCCCTAATTGAGTTTCTAGAATTAAATAAGAGAATAATAGGAAACCATGGCTCGGGATGCATTCATCTAAGTGTTTCATCATGGGGTGAACCTATTCTCTTTTTAAAAAAAATTTGGTTCGATAAACTATTTATTTATTATCAAGATATGAATAAGATCACAATTAAGAATAATTATCATCTTCCCCAAATTTATGAATTTTTTGATCAATTTCACGAAGTAAAAAACGTTTCCATGATTGACCTTCCTTATAGATATCATAAATTGAGGGTCAGGAAAGATGATAAACCCATGAAATAATTCCATTCATGTAATGGGAACTATGAATATAGAGTAATGTCATCCTGTCTTTATAAATCACTAAATATATTCATGGATTTAATGAATAATGAATTTATAGATTAATGTGATCATTTTTTACTAGTATTTATAGATGATATGATTATCTATTCAAAGTGAAAGGAATAGTTTTAATATCACTTGATAATTGTACTAAAGACCCTAATGAAGGTGAAACTATAGGTTAAATTTACAAAATGTGAATTTTGACTTCAAAAGGTTTAATTTTTTATTCATATTATCTCAAGAGAGGGTATTCCGGTAGATCCATCAAACAAAAAGGATATTGATTGTTTCTTCAGACCAACCATGATGACTAAGATCTATAGCGTTCTTGGTTTAGATGGATATTATAGAAATTTTTTTAGTAATTTCTCAGGAATATATAATCTTTTGATCATGTTTTGTTATAAGGGATCCAAGTTCCTCTAGATAGATGAATGTGCGGAAAATTTCAAGGAAATAAAGAGAATATTAGTCAATCCACATGTTATTACATTACCTTGTAGTGAAGAAGAGGTTTTAATCTTTAGTGACGCATCCATGAAGGGATTGGAAAGTTCTCTTATGAATAATGGCATGGTTATAGATTATACCTCATAAAAGTTGAAGATTCATGAGAAAAATTTCCCAACTCATGATTTAAAGTTAGATTCATTAATTTATGCATTAAAGATTCGAGGGATTATAATTATGCAGAAAAGTGTGATATATATACCTATCATAGATGTTTAAAGTATATATCCACACATAAGGAGTTGATTATGCGCCAAAGGATATTGATAGAGTTGATTAAATATTATTTCTGCTCAATATGTTTCTACCCTAGGAAAGTGAATAAGGTTTCTAATGCTTTTAGTGAAAAGGATCGGGCTTGCATATCCATGATGAGGACAAGAAATTATCTAATATTTCGATATTTTCAAATGATAGACCTAAAAATCCTAAAGTAAGGATAAAATCTTGTCTTTCACAATTGAATGTTCAACCATCTATTCAAGTGAATAATAAATAGTCTCTTAAGGAATATATAGACTTTTAAAAGATGTTTTTATAACAACCTGAACCCGGCCAGCCACCCGAATATTGCCAAACGGGTCGGGTGACACTACCTTAGGCTCACCTCCCCTAAGCACCAAAGTCTTCTGACTAGAAGTGAGGGTCTGAATAGGTATAGTGGGGTGGCTATACCCTCATGAAGGAAGTAAAGGTATTGGTCTGAGTATAATGTCTATAAGTAGTAGAAATTATATGACTTGGCAGACTCAAACCAGACCCGCAGAGCGGAAACAAATCAAATATCGAATAAACAGCAGATGCAATATAAAGCAATGGTAGTGGAAAGTATATAGAACAACATGATTAATATCAAAAGAAAATAATATTGTAAACATACAAACATGCATCCATAGAAAGTCATACATATCAACATATAACAACGCCAATGGATAACCAATAGTTACTACATAATAAGGTAAGCATATAGATACAAAAAGAAAACTAAACAAAGTAACTCTGGCAAGGAACGACCTCAAGTTCCATATTAGTCTTTATGCCAACAACACTAAGGTTCAGCCCTTGAGGCTAACCTTCTACCTTCACACAATTTCATAAAGTCTACATGCATCCTGAAGGGCCTATGTAGGGTGTGAGATGAGTCACAGTATGATACCACCCAATTGTGTGTACCTAATATAAGTGTTTTGGAAAAATGATTATATATGAAAAACATTAAACATTATAATTCCCAAAAGTAAACACAAACTTCACTAGTTCTCAACAGCCACTGGGAAGTGTCACCTACTTCGGCCAACGCCGAATTCTATGGTATGTAACCCGGAACCATGTGCCACCTGACACCATGTGTCTCTAGTACCGATGTCCTGGAGGTACACCCAATAATCATAACCCAGCTCAAAATCTCAACTTGCCAATGGCATAACATCTGGAGGAACAGTGATACCTGACCTCAAATAATAACCGGATGGACAGCGATGTTTTCCCTCAAATAATACCTGGAGGGACAGTGATATCTACCCCTTAATCACGGCAAGCCTCGGTCCCTAACCGGACAGCCCCAATGCTATCTCCCGAAGGCTCCTCACCTCCCACGTGGCTTCCTATGGCAAGATCCTCAATACCAATAACACATAATCGCATATATCAGGGGAATCTACCTAGTGAGTGGTTGCACCACCTCATCAAGGATTCTATCTATGTGAACACTACTCAAAAGTACCTAGTGAGCGGTAATCACCTCAATAAGTTCTCAAGTCACAACACTTATGACACCTTGTGTCCCTGCGAACCTGTCGCTCAAGTCTGATGGTCTATCCATCCAAGTAACTCGGGCCAAGCCCAACCAGATAGTCCAACTACCTCAACTGACATCCATGATGCCCAATCCCGTGGTAGAAACCACCCATGTATCCTGGGAAAAGCCCCAACCTGTGATAAAAATCACTCAACAAAATACTCGATCCACGCCCAACATAACTAAATAGTTCAACACATGAAATATCATAAATTTCATATATATAATGGAAGGAATCACTTTAAATAGAAAATTACTAAAACAATCAGGTTGCACCACACGTGTGTCATCCCATACTAGCACCTATAGTCTCGAATGCCTTAAGAAAATTCAATCATTCCTTAACAAATTAAACTCAACAGTTTAAACTAAGCAGTTCAATTTATACCAATTTCGGCACCCTCGACTGAAATGCCCCATACTAGCAACGACCTCGAACACAGCCTCGCTCGATCACAACTAGGTCATGGAATACCTAGAGGCATCCCACATTGTAGATAATTAATTAAAACAATTAAATAGGGTCTTGCTCAGTACCTGATGTCGCGCCCGATGGTCAAAACCCCCAATATTCCACAAAAATGTGAAATAAGGTATGTACCACCCACCTCGTACTCATACGATGACATTCCTCCGATACCGGCCTCTGAATTGGCCTAAATCGTGGTAGATCTGTGTTTCTGTCAAATTTTGGAAATTCCCCTCAGATGGAAATTGTAGAGAAAAGGATGTGGAATTTTGAATGAAAAAGCGTGTGTGGGGTTAGCCTTTACCATGCGGTCCCGTAGCCACCGACGGATCGAAGAATGGAGGTCATATGACAGATCTAGGAGGAATTGTGTTCTTCGGAGGTTTTTGGACGAGTGGTTCGTCCAATGAGGAAGAAGAAGGTTTTTATGGAAATAAGACACGACGGCCTCCCTTTCAAACAAATAAAAAAATTACACGGTGTGTATTTCAAGACTACACGCCATGTAGATGACCTTTATATACTCTTACTTAAGAGGAGTCCACTGCACGGCTTAGACCGTGTACACGGTCAACACAAGGCTAGGGACTCAACCATTGCATAGAACAAAAATTACACTGCATGTCAAGAAAGACTAGACGTCGTGTAGATGGAAATTACACATGGGCACCACATGACATGTACTTGGTCTCAGACGAGTTGTTTCCTACCGAGCTGATACATGGCGTGTACTTTGGAGTACACAGCGTGTAGTTTCAAAATTTCCAGAAACTTCTCATATTTTCCAGAATTCTCAAAAATCATCCAATTTTTTTTATAGAAAACTGGAAAATTCAAAAAGGTTCAGAAATTTTAACCCACTCTAAAACTTGGTCTCTTAAAAACTCCCCACCATAACATAGCTCATCCCTGAGCTATCAGACGAAACATGAAGATGGTACCGAACATACCACCCCGATCAATGTAAACCAGACTTCCCCGGTCTCAACAGTCCTGGATAAACTCCTCAAGGTGATCCCCACCATAGGAATTTCCCACTCGGTCTAAACCCAAAACAAATCTCAAAGAAATCAAAATAAAAAGACAAGGCCCAACAACCTATTTCCCGAACCCATGGTACTCCCGTGATGCATCGTCACCCCTGCACCTCCTCGGTGTTCTCGTGTCGCTATCGTCAACCACTGTAAACCTCACCGAGTTGGTGTCCGCATCTTAGAAGTCCTGCATATCATAGATTCTAAAATCAAATCCTGGTGACTTGCACCTCAAGTAACCCACATCCATGATGCCCTGATTCCCACAGAACCTCGTGTAACCTGCATCCTTGATGCTCCTGATGCTATGCATCTCAAATATATAATAAAATAAATAACGCATATGGTATGATTCCAATCCCACTAACTAGCATCTAGTTAGTCCACAAGTATCATGTGAAACTAATGCACTCAACTAGACATGCCTCAAGAGGCCATGCCACAAGAAAGAAAAGAAAAATCATGGCCACTCCTACGGTGTACCTACCACCATCGTCGGATCACCAGCTAGCTCAGTCCCTGGCGGCTCCACATCGTGCACCTAGCCTGTGGCACGACTGTTTGAGGCCTGACCTCCCTATAGTGCTTCTCCAGTCACCGACCACTGACCCCTCAGCTGCGTCCTACCGTCTTTTTCACGTCCTACGCGCACAGCTGAACCTCGACTACCCTCTCCTGGTACCGAACCTGAACCAACACCTGACTCCATAGTCTGTCCTGGTCCCTGACTGCTGGCTGTCTAAGAATGCTTCCTGCAAAACCTCTCTAGATGCACGACCTTTACACACTCCTGTCACTCTTTGGGAGGCCTATCGCACTAATCCCGAACATGTCCCGGCTTCCCACACTAAAATAAAACCACCTCCAAACTGGCATGAGGTGGACTAGCTGAGTCCTTGGCATGCCTGCCCTGCTGGAACTCATCTCTACCTCACTTCCTGTTGTCTGAACCATCATCTGGATCTGTCACCGGGCTAATCTAAGGCATATCCCTCTAGTTTCCCTCTACTATAAGCAGCTAGTTTACGACCTCCGAGAAGGAACCCACCCTGAAGATATTCACCTGGACCCGAATGTTGTGTCCTAAGCCATCCTCGAAGCACCTCACCCTAGTTGCATCATCGCTTACCATACTATGTGAAAATAGAGACAACTCTGTGAAGGTAGTTGCGTAGTCCATGACAGACATATCTCCCCACTAACGACTCATGAAATCTCGAGCTCTCTCTGCCCTCGATGTCTCTGGATAGAAGTGCTCAAAAAACCTGTCCTCGAAGTCCTTCCAAGCCAGTCCCTCGTTCCTACGAGCCTATACCTGTACCTCCCACCAACGCTTTTCCGGTCTTCTCAACATGTACGTTGCCAGCTTGAACCTCCACCCAGGAGGCATCTCGATCTTCTCGAAGATCATCTACATGCTTTCTATCAAGTTCTCTACCGCCTGTGGACCACCCTCACCCTGAAAAAGTGATGGGTGTTGTGACTGGAACTCCCACGTCAGATATGCCATAGAAGGATCTGTACCCTGTGCGCCTCTATCAATCCCCTGTAAAACACATACTAGGCTAGCTCAGAGCTTCTCGTCAATCCATGGTCTGAATTCTACCAAACCCAGCTGCTGCCCTGACTACACTAGATCCTAACCCTGATCCTGTCCCCAAGCCAGTACCAACAGCTCATGCTCTGCATGCACTGGATTCGGAAACTGATCCCGCGACACTGTATCTTCTCCTACCTGATGTTGCATCGTGTCGTGAAGGAGGAACCCGCTGAATACCATAAATGGTCAGACATCCCATAAATATATAACAATATATTCTTCACAGATAAGGAAAGCAGTAAAGAGGCAGCTTATAACAACTACTCTTACTCTCCCCTATCGCAACTGATGCCCTCGGCATCCCGACCTCACGACCCCCTTACCCACCCTCAACAGAGCCAAGTATTAATCGTACCTCAGGCCATGCCCGTCCTGACAACCAAACTTGCCTCTAACCCGACGACTGTGTCATCCAATCCTGACAGTTACACTACCTCAGTCATAATACCTACACGCTCTCATAAGATCCAGACCCAAATATCTTATAACATTAAATTCTAAAAATACACAAATCATGGCATAAGACATTTCAATAAACAAGAAATTCTATTGGGAGTTTCACCTATTCACATTTCAAGCATACAAAGTATGGAAATTGATGTTTTTTTCCACATGGTATTTTCACTTCACAAAGCATATGTGTAGTTACGAAATTGAAATACCCTAAAATGTGCCCCTCAAATGCCAAGAAAAGTAGACTTTCCATACTGGGACATAGTCCAATTTTTCCTTACCAAACCGGGTCAAGGGTCACATATCACAATCAATAACATCACATATCAAGTGAGCCACCGTGGTGGAAATCATATAAACTATAATCTAAGAAAAAGCAAACACCAATTCCCACATGTGGCAACCTGGTCCACCACTTGTACCTGGGGCTGCAGGCACCCAATCACAAGATAGAAACCCAGTTATGGTAACAAACTATCTCTAGTCTACCATTACCGAAATAGTAAAACCAGCAGAAATAAAACAGAAGCCTCAAACTCATTAGTAGCCAGTAAAACGCTGCTACTAAATCCCTGTCAAGAACATCCCTCTGATACCACTTTGTAACAACCTAAACCTAGCCAACCACCCGAACAGTGCCTAACTGGTCTGTTGTCACTAACTTAAGCGCACCTCCCCAGAACGCCAAAGGCTGCCGACTAGCAGCGAGGGTCTAAATAGGTATAGTGGGGAGGATATACCCTCATAGAGATAATAAAGGTACTAGTCCGAGTATAATGTTTATATGTAGTGAAAATTAAATGACTCAGCAGACTCAAACCAAACCAACGATGCGGAAAAATATCAAATATCAAATAACCAGTGAAAGCAATATAGAACACTGGCAGTGGAAATTAAACAGAACAACATGCTGAATATCACAAGCAACAACGGCTGTAAACAAACAAACATGCATCCATAGCAAGTCATACATATCAACATATAACGGTGCCCATGGCTAACCAACAGTTACCACATAATAAGTTAACCATTCTGATACAAAAAGGAAACTAAACAAAGTAACTAAAGCAAGGAACAACCTCATGGTCTATACCAGTTTCCATTCAAACAGCACTACGGTCCAGCTCCTGAGGCTGACCCTCTACCTGCATGCAATTTCATAAAGTCTACACACATCCCAAATGTCCCATGTAGGATATGAGATGAGTCTCAGTAGGATACCACCCAATGGTGGTACCTAATATAAGTGTTTCGGTAGACAAGATTATATAAGAAAAACATTAAACAATAAAATGCCCAAATGTAAACACAAACATCACTGGGGCTCAACAGCCACTAGGAAGTTTCACATGCTTCTACCAACGCCGGATTCTCTGGTCTGTAACCCAGCACCACGTGCCACTTGACACCATGTGTCTCAAGTACCAAAGTCCCGGAGGTACACCCAAAAATTGTAACCCATCTTGAAATCTCAACCTTCCCATGGCACAACATCCAGAGGAACAATGATACATGTCCTCAAATAATCACTGGAGGGACCACGATGTCTGCCCTCAAATAATACCCTGAGGGACAGCGATATCTTCCCTCTAATCACGGGGAGCCTCAGCCCCCAACCTGATATCCCCAATGCTATCTTTCGAAGGCTCCTCACCTCCCACGTGGCTTCCTATGGAAATCACCCCAAACCAATAAAACCTAACCACATCTTTCAGGGGGCTCTACCTGGAGAGTGGCTATACCACCTAATCACGGAGTCTATCTGTGTGAACACTAATCAAAAGTACCGAGTGAGCAGTAATCAACTCAATAATTTCCCAAGCCACAACACTTCTGAAACATCATGTCCCTGCGAACCTGTCGCTCAAGTCTGATGGTCTCGCCATAAAAGAAACCCGGGCCAAGCCCAACCAGATTGTCCAACTACCTCAACTGACATCCATGACCCCCAATCCCATCATAGGAACCACCCATGTAACCTGGGAAAAGCCTCAACCAATGATCAACATCACTCAAAAAAATACCCGGGCCACACCCAGCATAACTAAATAGTTCAACACAAGAAATATCACACATTGCATATATATACTAGAAGGCATCACTTTAAACAGGTAATTACTAAAACAATCAAGTTGCACCACACATGTGTCATCCCATACTAGCACCTAAAGTCTCGAATGCCTTATGAAAATTTCATTATGCCTTAACAAATTAAACTCAATAGTTTAAACTAAGTAGTTCAATTTATACCCATTTCAGCACCCCTAGCTGAAATTCCCCAAACGAGCAACGACCTCTAACCCAACCTCCCTCGATCACAACTAGGTCATGGAATACCTAGAGGCATCCCACATTACAGATAAATAATTAAAACAACTAAATAGGGTCTTTCTCAATACCCGATGTCATGCCCGAAGGTCGCAACCCCCAAAAGTCTATGAAAACAAAAAATAAGGTATGAACCACCCACCTCGTACTCGTACGATGAAACTCCTATGATATCAGCCTCTGAATCGGTCTAGATCGCAGAAGATCTACATTTCTGTCAAATTTCGACAATTCTGCTCAGATGTAAATTGCACAGAAATTGTTATGGAATCCTGAATGAAAAAGGGTGCACGTGGTTATCCTTTCCGGTGTGGTCTAGCAGCCACCGAAGGATTTATGAAAGGAGGTCGTATGATAGATCTAGAATGATTTGGGTTCTTTTGAGGTTTTCAGATGAGTGGTTCATCCAACGAGAAAGAAGAATGTTTTCTGGAAATAATACATGACAACCTTCCGCTCGCACAAATAAAAAATATTACATGGCATGTATTTCCGGACTACACGCCGTGTAGATGACATTTCCATACATCAACTTAAGTAGAGTCAATTTCAAGGTTTGGACCATGTACATGGTCAACACATGGCAAGGGACTCGGCCATTGCACAGAATGAATATTAGACGGTGTGTCAAGAAAGACTATGTGCTGCGTAAATGGAAATTGCACATGGGTACCACACGACTTTTACTTGGTCTTAGACAGGTTGTCACCTGCCTAGCTGATAAATGGCGTGTACTTTGGAGTACACGACATTTAGTCTGGAAATTTCTAGAAACTTCACATATTTTTTCAGATTTCTCAAAAATCAGCGAAGATTTTATATAGAAAATGGGAAAATTCAAACAGGGTCAGAAATTTTATCCCACTCTAAAACTCATGTTCTTACAGTTTTGAAACTTTCTTGAGTTTAAACTCAGTCATTATAGAATGATAAGTTTCAAGAACCATGAATGTGTTCCACACATACTAGATTTGATGAAGGAATTATTAGATGAAGCTCATAGTTCTTCATTCTCTATTCATCATGGATGTAAAAAGATGTATAGATATTTGAAAGTGTATTTCTGGTTGGATGGAATGAAGAGACATATCCTAGATTTTGCATCTTAGATCTTGGTATGTATGCCAGTTAAGAATAAAAGAAAAAATTATTAATTTGATCATACATCCATCACTCTTACCAAAATATAAGTTGGACGAAATAACCATGTATTTTTTTGTTATAATCCCCATAACATATAAAGTGCATAATTCTATATGGGTTATAGTTGATTGCCATACTATTTGATCACACTCTATAACTATCAGAGAATACTTCTATCTGGATTATATCTCTAGGATATATATTAATAAATGGGTAAGGTTTCATGGAGTACCACATTTCATTGTTTCTGATCGGGATCTGAGGCTTACCTCAATGTTCTAGAGACGAATTCAGTAATCTCTTGATACAGAGTTGAGTTTGAGCACTGTGTATCATCCTTAGATAAATAGTGAGTCTGAGAGAACAATTCAGACCCTAGAGGCTATGTTTAGATCATTTTATTTTTATTTAAAAGGTGGATGGGATAGACATCTTATACTAGTTGAGTTTTCATAGAACAATTTCTTTTACTCTTGAATTTAGATGGATTCTTATGACTCCCTCTATGAAAAGAATTGTAAAGCTTGAACAATCTAGAATGTGGTTGGAGAAAGAAAGTTATTATAACCCAAAATAGATAATGAAATTGATGATAAGGTTAAATCTATTTAGAAACACATAGAGGAATCTCCGAGTCATCAAAAAAGTTATATTCATAATTTCCTGTTAGATCCATAATTATTGGTTGGTGACAAGGTGTTCCTAAGAATATCTCCATAGAATAAGGTTATGAGATTAGAGAATACATGGAAACTGATACCAACTTATATTGATCCATTTAAAATTATTTATCATATCAATACCATATCCTATCACATTGAACTTCCACAAATCCTCTCTCAAGTCAACTATGTGTTAAATTTTTATCTCCTAGGGAAGTACATACCTGACCATTCACAAGTACTAAACTCAGAGATCATATCACTGGAGAAATATATTTCTTATGAGAAATAATTGGTGGAGATTACAGATCATACAGAGAAACTTCTATGAAAAAAGACCTCTCACCTAGTCAATGTTTTTTTGGGTGAAACCACTATTTCGATCAATATACAAGGTAACTTTTGGATATAGTGAGGTACAAGTGTCCTCATTTCATTATATTGGAGTGACAAATTTTGAGGGTGAAATTCATTTTAAGGGGGGTGTATATGAACCCTTATGTTTTTATTAATTATGTTCATAGAATAAATTAAATTTATTTGATAGCTTGTAGTAAAATCAACACCATGATAATACTACGAAGAATGAAACACTGTGATAGCTTTCATTATACATGACAATTAGTTTTAATGAAACCATGATATATTATTAATATGGTTATTTAAACATGACTATTATAACATAGAAAAAAACATAGAAACGTGAATATTAATAAATAATTTTTAAATATATAATATAATGGTTTTATATAAATGAAACATATTTATAAAAAACTACTTAATTTTTAGTAATGTCTATATATGTTTTGAAAAAAATATTTTCTCAAAAACAAATTTTTTATTTTTTTGACCATTAGTAAAATTAATTTTTCCCTATTTTATTAAATTATTTTCATAAAAATAACTTCATTTTTGAAGTCATCATGTAAAAAATTATATTATGGTGAAGTTTTTCGGATCTTTTTGAAAAGTTTCATTTTTTCATGAATAATGAAATATATAGAATTTTAATTGAAAACTATATTTTCATATAATTTATTAATAATGTTAAATTGAATTATAATTTTTTTAAAATTAATTCAATTATACATCCTTTATTACAATTTATTTCATTTTATCATTTTTATAATGAATTTTAAAATAATTGTTTTTACCTTTTAACTTTTTCTAGTTAAAAAGTTTTTTTTTTCTCTTTGCGTATGTTTGATTATTTTTAAATTAAATTTTACAAATATTTTGGATTTAATTTTGAAAAATAGATTCTAAATTTTTAATCAAAATAATTTATATTTCCTAATACGTTCAACATAATTTTTTGACTGAAATAAATTAGTAAATATTTAAAATTACTTACCATGGTAAAGGTCAAAATAGATTTACTAGGAAAAAACTATAAAAATAAGGGTAAAAAATTAACTAAAACATGTCCAAAACCCATTTTATGGACATATTTAGACCCTATACCTTCTTAAATCAAGATTAATACATTTTTGATACTGTTTTAATGATAAAAACGTGGGTAAACTATTATATTTCAAAAACTTTAATGTGTTCCACTCAGCTTAGTTATAAAAGTACACCCCTGTCCAATAATATTGACACATTAAAAATAATTTATTTATTTAAATAAATAGCCAAATTTTTTTCTAATTCCATACCCTTATACTATAATCATTATTTTTTATATAAATTTAACTTAGGAAGTATTTTGGTTCAAACCAAAGGAGGGTACCGAAATAAGAGATAACATTCATCAATGAGATTTTTTTTTTATTTTTTTCCTCTACCCTATTCAATTACTATTTTACTGATATGATATAATATTCTGATTATCTACAATATAATTATATTTTTTAAAATTTATGTAAATTAATTACAACCATCTCTGCTTCTATTAAATGGGTTATGAAATAGTCATTTCTGTGTACGGTGAACTATCGCCTCGTGAACTGATGCCATTTATTTTTCCATTACCACCTATAACGATTGAAAAAAATGTTGTATTTATTGATTATTTATGATATTTATGATATTATTATTTTTATAAAATTATTATATCCCCCATACCTTCTGAATTTTCATTTTTTGTGAATACAGAAATGTCACTCATGTGTACTAAGGACTACCACCTCATGAAGCGATGTGATTCATTCTTTCTTTATGTTGAAAGTAATAAGGAACGGTTTAATGAAAATATGTGATATATATGAAACAAAAAAATAAGTATTATATGTATTTTAACTTTCTTTATTTCAATTTTATAATAAAATGGTAATAGGGTTCTTACGTACGTATGACCTACCATCTCTATGGATAGTGTATTTCATTTTCTATCCCTAAATTATATGGATTTATCTAAATACATACATACTGAATATATATTATATTTATATCATGTATAACACTCTATATATGATTAAATATATATGAAATGAATAGTACCAAAATTAAAAAATCCAAACATATACGAAAAACAAAGTTGTTATTTCCTAAAAAGTAAATTTAGAAAGGAATTATTATTAAGGGGTTAATAAAAGGTCCTAAAACAATAAATTGTATGATATATATATATATATGTATGTTTATATGAAATATTTATAAAAAATTTATTATATAGATTTTTTTAATGTTTACGACGGTAGTCATGATATAAGTTAATGGATTCCAGTATCTCTTATTTTTCTGTGGGACACATGCCATATTCACCACATGTTTCTTTTATATGGGTATATACTACCTATGAATTCATTTTATTATTAATTTCCTTAAAAATTTATTATTTATATATCTATTTTATTATATCTTTTTCAAGGCATTCACAGTTCAAGATTTACCAAATCAATAAGGGGTTTTTGTATCAATTTTCCTTATTTTGAGAAGTGTGTTATGTTATGAACCAATATTATTTGTTGATATGTATATAAAAACCATTTTAAAAGAAATATAATGAAATTATTTGTCCTTGTGATATTTTATGATCTATTTTATGTTATTACTTCATGAGTATTATGATTCAATGATACCAAAGTGGTAATGATTTTATATAACAATCTCATTTTTTATCACGACTGTTTATGATTATGTTTTTTGATGATAAAATATTATGCTAAATCTCTTAATAAACTCATATATTTTATTATATTATAGTTATTGATGATATTTTATGTTAATATTACCATTTTCCACTCTTTTTTACTTGAAATTATTCATAAAATATTTTTAAGAAAATATAGCTTTATTTCTCTCATTAGTCCGAAATCCGTTTTCTTCCAAAACCATCATTTCAAAATATGTATTCAAAAAAATATAAAAATTTAATGTTATACCGAAAAAATTAAGTAGTCTTCATGTAGTTCTTCAAATAATGGTAGCTGGATTTTACTATAAATGTGAAAATAACCTTTTTTTACATGTAAAAAAATGAAAATTCATGTTGTCATGAAAATTATATTAATTGAATATTAATTTATAATTTACCAATTTTATTTTCATATATAATTATTTTCAAAATGATTTATTTTTTAAAAAGTTTTTTTCATAGTGTAAAGGATGTTTCAATCAATTAATGTTTTAAATTTTCGTTCAAACTCATTATCGATTATGCTGAGATTAATTGATGTTACCTATGAATTACTAAAGATATAATATAAGGATAACATTATTATAATTTCTCTTAATGGTTTATGTTTATGATGGTATGATTTTTATGAAACTTATTTCTTGTCTATGGGTTATACCATGATAAAATTATTATGTAACCTACTTCTTTTTCCACATGTTATTCAATGATGAAATGATGAAATGATTATAAAACCTATCTCTTTTCCACAGGTTATGATAGGATAACAAATTTATTAAACCCATTTAATTTCATTGCTTATGATGTTATGAATGTTTTATGATCTTATTGCACAAATATGTATGATTTTCATTTTATGATGGGTGTGGACCTATATCTCTCTCTGTAATTAATTGGGTAAAGATTTATATATCATGATATAGATAAGAATTTAATAGTTAGTGTACCTCATTCAGAAATGGAATCTTTCCACAATGATTGTCTTCTGGGTTATTCATGACTACAATGGTGGTTTAGGGAGTCAACCCGTTCTATTATGATATCCTTAATAGTGAGGATTTACTACTATGGAAATGACTTTCTATGATTATGTGTATGACCAAATCTAAGTCTTATGAAAATATTATGTTCTCATGGATCATGTTCTTATATTTTTTAAGGATTCATATGTCATGAATGGTAACTAATTATTCCATGACTCAAGATTATTATCTTTAATAGGAAGCATATTGTTTTCAAATGTTATGCTCATGTTTTCATACCCTTATGTTCATGTTATTCTTATTTATCTCCCTTTTTATCCTTATTGAGTATCTAAGATAACACATTAATATATTTTATTTCCTAGGGTTATGAATAAATGTCCTACATATGGCATCCATAAGAAGTACTCTAGTTTTGAATATCATAGTTGGAGATTATGTATTTCACCTATGAACCAATTTTTTATATTTTCATGTTTCCAAATACATAGAACTATTAAAACCCTCATGTGTGTGTTTCTGTAATGTAATTAGTATTCATTAAAAATTATGTAATATATATTTGGGTGGTATACAATAACATTAGATATTTAACAATCATCTGAAGATAATATTAATAACATCACGATGAATGCTTTATATTTATGCATTGATAAAGATGTTAGCAAGATTTCAAATTAAAAAAGGATAAATAGAATTTTATTTTATTTGTAAAGAAAAATATAATCAAATAAATACCTCAAAAGAATATTATGTTTGAAAATAATTCTATTAATTGAGTTGCAAAGAAACCATTGTTCTATATACTTCTCTGGACAACTTCAAGGTGTTTCAATTATCAAGGAGTTATAATAAAATTTTTTGGTTAGCATAACCAAGTTGTAATCAAGGGTTGATTACCTTAGAATGAATTTGTGAAACTTGGATGCCTTGGTTGAGGAATTATGAATCTAATATTTCAGGATTATGGAGTCCACTCGACAGATCAATTAATTTTTAATTAATGAAGTTAACAAGATTTTAAACCTAAATACCATCATTTAATTGAAAAAAGACTGTATATAAATTGAACTAAATGTCAATTAATATCCTTTCCACTAAAATATCCTTGAAATATGATATTAAAAATTAAAAGGCGAGGGTTGTTGGGATTTTAAAAAATATTTAGATACTAATTAAAAAATTCATTATGTTACACTTTTTCTAATCAAGATGAAGTTCTAAAAATATATTTTATTTTCTATAGAAAATGGAATTTAATTTTACATCAACACTATCCAAATTATCAATATTATTGAATGAAAATATCTTGATGGACACAAACTTCTAGAAGTTGTATAGGTTCTTGTGAATTGTATTCTTATAATCGAGGAAGTTATGTTTGTTGGATTCACCAGTTCAAAAAGAGCCTTAAAATGAGGAAAGTGGGGATAATCTAGCTATATTTTTTAATTTTTAATATAGAGACTTGGGGTTTCATACATTTATATTAAATCATTCTATATAAATATACATTACATTACACAAACACATGCACAATGATCATAATATTATACCACCTTTGGAAACTTGGAACACAATATTTATAATTAATGAAATATCTTCAATGTATCCCTTAAATATATTCACCTCTAGTACTCATAATTAAAACCATTATTCATAACATAGGGAAAAGAAAGATAGGAAAGGGTGTGTTTAGATGCTCAGTAAGGATAAATAAAGAATATATATAAGCATAACATGAACATAATTGTATGAAAACATGAGCATGAAAATTGAAAACCATACCCTATATAACAAAGAACATAAACATGATTCATTTTATAAATATTGATAGTTAATAAGAAATGAATCATAGGGAAATCAAAGAAAATTATTTATGAGAGCCTATCATTGGAATTAGACATGGAATTTATGGCATACACGTATGGTTATAACATTTTCAACATGTATAAATATAAAAAAAATCACTCATTAAGTTAAAGTCATGAGTTTTAGGACCATCCATAAACCTTGGTATATGAAATTAGGTGCAAGAATAACATTATCGGCATGAAATATAGGCCCATGCATACATTAAAAACAAGTAATTTGGTTTATGCATAACATTGTGAACATCTAATCAGATTCAGGCATAACATTGTGAACATATAATCGGGTTCGTGCGTAACATTTTGGATATAAAATACAAGCCCACGCATAACACTCATAGTAGTCAAAATTCACTCCCAAGACCATCATAGCGGAAAAATTCCCTTATTGAAAAAATTTACTCTTCAATCTAATTATGTCGATCTTATGAGATATAAATATTTACATAATTTATTAAAGGGACATATAAGTCCCACCCATCATGTAATGGAATCATACATATGTGTTCCACAAGATCACAAACACTTATCATATCATAACCCATAATATTAAATTGGTTCATTAACATTTCATGAAATCCTATCCTATGAAAAAGAGACATGATTCATAATCATTTTATCACAGCATAACCCAAGAAAAGAATTAGGTTTCAAAATCACTTCATCTTGTTATAACCTGTGGAAAATAAATGGATATCATAAACATATTACCATCAAAAGATAGACCATCTATTGAAAGAATATTAATTGTATCCTTGGAAAATTTCACTATAAGGTGTAGGTAGCACCAACAGCTGTCATATTAGAAGGAAAATAATTTTGAAATATCAATTAAAATATTTAAAGAGGAAAATATAATTTTCTCTTTGAAAAATGCTTTTCAAATCATAAAAAATATTATAAACATTTTTATATGAAAATATATTTGAAATTTCTTAAATAATTATTTTAAAATAATTTCAAAATAATTTAAACAAATTTTTTTTCTAAAACCTTTTCTTTGAAAATTGGATTAAAATAGAATTTAATTATTTATTTAAAAAAAATTATAAAATATGGATTTGGTAGAAAATATATTTTTTAATAGCTAGAGAAATAAAGTTGTATTATCTTAGAAACTCAGTATTAAAAATTTTAAGTACCAATTAGTGGAAAAATACTACTACTAATTGAATATATAATGAATAACTAGAGGATGAGAAAATTCATGAGCATTTTTAAGAGTAAGATCATGATATTTCAATATTGGAGACTTATTCATGACCAATATGATAGAAAAAATATTTTTATTTTTTTTATTCATAATTTCAATGTTTTTAATCCCACTATAGTTTTTTTATTCAATTATCACATTTTATGGTTTAGATTAACTTTTTGTGTTTAATTGCTAAAATTGACTAGTTTTTTATTTTAACCATCTAAATTCATTCTTTTATTTTAGAAATTAAATTTTTATAATTAATCTAAATGGAATTATTATTCGTTTATAGGTTCATATGTTAAATGGGATAAAATTTCTTGTTTAGGAACAGAAACTAAATCCATTATTTGAAGGCCCAAATCTAGCTCACAAGTCAGGCCTTGAAAATTTTGCATAGATGTGGTGAAAGTTATTGATGGTCCAATATATCTTTAATGGATTATCCAAAATAATTGAAATTGAACCAAAATAAATAGTAAATCATATTAAAAAAACATTTATTAATCTTTCTTGTAGTGATCCTTTCATTTACCTGGCCAAAAATTCAATGGAACATGGTGGATTGGAATACAAACATCTATCTTGGGAAGAATAAATATCCGAAGTACTATGGGAATATCTCTCTCCGCACAAGTCCAATGAAGATAAAATTTTGTTTTTCTACATAGTATATATATTTTAAAACCCTTCAAGAATAAATATTTTCTAATTTATGTCATTAATTTTTTCTAATATGAGTCAATAATAGTAGTATACTTTTTTAGCCAAACGTTTCACCACTTTTTCCTATAAAAGAGTCTATCTTCTTCATTTCAAAGGGTTGGAAACTAATGTGTACAATTTTTGGTCCATTTTATATATTTTATTCTTGTATTTTATTTTTTCTTTATTCCACAATCACATTTCTTGTTTTAATTTATGTTTTCTACTTTCCCTCTTATTCTTTATCACTTTTGTTTTCTTTCGTTGTTTTCTTATTCTCTATGAACTCTTATGATCGTGATCATAAGAAGCTGACACGAGGAAGTTCCCAAGGGAGTATTCTAGTGATTAACCCACGTAATTGAAATTAATTATTAATGTTTCATATATTCTTAGTGTTAGGTTGTAGTGGATCTTAGTCGGTACGGTGCCTTTGTGTCTCTACATGCCACCTGAGGATTGGCTTTCACTATTGTAATATTTTCCCATGATCAAGGAGTTGGATGTGAGTTCTCTTAGAGATCATTGAGAGAGACATATTTTAACAAAAATATGTCTATTATTATGATCAGACTTAATATTTAATGTGTTCATTACATAAAATTTAAACTAATAATAAGACAATGAATGTTAAATATGGGTGATTCTCTAAGGAATTTCTCATTTTTTAGTAACATCATTATGCCATCATTAATTTTATTTTCATTTCATTTTTATGTTTAATTATTATTTCCAATTATAATTTCTAAAATATCTATTTATATTCATTTTATTTCATAAAATATATAAAAATAAATTTAATTAGAAGTAATGAGTGATTGACTGCAATAGCTCCTCAACAGAACGAACTAGGTAAGACACTATGTTTCACTTTATGATAAATATTTTTAAGATAATGTGGAATGATGATACCTAAAATTGGGATAGTTTCAAGGGATTCCGGTTTTTTTCACTCACAATTTGTATTCACATTTTTTAAATAATTTTCCATTCATTTATAAAAACAATAAAATCATAAATTTCAAAAAAAATCTTTGATCATGATGTATTTCAATTCAAATTATTATGAATGGATTGACTGATCGTAGGTGCAATAAGATGTTTTAAATGATCTTGATAGTCATTTTAAAAGGATTAGTGATAGAATTAAAATAATGGAGAGAAAAATTGAATGTATATCTGAATATTTACATTTATATCAATAGAAACCAAATATGGAGCATGAACCTGAATGAGAATGAGTGGTGTAAGACATTTCACGAATAATTTTTTGAAATTAAATAACCTGAGGTGGGTGAAAAGGAGATACTAAATTAGTTAATCATATCATCCCTAACTCAACCATTTGTTGGGGAGGTTCGTGATGTAAACATTTTAGCTGATGTTCTTATGAGAGATCAACAGATTCTAGAATAATACTAGAATATGTTTATTGAAGATAACTTACAACTTAATATTACCATTATTGTTAATGAACAATCAGCACCACTATACCTTTAAATATCTTGGGAATATGATGAATAATATTCACCTGATGAGATTTAGTTTCCAGTGGTCCTTCCAGAATAGATTAATATCCAATCTGACTTACGTGAAATAGAATATTTCTATATTACATTTTATTGTTTTAATTTTATTCAATCTTAATATTTTTCTAAATTCTTTTCTATGAAGGTTTCGATATAGCACAAAAGGATAAAAACATGGATGTTAAATAAGATACAACCCAATGGTTGGTGATTTAAGAAAAATATCCAAATAATATAGTGGTGGTGCGACTACCTACTCTACAACAACTTTCATACCATATGGAGGAGGATACTATAGAAGTTAATAGAGAGAACCCATATATTATTTTCCATCCCAATCATAATAATAAATTATTTATTTATTATTTATTAGGGGTTCTGAATTTTATTATCTTATTTGGAATTCTCTATATTCTGTGTTTACTCATGGATACATGAAAAAGTCACATGTGGTGGTTCATCTCAATGAAACCACACCCATCTTCTTGTTGGGGATAATAAACTGCAACTATCTAACTAGGGGTAGTAAAAACCTAGCACCCACCTGGGGGTTTAAGAAAACCATTATCCATACTCTTCCCCTTTATCTTTATTTTTATTTATTTTTCTTATTTGTTTTTATTTCATTCTTGTAGTTTTAATGTGGTAGCTTCTAAGAGCATAACACGAGGCTTCTACTGAAAAATAACAACGGTTGTGTCATTTATTTTCCTTATTTTATTTTATACCCAATTTAAATTCTTTGTGAGAAATTTTAATTATCTTATTTATGATTAAAAAGTTGGTATTAAATTTAATATTAATAGGGGATGGATTTCAATATCTTTTTAGGGATTTTTAGTGTGCTTCTATTTTAGTTTTCATTTTTTTAGAATTTTTCATGTTTTCCTTTTTCGTTTTTTGTGTAATTTTATAATTCTTGAGTTGAATCAAATAATTTGGAAAATTCAAACCATATTATTAGTTTTGGAATATATTATGATTTTAATTTTTTATCAATTAAATTATTTTTTAATGGCTTTTTTTTCTTCGTTTCTAAACATTTCATTTGAATAAGTCTGATTGATTGTGAAACTCATGTTCACTGGTACTATACAAATTAAAAATATTTTCCAATCTAAGAGGTTTATAAAACATTATGACATATTATTTTTCTACTTTTTTGAGTTTATTGAGACATGTTTTTTGATCAATAACTTTCTATTATCCACTTTTTTAATGTTATTAGAGTTCATGGAATGGGTTAAATATGGTTGAGGAACCACTTTGAATGTTGTTTCTACATTGGACTCTAATTTTGGCCCACCTTTATATGTGTCATTTATTAATCCACTCTTAGCCATTAAATACCTTGTTAACCAGAGACATTACAAACTATTTATCCCTTTACAAACTTTTATATAAGACAAATTTTTTATTTTTGTTGAACTCGAGTGTGGGATTGGGAGAATATGAGTTGTATTGTTCTTTCATGAAAAATATATTTGATATGGATTAAATAAATACTATATTTTTTGATTATTTTGTCGAAGAAATTTCATTTTGAAATATGGATGGGTATCCCAAATTTCATTACACATATGGGCTGGGTGTTCACTAATATTTAAAGATCAAAAGATGCCTCTCTTTTCCACAAAAACATCATTCTGAAGACAAATCCATATCTATATTGAAGCTAGAAAATTACAAAAATTGTGTAAATGAGTGAAGAAATTAATTGATGCTAAAATTATAAGTTTTAAATTCCCAAATAAATAGGTTTTTGGAAATGATTCATTTTTTGAGATGATTTATGATCACACCATTCTTGAACAAAACAATTTTCATTCATTTACTTCACTTTAGAGCTAACGCCCCTCATTATGTCTCAAATGTTTTTACATTTATAACCTTCCAATTAACAACCTCAGAACAACCCATATAAAAGACCTCATGATTGATACATTTTTTACTCTTTAAATTGGATATACTAGGAGGTTATAAATCCTGTAGAGATACAAATGTTCTTGAGAATGAGGAAAACTCCACATTGAAAATCCTTTAGTAAAGAGAGAAATATTTTTTCAGGGAGGTTGGTACGACATGCATGTGAGGATTAACATGACATTGAATGGATTTTTATTACAATTGATGATTCAAGAAATTTTTTTCCATGTAGAAGGAATGATATTTTATTTTATATAATAATTAAGTGGTGTTGTCATTTATTCTTTGGAAAGTTTGTTTTGACTTTGTTATAAGATGACTACCCAGGAGTGTAATCTTTAAGTGTGGGGGAATAGGTAGAGAAAATATTTTAAATTATTTTATTCTGAATTTCAATGTTTTTTATCTCACCATAGTGTTATTCTATGTTCAATTTTCACATTTTATGGTTTAGAAGCATTTTTTCATATTAATTTAAAAAATGGCATATTCTGGATTTTAACAATTTTAATTTTTTTTATGAATTTCACCTATTAAATTATAAAAACTGATCCAAATTGAAAAATTATTATTTTATAGTTTCCTATGTTTGATTTAATTCATTTTATACTTTAGGGTGAGAAGGAAAATATATCATTTGAATGCCCAAATCTAGATCACAATTCAACCCTTGAAAACTGTGCATAGATCAGGAGAATTTTAGTGATGAGACCATATCTATTTAATGGATGATCCAAAAGAGATTGAATTCAATATGTAGAAAAACGAATTATAGTTAAAAAACATTCATTAATCTTTCCAGGTATAATTTATTAATTTATAAGGTAATAAATGTTATGGAACTCGATGAATTGGAATACAAACAGTCATATTGGAAAAAATAAATATATATAGTTATACTGATATATCAATGTCCACACATGGGCAATGAATCTAAAATTATTTTTCTCGATTGATGAAATATATACAAAATACATTAATGAAGAAAATAATTCAAAATTATATCATTAATTTTTCATAACACATGTTAATATTCAAAGGATGATTTTGGAGTCAAAAATTTCTCCACTTTTTCAAATCAAAGAGTCTATCAACATAGATTCAAAGGGATATCAACCTAGGGGTATCCTTTTTTGGACATTTTATATAGTTTAGTATTATATTTTACATTTAATATATTATGTAATTTCATGATTGAATTTATTTTTTCTTCTTTCTCTCCTTTACTTTCTCTCTTTTCTTTTCTTCTCCCATTTTCTTCTTCATTTTAAACTATTATGTTCATGGTCTTGAGTAGCTAACCTGAGGAAGTTCTCAAGGGATTGATTTAGTATTTATCTCAATACTTTTAGCTTTAATTCATAACATTTATTATTATATTATATTTATTTTGAGTGGGATATTAGTGTGAAAGGTGAAATTGTTCTTCTACTAGCCACCTGATGTTTATCTTTCACTTCGGTAATATTTTCCCTTGACCTATGAGGTGGATGTGTAGTCTCTCAGAAATATTTTAGAGCACCTTATATTCAAAAACAAATATAGTGGAGAATGTTCACACATATAATAGAGTTTGTTTGTTACATAAATTCTAAAATAATAAAAAGATAATGAATGTTGAATATGGGTTATTCTCTCGAGAATTTCTCCTTTCTTCCTAACATCATTTTGTTTTAATTCATTTTTTTCATTTGATTTTAATTTTTACTTTATCTATTTCATTCTCAAACCTCTATTTATAATAATCTTATATAATAAATATTAAAAACAAATTAGAATTACCAATATATTGACCGAAATATCTCATCAAGATAATTGACTATTTCATCCACTGTGTTGCACTTAGTTATAGATATTTTTTTGAGTGTACACGACAAAGCTTCATCACAATCCTGATAAAATATGAGATTTTAATATAAAAGATTTACCACTATGTTAACATTGAATCATAATATTCATAATGTATTATCATAAAATGAGATATAAAAAATTATAAGGATGAATATAATTTATGGTATTATATGTAAATGGGGTTTTATATACACCTCATGAAAGAATATAGGGGCATAACATAACATACATCTCAAAGAATGAAAATTTAGAAAAATATCCCTATTTGATTTGCTAAATTTTGCACTTTAAACCCTATGAATCATAGATACTCAAATGGATTTTTAAATAAAAAAAATTATATAAAATAAACATGTTATGAATATGGAATTTGTCTCAAATGAAATAAAAGTGAGACGAAAATCCCTTATCGCCTTGGGTCACTTTGAAACCGTAAACACCATAAAAGGTAGATCCTCAAATGGATATGTAAGTACCAATAATTTTAATTATAATAATAATAAAATACATTCATGGGAAGTATATACACCATATAAAATAAATACTTGTTGAACATGGAATTTGTCTCATATAAGTAAAAAAAGTGAGATAGAAATCCCTTACCTTAAGTATTGAATTATGTCATAATTGTTAAAACAACCTATACAATAAATAATAGATTATTTTGAATAAATTGTTAAACCATATTCATATATATCATATGATATATTATTTTCATATGATCCTTTATTTCCTGTTTTAACAATTACATGTTGAAGTTAAGTTTCAGGTAATAATCGCTTTGTTTTCATATATGTTTTGACTTGTTTTTTGTCCTCATAATTTGATAATGGTTTAATCATATTCCAAAATCATACAATGATATAAATAACATATATATTTATATATATTAATATAAAATATTTAGTGACCGGAAATAAAATACATCTTTCATGGAGAAGCTGGGACATATATTTGCATGAATGTTGTATCCATTTTCTTATCATATTGAAAGAAATAAAATTAATGATATATATATATATGAATATATTAAAATTATATTATAATTTTTCATTCATATATATCACATATTTTTATTAGTATTGTCCATAATACATCCCATGCAAAACGTGAATGAATCACACTACTTCACGAGGAGGTACTCTATCATATACACCAACGACATTATCGTATACCCATAAAATTGACAACATGAAATAATTTGTGATAAAATAATACTATAATAATAATAATAAAATCATAAAAATCATATATATAATATGTAAACTATAAATCCATCATTATTCCCATCCTTGAATGTTGGTAATGGAAAATGAACGACATCAGTTCGCAGGGCGGTTGTCCGTCACACACATGAAAAATGATTTCATAACCCATTTGATGGATGTTTGTGTAATTATAGTTCCTAAACATAACATAAAAACATCTTATTATATTTACTATACTGATTATATTATTTATTCATGGTATAATAATAATTTAATGGTTTGAGGAATAAATAAAATGAAAACGCTCATTCATAAACATTACATCTTCTTCAAGTATCCTCCTTAGATTTTCACTAAATACTTGATTGGTTGGTATATTATTCCAAATATGGTTTATAAGATGATGTTATAGAATTTTTATGTGATTTTTGCAGATATTGGTCAATCCAAAGGGATTTAGAGGTGTGAAGAAGTTGAGAGAGTAAGTGAACATTTATAGATGAGGAGGATTGGAATTCTTGAAAATACTCCAATGTATTCATTATTGGGTGGTCAATATTTTATCACAAGGACCAAAATATGTTAATTAAATGTTTTCAGGGATGGTATGGTTGATACAATCCCTTAACACATAATTAAACATAACTTTTCACATTTATTTCCTTAACTTTTAAGTAACACTATTTTGTCTTTTTTTGGTTTTTTTACTACAGTAACTAATCATATAACATTGGTAATTTATCCTATTAGACTAAATTATACTGATAATTATTATAGAATTTAGACGCACTAATTTTAAATATTATATCATATTTAAAAAATATAATTCTTATTTATGTTGGAGATTAGTTTTAACATAAACACAAGTAACGTGCAAAAACACCGCTTTAACATTAACTGTGTTAACTTAGTTTCCTCTATTTAACGGTAAATATATTAATTAAAATAGATAAACTGTTCCACAAATGAATAATATTTGATATTTATTAATATTTAAAATTTACTTTTCAAAATAAAGGATACTGGGTTATTTTAAATCATTTAATTGAATATTATTTATTATAAAATAACATTAATGTAAATTTTTAAGTTATTCAATTAATTTGAATTTTCTAATATCAAGAAAATAATGGAATAATAATATATTATTATAAATCCTCTCTAAAATTATATATTAATCTCAAAAACTAATTTATGACAATAATTCATCTAATTTACTTCACTTTTAATTTTTTTAATGTCATTTATTTTACATACGTTTTTAAATAAATAATTATTGTGTTGGTGTTTCTTATGATTTTAAAATAATTAATTTTTCACCCAAAAATTATAATAAAATATAATGATAGAAAAATATTTAATTATATTTCAAAATAGAATTTATAAGAAACCCTATATTGTTTTTTCCCTACCAAATTCATTATATAAAGTAAATGGATCAAAGGTATCTTTTTTTCTTTTCCTGACTTAACTTATTATAAGGTTCATATTCAAAGTAATGTGGTAATGAATTTTCATATTTAATATATTATTATAGAATTGTAACACCCCGAGATTTTATGAAAAATATTCTTTTTAATTTTATTAATGTCTTGTGTTGTACTCTACACCAAAAAGAGTTTCCACAACATGCATCCTTGACATGCCTTGCATTACACACAATCACGACCTTCCTCGATAGAGTGTGTAGTACGCAATACCGAGTTTCATTAAACAACGATATGCTATTATTAAAACTAGCCATTATGAATAGTAATAACCACTTTTTGAAATTTTGTAAATTTTATTTTTCATAATGGACTTCATTTTTGGATTCGGAATATCGAAATTACCTTAGGGTGAAATTTTGGTACTTTTCGAAAAACTTTCATATTCTGATGAATAGTGAAAAATACTAAATTTTAATTAAAAAAACTTTTTAAATTGAAATAATTAATAGTGATAAATTATTAATTTGAGTGGTTTTAAATTATATTTAGAATATATTTTTACAATTCAATACAATGTTGGTCATTAGATGTAATTTCACATTTAAACCAGCTATAAACAAGTGTCAATCTTTTGATAGTTAGTATCTCTTAAAAACACGCTATTTGCTTTGACGATGGGAATTAATTTTTAAATTATTTAATGTAACTAATAAGTTTTGAATTTGGTAAAATAGACATCATTTTTGAGTTCATAATATCAAATATAGCTTAGGCCTAATTTTTTTTGTATTTTTCTGGAAACTTTCATTTTTTGATGAATAGTGAAACCACTAAGTGGTAGTAAAAAAAATGAATTTTTCATAAAACATAATTTTACCGCTTCTGTGAGTGGAATTTCAAAAATCCGAGAGACACGATTGATGTTAGTAAGTAAAATGTGGTTCAATGAGATGAAAATAATTTTTGGTGAATAGTAACTTTTTACTTTTTTTTACCACGGTTAAAAGTAAATATCGTAATTAAGTGTTAAAATGATATTATTATTACCATAGAACATGTCCTAATTCTATTGGATAAGTGTAATTCGACCAAAAACAACCTTAGGAATAAAATATGACCATTTAGGCCCACTAGGATTAGATTAGGACATTTATTATCATTTAATTCAAAGAAGAGTTAAAAGAGTTAAAATCAAAGTTTATATACTAAAACATTTTTAATATAGGGTTATACATAAGATAAATTCGATTATAAATATTCATTAGAAATATAATAATATTTCATACATAATGATATTTTATTTATAATTTTTAGACATTAAATAAATTAATTTATTTATGAAACAATGATGATGCAGTAATTACCATAATGGTGAAAAATTATAATAATTGATATTATAAATACCCAAATAAATATAATTTGATACTTTTTATGAATTCCACCAATTTTCTAGGTTAATATGACATGTTAGTATTGATTTAATTAACTTTTTTCGAACTAACCATTCTGTTATGAGTTTCACACAAATCAATTACTAAATAGTGTCAAAATAGACATAAAATAGTTTTTAAAACAAAGATTATATTATTAATTGTTATTTTTTTCCTAAAAATATAAGTATTGGCCAAATGACTTAGATAAGGTTATATATATTAATAATAAACAACTTTGGGTTCTTTTGGCTTGTTATAGTACGTTTATTAACCTTAAGAACACAAGAAGACACGGTAAAAGTAAAATTATTTAACTTAATGTTAAATCTAAATGATAAGGTTAAAATAGGAACCTAAACTTGTCTAAATTCTCTTAGATGAGAGGAGTTCGATCCATCACCACCCTAGCTTTGAAATAAATCAATTTGGAGCTATTTAAAACCGAATATTACTTTATAATAAAATAATATTTTTAGTTTTCCAAAGGAGCCCCTCTCCTCCCTTATAAAAGGGCACCTCATCCCTCTCTTCCTGACACCACATTGAGAGTTCAAGCTCGGCCAACCCCTGCCAATTTCTTCTCTCCACTTCCCTAGAGGCATCCTAGAGGTCATGGTATTCTTCAAAGACCAATTTTAGTGCCCTAAAAGGAGGTCTCAAAGAAGCGCTTCAAAGAAGAGGTAATGCCCAATACCGATTCTTTCATCTTTATTTCTTCTTCCACTTCTTCTTCTTTAGTTGTTTCATCATGAAGTAATAACATCAGTATCACTCATATACTGATATGTTATTATAAGTATGAAACAACCCTATTTCACCATCTATCCATCCTACGGAAAATGAAATCACCGCGCGTGCGTACATACGGAATACCGTCTCCACGCCGTGGTGTAATCTATTTTCCACCACCACCTTACTTGGATGGGTATAATGGTGTAAATAATAACTATATATGATTATTGTAAAGTGATATTAATTCTGAAATATTATACATACACTCCAATACAATCCCACGATCATGAGAACGACATCATCGCTCGTGCGTACGTACGGACTACCGTCTCCACGACGCGATGAGATTCATTCTCCACGTTAACCATTCATGAATGATTATAAAGTATATATAATAAGTTATAATGAAATATATGACCTAATAATTATACTGGATTTATGTGTATATATATGTATGTAACGCCCCGACCCTAGTTACCCAGAGTCGGTGCATTATTACATAACATTGGCATGATCACAAGAAAGATCAAATCTCGAAAGACCGATTGGTTTAGTAGCCTTGGAAACACTAGATATATTTATAAGTTTTACATTACATCATAAAATGAAAATCTACTACAACAACATAATGTCTCCATAAATCCACACTCATATCCCCACATAATATCCCTGCAGGTCATTCATAATTTACTTCTTCACTTCCTGGGAAAAATAAAACATAGAAAAGGGGTGAGCTCAAATGCCCAGTAAGGATAACAATATAGCGGAAACTTTCATAAATAAGAATAAACATTTAAGGAAATGTATAACTAAAACAAAATCCTTTCAAACATGAACTTTCAACATAGTATGGCATAAATAAAATGAAATAATTCCATTTACTTATTCACATGGATATTCTACTAATAAAATAATCACATGAAAAATCAATAACCACTTTCATAATGATGGAATGCATAATGATGAACTTTAATTTCTTTGTCAAGGCCTCGTCCCAGGACCTTGGGGCTAACTGTAACCGGAACCCAACCCGGAGTGCCTCTAATAACCGGACACCAACCCGGAGTGCCTCTAATAACCGGACACCAACCCGGAGTTCCTCTAATAACCGGATACCAAACCGGAGTTCCTCTAATAACCGGAGACCAAACCGGAGGGCTTACTTTTACCGGTCTCCAACCCGGAACATACTTGTCTAACACATTCATCTGAATGAAAGGTTGAAATATAACATAAACATTCGGATTACAAATAACTTATGAAATTTCAATACTCTAAACAAAAACCATGAGTGACATAAGAATAACTTATCCATAGTCAAAAATAGCACAAAACCTTCAATAAAATATGGATGTTTTGTATCATAATAAATCAACTTCAAATAAGCTTAAAAGCCTCAAAGAATGTTGACATAGATGAAATCAAAACTATTTTAGAGAAATATCTCTTTTTTTAAATCATTTTAAAAGTAACATAATTATAAAATAATACATTCAATTTGAAAATATTCTTATAAGCGTGTAAGGAAAACTTTGATGATTTTATTACGGCGGTAAATAGCCGCACCCGCCGTATAAGTTAAAAAAACATTCTTACCTTAAATTTGTTGAAAAGGTTAAAAGTTCCTTGTTTGGAAAACGACGGAAAGATTCCATTCGAAACACATAAGGGTATAAATGAATTTAACCCATATTCTTGTAAATAGTAAAAATGTTTTGAAATACATTATTAAGAAACATGGATGTGGATGATAAAGAGATCCCAGTAGATTATTACGTATAAACAACCTCGGATAATGAAGAGATTGTGAAATAACCCTTACCAATTTGGTAACTTATGAAACATACAACCCATGAAAGAGGTATCATACAATGAATATGTAAGTACACATAAATTAGAGTGTATTACACAAAGAATATAATTATGGGCAGTACATACACCACACAAAAGGTAATGGTGGCAATATGGCATGAATCTCACGGGAATAAGGAGTGAGATGAAAAACCCTTACCATGTTAATCAACTGAGTCGTATGGCCAAAAGTTAATAACCACCAAATTATTTATAGAATAACAAGAATATAAAGATAATCATGATAATATATATCAAATTCCAGTACACAATACACCACTTTCAATAATTTAGTGGTGAATAATGGAAATCTCGCGGAATTGAATGTGAGATAAGAAAATCCCTTACCTTGTACTTTTCCTTGGTTGGGGTAGGTTAAACTCCTGTATAATGGTGAAATAATTGTTATTAAATTATTCAAGAATCATATATATTAATATGATATAATATATGATCTTTTAATATTGATTTGATAATAATATCTTAGTATTATCATTGTTTCGGGTGTTAACTTACTTGTTTTCTTTTATATGTTTTGTTATGTAAGCCATGTTGGTAAAGGATAGGTTGTATATTATTCATATACAGAATGATATCAAATCCTTAAACATAATTTTTCAAATCATCAAATGATAATTATACTTGAATGGATACGATGGAGAATGAATCTCATCGCGTTCGTGGAGACGGTAGTCCGTACGTACGCACGAGCGACAATATCATTCTTTTGATATTAAAATAATATTTAAATGGGTGGTATATCATATATAAAGAATCATTAACATGTTATATTTTTTATTTACATGAGTTACACATCATTATTATACCCATTCATATAATAATATATTGAATAACAATTACACCACAACGTGGAGACGGTAAGCCATACGTACGCACGTATGGTGACATGTTATTCAAAGGGTGGATAGAATACTGAATATGGTTTTACCATATTTATAATAAAATCACAGTATATGTGAGATACTGTAGTTATTATTTTAGAATGGTAAGAACAAAGAAAGAAGAAGTGGAAGAAGAAAGGAACTTGAAAAGGGGTGGTGAAAACATTACCTCTTCTTCGGGTTCTTCCTTTTGATTTGATCAAAAGGGTTCCTTAGGTTGGCTTTCTGATCAAACTAAGGCCTCTAGGTTGTAGGGAGGGATGTTGGGAGAGTATTTGGGCAGAATTTGGCCGAACCAAAAGGCTTTGAAGGTGTGAAGAAATGAGAAGGAGGAGTGCCCTTTTACAAGAGGGGTGAGGGGCACCTTTGGAAAAGCTAGAAATATTAATTTATAATAAATTCATATTCGGTTTCTAATGGCTCCAAAGTTGATTATTTAAAGTTTATGGTGGGAATGGGTCGAAAAAAACTCAAACAATAGAATTTAGACAGGTTTGGGTTCTTATATTAACCTTATATTTAAGTATTAACTCTAAGTTAATTAGTTTCACTTTTACAATGTCTCTTTGTATTTTTTTATAATATGGTTAATAAACTTAATATATACATCCAAACGACCCCCACGTGGTCCATTAATGATGAACCTATCATGATATAAGTCTCTTGGCCGAACCTTAGATTTTTAGGAATTTAATATCAATTAATAATATAATATTTGTTTTAAGAACTCTTTTATTTCAATTTGGACACTATTCAATAGTTGATTTTTGTGAAACTCATAACAGATTGATTACTTCAAACAAAGTCAATTAAATCAATCCTAATATATCATATTATCCTAGAAAAGAATTTTAATTCATTAAAAGTTTCATATTTTATTTATTTGGGTATTTATAATATCAATTATTTTAATTTTTCACTATTATAGTAATTACTGCATCATCATTGTGTCATAAATAAAATAAATTATTTAATGTCTAAAAATTATAAATAAAATATCATTATGTAGGAAATATTTTTATCTTTCTAATGAATATTTATAATATTAAATAAAACATATATAACCCTATGTAACAATTGTTTTGCTAAAAGATATATGCTTGTGTCATTTTTGTATTCATTTTAACTTAATTAAAATAAAGTGTCATTATCACTTACAAGTGGATCCATGGGGTCCCAAAATCGACCCAAAGATGCCCATGGTCGACCATGTATCAAAAAATAGGGTTAAGACACGTTTTATGGTAATTTAGTATTATTATAATATTATTTTTTAACCCTTATTTACCGGATTTACCCTTAACCATGTTAAATAAAATATTTACCGCAGTAATTATTAAAAATGTCTAAAAATAAAAGTTACCTATTTACAGAATTCGAACATCATGATTCCAAATATGGAATCCATTTTCTTAAATTCAAAAAACAGAAGTGGCAGAAATTAATTTAAAATTAATTCCCGCTGTCAAAACAAAAAGCGTGTTTTTAAGAGATAATAACTATCAAAAGATTGACACTTCATTATGTTCGGTTTAATTGTAAAATTATGTCCAATGACCAACATTATATTAAATGGTAAAAATATATTCAAAATATACTTTAAAACTACTAAAATTCATAATTTATCACTATTAATTATTTTGATTAAAAAAGTTGGTTTTAATTAAAATTTAGTAATTTTCACTATTCATCAAAATATGAAAGTTATCCGAAAAGTACCAAAATTTCACCTTAGGCTAAATTAGATATTCCGAATCCAAAAATGAAGTCCATTTTGAAATATAAAATATATATAATTTTAAAAAGTAGGTATTGCTATTCATAACGGCTAGTTTGATTGGTTGTTAGAACTCGGTGTTGCGTACAACACACGCTATCACATTAATCGAAGAGAAGCGTACCGTAGAAGCTTGGGATGTTTCATTTTAAAATTTTTTGATGTCCCCCATTACTCAAAAAGTTTAAAATATTTTATTTAAAATGGGTTCACTATTAAAAGTTGGTAAAAGTGCAATACTAAAAATGAATTTGTTCTTACATTATGTCTAAGAAACTCATAATATGGATTCTAAAATTATAAGGATTATATAAAATTTAAAATTTATTTAATACTATTCATAACCTCTTTTGAACGGCTTGTTTGGTAAGTCATGGTGTGATTGAACTCGGTGTTGCGTGTAGTGCAAGTTATTGTATTGTTTTAAATAAATAACACACTCTGAAATCTTGGGGTGTTACATTCTCCCCTCTTTCAATAAATTGCGTCCTCGCAATTTGAAATTGTTCTTCGAAAATAAAAGGTTGAAAATAAAAAATATCTTTGTGGGAAAACCCACATCGGAAATTGGGTTACTAAAATTTAGTCTTAATATGAGGAAAAAAGAAATGAAAGGGTTACCACCAAATTATGATCTCGATTAGGAGAACATTGGTGGCAATTATAGACATATAATTGGAGGAAAAACGTAAATATTTATAGGTAGTGATTGAGGTCATCAATCACAGACAAGTATAAAATTGAGGTCCTTAAATTCATCAATCTATGATGATTTGAAATACCATCGGTTCAATAAAACATAGGGTATTAGGATAACACATTTTTGACGTTTCAAAATATCTTAGTTGAAATCCCACATCGATAAATGAATTAATGAGGCCTCTATTTAAAATAAAGAGTGGAAAGTATGAAGATTACTGAAAATAACACATACTAGGGTTCCATGTAGGAAAATATGGATATGGAAGAGAAATCTGACCATCAATTTTCTGATGGAGAGTGGTAGAGAACATGGCTATGAAAAGGCCAAAAATCCCAAAGCCATAAATTAGTGATGATTTAAGGTACCATCTAGGACAACATTTTTGTTCTAAGTTCCTTTTATTAATGTTGAGGAATTTATTTATGAGATTGGCTAAGATCATAAGGAGATATACTTACTTTATAATTAGAGTTTTATCCATTAATAAATTTCTACCACAAACTCATCTTTCACTCTAAAAGATAATAGAATGTAATTTTTTTTTCTATTTATACTATTCGTACAGGGTTCCAAAATAAATGAATTTATAATTCATCTACCAGATCTTTTAAAAAAAACTACATTATTTAATCCAGGACATCTCGTGGGCCAGTGGTAGGTGATACACCCTTGTCGCCCTTCGGTTGCGGGTTCAAGTCTCGCAGCCTTGCCGGACGCGACGGGTTGCCGCCCGACCTCCGGGTTGTCCATTTATGGCAATACAAAATAATTTAAACTAGAACTATCCAAAATACTTCTGTCCAAACTCACAGTCCAACATTTATAAGGAAGGTAAACATAATGTAGATCCTTTTTACCCCGTAATAGCATATGAATACCTTCATCATGTATTCTTTTAATACACTGAAACATCCTGATTTACCATAATCTTTATTGATTACATTCATGCTCCCTTATTCCATATAGAATGCTGGATATACTTCATCAATCCAAAAATGTTTTAAACCCCAAAAATGATGGAATAGACAAATCATTAATCAGCTTCAAGGTAGTCAAGAATATCCAATATAATTTATGCAAATCAATCATGTATTATTCTAAAATCACTACCTCGGTATCAGAACCATATTATGGTTTATCTTTCTCTCAACCATATATTTTCCAAAAATTTAACCTTCTATTGAGTCACTTTTCTTTGTTCCACACAATCTCAAGTCCTTAATGAAATAGTACTGCAATACAATCCTTATATACTCCATAATTATTATAACAAGTACATTGTTGATACAACACTCAATTGACAAAATCAACATAAGAACTCTAATCATTCCTCTTCATCTGTGGTAGTACCATAACTTGATTATTATCCAATAGCATCATTTGCGGCATAGTCTGATGACTAGGACATAGGTTCGCGTAGTGTCCAAACTCCTTGAAAATTAAGCATTGTACATTTAAAACCATTTTCTTACCCTTGCAGTGACGTACTTTGTGCCCTTTTCCTCCACACTTATAATAAACTCCCATTCCGTTCAGGCAAGTTCCAGGGTGTTTCTTTCCATAGTTACCACATATGGGAAAATTCTTCTTTTCCCTATTACCTTTATCCATCTTTCTCTCTTCCATCCTTTTCTTCTCTTGCTTCCTTTCAAATCCATAGGACTCAGTAAACTCTTTATTTATCTTATCAACCCATGATATTTTCTTCATATGATGATAATACATGCGATACTATTTCTCTTATAAATTCTGGCTTAAGACCATGAAATATATGATCCTTCTTTCTCTTTGTATCATGTGCATTGCTAGAGTTCTCATTCCTTATACTAGGCGCCATTTCTAAACAATGGCATACACTAGATTAGTTTATGAATAACAATACATAATCCCAAACTTGTGAAACACATAACATAAATTAAATAGTTTATGGATATAATCCATAATCATAAAAATGCCTCCATTGAGGAAGTATATACTCTTAAACCCTTCATAATGATTTGTAAAGAAAATGAGAGTTATCCTAAGCATATCCCCAGGGAGTGTCGTAACCAAGAGTGCAGCAAGGCCCGTTGTCGTGCACCAGTTCCCGTTCGAGTCTAGCTCAAAGCGGTGTTTTCGTGTTTTACCCCTAGGTACATCTGTGCCAGAGCCACCTCTACCTACTCGTATCCAGACATGGATGTATTGCTCGGAAAACTCAAAAAATCTCTACAATACCAAAATTCTAGGAAGTTCTTCTATACTAATCCTCAAAGTTTATCTTAGGTCTATGTGCTCTAATCAGAGTTTATCTAAATCTAGCTTCCAAGGTTTGTACTAAACTTCCTTTGATACCAACTGTAACGCCCCGACCCTCGTTACCCAGAGTCGGTGCATTATTACATAACATTGGCATGATCACAATAAAGATCAAATCTCGAATGACCGATTGGTTTAGTAGCCTTGGAAACACTAGATATATTAATAAGTTTTACATTACATCATAAAATGAAAAGCTACTACAACAACATAATGGCTCCATAAATCCACACTCATATCCCCACATAATATCCCTGCAGGTCATTCATAATTTAATTCTTCACATCCTGGGAAAAATAAAACATAGAAAAGGGGTGAGCTCAAATGCCCAGTAAGGATAACAATATAGCGGAAACTTTCATAAATAAAAATAAACATTTAAGGAAATGTATAACTAAAACAAAAGCCTTTCAAACATGAACTTTCAACACAGTATGGCATAAATAAAATGAAATAATGCCATTTACTTATTCACATGGATATTCTACTAATTGAATAATCACATGAAAAATCAATAACCACTTTCATAATGATGGAATGCATAATGATGAACTTTAATTTCTTTGTCAAGGCCTCGTCCCAGGACCCTGGGGCTAACTGTAACCAGAACCCAACCCGGAGTGCCTCTAATAACCGGACACCAACCCGGAGTGCCTCTAATAACCGGACACCAACCCGGAGTGCCTCTAATAACCGGACACCAACCCGGAGTTCCTCTAATAACCGGAGACCAAACCGGAGTTCCTCTAATAACCGGAGACCAAACCGGAGGGCTTACTTTTACCGGTCCCCAACCCGGAACATACTTGTCTAACACATTCATCTGAATGAAAGGTTGAAATATAACATAAACATTCGGATTACAAATAACTTATGAAATGTAAATACTCTAAAAAAAACCATGAGTGACATAAGAATAACTTATCCATAGTCAAAAATAGCACAAAACCTTCAATAAAATATGGATGTTTTGTATCATAATAAATCAACTTCAAATAAGCTTAAAAGCCATCAAAGAATGTTGACATAGATGAAATCAAAACCATTTTAGAGAAATATCTCTTTTTTTTAAATCATTTTAAAAGTAACATAATTATAAAATAATACATTCAATTTGAAAATATTCTTATAAGCTTGTAAGGAAAACATTGATGATTTTATTACGGCGGAAAATAGCCGCACCCTCCGTATAAGTTAAAAAAACATTTTTACCTTAAATTTGTCGAAAAGGTTAAAAGTGCCTTTTTTGGAAAACGACGGAAAGATTCCTTTCAAAACACATAAGGGTATAAATGACTTTAACCCATATTCTTGTAAATAGTAAAAATGTTTTGAATTACATTATTAATAAACATGGATGTGGATGATAAAGAGATCCCAGTAGATTATTACATATAAACAACCTCGGATAATGAAGAGATTGTGAAATAACCCTTACCAATTTGGTAACTTATGAAACATACAACCCATGAAAGAGGTATCATACAATGAATATGTAAGTACACATAAATTAGAGTGTATTACACAAAGAATATAATTATGGGCAGTACATACACCACACAAAAGGTAATGCTGGCAATATGGCATGAATCTCACGAGAATAAGGAGTGAGATGAAAACCCCTTACCATGTTAATCAACTGAGTCATATGGCCAAAAGTTAATAAACACAAAATTATTTATAGAATAACATGAATATAAAGATAATCATGATAATATATATCAAATTCCAGTACACAATACACCACTTTCAAAAATTTAGTGGCGAATAATGGAAATCTCACAGAATTGAATGTGAGATAAGAAAATCCCTTACCTTGTACTTTTCCTTGGTTGGGGTAGGTTAACCTCCTGTATAATGGTGAAATAATTGTTATTAAATTATTCAATAATCATATATATTAATATGATATCATATATGATCTTTTAATATTGATTTGGTAATAATGTCTTAGTATTATCATTGTTTCGGGTGTTAACTTACTTGTTTTCTTTTATATGTTTTGTTTTGTAAGCCATGTTTGTAAAGGATAGGTTGTATATTATTCATAACCAGAATGATATCAAGTCTTTAAACATCATTTTTCAAATCATCAAATGATAATTATACTTGAATGGATACGATGGAGAATGAATCTCATCGCGTTCGTGGAGACGGTAGTCCGTACGTCCGCACGAGTGACAATATCATTCTTTTGATATTAAAATAATATATAAATGGATGGTATATCATATATACAGAATCATTAACATGTTATATTTATTATTTTCATGAGTTACACATCATTATTATACCAATCCAAATAATAATATATTGAATAACAATTACACCACGACGTGGAGACGGTAAGCCGTACGTACGCACGTATGGTGACAAGTTATTCAAAGGGTGGATAGAATACTGAATATTGTTGTACCATATTTATAATAACATCACAGTATATGTGAGATACTAGAGTTATTATTTTAGAATGGTAAGAACAAAGAAAGAAGAAGTGGAAGAAGAATGGAACTTGAAAAGGGGTGGTGAAAACATTACCTCTTCTTCGGGTTCTTCCTTTTGATTTGATCAAAAGGGCTCCTTAGGTTGGCTTTCTGATCAAACTATGGCCTCTATGTTGTAGTGAGAGATTTTGGGAGAGTATTTGGGCAGATTTTGGCCGGACCAAAAGGCTTTGAAGGTGTGAAGAAATGAGAAAGAGGAGTTCCCTTTTATAAGAGGGGTGAGGGGCACCTTTGGAAAAGCTAGAAATATTAATTTATAATAAATTCATATTCGGTTTCTAATGGCTCCAAAGTTTATTATTTAAAGGTTAAGGTGGGGATGGGTCGAAAACAACTCAACCAATAGAATTTAGACAGGTTTGGGTACTTATATTAACCTTATCTTTAAGTATTAACTCTAAGTTAATTAGTTTTACTTTTACAATGTCTCTTTGTATTTTTATATAATATGGTTAATAAACTTACTATATACATCCAAACGACCCCCAAGTGGTCCATTAATGATGAACCTATCATTATATAAGTCTCTTGGCCGATCCATAGATTTTTAGGAATTTAATATCAATTAATAATATAATATTTTTTTAAGAACTCTTTTATGTCAATTTTGACACTATTCAATAGTTGATTTTTGTGAAACTCATAACAGATTGATTACTTCTAACAATGTCAATTAAATCAATAATAATATAACATATTATCCTAGAAAATTAGTTTAATTCATTAAAAGTTTCATATTATATTTATTTGGGTATTTATAATATCAATTATTTTAATTTTTCACTATTATAGTAATTACTGCATCATCATTGTGTCATAAATAAAATAAATTATTTAATGTCTAAAAATTATAAATAAAATTTTATTATGTAGGAAATCTTTTTAGCTTTCTAATTATTATTTATAATCTAAAATCCAACATATATAACCCAATGTAACAATTGTTTTTCTAAAAGATATATGCTTGTGTCATTTTTGTATTCATTTTAACTTAATTAAAATAAAGTGTCATTATCACTTACAAGTGGATCCATGGGGTCCCAAAATCGACCCAAAGATGCCCATGGTCGACCATGTGTCAAAAAATATGGTTAAGACACGTTTTAGGGTAATTTAGTATTATTATAATATTATTATTTAACCCTTATTTACCGGATTTACCCTTAACCATGGTAAATAAAATATTTACCGCAGTAATTATTCAAAATGTCTAAAAATAAAAGTTACCTATTTACACAATTTGAACATCCTGATTAAAAATATGGAATCCATTTTCCTAAATTCAAAACACAGAAGTGGCAGAAATTAATTTAATATTAATTCCCGCTGTCAAAACAAAAAGCGTGTTTTTAAGAGATAATAACTATCAAAAGATTGACACTTGTTTATGTTCGGTTTAATTGTAAAATTATGTCCAATGACCAACATTATATTAAATGGTAAAAATATATTCAAAATATACTTTAAAACTACTAAAATTCATAATTTATCACTATTAATTATTTTGATTAAAAAAGTTGTTTTTAATTAAAATTTAGTAATTTTCACTATTCATCAAAATATGAAAGTTATCCGAAAAGTACCAAAATTTCACCTTAGGCTAAATTAGATATTCCGAATCCAAAAATGAAATCCATTTTTAAATATAAAATATATATAAATTTAAAAAGTAGTTATTACTATTCATAAAGGCTAGTTTGATTGGTTGTTAGAACTCGGTGTTGCGTACAACACACGCTATCGCATTAATCAAAGAGAAGCGTACCGTAGAAGCTTGGGATGTTTCATTTTAAATTTTTTTGATGTCCCCCTTTACTCAAAAAGTTTAAAATATTTTATTTAAAATGGGTTCACTATTAAAAGTTGGTAAAAGTGCAATACTAAAAATGAATTTGTTCTTACATTATGTCTACGAAACTCATAATATGGATTCTAAAATTATAAGGATTATATAAAGTTTAAAATTTAGTTAATACTATTCATAACCTCTTTTGAACGGCTTGTTTGGTAAGTCATGGTGTGATTGAATTCGGTGTTGCATGTAGTGCAAGTTATTGTATTATTTTAAAGAAATAACACACTATGAAATATTGGGGTGTTACATGTATGTCATCTACTTAATTCCATTCAACTCAATAAGGAAACGAAAACAGCGTTCATGCGTACGTACGACCTACCGTCTCCATAAACGGTGTATTTCATTCCATTTACTGATCTATTATATATATGTATATTATGAATATATATTATGTATAAATCATGTTTTATATTCTGGAATTAAGTAATCATGATATATGTAATCATATGAATAATTAGAAGTCAAAACACGGACGACAAATGAAACGATTTTTCCCAAAACGATCTTTAAAAAGGAATTTACAAAAGAACGGGTAAGATAAAGTCATAAGTGAACCATATATAATATCATAACAATGTGTATGATTCTGGAATAATTCAATGACATTATTTAAATCATTATACATGAGGTTTGGACACATACGAAGCAAATCGGACCTAAGGTAAGGGAAATATCACAATCTCATTTTTTTCTGAGATTTCTTATACTTTGGTATTTACTGGGGTGTATTTTATCATCCACATCCATTTTACCTCAATACATAATATTATTTCCATCCACCTACAATTGTTTAAAACCTATTTTACCCTTTGGTGAGTTTTTAGTAAAAGATATGAAATGAATCTTTTGTTGTTTTTCGTACGAGGTACTTTTTGACTTTTCCGACAAAAGTACGAGAAAAATGTATTTTTTAACTTATACGACATGAATGGATTTTTAAAACATTATTTTCAAGAATCTTACTTTACCAGTTTTCAATTTTATTTTTAATCAACATATTTTAGTTTAAAACTCTATGACATGTTAAGAAAGGAAAAATGTTTTTGAAGTAGAAAGAATATTTTCCTCAAAAATGGAGTTCAAGTGTTTTATCAAAATTATTTTCCATCTAAGATAATAAAGGGTTCTGTTTTTATCCCTATTAATACATTTATTTGATTATGTTGTGATGGAATTATTTTTTTGAATTCCTTTATATTATAATAATTTTTTTATGATGTCACAATGTTTAAGATTCACATTTTTATTACATGGGTTATGCTATGATGTATGGTTTATGATTTTGTGGAACACATAAGAATGGTATCATTATGAGATGGGTGGGACCTATATCTCCCACCAATGCATTGGGTAAAGATTTTATATCTCATGAGATAGACATGGCTGGAACGGCAGGTTAAACCGGTTCAGTGAAACAGGACTGAAACGAGGAGTGAACTCGGTTCAGAAATGGACTTTTTCCACTAAGATAGTCATGGCAATGAGTATTTACTAATAAGAAATGATTCTCTATGATTATGTGTTTACGCCAGAAAGTTTCATGTTTTAAATTATGATTATTGGGATAACATTTCACTACTATGATTTATCCCCTGTTATGATATTATGATCTCTTTTGCAGGTTAAGATTTCCAAAATGTTATGTTCTTATGAATATGATGAGATAGATATTACTTTTGTTTACCCTTACTGAGCATTTGAGCTCACCCTTTTATGTTTTCTTTTCCCCAGGATATAAATAAAGGTTTTAGGTAAGAAAAAAAGGGAATATCTTTATGGGAGATGTTGAATATCTTTCACCATGATTAGAAGATTACGTTATGAGTTTCCAAAGAAACTAAACTATTACGGTCCTTATGTGTGTGTTTTTGTTTTGTAATAAGTATTCCACAAATGTAATGTAATGTCCATGTACGTCAAGATTTAGGGTCTCTACATTTGGTATTAGAGGAAAGGTTTAGTCAACCTTTGGAAACTAGGATGTGAGAACGCTAGTGAGATCCCAAGAGATATTTCTAAGGTATGTCTTGGGATATCCCTAAGGATAAGTATACGTATAGGATATAGTCCTAGAACTATGGTAACGATATTAGATGAAACCAAAGATGTTATATATTGAAGTTACTCTCTCTTTATTATGATTTTTTCCACTCACACTATTCTTTTTGGGTTTTAGAAAATGGCTGGAAACAAGATGATTCACGATAATGGAGGATATGATGGACAATGGAATGATATTCCTCATGAGAAACCAAATGAAATGGGATTTGGAAGTCCAAACATCATTATTATGCCGAATCATCAATCTCATAATATGATCAATAAAGTAAAATTTGGTATGTTTCCTGACTCAGCTAATAAGAGAAAGATGGAGTTTCAAGATGATCATAGAGGAAAGAAAGTTCAATTTCCCCTATGTAAATCATGTGGGAAGAGGTATCAAGGAGAATGTTTCAAAGGAACTGGAAGATGCTTTGGGTGTGGAAAATAAGGACACAAATCCAGTAAGTGCAAAGGAAAAGGTTTAGTTAACACCAGGTATGAAGATAATGGTATTGCTACGACATCAACAATGGTTAAATGTTTTAAATGTGGAATGTACGGGCATTATGCAAACCAATGCCCTAAGGGAAAGTATCATGAAGAGAATCAGTATTGTCGTATGTGTAGTATTTATGTTGATGATGATGAAGAGACTACAAATGATATGTGAGATGAAAGAATTGTTGAAGCTCAGTCAATGGTTTAAGAATGTAGTGTAAGGATTACATGTTTATCATGTGTAATGTTGTATAAGTAATCTCATGGTACTATGGAATAAAGAGACATATAAGGATTGTTACATTGTTGTCTTTCCTTGTGTTTTGAAAGTGTATGATTAATGGTACCAGTATCCATGAAAAGTTATTCAGATATCTTTGGAATGTAGATGATATGCGCATAATGAAGGGATAAGGAGAAAATTAAATGTTTGATAGTATTCATGAGATCATGACTGATATAAGGAGAAAGTTATATCATGGTTTGAGTATATAGAATTTTTCGATTTTGGTATGTGGAAAGAGTTAACTTTTTACAACATTCATGTTTTCACTAAGGTTTAATGGGTATTCATTTTTCAAGAGAATACATGATTATGGTATTCACATGATTAGAATGTGACCAACAAGATATATGGGGGATAAATGATGGTATTCACATGCTTGGTTGGCGACATTTCAAGTAATAATTTTCTTTATACTATGAGCTTGGACCGAAGTATTTTAGATAAGCCTAATGATTGTAATGGATTATGTTAGACATAAGTTAGGATAAAACTTTTTTCGATATTATTTATGGGATGTTATAGTAATATAGCTTTAGAAAAAGGACAACCTACAGGACGGGCGACAGCCCATCGCGTCGGACAAGGCTGTGGGAATCAAACCCACAACCGAAGTGCGACTGGCCTTTATCGCCTACCACTGGCCTACAAAAGTACCTGGTTAGTAGAAACTAGTTTTATTTTATTACACGGTATGATATATGAAGTATAAGTTCATTTATGGAATCGTATACGATTTACCTCACCATAGATGGACTTATATATATTTGTTAACTTTTGCTAAACTTTTGTTTGAAATAGATGGAATGACCCATCATTCTATCACATGATCTATTAACACTTCATGAATAACAAATTCAACTTCATTTCATTAAGAGATGAAGTGGAAATTGTTCAAAGCATGAACAGTAGTGAAATTGTACCAAAATCATGTAAGTATTTCTTTTAATTCATCAACTTTATGGAAATGATCTTGAAACCAAAAATGTTGTCCTAGTTCCCTTATATCCGATTAATCAGATGGTACCTTAGATCATCACAAATCAATAGCTCTGTGATTGTTGGCTTTTTCATAGAGATGTTCTCTACCACTCTCCATCAGAACTTGATGGTTAGATTTTTCTTCCATATCCATATTTTCACCTATGTTCTCCTATGTGAAAACCCCAGTGATTAGTTTTTCTGGGTAACCATTATGTTTTATACTTTTGTTTTTAAAGATTGGTTTTGGTATTCCTTTTTACGATGTGGGTTTCTATCAAAGAAACTTTCGAATAGTAAACCATTTATAACCCCGACGAATTTCGAGGGTGAAATTCATTTTAAGGGGTGTAGAATTTAACACCCCATGATTTTATGAAAAATATTCTTTTTAATTTCATTAATGTCTTTTGTTGTATGCTACACCAAAAGGAGTTTGCACAACACGCATCCTTGACTTTCCTTGCATTACACACAATCACGACCTTCCTCGATAGCGTGTGTAGTACGCAATACTGAGTTTCACTAAACAACGATATGTTATTATTAAAACTTGTCGTTATGAATAGTAATAAATACTTTTTGAAATTTTTTAAATTTTATTTTTCAAAATGGACTTCATTTTTGGATTCGGAATATCAAAATCAGCTTAGGGTGAAATTTTGGTACTTTTCGAATAACTTTCATATTCTGATGAATAGTGAAAATTACTAAATTTTAATAAAAAACATCTTTTTTAGTTGAAATAATTAATAGTGATAAATTATTAATTTGGGTAGTTTTAAAGTATATTTAGAATATATTTTTACAATTTAATACAATGTTGGTCATTAGATGTAATTTCACATTTAAACCAATTATAAACAAGTGTCAATCTTTTAATAGTTATTATCTCTAAAAAACACGTTATTTGTTTTGACGACGAGAATTAATTTTTAAATTAGTTAATGTAACTAATATGTTATGAATTTGGTAAAATAGACATCATTTTTGAGTTCATAATATCAAATATAGATTAGGCCTAATTTTTTGGTATTTTTCTAGAAACATTCATTTTTTTGATGAATAGTGAAACCACTAAGTGGTAGTAAAAAAATGAATTTTTCATAAAACATAATTTTACCGCTTATGTGAGTGGAATTTCAAAAATCTGAGAGACACGGTTGATGTCAGTAAGTAAAATTTTGTTCAATGAGATGAAAATAATTTTTGGTGAATAGTAACTTTTTACTTTTTTTACCACGGTTAAAAATAAATAGGGTAATTTTGGGTAAAAATGATATTATTATTACCATAAAACATGTCTTAATTCTATTGGATAAGTGTAATTCGACCGAAAACAACCTTAGGAATAAAATATGACCATTTAAGCCCAATTGGATTAGATTAGGACATTTATTATTATTTATTTCAAAGAAAAGTTAAAAGAGTTAAAATCAATGTTTATTTACTAAAACATTTTTAATATAGGGTTATACATAAGATAAATTAGATTGAAAATCTTCATTAGAAATATAATAATATTTCCTACATAATGATATTTTATTTATAATTTTTAGACATTAAATAAATTAATTTATTTATGAAACAATGATGATGCAGTAATTACCATAATAGTGAAAAATTATAATAATTGATATTATAAATACCCAAATAAATATAATTTTAGACTTTTTATGAATTACACTAATTTTATAGGTTAATATGACATGTTAGTATTGATTTAATTAATTTTTTATAACTAACCATTCTGTTATGAGTTTCACTCAAATCAATTACTATATAGTATCAAAATTGACATAAAATAGTTTTTAAAGAAAATATTATATTATTAATTGTTATTTTATTCCTAAAAATATATGGTTCTGCCAAATAACTTAGATAAGGTTATATATATTAATAATAAACAACTTGGGGTTCGTTTGGCTTGTTATAGTAAGTTTATTAACCTTATAGTGTAAGAACACAAGAAGACACGGTAAAAGTAAAATTATTTAACTTAATGTTAAATCCAAATGATAAGGTTAAAATAGGAACCTAAACTTGTCTAAATTCTATTGGATAAGAGGGGTTCGATCCATCCCCACCTTATCTTCAAAATAAATCAATTTGGAGCTATTTAAAACTGAATATGACTTTATAATAAAATAATATTTTTAGTTTTCCAACGGAGCCCCTCTCTCCCCTTATAAAAGGGCACCTCCTCCTTCTCTTCCTCACACCACATTGAGAATTCAAGCTCGGCCAACCCCTGCCAATTTCCTCTCTCCACTTCCCTAGAGACATCCTAGAGGTCCTGGTTTTCTTCAATGACCAATTTTAGTGCCCTAAAAGGAGGTCTCAAAGAAGAGCTTCAAAGAAGAGGTAATGCCCGTTACCGATTCTTTCATCTTTATTTCTTCATCCACTTCTTCTTCTTTAGTTATTTAATCATGAAGTAATAACATCAGTATCACTCATATATGGATATGTTATTATAAGTATGAAACAACCCTATTTCACCATCTATCCATCCTATGGAAAATGAAATCACCGCGCGTGCGTACGTACAGAATACCGTCTCCACGCTGTGGTGTAATCTATTTTCCACCACCAACTTACTTGGATGGGTATAATGGTGTAAATAATAACTATATATAATTATTGTAAATTGATATTAATTCTGAAATAGTATACATACACTCCAATACAATTCCACGATCATGAGAACGATATTGTCGCTCGTGCGTACGTACGGACTACCGTCTCCACGACGGGATGAGATTCATTCTCCACGTTAACCATTCATGAATGATTATAAAGTATATATAATAAGTAATAATGAAATATATGACATAATAATGATACTGGATTTATGTGTATATATATGTATGTCATCTACTTAATTCCATTCAACTCAATAAGGAAACGAAAATAGCTTTCATGCGTACGTACGGTCTACCGTCTCCATGAACGGTGTATTTATTTCCATTTACTGATCTATTATATATATGTATATTCTAAATATATATTATATATAAATCATGTTTTATATTCTGGAATTAAGTAATCATGATCTAATTAATCATAGGAATAATTACAAGTCAAAACACGGACGACAAATGAAACGATTTTACCCAAAACGCTCTTTAACATGGAATTTACAAAAGAACGGGTAATATAAAGTCATAAGTGAACCATATATAATATCATAACAATGAATATGATTCTAGAATAAGTCAATGACATTATTTAAATCATTATACAGGAGGTTCGGACACTTATGAAGCAAATCGGACCTAAGGTAACGGAAATATCACAATCTCATTTTTTTCCGAGATTGCTTATACTTTGTTATTTACTGGGGTGTATTTTATCATCCACATCCATGTTCCCTCAATATATAATATTATTTCCATCCACCTACAATTTTTTAAAACCTATTTTACCCTTTGATGATTTTTTATTAAAAGATATGAAAGGAATATTTTTTCATTTTTCGTACGCGGTATTTTTTGACTTTTCCGACAAAAGTACGAGAAGAATGTTTTTTTAACTTATACGGCATGAATGGATTTTTAAAACATTATTTCCAAGAATCTTACTTTACAAGTTTTCATGTTTATTTTTAATCAACTTCTTTTAGTTTAAAATTGTATGACATGTTAAGAAAGGAAAAATGTTTTTGAAGTATAATTGATATTTTCCTCAAGAATGGAGTTCAAGTGTTTTATCAAAATTATTTTCCATCTAAGATAATAAATGGATCTGTTTTTATACCTATTATTACATTGATTTTATTATGTTGTGATGGAATTATTTTTATGAATTCCTTTATATTATATGAATTGTTTTATGATGTCAAGATGTTTAAGATTCCCATTTTTATTACATGGGTTATGCTATGATGTATGGTTTATGATTTTGTGGCACACATAAGAATGGTATCATTATGAGATTGGTGGGACCTATATCTCCCTCCAATGCATTGGGTAAAGATTTTATATCTCATGAGATAGACATGGCTGGAATGGCAGGTTAAACCAGTTCAGTGAAATAGGACAGAAACAAGGAGTGAACTTGGTTCAAAAATGGACATTGTCCACTAAGATAGTCTTGGCAATGAGTCTTGACTAATAAGAAATGATTCTCTATGATTATATGTGTATGCCAAAAAGTTTCATGTTTTATGTTATGATTATTGGGATTACATTTCACTACTATGATTTATCCCATGTTATGATACTATGATCTCTTTTGTAGGTTAAGATTTCCAAAATGTTATGTTCTTATTAATATGATGTGATCAATATTTCTTTTGTTTACAATTACTGAGCATTTGAGCTCACCCTTTTATGTTTTCTTTTCCCCAGGATATAAATAAAGGTTTTAGGTAAGAAAAAAAGGGAAGATCTTTATGGGAGATGTTGAAGATCTTTCACCGTGATTAGAAGATTACGTTCCGAGTTTCCAAAGACACTAAACTATTACGGTCCTTGTGTGTGTGTTTTTGTAATGTAATAATTATTCCGCAAAAGTAATGTAATGTACATGTACGTCAAGCTTTAGGGTCTCTAAAATAATAGATCTAAATAAACTCATTAAATAAATTTCTGATATTATTTTAGGCCATTTGAACTCTTATCATTCTAGTTTAACCATCAGTAAACACATTAATTATTTAACTACGTTAATTAATTTTTAATGCATTTACTATTTATTTTGAAACAAATTTAAGATTAAATTGTTAAATATTATAAAATATTTTGATTATAATTTTTCAATCAATTTTTAAAAATTTAATCCACATATTTTTCAAAATTAGTTCAAAGTTAATCTCATAGACATGAAGAGAAACCGGGTTTTTAAAGTGAAAATGTTAAAACATTTAGAATGTTCTTATATCTAAATTCAATATGAAAATTATTAAAATTACATAAATTTGATTAATAGATTACTAACTGACCTAATTATATATTGAAAACAATTTAAAATATAATTTAACTTTATAAATATTTTCAATGAAAATGAATGTTTCCATTAAAAATTAGTATATTTCACTATTCTTCAAAAAAGTGAAGCTTTTCAGGATTTTTTTAAAAATTCACACTAAGATAATTTTTGAATTATAAATGAAAAATGAATTTTATTTTATCAAATTATGTTTTTTAAAATTTTCAAAAATTAATTTTATAATTTTTCTAAAAAATATATAGAAAAACGTTTCTTAGAAAATGTAGTATATTTGAAACATATAACAACTTTAAAAAATTATGTGTTTTATTATCAAATATGTTTTATTTATATAAAAAACTAAACATATTATTTAAAAAAATTATTACCATTAATATCTCTAATTTTAATGGCAAGGTTATAATGGTTGAGTTAATAACTTATCATGGTTCTATTAAAATATAGTATTGAGTGTAACAAAATCCAACCCACTTTTTTGTGTAGTGAAATAATAACTTGGTATTGTGTGTAACAAAATCAATAAATGAAATTTAATTTATTCAATTAAAAACAATTTATAAAATATATTTGTGTAACATTATACCCCCTATAAAACGAATTTCTCCCACAAAATTCTTCACATTTGTATCAATAAATGAGGATATATTTGTCTCAGTATATCTTAAGGTTCACACATCGCTTCCTCAAGCTGGTGGCTTTACCATAAAATATTGAATAGTTGAGTATTTGTTTTGGTATAACCTTATCTATTATATCTGTAATATTTACCAGTCAATCTTCATAATAAATATCAAGTTCCAATGGTATGACCTCCATGTTTAGTACATGTGACAGATCAGGTATGTACTTTCGTATAAGTGATACATGGAACACATTGGGAAACATAAAGAGGTCTGGTGGAAAAAAAATTATAATATATGTTCCCAGTATGATCAATTATTTTAATGGGACCTTTATACCTAGGATATATTTTTCCCTCGATTATTCCTCTGATAAATTTGTAGAAATACCATTTCACCAACTTCAAATTTCAGATCATCTAGATGGATATCATCATATCATTTCCTTCATGTTTATGTTGTTATTATGTGTTGTTGAATGTATATAACCTTCTCATACATATAATCATCTTTCTAGGGTCCCAATAATTTTTTTCTACTACTTCATTTCATTACATTGGAGTTCTATACTTCCTTCCAAAAAAGGGATCATAAAGAGACTTTTGAATGATCAAGTGAAATCTATCATTTTATGAAAACTCAACTTTTAAAAGGTTGTGAACCCAACTACCTTTTGAATGCATCATAAATGACTTGGTGTATCTTTTAATAATATTTACAAAAGTGGTAAAGTCATTACAATTCAAAAAAAAGTGTCACTACATATTATACAAAAGGTTTTCATTTCCATAAATTTATATTAAAATATCCTTAATCAAGATAAAATCTCATCATATAAAACCTAAAATGGGGGTATGAAACACGTTAATCTTAAGATAAACCTTTAACTCATAAACCCATGATGATATATATAACTCTTAAGTTAATAATACTTGGAGACATATATGATTCCAAAATATTATTCACCATTTATTCCTTAAACAATCATTAATCTTACTGAAAATATTTTCATTGTAATCTTGGGTTTGTCCCTGTACTGATAGAATATCAAATGCGATTATTTTATCCTAGAATCCATGTAGGGGGATATAATCACATGAGATTTCACTAAATAATGAATAGTAATATTTTCATATGGCTCATTTAAACCAAATAAATTATTAAATTCCCAACTTTGTATAGGAGGATAAGTGTTCCGTAATTATCATAATTCACTTTATCCATTTTTATTGGATAATATTTCTCTTTATCTTTTGGCTGAAGAAATTATTGATGTCTATCATCATCATCAAACTTTGGTGTTAATAACTTGTAGTAATAATTACCAAATTACTTTCATTTGTAACACTAAATTCTATGAGTTTCATTCTATAGATGTCTATCATCATTCCTATTACTTTAGAATTCATAAGCTTGATGACATTTCTTTCCCTACTTAAAACAACCATCAATCCAATTATGACAATTACCCCCTTCTTCCTTCCTAACCAAGAGCATGAAGTAAATGTCATCTTCCTCACTCCACGGTTTCTAGAGTTCCCTTTGAATTATATCCTTTTTTTCTTATCGTAATCATGAGATTAATGGGAAACTCCAATGTACCTTTTTTAACAAATAATATATGGAAGGTACTTACTAAAAAATATGCTCTTGAAATTTTCTAAGACCATGATTTCAATTTTATCATGTTTTATCTTATTATTGATAATGTTACACTATTGATCCTCTTCACCATCCAATGGTAGGTGGAGAAAATATATTTTTTGTGTTCTAAACAATGGATAATATAAAATAACAGTCCAATGGTACTAATCTATTGCTCAAAAACTAGTAAATCAGTCATTCCACTAAAAAAGGATTGATATTAACTTTTAAAGGATTAAATGCAATTTGGTTCCCTCCTTTGATCATTTGTAATCACAATATGATTCATTTCTTGAGAAAGTTGTTTATTTATTAAATTTAGGTTTTTCATTCCATCTCCTATAACATTCTGTTTCTCATGGGGATAAACATTTCATTATAAATTTCATTCATCATTAACAAGGTTCCTTCATGTTCAATCCATTTAATGAAACCAAAAATATAGTTTTAGAGAAAATTACTATCTTGGAAAACCACAAAATCATAAAAATCACTTATAAGATATCAAAATCGTGACACATTGTTTTTAATCTATGTCACCTTAAGCTTAATCTAGGTCATTCATGGTCATTATCTATTTAATCCATTCATGATGGTTTATAAAGATTTTGTGAATTTCTAAATAATATCCCCACAAGGGTCAAAAAGGGTTTGTAGAAAGGATTATGTTCGTGCACCAATTCCTGATTGATTCTATCTCAATATAGTGTTTTTGAGGTTTCTACCCCTAGGTACATCTATGCCAGTGCCACTTCCATTTTTGGTATCCAGATTTTTATTTAATTTCATTAAAACCACTTTCTCAATCTATTACCAATATTCTAGGAAATTGTTTCTATATGTTGACACATCCTTAGACATACCTTCAGTGACTTCCCTAGGAATATCCATAGAAATATCTCTAGGGATCTCACTAAGGTTTTCTAATTCGAGTTTGAAAGGATTTATTAAACCATTCCATTAATACCAACAATAGTGTCTAAGGTGTTTCATATATGGATATTAAATCATTACTAAAAATTATTACATAAATTAAAAAAATAAATTCCCAAGGGTCATAATAGTTTAGTTAATTTGGAAACCTTGAAAAAAATATTCATAATTCATGAAATATCATCAATGTATCCCTGAAATATATTCCCCTTTAGTACTTCTACCTAAAACCCTTCATTATATCCTAGGAAAAGTAAATATAAGAATGGTTTTGATCAAATACTCAGTGTCGGTAAATAAAGATATACGTAAGAAAAACATGAAAATAATGGTCTGAGGACCTGATCATAACATTAGAAAACCATACCCAACATATCATAGATTGTAATCATGAGTCCAGGAATAAATATTGGAAGTTCATAAGATATGAATTATAAAGGAATCAGTGAAAATAATCTATATTATCATATCATTGCAATAACATATGGATTTTTTTGCATAAAAAAATTATTATAATATTATATACATGTATAAATAGAAATAGGTTCACTTATTAAGTTAAGGACATGAAATTAGGCCTTCTCATAATCTTATGGACATTCAAATAGGTACATGCATAACATTATGGACATGAATGAAATTAAAATGCCTAACATTTTGAAAAATTAATCAGTTTCACACACAACATGTCGAACATGTAATGAGGTTCATGCATAACATTTTGTACATTAAATACGGGTGTACTTATAACAATCATAGTAGTCATGGTTCACTCACAACATCATCATAACAGAAAAAGACTCTTACTAAACCAGATTCACTCTCCATTATAGTTTTTTTATTCTCATAAGATTAAAATATTTACCAAATACATTAGATGGATAAATTGGTCCCACTTGTTATATAATTAAATCATACATATGTGTTCTAAAATATCACACACATTCATTATATCATAACGCATGAAATGAAATGGGTAACATAAAAATTCCATTATATCAAACCTATTTAAAAGAGATAGGTTTCATAAATAAGTCATCATATAATAACCCATGAAAATAATCAAGTTTCACATCCATTTTATCATGGTATAACCAATGGAAGGAAAACTAGTTTCATAAACATCATACTATCAAAACAGAAATCATTCAAAAAATAATAATGTGAATGGTTTCCTTGGAAAATATCCCTAGTAAGGTGTTGGTATCATCAAAAAATGTATTATTATATAGAAAAATATTTATAAATAAAAATTAAAACATTTATTGAGTAAAATATCCTTTCTTCTTTGATAAACTCCTTTTCAAATCAGAAAACATTTTTAACCTTTTTTCTTGGAAAATAACCTCGAAAAATTATATTGGAATCTTTAAAAATAATTTTAAACTACTATTAAACATAATTTTTTTATCAACTTTCTATTTGAATATGATATTAAATGAATACATAAAACCTATTTTAAATCACTTTTCAATGGCTTGTTTTTGGATGAAAAGAGATTTCTAACTGAAGAGAAAAATAAAATCATATTTTATTAAAAAAATTATAATAATTTTATGCAAAAAATACTTATAAAATTGAAACATTAGTTGAATATATAATTAATAAACATATTTTAATAAAATTAATCACAATTTTTTAGGGATAAATTTTGATATTTCAATATTGGAAACATAATCATAACAAATCCCAATAAATGATGAGTTTGTAACATAAAATCTTTACCAATTTAGTAACATCGAATCATAATTCCCATGACAGAATAACAGATAATAAAACATTAAATATCATGATGAAGAAAAATTCATGATATTAAATGTTAAATTTTTTTATATACACCTCGTTAAAGAATATTGGTGCATAACATAATGTGTGTCCCGAAGAAGTAAAATTGAGAAAAAATTACTTTATCAATTTGGTAACTTTTGGATTGTAAACCCCATGAAAGAGATAACATAAAACGGATAGGTAAATAAAAATTATTTTAACTATAATAATCATAAAATACATTAATGGGTTGTATATACACCACATAAATGAAAAATGTTGTGAATATAAAATTTTCCTCACATAAAATAAATGTAAGATGAATATCCCCTACCACCTTGTGTGCATCTAAACTGTAAACCCCATGAAATGGAGATAAAAATGGATATGAAAATATAAATAATTCTAATTATAATCATCATAAAAGACATTAACTAGCAGTATATAAACCACATCACATAAATTTGTTTTGAATATGGAATGTGTCTCATAGAAGAAAAAACTAAGGTGGAAATCCCTTACCATAAGTCTTGAATTACATCATACTAATTAAAACCCCCCATATAATAAATATATGTTTCATATAACCATATTCCTATATATCATACCATATATTATATTCTTATGACCTTTTATTACCCATTTATTAACACTTCCTTGTTAAAGTTGTGTTTTAGTTTATAACCGCTTTGTTTTTTATATATGTTATGACTTTTTATTTTTTATGATCTTACATAAATAAAGGATTCATATATACAGATTATAAAATGTTATTTAAATACCATATATATTTCTTATATATGTATTTATTGAAATATTTAATATTTAGTGATCTGAAATGAAATACACCATTCATTGGGACGGTTGGTCATACGTACGCGTAAATATTTTTTCCATTTTGATATCATATTTAATGAAAGAAAAGTAAATGATATATATATATATTATAAATAAATTATAATTTTAATGTAATATATATTATATATTTTTATTAAAATCATCCTTAATACATTCTATGTAAAGTGTGAATGAATCACATCGCTTCGTTGGGTTGTAGTCCTCTATACTCACGAATGACATTATCATATTCCCATAAAACATATATCATGAAGGTAGGTGTGATATAATAATAAAATCATAATAGTAAAATCATAAATATAATATATATATATATATATAATATATAAACAAAAATTCATCATTAATCACAACCTTTAAAAGTGGTAATGGAAAAATGGATGACATCAGTTCGTGAGGCGGTAGTACTCCATACTGAAGAATGATGATTTTAGAAACCATTATGATGGAAGTTTTTGTAATTCAAGGTTATAAACTCAACATAAAAACTTCTCAGTATATGTAAGATACTTGATTTATTATATAATCATGGTATAATAAAAATTTAAGTGGGTATAGGAAGAAATACAAATAAACTGCATGTTTATGAACAATTACATTTTCTTTGGGTATCCGACTTAGGATTGAACTAAATATTTTATTGGTTGGATTAATATCTAAAATAAGTCCTATATAATTAGTTTAGGGAATTTTTTAAGTGACTCTAGTATACATTGGTTGGTACAAATGCCTTGAGAGGATTGAAGAAGTGTCGAGACTGAGTGGCCTTTTATAGATGAGGAGTGGAATTCTTATAAATACTCAAAAATGTTCACTATTGGGAGATCAATATTACCTTAAATGGATCAAAATATGATAATTATCGGTTTTTATGGACTATATGGTCAATACACACATCCAACACAAAATGAAACACATGTTTTAAACATTTTATTCCTTAACTTTTAAGTATTCTATTTTTTACCATTTGGGTTTTTCCACTATGGTAACTAGTTTCCTACCTTGGTAATTTATCAATTAACACTAAATTAAAGAGATAATAATTATATAATTTGAATAAAATTATTATAAATATTATATATAATTTATAAAATATAAATCCAATGGATTTGAAAATTAAATTTAACTTAAACGTATGTAACATGCAAAAACACTACTTTAACCTTAATTGTGGTGAGCTTTAACTATTTAAGGATTAATACAATGATTATAATAGAAAATTAATTCCAATAATGAATATTCTTGGATATTTATTACATTTAAAAATAAATTTTAAGGATATAGGATTGTTAGTAATTTTAAATCATTTAATAAATTATAATTTACTATGGAATAACAATAATGTCAATTTTGACACTATGCATTTAATTTGAATTTGGAAAAATCAAGACTGATGGAATTTAAATATATTATTTTAAAACTTGTTTAAAATGATATATTAATCAATTAATTAATTTAATATAATAATTTATTCAATTTACTTAATTTTTAATATTTTTATAATCATTCATTTTAGTTATTTATGAACTAAATTAGTATTGTGTTAGCATTTCTTATAGAATTAAAGTAATTAATTTATCACTAAAAAATTAAAATAAATTATCTTGATACAAAATATAATAATTTATATTTCATAATAATAAATATTGAAGAACATATTTTTTTTGTATCTTAAATTGTTATAGAAATTAAACTGTTAAAATGTATCTTTTCTGTCTTTTTCTTTATATAATTTATTATATGTGTCATCTTCAAAGGAGAGTTGGAATTAAATTCCATATTTTATATATTTGATGGAAAATGTCTAATTAAACGTATTAAATAAAATTTATATAATACTTTAGGTCATTTTAACTCTAATCATTATAGTTGAACCTCTAAGAAACCAATTTTTACTTTTATTGTGGTAATTAATTTTTACTACATTCACTGTTTATTTTTATTTAATAATAATTTGATCTTATTAGAAATTATAAATTATTATTATTATATATATGGAATAAAATTTTCCAAATTCAATTCACATACTTTTTAAAAGTTTATTTGAAATTAATCCCACAGACGTGGTGAGAAAGTATATTTTTAAAGGTAAAATGTTTAAATGATTTGAAATTTTCATTATATAAACTCAAAATTAAAATGATTATAATGGCCTAATTTTTTTTTAATATTTTTATAATATATATAAACATAAATTAAAACCAATTGAAAAATATATTTTTACTTTATAAATAAATTAAATGAAAAGGAAATTTTCAATTAAAAGTCAGTATTTTTACTATTCATAATAAATGAGACTTTTTTAAATATCCCAAAAAATCACCCTGTGATAATTTTGACATTATAAAGTAAAAATTAATTTTTTTATTAATTTAGTTTCCTAAAGTTTCCAAAAAATAATTTTATTATTTTTCAAAAAGAATACAAAGAAGTACATTTTGTTGAAAAATTAATATTTCCAAAACATACAGAGATATTAACAAAAAATCTATATTTTGTTATCAATATTTTTTTTATATAAAACCACTAAAAATAATATTTGAAATTTTTTTATTATTATTCATGTTTTTATGTTTTATGGATGGTTTATATTGCTCACATTGACAATATGTCATGGTTTTGTTAAAACTCAAAGTTGTGAGTAACTCAATCTAAGACAATATTGATTATAGTGAAATATTAACCTTGTGTTTCATGTAATTGAAGACATAAATGATTTTTAATTTACTCAAAAAATTCATAATATATTGGGGTGTTATGGTGTATATGATTCATTATATTTCTAAGGTCTCATGTTCTCATTAATGAAGAGTAATATATACAAGATTCATGAAGACATGGATAGTTATACCATGTTTTCCCATATCTATGATAATTATCAAAATAATGTTAGACAAGAGGATGGATGTTTCTAGGGAACATTTTACCTTCATTCTTAGATAAGGAGCACAAATCGGGCCTTATATATTCAATATTATTGTATATATTAACTGTATGCATATTTTGGAAATCATGATACCTAGTGAATTATGAATGGACCTCATGAAGGGCTCACTTACTCAAATATTCTCAAGTTTTGTTGTGAATTTTATTATCAATAATATTATGAATTCTCTCCCAAATCTCCTAACTCTATTTCTTGAAGAATATAAGAACTTGAGGCTTAAATAACCTTCAGTTGTTATGGTGAACATGATTAATTTAAAGGAAAATTACCCCAAGACAAACACAATGTCTAAGGAACCTCTGCACAACCCAACCAAGAAGAGTAGGACAAAGGGTAAACCTAAGGAACAATTTCTAGTGTGTGTTTTATATATAATGAGGTATCACGGGAAGAAGTCCTACACATCAATGAATAAGAAAGGGGAATTTTCAAAGTAACGTGTTATGAAATATAATATTTCTATTTATAAAAATTGGGTCTTGGATACAACTTGTGGTGCTTGAATTTGTATTATATTATAGAAACCAAGTATATTTGGGATGATTTACAAGGTTGAGGTGGATCATCACGATGCAGATGGAGAAATATTTGATGCACTATCTATCTAAGAATACCATCTTATATTTATGATGGGTTTAATTATAGATTAAAATAATTTTTATTATGTGACTAGTGTTATCAATAAAATTATATTTGTGTCTAGTCTGGAAATAGATGTATTTATATTCAATTTTAGAAATAAAATTGGAATCTTATATAAGATAACATTTTTATGAAATAGAACATATTAATAAAAATTTTATATACTATAATATAAAAATTATGTGTTTGTAATCTACAATGAATCAAGATAACATGAATCATATCAAACCCAGTTGTCATATCACCATCATAGTCATGTAAACTAGATGTTTTTAATATAGTTATATCAAAAAGAATATTTATATTATTTTTCACTTAAAACACCTAGTATCTGTCACACTTTTTTATAAGGTAAAATGAACAAACTATCTTTTAGTAGAAAGGATGAAAATCCTATTATGATTCTTAAATTAGTTCATACATTTGTATGATTAACTTTTTTAGTTAAAGATAAGGGTATATATTATTACTTAATAAATTTTTATGATTACTTTATTGAACACGTATATTTATATTTAATGAGGTGTAATTCATAATCCTTTATGAAATTTAAAGAGTATATTAAATAAGTACCTAATAAATTTTTTAGTATGATAAATAAACACCATTTAGACTATGGTGGGGTGTATCTCAACTAATAGTTCATTAACTACCTAAGGGAGTTTGAGATTCTATCTTAACTCACTCCTCCTTAAAAATCATAATGGAATTGTGTTATTGAAAGGATGAAAGAGTCCTTATTAGACCTAGTGAGGTAAACGATGAGTTAATATTCCCTTTTCTTTTTATGGATATACATTATATTTAGTGATGAACTTACTCAGATGAGTTTCAACTAAAGTAGTAAATAGAATTATATAGGTGTTATTGTTTGTGAATAAATCTATTTTTCACATACATGTGTATGAGGATAGAAAGAATTTATTAAATCTCTATCTAGTTAAAAATTCCTATCACTATTAGAAATGAATTATATCTTTATATGGTATCTCAAGGATAAAAGGAAATATTATTTATAAAATCAATCAAAATTGTCCATAGTAGAGATAAATCTAATATTCCTTTAGAGGGAACATGTTTCCAAAAGGGACAATGGGAGTAATATTGAATTCGATGAAGTTGATGCTCAAGATATGCAAGAGTTGTAATAGAAACAACTTCCATAAGGCCCCATGGAAGATAATGTTCTAGAAATAGAATTATTTAAAATGATAACTAGAGAGTTTATATAACCATAGGGATATGTTTTTATATTCATTGAGTATGGGAAATCATTCTTAGTTTACAATCACAAACCTTTATCCAATAATAATGTATTGAGAATCTTAGAAGTTTCTAGGTGGTATGAATACATGAATTTAGAGATATATTTAATATAGAAATACCAAGTACAAGCTTTCATAGATCCTCCCATGATTGTAAATATTGTTTGATTTAAATGGTTATTTAAGAATATTTTGGACATGGATGGTGATTTCAGTAACTATAAGGAATGACTAGTTAAAAAAGGGATTAAATTGTATCATATCATAAACTATGGAGAAACCTTTTCACTATTTCTTATGCAAAAATCCATCAAAAAAATTATTTCAATTGTAACATTACATTATTATGAGATTTGGAAAACATATATCTAAAAAACCTTCCTTAATGGGAAACTTTTGGAAGATGGCTATATGACAGAACCAGTATGAATCTGTGCCTCCAAAACACTCAAATAAGATATGTATGTTATATGGGTGTATTTATTTGTTCAAACAAGTATCAAGATCATGAAAAATAAATTTTGATGAAGACATAAGAATTTTTTTCATAAATAATGAATCTGGGATGTATATATAAAATTAGTTTAGTAGGTGTAAAATCATTTTATTAGTCATATATGTTGATGATATATTTTCTTTGGTAAATGAGATACCTATATTAGGGTTTTTAAATACATGGTTAAACAAATGCTTCTCTATAAATTATTTAATAGAATTATCCTACATTATAGGGATAAAAATCTATCAGGATAGGTCTAATAGCTTTCTTGAACTATTTCAAGATACATACATTGACAAGGTGCTAAATAGATTCATTATAGAACAAACTAACGAGGGTTTATTTATAGTGTAACATGGTATATATCTCTCTAATAAAAAATATAGTCTGACATAAGATGGGAAAGAGTGGATGATTAGAATCTTTTACTCTTCTATGTTGGGTTTAATCATGTATTGCATCCCATATACTAGGATTTATGTTTCTACACCTTGAGTATAGTATAAAAATAACAATTCATCCTAGGAGAGTAGTACTAGATTGCAGTTAAGAATGAATTAAATTATATAAGGAATATTTATGATGTGTTTCTAGTTTATAGATGGTTTGATGAGCTAGATATTTGGGGATATATGAATGTTATTTTCAAAACATACCACAATTTTATAAAATTATAATCTGGATATGTATTCTACATTTATGGGGTATATATGACCTAGAATAGATTAAATAATTCAATGATTACTGATTATATAGTATATTTCAAGTATATTTCATCTTCTAATGTAGCTAAATATGTGTTTCTGATAATAAACATCATCCAGTATCTTGATGTGGTACCTAAAAGAGAAGATGTATTCACATTGTATTATGATAATATTGTCTTGGTGTTCCAAGATATAAATTTAATATCACATCAATAGATAAATCAAATACATAAAAATTATAACCTCTTGGTGAATTTTACTTAGAAGGTTGGAGTCTTAGTAAGTAGAGTTTCAATATATGAGAATATGGAGGACCCATTATCTCAGAAGAAGTATAAACATCATGTGAGAGCTAATAGACTGAAATTTATTAGTAATTAGATATAATTAAAGTGGGATTCTATTGGAGTTTATCCCCTTTAACTAACATACTTTATGATTTTGATTATATATATATTTTAGTCTTGAATATTAAAAAATATCTTATCATATGATGATTTCTATTCTATGTAACATTATGGTGAAAATGTCTTTATAGTATTTATCTCAATGAAAAGTCATAAAAATTCCCCACTATGATTTTAAACGTTAAGTGATATGAAAATATTATAAAACATGTTCTCTATTGTAAGATGACTTTAATATGATGGGATTCAAATTCTATTTAGATATCTAGATTTTGAGGGTCGAAAAGCATTCGGTCATCTTCTCGTGAAGTTCACACTTAGTAAGGTGTGGTTGGTTTTAGAGGCTTAGGATTGAAAGTGGGTGATTTATTTTCTAGTTGGTGTCATGAAATTTTATAGGGTTCATGCCAAGGAAAAATATTCACGGATATACATTTTCCTAAGATTAATCTTGAAAATAATATATATATGTTTTTTAAAGTAGGATAACAACCTTGTACACCAAGGGTGTAGTCATCCACATTGGAGGCAAACCATGTTATCAAATTCATGTGTGAATTGTTTTTTTATATTTATATTTTATCATCAGATGAATCAAAACTAAGTGAGATAATAAGGGAGTGAGATCTATTCTCTTGATAGGCAAGGGGGTAAAGAGTGGGAACGTTTTAATTGGTAAAATTCACCCAGACTGATTCACATGTTCCCTTCTAATGTGGGTGTACCAATCATAATTGAAAAAAATGGTTTCTTAGCTACACCTCCACCTCTAATTGGATTCCCAACTTTTAAATAATTAAATTTTTCTTGGGATTTCGTCTTAAAATAATTTTTAAGTGATGTCTTAAAAAATAAGTATTGATTGTTGAACCGAATATCATCTCTTCCAAGACATTAAAGAATAAGATGAAGAAATAAATTTGAAAGATCAATAAGACATAACACTTATCAAAATAAGAATAAAATACAACTCCAATATGATTCAATAATAATTATAATAAATATATAATGAATATTGATTATTTGGTATGAAAATACTGTAATGTCCCCCGATCAGGCACTCTATCACATGGGAAAAAATGGTTTGTTATAAGACCTCATGTGCACCTCCCTATAAGCCAGACGTTGTCGGCTAGCAGTGGGGTGTGAAATGTACAGTGGGGAGACAATACCCCATGGTATGAAGTGACATATCAATATAAAATAAACCATATAAATGAAATAAATAAAGCAGAGACAAAGAGGAATACAACAATAATTGATAACAACATAATCTAATAAATAATAAAAGAATAATGTAATGACCTATTGGAATTTAACTAAATGTCATACCATAAACAATACATATTAACTACTAGTATAATAAAATAAATACTCATATTTTCCTGATCCTGAACCCCCCATTGTTCCAACCTCCAAACTCTATCCCATCTGGCATGAAAACAGTCAATAGCAAGGTCATTTTCCCTTATCTGAAATTGCATCCACATATTCTACATAGGAACCAAAAGGCAGACTGAATAGTGTTTTAGTATAACTCATTAGGCCGACACCAATGTGTCTAAACAAACCAGTCTGATAAGAGTGTCAATCAATAGGAGATAAATAGGTGTATTAATTAATACAACAATTAATTAAATATAACAAAAAAATGGCTCTGTGACTAAATCTATTTGATACTTACATATAACCATGCCTACCACAACCATATAACCATGATAAATTAACCTACATTAGAATCATGATATAATATCTCAGATCATGCCTTATGACCATTCCAACCACCTCCATATTACCATTTTATAGTCAAAACAATCTAGGGATAATATTTATAAGAATTGCCACATCTGGGTCAAAGGAATATTAACATTACAACATGTAACTGAGTAAAGACCACTCTCTATAATCATAAAAGCATGGTACTAGTTCGAGACCACCCAATATTAGCATTAAAACATATATGTGTGAATGTTCCATGGACAATCTCGATATATATTCATTTCAACATGGAACACAAGTCATTTCATACAACATTGATATCACAATATCACATCATAAATCTCAATGTTTAATTATGATAATTACGAATTGTCTCCCATAATCCATATTAAGTTATATCACTATTTATTAATAGTAATATCAATAAGAAATAATAAAAATATTATGGATTATATATCAATCAATCACTTAAGGTCTCATGTCATGATAAACACACTTTAATCCATTATCTAATTCAATTACATATAGGGTTCGATCACCCAGTTGGTATCCATAAGCCATGTCAGAAGCCAATTAAAAGAAAAGGAATTTAATGAATGATCTCATTTTCTATTTAACTTATTTGGGAACATTATATGTTGGAACAATAAAAATATTACATAAACTTTGAAATTCTCAAACCATAGGGTTAATATTTAAACCCCAAAACATTTAGTAAACAATCCAAAAATGCTTCCAATGGAAAACACCAATGAGGAAGAAGGTGAAAGTGATAACCAAGAGAATATAGATCAAAACTAATCATGATCAAAACAAAAATTACACATTTTTCAAGTACTTCACAACATTGGTTGGAGTACCAAGGAAGAGAAGGGAAAACCCAAACATAACGTACCTACCAGGGATTGATAACATAAACAGGATGTTTGGAAGGGATTTTGGAACTCAAAATTCACATTCGAGATCCCATATGGTTGAGATGAGAAAGACACAGTATACTAAAATAAAATAAAGTTTTAAAACATAAATCTAAATAGCATGTTGGGGAATCATAAAGTGTGTAATGTAGTTACATTTCATGTAAATAATTTTAATGGGATACGCTGAAAAACTCATCACCTAGAATTTATTTTATTAAAAAAATTGAACATTACATGATGTGTAATACCATTAAACAAAATTTAAATGATCTTAAGATTTTTTTTAATCCCATATTCCTTTTAAATAACTATAACCCCCTTAAAGATTCTCAAATTACCAAGAACCCATGAAACACTTAACCTATTTATGCTTGTACTCCATTAATTTAAACAAGAATACATCCTAGAAATTTAATTCATTTTACCCTAAAATTTATATCCATGTGGATCCTATCTATTTTTTATCATATTTGGTTTATATACAATGAAAAAAAAATTATAAATAAAAAATAACTAAAAACTATGAGAGAGACATACTTGAGAAAATATGGGATCTTACAAAATCCCCACCATATAACAACTCATCATCGAGCTACTCCAAGAATAATTATGAGGTCATAGTGAACACATAAGCCCATTGTGATCACATATTAGTATCCCTCTCCCATTTCTTCTCCTAAACTAACCATGTTGTCATTGCACTCAAACAAATGGTATAGTCCTACTTCGGAAGATATTTCTCAATACGACCCACAACCCGTATTTAATTATCCTCAAAAAATGAATCAAAAAAAGCTCTACATCTGCTACATCTATCACATGGGAAGGATATAGAAGGTATATTCATAACTATGACATGTGTAACACATTGTTCATGGAACTATAGCACTGTAGAAGGGAAAAACGGTACACCACTGGACCACCATTTTCTACTATCTTAAATAGGTCTGAAAAACATGGGCACTAACATTAGATGTTTCATGATACGATATTTTCTATTCCTAGGTGACACCCAATGGATAACATGACGACCAACCTGGAATTCCATAGGTTATCTCTGAATGTCATTACAAAATTTCATCTTTCTCTATGAAGTTACGAACCACAGTCTAATCATCCGAACCTTCTTAGTTATCTCTTACATGAAAATATGCCCAATAAGAGAGTACTCACCTGACTCCTTCTAACATAGAGGAAAAAAATTTCATACCAAAAAATGATTCAAAAGCTTATATTTCTTTTGATTCATGGAAGGTATTATTATATGAAAAATCAATGAGTTCCATAAGTTTCTTCCATGAACCACCAAAATCCAAAACACGTGCTGATAACATATCCTCTAGAACCAGAATATTCTGCTCAGATTGTACATTAGTCCATGGATGATAGGTTTTTATAAAAATATCAATTGACCTCAGAGCCTTCTAATGACCCTACCAAAAATGATATGTGAAATAAGTACCTTCATCTAAAATGATACTCATTTGAACACCGTGATACCAAACCACCGCATACATGTAAAGACTGCCCAGATCATCAACTGTGATGGTTTCTATGATAATTAAGAAGTAGTATACCTTATTTATCCAATCCAAAAAAAACCCCATACATCATCATTCATGTGGTTTTTATTGGGTAATTTGGTCACAAAATTCATTATGGCATCATCCAATTTCCACTCAGGAATGGGAAAAGGCTGAAAAATCTCAGCTGGCCTCTGATTCTCATCATTAACCTTCTAGAAAGTGAAGAATCTATCCATAAATATTTCCACCACCTTTTATATTCCAGACCACATGTGTTATCTATGTATATCACAATAAATCTTTCTTAAACCAAGATTCACTACCCATTTAGAAGCATGAAACTCCGTAATCATCACCTTGCATAAGCAAGTTGGAACCCATACTCATCCATGGAAAAGAGGAGAATTCCTACATCCAAGATACAATCCTAATGGTGTCTCCCCAACATCTAATTTTTCTCTCAGAACTGATCCCCATAGTTCATACAACTACTTAGTCATAATCAAGTCCAAAATAAAGGGTATAAAATATATTGAAGTCAGATCTACTCAACCCCGAGACTCCAGAACATCCAGATGCATGTATGCCAAGAGGGCTATTATCCACCACTCATCATAAGACTCACATATTACCCTTGTCTAGGTATTTAGGCTCATGGAGTCAAAAAAATGTGTCCCTTTCCAAATGTATAATCCAATTCAAATTTAGAAGACTCTAGATACTTGAACCTCCTCTTTTTCCAATGGTTCTACACTCACAGATAAAAATATACCTAAGGATCTTGGGGAATTTGTATACCAAAAAGATATAACCCATGAGATAGTGTCTCTAAAATCTCATATAATATACCACTGTCACTAACTATAGGTCATGAGTATGGTAATTTCTCTCATGTGGTCTCAGCTTCTGGGATCTATAAGAAACCACTCAATCCTCCAACATTAGAACTTTTCTGAGCCCAACTCTAGATACTTCACAGTACATGGTAAATTAATTAACTAGAATAGGTAATGTGATGATAGGTGTTGATTTAATACTTCCTTTCAACTCATGAAAATATATTTCTCAAGCATTAGAACAAACAAACTACACCTCTTTCTTGCTCATCCCAGACAATGGTGATTCCAAAAGGGAGAAATCTGGGATAAAGTGCTAATAATAACTTATTAAACCCAGAAATATATGAATATAAAAAGAATTCTTCTGTTGTTCTCATGATACCATGGCTGCAACTTTATCTGGATCTGCTGACACTCCTACCTCTAAGATGACATATCCCAATAAGTTTACATTAATAATCCAAAAACAACATTTGGTTATCTTCGCATAAATTTGATTCCCTCTCAATGTACTTATGATATTTTCAAGATGTTTTGTGTGATTTTTTGCTGACTAAGACTACATTATGATATCATCAACAAACAACCACCACAAACTGGTCCATTAAAAAATGAAATATCTCATTCATTAAGTCCATGAATAGCTTAGACATTTTATTTAACCCAAAAAAATCACTACAAATTCATAAAATTATTATCTCCTCATAAATTAAACTTGATGTATGTTTGATAGCCTCACCCTTAACTAGCGGTAACCTGATATCAAATAAATCTTGGAGAAGATCTAATCATCTCTCAAATGATCTAGAATATCATCAATGTGTGGAAGAGGATATTGGTTCTTGATTGTCATCTGGTTCAACCAAGATCGTATGAAGATTTTAGATTATAGTTCTTCTGATTGAACTTTCTACTATCAAATCTCTTCTAGTTCCATTATATCAGGAGGGATAGAAACTAGCTATTTTTCCAACACCAACATGATTGTGAACTAAATCTCTTTCTTGAGAGGTAATCCATATAAATTGTTAGAAAAGACATCCTAAAAATGAACTACCACAAGGGTAAAATAATCATGTTGTATTCCACCATTATCTCGAGAAAGACTAACAATCTGTGCCTTTATACAATATAATATGCATTAAATTGGTCTTACATGACCAGCCTAAGGAACCCACTCGCATTGGAGAAAATAACTACCTCCTTATAGAGATATAAAGGTGACACTCCTCCTATAAAAGTAGATATGGACTTGGTATAGAACTAACAAGTCTATACCAAGAATACAATATAATCATATCAATTATAGCATGAATCATCCCCAAAAGAAAAAGTAATCAACAATCTCCATATAAAACACCTTGCAAAATTTTATATTCTCAGACTGTACACTCAACACTATGTTGATGGTCAAAAAAGAATCAAATATCAACACATCCAAGCCTAAAATGTTTGAAGAATGTGAAAATAGAAAATAATGTGATGCTCTTATATAAAATAAACATAAGTTAAGGTAGAATATACCCAAATCCTACCTATGATAGTAGATGGTCTTGCATCCATGATAGCGTGAGTAGTCTATATAACATAAAACTCGCTTTTCCCTTTATCTCGGCCTCTAGTCTAAATACCCTATTAGGATTCCCTTACCAAGTATTTTTTCTCATGCCCTGGGTTACAAAGTCTCCTACCACGGCATGAATGGACAGTGGAACTCAAGCTACCAAGCAGTTAAGTCGTAGCTAAGCCCCTTCTTGAATTAGTTTCCTTCTGTGATCCCCTTCCACTGATTTACTGTGGAATGTTTACACAAAACCAATGAAGAAGATCTACACCACCATTGATTTGACACTCAACTATAGGGTAAAAACATTGTGGGTACCTGTGGCTAAACATTCCTCACTGATAGCACATGAATAGAAGATGATATTGTGATGGATTTTCACTACACAGACAGCTCTTCCCACTACATGGTGGAAATATTCATAGTACAACATCTTACTATAAGAAGAAGATCTCCTAGTTTTCCTATTTGAAATACCATGTTCACTACTCAGGGTCTCTCTCATATTCCCTTCTCTGATGAGCACATTGTACATCACGTACTAAAATATTCTCAAGAGAAAAACATTTACCTTTGACCAAATCTTATAGTGAATACTATCCATAAAATACATCACCTTGGATATCACATTGGGTTCCAAATATGGCCTAACACATTGTAGATTAGTTAAAAGTCCACTATAGTCTAACACCGATATTCCCCCCAGTATCAGATGCTTGAAATCGTGAGATTTTTCATCGGCCAACATCTTGGGATAGAAATGGATCAGGAAATTCACTTTAACTTCCTTCCAAAATACCTCATACATCTTCTAATATTTCTCCAGAATATCCCACAAAATCTTGGATGGTCCATGAAGCATATATATAGTAAGATTCACCCTCTTATCTAGGGGTGTCTTGAGATTCTTGAAGATATTCTTGACTTACTCGATCCATAACTCGGTTACCTGGGCTCCTCCTTCCCTAGTAATCATTAGCGGTAGTTGCAGAGAAAAATCTCTTTTCATCATAGTCATTGAAGGGACGGTATGACCAATATCTCTTTACATGGACCACATGACCCTCAAGAATTTATCAAAAAGATGAAAATCCATATACACCTCTGTAACTTCATGATGCTCAGGTTTAATTGTGTTAAGAGTGTGTTTATTTCTACTCTCATAAAGTGAAATTCTAAGATTAATAAGAGGAATAATGCACACCTTAGAGCACTAGATAACAAAAAGGTCAACCACAATAGGTGACTATAAAATAATACCACCGGCTCTTGATATCTGAAAACTTGTCCTAATTTTTTTAACATGAAACTTTATTTCATTAAATTTATCAATTGAAATATATAACTCATATTATAGTTAATCTAGAAATCATAAATCACATTCATGAATAGATATTCCCCTATTAGGAGCAGTGCATGTTAATATATCCCTATGTTCCTATTACAATGCATGTATTCTCATCCTTCTATATACCGAGATACGAGAAAAAATATTAATAAATAGTAACATTATAAAAAATAACCTCACATAACATGTGAATCTCACAAGGTGAAATAACTTTAACTATCACAAGAACATAACACAGTAGCAATCCCATCCTTAGGCACTCAGATTTTCCCCCATACATGGGTTGTCACAAACCGAATATGGTCGCTTCCAAAACAATCACCCAACCCACCTCGTGGAAAGTCCTGAAGGGCGTTCCCGATCCCCACGGGCTGGTAAAAGTCTCGGGGTATCAAAAACATAAAATTGGGAATGATTTACCCGAGTTCTTATACTTAAAACAATAAATTAATCCAAGAAATCAAATCTGGATTTTTCAAACCAAAATATCATTTACTAAAATTCAGAACTGAATTACAAAATTTTAAACAATGTTTGAAGACCATTAAAAAGGTACAAACTCAAGAAATTACATCCCAAGAACCTCCATATGGAAATAGGCACCATCCTCAATCCATCTCCATGACATTTCATCACGATTGACCTCTAAAAACCCGAACCAATGGCATAAAACTTGTACCCAAACCTATGACACACAATAAGAAAGTCTACATACACCCAATGGTGTGTGTAGGGTGTGATCCAAATCTCGCTAAGATACCACTACTATGAGATTCCATGGGATAAACATTTAATGATGATGAGCATGCATGTTTTCAAAAACAAGGAAATCCAGATACAATTTCTAAAAGATGCAACATTGAATAAAAACAGTTTTCAAGTGGACTAATTTAAAGAATAAACACTTTTAAAATAAATACAAAAACTACTAAATTTTATAGACACTCATACCATATGCCGACAGTAAGCACAAAATATCTAGTGAGCACAAGCAATGGGAAATAACCCCTATGCACTAGCAAGTTGTGGGTCCCAGGTACCTCATATCTCGGTGAGAGTAACCATAAAAAATATATGTTCTCATGCATGAGACACTAGTAGGGAACATACCCATAAACTATTGGTCCCAAATCATCATTATCATCATAGTTTAATTAGAGTTGTAAGAGTCAATCTTGCTAAGTGAAACTGAGGCCAGACCCAGCGGATTTACTAGCATACTAGTACACATCCACCCACCTAGATACCCAGGTTTTCCCTTTGTGATCAAAAAATTTCAACAAGTCAATGAATATACTTTTCATAAGAAAAAATCATTTCCATATCATAAATTCACCAAAAATACCACATGCATACATCACAAGTCACAAAATTCCACTTTTCATTCAAATTGATTTTGATATCCGACTCCCACCAAAATAGCCCACAACACTTTTCAGATTTCTTTAACACTTCCAAAAATCTATTAAACAATTTTATAAAACCATTCAAATATATTAAAGCTCTCATAAAAGCCCCCTGACTTGTTACATAATACCCTTTTTACCTTCAAAATCATTTTATCATCAAACTTACATGAAACAACCCACAAACAAGTTTCGCTCCAACATCGAAATTTAATAAAACATTTTAGAAATTTAAAAACCATTCTAAAAATTATTGACATCATAAAACATCACTTCACCTTTAAAAAACCCATAATAGGTGAACACGCATACCAAACAGTACATATGCACCCTTTTCCCACTTTGTTTAACCTACTAAAACATTTACAATTTTCATAAAAAGAACCCAAGTGGTGTTAATATGTCTTGCACATAAAACCCATTTCCAAAACCACTTTTTAAGCCAAAATAACACCAAGAACCTACCAAAACAGAATTGGAATCCCAATAAACATGTAATAATCCACTTTTAAATGTTATATAATCACATTGAACAATAACACAAAAGATACCCATGAGATCACACAAATCCATAAAACACTTTCACAGAGTATAACAAGGTTACACACATAAAACCCGTTGAATGACCCCCCCCCCCTTTAGGCCCACATGACACTATATCATTACCCAAATAAATTGGAAGCCCCTTTCAATATCTAATAAGTCACTTCCACAATTTACAAAACCACTACAAGAGATAACACATGAAATATATTTGAATAATACATACTTCAAACAAAAATGTAACTTTAATACGAAATGCTTTACTATTGCTACCAAAAATGGTTTTTTCATAATGACCAGAATATAAGGAACATGAAAAATTATTTAATCAAGAAAACTAAATCACCATTAAATGGTTACCCATGGAATCGCCTACCGAATTAGTTAAAACATTGAATTATTTGTGCGAAATTCAAATCGCACCACCACCGCACTAAGAGGGACATATATCAAACCTAAAACCATAGTAAAAGACCAACAAAACCCAAGGTTAAACTGTAGGTTCAAAACCATACCCCTTGGTGATTTTTCACTTCACGGAAAATGGAAAAAAAATCCTAAACAAGTAGAATGAAACCCTAAGCAATTTTAAAGGGGAAATGAATGCACTAACTTTCTTGAGAAATCTTGAATTAATCCCCCAAAAACACCACTATCTAAAATTTAAAACGGTCACAATTCAGGGGTAGTTCGAACAAGAATTAGGAGGTCATTTTGAAACTGGAATGGAGGGAAATAGTAATAATTTTGAGAGTTATGAAGGAATGAACTAACCTCCTCAAATCTGGCCGACTTTAAAAACCCTAAAACTTTCGTCCATAAATCAAGAATCCTAAGAGCTCCAAAGAGTGGGAAAAGAGGCTGGGGGCACATCTGGGGGTAATGGTGTCGTGTGAGAATTGAAATCACCGAATAATACATAATATTGAATATGTTATTAAATAAATAACATTCATTTTTAAAACTAGATATGGGCTTCTGGGCAGGCCCAATACATTAAATAAAAACTATAATAAACCTTTTTTATGGATTTCATAAGGCACAATATTTTAATTTTAGAGTTAATATATTAGGGGAGGAAATTTAGGAGTTTGAATGAGTAAAAAATATTAAAAAATGAAAAAGTTATAAATAAAAAAAAATATATTTTTAAATATGGAATTCGGCTCACGGTTTGGCCCAATTTATGAAAACATACACATTCTCCATAAAACCTTCAGAAAACCCCAAAACAAAGAATTAATGGAAATTAAAATAAAAATACATTTAAAATAATCTATGTATGAGAAAATTCTCTCCACCATGAAAACTTTCCACCCCAGAATTTCACAGTAAGGCCAAAGCAACCACCAAACCCAACTGAGAAACCAAGTGGTACTACCTTGCCAGGTTTCTCACCCAAAGTCCAAAACACCTCCAGTAATCAATGAACTAAGGTATACTCTCACAAACCAAACGTACACAACATTCCTAAAACAATCAATCAAATTTATACTTTATCCCAAAATAAATCTTCTCAAACACTATCCGAACAAGACCCATGAAAGTCACTCGAACGAACAACAACTTTGAACAAGGTTACATTTACAATATATTAACTAAAACATTGGGATATCTCCAATACCCATGTTTACTCAAGGAAGATGTTGGTATCTATAATGATCCGAATGAGACTACCGAACACCATGCTAGGACCATGGATAAATCTGAGCTATTGGTATGGGGGGACACAAATAGGCACCCAACCATAAGAGGCAACCTATATTATTTTCTGAGAGAGAATCAAGACCCTAACAGATGGAGGCCAGAATGAACTGCCTAGCACAAAGGGTAGAATTACATTCATAGTTTACGAATGAAATTATATGAGAATCATAGTGGGTATCCCCACTATAAGAACAAACCATCTTAACTGACCAGCATGGGCCGACACAGAAAGAACAATTTTTTTTTAAAGATTTGGGAAGGGCATAGGGTCAGTCCATGCAGTTTGGGAAATTCTGCAATAACTATGCAGATCATTCTTTTTTACATGGCTTCCTAGAACATGGTCACTACTAATTATACACAAACATTTTCCTCAGAACGTCTATCCAAATTTACAACCATTCTCTAATGACTTGATGGAAATCAAAGGGGGAGGGAATGACATTTGGTCATGACATGGGTACAAGGCCCTCAACATATTTCCACCGAATGGGAACAATGGAAGAAATATTATGAAACTATAGGTTTAAACTCTTACTATCTTTTATACTAAGGATAAGACATTGTACATGTGTTTAAACAACCCTGTGATTTCCCCTTTCTATGAGCCAGCTTCTCTCTGAGACCTATGGCTAGAGGTCAAATGATTGAAGTGTCTTTGGCCTCGCAGTTAGGTTTTGGAAACCCCATAAACAAGAAATATTCTTTCGGTGCAACCATAAAATACACCACAATCCATGATAAGAATTACAAGACAAAACACATTCCAAACTCACATTACCTTAACTCTATATTTCACTGAAATAAGGGCTTAGAGGATGAATACCCATTACACCTTGTTTGTTCAGGTGAGAAACAATAGAAGTAAAGAACACATATACTCACCTTCCTCTATAATGGATTATTTTTATGTTTTTCCAAGGGAGATATTCTCCCAATATAAAGAGACTCTCAGAGGATTTCATGACATTCAACTTTAAGGTCAACCGAGTGCACAAAATCACAAGGTTTCACCGAACATGACCATTGCGACGGATATAATCAATGCATGGAGTGGGACCTTATACAACATCCCCAAACAACACAGAACTCTAGAAAGTGGCCACAAAATATTCTCATGACCGGATTTCTCACACTGGTAGATTGTTTTGAACTCTTTCTTCTAAGAGACTATGAAGGACTGAGAGAACCTATTAGACACCATCTGGATACTCATCCATGATAACAACCCCAAAACACTTCCACCTTCGGCAAATCAGGAAACATAAGTGGCTAAGGTCTCTTTCAATCTCTAATGATCACTCTCCCACTACAAGAGGATACAAAAAACCAAGAAAAGAAATGGTGTATAATCAATCTAAAAATCTCAATAAAAAGATTCCTTATATTGATCAACTAGAGGGTCTTCTAATGGAGAATCAATCTGGGTTGCACTTTAGTTGTGCACTAACACTTAATGGGGGTGTACCTTATCCAATGATTAAACCTAAGGACCCAACCAAGCTGGTCCATTGGTCAATATATACATAATATAGATCCAAAAACATGAAAGGAAACACCGTAAAAGCATCCCAAAACATTTCTCAGAATAGACCACTAACCATCCCTACAACACCGCTTACCGACCAAACACAAATCCATAACACAGTTCAAATAGGAGGGGTTCTTAAACTCAAAACATTCCACAACATGAACATTTTCCAAAAATACATAATATACACCATCATAAACAATTCATCAATACATCATGTTTTTCTTTAAAAACATTTCTTTGAAAACCAATGGTTCAGCGGTTAGCGTATCCACCAATGGTACCCCATGGGCCTCACACATGCATAATATTTTCCACACAGGGCACCCTCCTCATATTCATCCCGACACTTATCTATTCATGCCGTAAACCATCCATAATCCCATATAACTCCATGCATGTGGTATCTCATTGAAATATCAATGGACAAAACTAAAATTCTTTCCACTTTTCAAACACAAAACGGTCAACCAACCCATCCTATTTTCTCAAAACTCCTAACAATGAGATCAGAATCCCAACTCACATCTTACAAAACATTTCATAAGGACATAACCATTTATAAAGAACTCACTTTCAAGTTACTCACATCAATTTTAAAACATCTCATCCCATTAAAACACCCTTTAACTGTTTAGAAAACTATATTATAAACACTTTTGAAAACATAATTCAATATTGTTTCTGATTTCAAAAGAGGTGCAAGAACACTATTTTCAATTTCAAAACAATTATGAAAATTCAGTTCCACCATTTCATAAATCAAACCATTCCCTATTTATTGGAGAATCATTTCACTAAAACTTTATGCTTCATAAAACTATTTCACTTTAAAACCAAAGTTCCATGATTTCAAAAATAAAGCACAAAACAATGCAAGAAGAAACTTGTTTCAGTGGGTGACTTGGACATATGGTTGGTAGCCATATTGCAATCACTTCACCATCAAAAAGAGTGTTCTAGGGAGTATCTCTGGCTCCAAATGGCTTGCCAGACCCTACGATCTCACTGAGACCATTAACCCAACTCTCTTTCCATTTCCCCTAATCATCGTCATACCAAGAAAACCAAAAGACATAGATAAATCCCAACATCACATGGAAACTTGAATCTTGACATGAGGTGTAGTGATCAAGCACACTACCCATAACCAGAATTTCATGTCCCAATAATCTTAACTCCAGACTAAACTGACTCTTTCAAAAATAACATGACTCAAATAGAGCGAACCTGTCTTGACACCATTTTGTCACGAACCAAATCTGGTCGCCGCCAAAACCGGCACCCGACCCGCCCCGTGGCAACTCCCGAAGGGAATTCCCAATCCCCACAGGCTGGCACAAGTGCCCAGGTATCAAAAACTGAAAATTGGGAACGATTTACCCCAGTTTTTACACTTAAAACAACAGATGAATCCAAGAAATGAAATCTCGATTTTTCAAACCAAAATATCTTTTACTAAAATTCATAACTGAATTACACAATTTTTCTAAAATTTTTGAAGACCATTAAAAAGGTACAAACTCATGAAATGATATCCCAAGAACCTCAACATGGAAAGAGGCACCACCTTCAAGCCATCTCCATGACATTGCATCACGATTGACAGCTAAAAACCCGAACCATTGGCATAAAACTTGTACCCAAACCTGTGACACAAAATAAGAAAGTCTACATACACCCAATGGTGTATGTAGGGTGTGAGACAAATACCAGAAGGATACCACCACTAAGATATTCCATATGATAATCATTTAAATATGAAAAGCATGCAAGTTTTCTAAAACATGAAAAGCTTGTTACAATTTCTAAAAGATGCAACTTTGAATAAAAACAGTTTTCAAGTGGACTAATTTAAAGAATAATCAGTTTTAAAATGAATAAAAAAGCTACTGAATTTTCCCGCCACTCATACCATATGCCAACGGTAAGAAAAAAATATCTAGTGAGCACAAGCAATGGTAAATAACCCCTAGGAACTAGCTAGTTGTGGGTCCCAGGTACCTCGTATCTCGGTGAGAGTAACTATCAGAAATATCCGTTCTCATGCACGAGCCACTATTACAAAACATACATATCACCTAGTCGTCCCAAATCATCATCATTGAAGTTTAGTTAGAGTTGTAAGAGTCAATCTTGCTAAGTGAAACTAAGGTCAAACCCCACGGATTCACTTGCATACTAGTACACGTCCACCCACCAAGATGCCTGGGTTTTCCCTTTCTTATAAAACAAGTTCAAAAAGTAAATGAATATACTTTTCATAAGAAAATATCATTTCCATATCATAAATTCACAAAACAACCCACAAGCATACAACACAAGTCACAAAATTCCTCTTTTCATTCAAATTGATTTTGAAATCTGACTCACACTAAAATTGCCCACAACACATTTCACATTTCTTTAACACATCCACAAATCCATTAAACAATTTTATAAAACCATTAAAATATATTAAAACTCCCATAAAATCCCACTCCCTTGTTATATAATACCCTTTTTACCATCAAAACCATTTTATCATCAAACTTACATGAAACATCCCACAAACAAGTTTCGCTCCAACATCACAATTTAATAAAACACTTCTAAAAATTTAAAAACATTCTAAAAATGATTGAAATCTTAAAATAACGTCACCTTTTAAAACCACATAATATGGGAACACACAAACCAAATAGTACATATGCAACATTTTCCCACTTTGTTTAACCAACTAAAACATTAAAATTTTCATAAAAAGAACCCAAGTAGTGTAAATATGTCTTGAACACAAAACCCATTTCAAAAACCACTTTTTAAGCCAAAAGCACACCAATCCCCTACCAAAACAGAATTGGAATCCCAATAAAAATGTAATAATCCACTTTCAAATGTTATATAATCACCTTGAACCATATCACAAAAGATACCCCTGAGAACACACAAATCCATAAAACACTTTCGAGGAGTATAACAAGGTTACACACACAAAACCCATTCAAAGACCCCCCCCCCTTTAGGCCCACATGACACTATATCATTAACAAACCAAAATTGGCAGACCCTTTCAACAACTAATAAATCACTTCCACATTTTACAAAACCTTCACAAGAGATAACACATGAAATACATTTGAAAAATACACACTTCATACAAAAATGTAACTTTAATTCCAAATGCATTACTATTACTACCAAAAATGGTTTTCACATAATGAAAAACATATAAGTAATATGAAAAATTATTTAATAAAGAAAACTAAATCATCATTAAATGGTTTCCCACAGAATAACCCACCAAAATAGTTAAAACCTTGAATCCTTTGTGTGAAAATCAAATCGCAACACTGCCACACCAAGAGGGACATAAATCAATATTAAAACCACAATAAAAGACCACAAACCCCCAAGGTTAAACCATAGGTTCAAAAACCTACACCCTGGTCATTTTTCACTTCAAGGAAAAGGGAAAAAAATCTGAAACAAGTAGAATGAAACCCTAAGGAATTTTAAAGGGGAAATAAACGCACTAACTTACTTGAGAAATATTGAATTAATCTCCCCAAAACTCCAGTTTCTAAACATTTAAATAGGAAGAATTCAGGGGTTGATCGAACAAGAATTAGGAGGTCATTTAGGAAATGGAATGGAGGGAAAATAGTAATAATTGAGAGAGTTATAAAGGAATGAACTTACCTCCTCAAATCTGGCCATTTTTAGAAACCCTGAGAATTTTGTCCACAAATCGTGATTCCTAAGAGATCCAAAGAGGGGGGAAAGAGGCTGGGGCATGGATGGGTGTAATTTTCTCGCGTGAGACTTAGAATCACTGAAAAATAAATAATATTGAATATGTTTTTAAATAAATAAAATTCATTTTTAAAACTAGATATGGGCTTTTGGGTAGGACCAATACATTAAATAAAAACCAAAATAAACCTTGGATATGGATTTCCAAAGCCTCCAAATTTTAATTTTGGAGTAAATATATCTAGGGAGGAAATTTAGGATTTTTAATGAGTGAAAAATATTAAAAAATGAAAAGGTTATAAAAGAAATAAAATTTATTTTTAAATCTGGAATTGGGCTCACGGTTTGGCCCAATTCATGAAAACTCGCATATTTTCCATAAAACCGTTTAAAACCCCCAAAACAAAGAATTAATAGAAAATAAAATAAAAATACATTTAAAATAATCTATGTATGTGAAAATTCTCCCCACCATGAAAAAAATCCACCCTGGAAAGTCACAGCATGGCCAAAGCAACAACCAAACACAACTAAGAAACCAAGAGGTACTCCCTTGCCAGGTTTCTCCCTCAAAGGCCAAAACACCTCCAGTGATCAATGAAGTAAGGAATACTCTCACAAACCAAAAATACACCACTTTACTGAAAAAATCAAGCACAATCATACTTTATCCCAAAATAAAACTCCTAAAACACTATTCGAACGAGACCCAAGCAATTCACCCAAACGAACAACAAGTTCGAACAAGGTTACATTTACCTTACATTAACAAAACCATTGTGGGCTCTCCAATCCCAACATTTACTCAAGGAAGATGTTGGTATCTAGAAATATCTGAATGAGACTACTGACCACCATTCTAGGACCATGGTTAAATCTGAGCTATTGGTATGAGGGGACACAGATAGGTACCCAACCAAAAGAGGCAGCCTATATTATTTTCCGAGACATAATCAAGACCCTAACAGATGGAGGCCTAAATGGACTACCTAGCACAAAGGGTAGAATTACATTCACAGTTTTCGAAGGAACGTATATGAGAATCATAGTGGGTCTCCCCACTAATTGAACCAACCATCTTAACTGACCAGCATGGGCCGACACAGAAAGAACCAATTTTTTTTAAAGATTTGGGAAGGGCGGAGGGTCAGTCCACACGGTTTGGGAAATTCTACACTAACTATGCAGATTATTCCTTTCACATGGCTTCCGGGAACGTGATCACAATTTATTATACACAAACATTGTCCTCAACACGTCTATCCAAATTTCCAACCATTCTCTAATGACTAGATGGAAACCAAAGGGGGAGGGAATGGCATTAGGTGATGACATGGGTACAAGGCCCTCAACATATTTCCACCGAATGGGAACAATGAATGAAATATGATGACACTAGAGGTTTAAACTCTCACTATCTTTTATACTGAGGATATGACATTATACATGGGTTTAAACAACCCTGTGATTTCCCCTGACTATGAGCCAACTTCTCTCCGAGACCTATGTCTAGAGCTCAAATGATTGAAGCATCTTCGGCCTCACAGTTAGGATTTGGAAACCCCCTGAATGAGAATTCTTCTTTTGGTGCAACAAAAAAATTCACTGCAATCCTCGACAAGCTTTACAAGACATAACACATTCTAAAATAACTTTACCCTAACTCGATATTTCACTGAAACAAGGGATTAGATGATGAACACACATCACACCTTATTTGTTCGGGTGAGAAATAATAGAAGTAAAGAATAGCTATACTCAGCTTCCTCTAAAATGGAATATTTTTATGTTTTTCCACGGGATATATTCTCCCAACATAAAGATACTCTCAGAGTATTTCACAACATTTACCTTTAAAGTCAATCGAGTGCACGAAATCACAAGGTTTCACCGAACATGACAATTGTGAATGATATAAACAATGATTGGAGTGGGACCCTATACAAAATCCCCAAACAACACAGAACTCTAGAAAGTGGCCATAATATCCTCTCATCACCAGATTTCTCACACGGGTAGTTTGTTGTGAACTCTTCCTTCAAAGTGACTATGAAGGACTGAGAGGACCTCTTAGACACCATCTCGATACTCATCCATGCTAATAAGAGGCTAAGGTCTCTTTCAATATCCCATGATCACTCTCGCACTAGAAGAGGATATAGAAAACCAAAAAAAGAATGGGTGTAGACTCGAACAAAAAATCTCACGAAAAAGATTCCTTATATTGATCAGTTATAGGGTCTTCAAATGGAGAAACAATCTGGGCTGCAGTTCAGTTGTTCACTAACCCTTAATGGGGGTGTACATTATCCAACGATTAAACCTAAGACCCAACCAAGATGGTCCATTGTTCAAGATATACCACAAACAAGATCCAAACACATGAAATAAAACACCGTAAAAGTATCTCAAAACATTTCTCAGAAGAGACCACTAACCGTCCCTACAACATAGCTCACCGACCAAACACAAATCCAAAACACAGTTCAAACAGGAGGGGTTCTTGTAATCAAAACATTCCACAACATCAACATTTTCCAAAAACACAAAATATACACCATCACAAACAATTCATCAAGACATCATGTTTCTCTTTAAAAACATTTCTTTGAAAACCAATGGTTCAGCGGTTAGCGTATCCACCAATGGTACCCTATGGGCCTCACACATGCATGTTTTTGGGCCACACCGAGCACCCTCCCCATATTCATCCAGGAACACATCCAGTCATGCCATAAAACATCCATAATCCTGTATAACCCCATTCATGTGGTCTCTCATTAAAATACCAAAGGATAAAACTAAAATTCATTCCAATTTTCAAAAACAAAACGGTCAACCAACCCATCCGTTTTTCTAAAAACCCAAACAATGAGATCAAAATCCCAATTCACATCATACAAAACATTTCATTAGGACACAACCATTTAAAAAAAACTCACTTTCAAGTTACTCACATCAATTTGAAAACTTCTCATCCCATTAAAACACTGTTTAATTGTTTAAAAAACTATATTGGAAACACTTTTGAAAACCAACTTCAATATGGTTCCTAATTTCAAAAGATGTGTAAGCATACTATTTTCCATTTAAAAACAATTATGAAAATTAAGTTCCACTATTTCATAAATCAAACCATTCCCTCTTTATTTGAAAATCATTTCACGAAAACATTACCCTTCGTAAAACCATGTCACTTTAAAACCAAAGTTCCATGATTTCAAAACTAATACACAAAACAATGCGAGAAGAAACTAGTTTTAGTGGGTGACTTGGACATATGGTTTGCAGACATATTCCAATCACTTCACCATCATAGTGAGTATTCTGTGGAATATCTCCGGCTTCACATGGCTTGCCAGACCCTGTGAGCTCACTGAGACCATTAACCCAACTCTCTTTTCATTTCCCCTAATCATCATCAGACTAAGAAAACCAAAAGACATAGATAAATCACAACTTCACATGTCGAATTAAATCCCGACATGAGGTGTGGTGATCAAGCACACTACCCATAACCATAATTTCACATCCCAACAATCTTAAATCTATATTATCCCAACTATTTCCCATATAACATGACTCAAATAGAGAGAACCTGCCTTTGATACCATTTTATCACGAACCGAATCTGGTTGCCACCAAAACCGGCACCCAACCTGCCCCGTGGCAAGTCCCGAAGGGCATTCCTGATCCCCACGGGCTGGCACAAGTTCATGGGTATCAAAAAATGAACATTGGGAACTATTTACCCGAGATTGTATACATAAAACAACAAATGAATCCAAGAAATCAAATCTGGATTTTTCATACAAAAATTTCTTTTACTAAAATTTATAACTGAATTACACAATTTTAAACAATGTTTGAAGACCATTAAAAAGGTAAAAACTCATGAAATGACAGCCCAAGAACCTCCACATGGAAATAGGCACCACCCTCAAGCCATCTCCACAACATTACATCACGATGGACCGCTAAAAACCCAAACCAATGGCATAAAACCAATACCCAAACCTGTGACACAAAATAAGAATGTTTACTTACACCCAATGGTGTAAGTAGGGTGTGAGAAAAAACCTAGAAGGATACCACCACTAAGTGATTCCATGTGATAAAAATTTAAAAATAAAAAGCATGTAAGTTTTCAACAACATGAAAAGCTAGTTACAATTTCTAAAAGATGAAACTTTGAATAAAAACAGTTTTCAAGTGGACTAATTTAAAGAATAAACACCTTTAAAATAAATACCAAAGCTACTGAATTTTCTAGCCACTCATACCATATGCCGACGGTAAGCACAAAATATCTAGTGAGCACACGAAATGGGAAACAACCCCTATGCACTAGTTATTTGTGGGTCCCAGGTACCTCGTATCTCAATGAGAGTAACCATCACAAATATCTGTTCTCATGCACGAGCCACTAGAAGGGAACATAACAATAACCTATTTGTCCACAATCATCATAATCATAGTTTCGTTAGAGTTTTAAGCGTCAATCTTGCTAAGTGAAACTTAGGCCAAACCCCGTTGATTCACTAGCATACTAGTACATGTCCAACCACCTAGATACCAGAGTTTTCCCTTTGTACTCAAACAAGTTCAACAAGTAAATGAATATAATTTTCATAAGAAAATATAATTCCCATATCATAAATTCACCAAAAAACCCACATGCATACAAAACAAGTCACAAAATTCCACTTTTCATTCAAATTAATTTTGAAATCCGACTCAGACCAAAATAGCCCACAACACATTTCACATTTCTTTAACACTTCCACAAATACATAAAACAATTTTATAAAACCATTCAAATATATTACAACTCTCATAACACCCCACTCACTTGTTACATAATACCATTTTTACTTTTAAAATCATTTTATCATCAAACTTACACGAAACACCCCCACAAACAATTTTCGCTCCAACATCACAATTTAATAAAACATTTTAGAAATTTAAAAAACATTCTAAAAAAGTTTTACATATTAAAAAATCACTTCAACTTTCAAAACCCCATAATAGGTGAACACACATACCAAAAAATACATATTCACTCTTTTCCCACATTGTTTAACCAACTAAAACATTTACAATTTTCATAAAAAGAACCCAATTGGTGTAAATATGTCTTGCACACAAAACCCATTTCAAAAACCAATTTTTAATCCAAAAGCACACCAATCCCCTACCAAAACAGAATTGGAATTCCAATAAACATGTAATAATTCACTTTCAAATATTATATAATCACATTGAAAAATATCACAAACGATGCCCATGAGAAAACACAAATCCATAAAACACTTTCGAGGAGTATAACAAGGTTACACACATAAAACCCATTCAAAGACCCCCCCCCCTTTTAGGCCCACATGATACTATATCATTACCCAACAAAAAATTTAATCCCCTTTCAACAACTAATAAAACACTTCCACATTTTAAAAAACCACCACAAGAGATAACACATGAAATATATTTGAAAAATACACACTTCAAAAAAATGTAACTTTAATACCAAATGATTTACTATTGCTACCAAAATTGTTTTTCTCATAATGACAAACATATAAGGAACATGAAAAATTATATAATCAACCAGACTAAATCATCATTAAATGGTTACACACAGAATCACCTACCGAATTAGTTAAAACCTTGAACCATTTGTGTGGAAATAAAATCGCACCACCGCCGCACCAAGAGGGACATAGATCAATCCTAAAACCACAATAAAAGACCAAGAAAACCCAAGGTTAAACCCTATGTTCAAAACCCTACCCACTTGTCATTTTTCTCTTCAAGGAAAAGGGATAAAAAAACTAAACAAGTAGAATGAAACCCTAAGTAATTTTAAAGGTGAAATAAATGTACTAACTAACTTGAGAAATCTTTAATGAATATCCCCAAAACACCAGTATCTAAACTTTAAAACGTCCACAATTCAGGGGTTGTTCGAATAGAAATTAACAGGTCATTTAGGAACATGAATGGAGGGAAAATAGTAATAATTGAGAGAGTTATGATGGAATGAACTTACCTCCTCAAATCTAGCTGATTTTAGAAACCCTGGAATTTCGTCCATAAATCATGATGCCTAAGAGCTCCAAAGAGGGGGGAAACATGCTGGGGGCTCATATGGGTGTAATGTACTCGTGTGAGACTTGGAATTAACAAAAAATAAATAATATTGAGTAAGTTATTAAATAAATAAAATTCATTTTAAATACAGGATATGGGCTTCTGGGCATGCCCAATACCTTAAATAAAAACCAAAATAAACCTTGGTTATGGATTTCCAAAGGCTCCAAATTTTAATTGTGGAGTTAATATATTAGGGGAGGATATTTATGAATTTTAATAAGTAAAAAATATTAAATAATGAAAATTTATAAAGGAGAGAAAATTTATTTTTAAATTTTGGAATTCGGCTCACAGTTTGGCCCAATACATGAAAACTCACATATTCTCCATAAAACCATTGGAAACCCCCAAAACAAAGCATTAATGGAAATTAAAATAAAAATACATTCAAAATATTCTATGTATGAGACATGGGTTTGCTACTCCCATGAACAGGCTCATTACTAAGTCCTAACACATCTTAGTCTCCTTTATATAATTCCAAAACAGTAAAGAAAAAATCTGCCTCTGATACCACTTTGTAACATCCCCCAATTTGACACACTCTTATGCGGCTAAAAGGGTTTGGTTATGAGACATCAATCATGCCTTCCCATATTACAGAGGCTACAACATGGGAGAAGGGTTTGAAATATATATTGGGGATATTATACCCCCTAGTATGATGCTTCATAGTAGAAGAAAATAAACCATATAAATAAAAGAAATCAAATTATAGACAACATGAAAAAAAATAATAGCCAATTTAATAATCCAATAATTAATAATTGAATAATGTAATGACATGCTAAAAGGAAACTAAGTTTCATTCTAGAAACAATACAAGTAAAAGACTAGTAGACTATAATAAAGACTCAAAATTACATAGTCCTGAACCTCATGTTGACACTACCTCCTAACTTTATCCCATCCAGCCTGGAAACAATCAACTACAATGTTATTTTCCCTTTACCAAACCTACATCTACATAATATGATCGGGTTCTAAATAATGGCCCTAATAGGGTGTGAGTATAACTCAATTGGACAACACCACCAAGTATAAACTAACCAGTCTAATAATAAGATTGTGAAATAAAGTTATAAATAGGTGTATTAATTAATTAAAAAATTAATAAAATAAAACAACAACCTAATTAAGCTCTATGATTAAATATCCTTTTTCATGTCTTACAACCATTCCAACCACAAATATATAACCATAGTAAATTAACCTTCTTTTGTGCCATTCCATAATATATCAGTTCATGTCTTATAACTAAACCAACCACCACTATATAATCATTTTATAGTCACAATAATCCATTACAAACCCCTATAGGCATTACATCATCATGGTCAAACCCCTATAAGTATTGCATCATGGGACTGGGAAAATCCCACTCTTTATAAGCATTTTATCATGGTAATGGGCCTAGACTAGTCATTATCATCAATACAACATATATGTGTGAAAATTATAAGGACAATACCAATATATAAGAATTTGAGCATGGAACAAAATTCATGTCACACAGAACAAATATCACATTATCATAATATAAATATCAATGGTAAATTCTGTGAATTACAATTTGTATCTTGACAGAAAAATAACTTTTTATTGTAAAATAAATTTCTAAAAAATGTGAGAAACCAGTCCCAATCAATCTAGAGGTGAATCCTCATAGGAGAAATAAAATCCATCAAAGAAATGACTAGACCTATTAGTTCTTTTCTCTCTATAAAGATCCATGTTTATAAGTCATACCTTAGCAGCAAGTTCGTTTCTAATAACATATTCAAAACGTCATTTCATTTTGTCCTAGGTTCGAATATACTATTCTATGATGATTTTCCCATCATTGAATCCTCTCATTTGAATCATATATAGTTTGTCAATCCAATTTCCATGCTCATTGTTGACATCCACATGAATAGGTCTCCCCACCATCTTCAACGCTTCTTATGGGATTTTGACATAAAGAACATCTTCCACCATCTCCTCCTTAGAGTAGAGTATGGGTTATTTAGAGCCTTTTTCTATTCCAGTAGAGTTTTCATTGTTGTTGTTTTCCTGAGGTCTCCTATCTTGCTAAAAACACTTTAAGTCAATATCCAATTATATTATATTCATAGTTTTCTCACCTAACAGGTAGCCATATGCCAGGTCAGAATCCAATTATAACGAAAGGAATTCAAGGAATTATCCCATTCATTATATAATTTATTTGGAAACACACTTCATTGGATTAATCCCAATATTTCATAAACATGGAAATTATTGAACCACATTGTTTAAATTTAGACCCCCTACCTTTAACTAATGATATAACAATGCTTCCAATAGATAATACCCATAAAAAAGAAGTTGTGGATGATTTAAAAGATAAAACTAGTTAAATACCGATCAATATCAAAACTAATAACACACATGGTCAATGTATTTCACCACAATGACTGGAGAACTAATGATTAGAAGGAAAAACATGACTAAAAATACATACAAGGGATTTATCACCCAAATGAGACGTCTGGAAGGGAGTTTGGAACAACAAATTATCCCGGAAGATGTCCTAATTTTTATAAGGAAACTTTGTAGTATTAGAGAATAAAATTTATCAACACAACATACATTAAAGTATTAGGTCAGAAAATTACTTGGTGTGTAATGTAGTAACATGTCTTGTAAGTAATTTTAATCGGATATTCTAAAAACTACATCACCTAAGAATTATTTTATTCAAAAACCAAAACATTTCACTCTTTGTGACACATTTACACTATGTTTAAATGTTCTATAGATATATTTTCATCCCATTTTCCTTTTACACAAACAGAACCCCCTTAAATCAAATCAAATTTCCAAGAACACATGAAACACTTAACCCATTTATACCAAGACTCCATTAATTTAAAAAATAATATATCTATGATCATAAATTAATTTTACCCAAAAAATGTCTTCTACATGGATCCTCTCTGGTTTTTCTCATGATTGGTTTAAAGGTTAAGAAAAAATTACCTGAAATTAATGTCAATGAAAAACAAAAAGAGATACATACTTTGAAAAAATAAGGGATCTAACAAATTCACGAAAAAAGATATGGGGATTGGTTATATATCATAAGAATAAAATAATTCACATATATATGTGATAACTATAATCTATTATCAATATTTTACTTTTGATGAACTATGAACAAGTGGTAAAATCATATTTTTAATAATCTACGTGATAAATCATAAGATGATTCATGTTCATAAATGTAGAAAACCATATATAAATTTCCAAAACATGTAGCTACTTTTATTATTAATTATATGAAATACATTCTAGATAAGATCATACACCTTAAAGATGATTCATTGATAAAAGAAAAATTCTGCAGACAAAAAATAATCGTTGTAAAAAAATTCACCAAACAAGTAGAGGAAAAATGTACAAGAGAGAAATACAATAAAGAGATTAAATAGAATATTAAAATGTTTTATGATAAAAAAACTAATAATGGGATGATAATAAATTTGTATAAATAAAAAGTGATATAAGATGAGTGTGTGAAAAGTATCCTCAATTTTATGTTTCAACAATTAAACGTAGAACTTTCAAATTTGGAATCAACAAAAGTTGAGCCACTGTATAAATATAAGAGAATAGTTATTTCCATGCACTATTATAATTAGTATATGTATCCAAAACAAATTATATTATAGATAAATAATATCATTAGAATATCTAATGATAAAACTAATATTATCTAAAAGGAAATAGTAACTTATGTTTTAGGAAAAATTATAAATTTTGAAAATCATAAAAGAAAATATAGGTAAAGATGGGATTAGAAAACTAGTTATAAACCCACCACTACATCTATAGTTCATATAAGAATTAGATATAGTGTTTCTTCCCAAAAAAATATCCCAAATGGAGGATGAAAATAAACAAAAATATCAGGGAATTAAATATTGGAAAAATGTTATTCAAAAGAAGAGAATTATATTTTTGTGTTATTACTAGTGAAGTGATTGATTTTGGATCAAAGAACATTAATGTTAGAATAATATTTCAATCTATGGAAGAAAAATAAATCCTATATTAAGGGTAGAAAATATATTTTGAGTAAAATCACCTAGAATAATAGGAATAATCTATCTATCTCTAATAGAGTTAAAATATTAGAGAAATTATGATGATGTTATAATAAGAGTGGTCATAGTGTGGAATCATGCATGTTTAAGTCAACCAAGAATATGGTAAAATAATATGCGGTAATAATAACATATAATAATTAATTTTTGATATGTGAATGTGATATTCCCTATTTCAAATAAACAGAAGAATAATTTTGTTTAAAAAACTAATAAATCTTGATGAATGTCACACAAAAGAGAAGAAGTTTTGTCTATTATAGAATAAGAGGTTAAAAATTGTATTTTTATGAAATACATGAATTTTAATTTATATGGGTTCAAGATGAATAAAAACTAATAATCAATATAATAAAAAAACTGGAGTATTGGTTTGGTGGTAGACATTTTGGAGACACCATGTGAATGATCCAATCAAGTTGATCATATTCCAAAAGAATGTATGATCACTTGGACATATCAATTGAAAAAAGAATATAAAAAGAAGGAATCGTATTAAAATGAATGTGTTAATAATAAATAAGTAATTATATAGTAATAATTTCATTTTAATAAGAATTTTTCTAAAAATTAAAACCCAAGAGTTCATGTGAAGATGTGTGTAAGGTGAAAGCATGTTTGACACAATTACAAATATTGATCATGTTGTCCCACCAAGTATATATGTATAACAAAATGATGGTAACCCAATATGAATTATTTTATTTCATATACAATGTAAATAAGGTCAATCCATATTAAATAATTAGTTTAAAATTAAAAAAACATGATGCTCCTAAAGGGGAATGAATACTGGAAAAATCAGAAGTGCTTGAGTGAAGAGTTCTATAAAAAAATAGAGATATAAAGAATGGGGTATCATTGTTGTGAAGAAACTCTCAAACTTTTTTCTCTCACTAAGAAGTAAATGATATAAATATTATTCCCAAATATAGTTTATTTGTTCTTTCTATAGAGTTAATTTAAAGAGATGCAAGATTTAGGGGGGAGAACTAAAAAATTAAGCATGAATAATTAACTATTATGAACATGATGGAAGCATAAATCTTAGTGTGATCATAAAATTCGGTATATTTAATCATATTTTAGCATTTGAATTACCTTGATTAATTCAATCCATATTTTCTCCCTATAGTTGGAGAAATCTAAAAAGTTTCTTGAAACTAATACTTTATGAACATATGGTATTCAAGAAAAGGGGATTAAAAATTAAATTAAAGAGTTATGATATCAAATCTCCTCATCCTTATTTCACAAGTATTAATTTTGATGTTAAGGGGATAAGTTTAATTGATCAATGGAATATGTAATGATAAGATATTTTGAGCAATTAAATGTTTGATTTAAGGAACTGAACTTTCTATTTTTCTAAATATTTTAATCTGATGTCAATATGAGTATAGTAATTTTATATAAAAATTTCATGAGAATTTATTAAAAAAATTTATCATACTAAAAATATATTTGAACTACCCCTAGGAGAATATTTTTGAGTTGGTGTCATATGATTATTTTATTAGAGAAAACATTTTTTAACTATTAGTCCCTCTTTTTTTCTACATCAAGAATTGATCACGTCGTATTAATGTTGAATAAGTGATAGTACATCCCATTAAGTGAAATTATACCTCCCTATCTCAAAATTCATTGTATTTTTTATCAGAAGAAATGATATGTAAATAAAAAAGACATATTGATGTGTATTTTACCTATTGTAATAAGAAACTTAGGTACTTCCTTTGAATACTGGATTGAAGATCCATTAACAAATGGAAAATGGATTTAATTTCCTAAAAAATTATGAAGAATCTAATTTTCTAATTGGTGGGAAATGATCATTGAAGTATAAAGTTATTTTAGATGGTTTGTATATATAATTGATTTGATTATATTTAAATAATATTGGTAAGTTTATGTGATTAGAGGATTAATGTGGAGTATTAATATTGCCAGATAGTATGTCTCTATAATGAATATGGGAAATCTAGATTTGAAGTTCCATCTAATTTATTATCATATAATGAATATTAATTTTACACGAATAATATAGTTAGATGGTGTTTGAAGACTTTTTGACGTCAGTTGTGGTAGTTGAAGACTAATTGAAATACACTGAGGAGTATTTATATGTTACAATATGTTTTGAAATATTTATGTAATGATTGAAGTTTATTTAATGTTGTTCCAAATTTATTTTAATATCTTGAGATGTTGTGAAGAATTTTTTCATATTGATAGTGAAATTAGGGGTTTCATGTTTTTGGATATTTTAAAAAGTACTCAATATGTAAGTGTACAATTGATTTTTAATTGGATACATAAGATTAACTCTATCAAAGTAATTTGGATACATAAGTTTTGTCTAGACCTTTCACACTTGAAATTGGAAATGTATTGAGTCACAATATGATACATCAAGGTAAAATTCTTGATGCAAAATGTTTTTCGTATTTATAAAAGGAATAAAAACAAGGTACTCATAAGCATGATTGAAAATTTATAAGAAAAAAATTGTGGAGCTACCCTATGATACAAAAGGGTTCTCTAGTACTTGCATAAAGGTATACATGTAAATATGGAATGGTTTACCTTTGGAAAATGTAATATGTAAGGGCTTCCTATACCATGATGATTAATAATATGTAAAAGTATTTAGCTGCACTTATATATATATTAGTCTATTTTTTGAATACATTAGAGTTATCCAAATCATATGTACGATTACATTTGAGATATAGGTTAATAATTTGGTAAAGGGTTATACATAAGATTTGTAATGGCTTATAACATCTGATGAGAATGATATCATATTCTTTGGCCCTCACCCTCATGGGTTTTTCTCACTGTCATGTACAAATCCTCTCCTATAAAAAATAAATCAGGAAGCGGCAAGTGTCCATACCACATTTTAAAAGGGAACCTTGTTTATCTCCAAATTTTATATGGGTTTGGCTCACCCTACCCACCCCCAAGAGGACCATCATCCTTACTGGAACATCTACTAGGTGTTAAATTTGATACTATTTTTAATTCTTTATTCCAACTCATGATAAATATATTTTACACTTTGGACATCACCATCACTAATTTTTTATCATGATCAGTGACCCAAGCCTCTCCCATGGAAATTGTGTCTTAAATGTTTAAGTATCCAACCATATTATAAAAGAATCCTACATTAACCTCCACCTCCAATATGGGATTGGCACGAGAGAGGGTTTCTATACTATGAGTGAAGTGGAAGAATGGGCATATCCAAAATAAGTTGTTGGATCAAGAGTTTGATATACTAGTGTAGTGGTTAGAGTTTTTCACTGATATAGGCCAGTGATGTTTGGGAATTAAGATAAGAGATGAGCATAAACATATTTTTTGTTTTTAACAACCCATACCTTATAAAGGTATGAACAATTTTTAAATTTTACAAATCCAGGTATTTTAATATTTTTGAGTTTTTATATAATGTATAGGTATTTTATAATGAAAATGTGGGTTAGATATTAGATTATTCATGTGTATTGGGACTGGGAAGGGGTATAAATTGTATCAGTGTTTGATAATAATAGGGTCCTAAGAGTGGCCTTGTTTTTAGGCAGAGGATGGTGTTGCTTTTATCCAATGTTCTGTTTTGGAGGATGTCTTCAGGTGTTGAAAAATTATTAGAGGTGTTTTGGGTGAATCTAGGAATATTTTTTAGTTTTAGTGACTTTTTGTAAATTATATAAATTTCATGTGTTGATTCATAGTTTATGAATGGAGGTATTTTATATGGTATATATAATATGAGGAGTTCCAATACATTTCTAGATTTTTTGGATAAGTAAAAAACCTTACATTTAAAAATAGGATTGAAAATTTTTTCCTAACGATAAAAATTCTAAACTATCCAACCATGTGAAAAATAATTTTATGATTAAGTGTGGAAAACAATGTATATATAGAATATATATTTTATCTTTCAATTCTAAATAATGATAATGGTGCAATTCAGCCAATGTACAGAAGTCTGGAAGTTGATTTTCCAAAAGTAGATCCATCAAAATTGGTGGTCATGAGTGATTTTTTTTATTTCTAAAATATTACATATTGTTGTGTTCTAATTTCAATATCTTGTTAAATTTTCCCAAGGGAGTAATATTATATATATGGTAAATATATAATATACTATTTTTTCAGCAAAGGAAAAAACATTATGTATGAAATATATATTATGTAACAGTAAATATATTATGTATTCTTTTTTACATCTAGGGGAATCCCTTATGTAAAATATGATTTCTTATATATTGTTCAAAATTTATATCTCTTATAATAAAAATTATCTTAAGTGGAAAATTATATAAGTGTTTCTTGAATTTTATGTGTAGTACAAATATCCATATACCCTAGTTCTAGTGATTTAATTCTTAAGAGTTAATCTTTAGAACTTGAAAATGGGTTCATAAGGTTAATTTTAGTAGTGAAATTTGGATAAGTATTGGATTCACCCTCTGATATGTAAGGATTACTCAGTTGATATGTAAATGTTATTTTGTATTTTCACGAACATACATAATAGTTTCTATGGAAGATTGGTATATTTTCTCTAGATAATGATTTCTAGAATGAGATATTGATAAGGGTATTTAAAAGATGTAATGTAGAAGAAAAGAGAGTTCTAGAAGGAAGAGTCTAGAAAGATAATTTGAAATGAAAAATTCTAAGAAATAATTTTTGAATATTGAATAGTGATACATAAGTGTTGTTTTGGGTGATACATAAAGTTAAACCCATGTGTAATGGTTAATACATAAGAGTCCCAGTCTTTTACAAAATTTGAATGTGATCAATTTTTTTTAGATTTTTTCTAAATAAATTAATTTATTTTTTAAATGCATTTAAAATGGGGATTTAGGCATTTTTTCAACAAATTGTGAGTATTCTATAGTCTTATTCTCTTTTTCAATAAATTTTTTTCTGGAATGAGATCTCTTCCATTATTCACATGATTTTTATGTCATTTTATTTAAAATATATCTTGAGGTAAGACGATCATTCTGTTAGGTCAGAATGGCTATAGTGATGACACAAGAAGGGGGTGAATTTATTCCTTCTCAAAATTTTATAATTCTATTGATTCAAAAAAATAGAAGATAGTAACTGCCAGCATTTTTTAATATGGTATCTATAGTTGATATGTATAGAGAACAAATCATATCAATTTATAATGGTTTTGGGCACAAAGATGCCCTATTCCTCTCCACTAATTACCTTTTCTATAGGATTGGTGAATTTCACTAGTAAAGTCCTTGTAATATACGACTAATCCAAAAATGAGTGCAGGAAGTTGCCTACCCTAAAAAAAACTCTTACAAAACAGAGCCTTCTTATTTTTTATAGGGAACTGATAAAACCACACCTTAGTGCGAGAACCTAACACTCCACCATGACTAAATATGAGAAGCTAAAACTCAAGCTAGTTAAGATGTACTTTATTGAGAAAGATATATAGCTCGTAGTTGCAAAAGCTCACAACAGATAAAATAATGATCTTCAACTTCAAAAGAAAATAAAATTTGAAATATATTTGAATATATATTATTGAACAATAGATATTTTATTTTACGAATAGAAACAAAAAATAGCATCATGTTTCCGGATTTGACCATGTATATCTCCAAAATGTATTCCTTATTTCTGAGAAGCTTGATCATTGTAGCACCAAAAAAATCATAGTAAAAAATCAATAAATAATAATAGATATCTAAGAAGTATACACAGAACTGGGATATTTCAAGATGATACTCAGAGAGATATATAAGGATAAATCTTAATCATGGTTTCAGATCCACAAAAGATTCCTGATTAATCATTATGATTCAAAATAAAAAACACATCTCAGAATAGTCGTAACATCCCTTAAGAATATGGGAGAAAATATCCACTATAAATGTCTCTTTAAACAATTTAGGACGAGCTTTAAATTATTATAAATTGAGATTTAAATCGCCATAATATTCCACAAAGACTATTTCAAAAAGCACTGATAAAGACATAAATTCGAATTTATGGTGTTGAAAACTCAAATTTAATGTTCCTCTACAAAAAGAATAAATAACAAACATAGGGTTAAACTTCATAACATTAGGATAATGATCTATAAGTTTATCCATTTTATCATAGATCTCCTAACATAATACTGATTATCCATAAGTTCACTTTTTTCAAATATAAGTTTAAAAACATAAGGTTGATTACAAAATTAATGTTGATGATCCATACATTTGTAAAGTTCCGTACTTATGTAGGGTTATTTAACCATACATTTTATTTCTAATCAACATAAGGTTCTTATCCAAATGTAATTTTCCTTAACTATACATTTCTTCAAATGTAAGGTTCATTAACCATACATACTGATCCTTCGACATAAATATGAGGTTTGTTCCGTACATTACATTCTTCGATGTATTGAACGAATAGTATTTCCAGTAAATGAAAAATGATGAATAGTGTTTCCAGAATATGCTTAAGAGAATTCCAAACACATTGACAAATATTTATCACAAATAAATTGTTGAATATTATTTCAAGATAAGAATTATAATGAATATAAAAATCATGAAATACACTCAAAATATAATCATTAGTAAAACAATCAAGTGTATTGGTGAGCATCAAAATTAATAATATTTATAGAGTATTATTGAGACAATACATTCCCAACAATATCCCACATTTTGATGATCACATAACCCATAAATTAAAACTATAATCTTAGTATTATAATTCAGAATTATGTAAGCATTAATAGAAAATAATTTTGATTTAACTGAATTATTTTCATAAATATGAAATATTTGTGTTTATCTAAATTTCTCCCCAAAATGTAAATTTTAAATAAATATTTATGCTTTTTTAAATATCTCAAATAAAATAAATGTTCTGTTACATAAATTTCTCCCCATCATTGTGATATTAAAAAGAAAGTATAGAAACAGATTAAAACACATCTAATATTGAATAGAAAGATTAGTGAATGTTATAAGTAACTATAAGGAATAAAAATAATATGATTCTGGCTACTAGAAAAATATATAGATAAAATAATAATATGTAACATATAGACATAAAACAAGTTCATTGATCAATAAATAAAACAATACAATAATGTTTGGGACTAATAAATAAAAATTATCATTTTCAGGGTTCAAGGTAGGAATAATTATAAGGATTGGTTGGGTTTGAATTTTTAGTGGCATTAAACATGTCCTTAGGTCATCCATCTGTAATGATAACATCTTCATCTAGCTATCTCCAATATGAATTATCCGAAGTTTGGAATCTTGATTAACATGAATATCATCCAAAATATTGACATTCAAAATTTCTTGTATACTCTCCTCTTGCTTCATAAATTGTTCCAGCTTCTCTTTAAACTGATTAAGTAGAAATACAATACTGGGTTCTCCGAGAGTGAACTGATCAACAAGGATAATCGGATTTTATAAAATAATTGATAGAGTATCAATTTTTCATTAAAGGCCCTTAAGATGAGCACTCAGGTTTTCCATAATAGATGTAATTTACTGAAAGATTCTAATCAAATCTGGACTGGTCGTAGGGGTAGGAGTAGATATAGTTGCCTAATTTACTGAACATTTAATTGATTCAAATTGACTTTTCAAGTACCAGTTTAAATCTACAAAATATAATTTTGAAATAGCTTTAGAACTGATATTCCCAATATCTTTTTACATATCTCTCTTGAAGGCAGAAAAATCCCTTCTAGAGATAGTATTCTTATTATATTCCTGAATTTTTTCTTTGAAATTTCAAGATCCAGCTACAAAGTGGCATTCCCATAATGAGAATTGTTTAATTTAACAACAATTTCTTTATCTTGACGAGACAGAGAATCTGATGTCCCTTCATATTCATTCATAGCCTGATCTGCATCATTAGTAGGAAAAGGATCTACCACTGTATTCATTATTGATTCTTCACAAGAAAAACACAGATTATCTAAATAATCATTCTGAGCACCAAAAACATGACTTGACTGTTCTACATTTTGATTCAAAATATCATATGTATTTTTAGTTACATATTTCTATAAAATTTGATCTTCTTGAGAATATTTTGTCTAAAAAATTTCTTTGTGAATATTCACTTGCTCTTTAATAACCACTTTTACATGATCACTGATCAAAGATATAATTGGAAGCTCTCTTTCTTGACTATCTATATGTATTTATTTTTTAAACCCCTATTCATCTAAATGAACTAAGAAAGTTTCTTAGAATTATTCTTTAACTTGTTGAACATCTCTATTTCATGGTTTCATAACAAGTCCCTCTAGAAATTTTTCTTCATCATCTTCTTCTACTTCCGTATTAATTAATATCCGTCCTTTAGATGGTTGTGAAACTGAATCTATTATCGATTCAGAAACACCCTCCATTCAACCATCTGATTTCTCCCCCTGAGAAAAATCTCTTATGCTTTGTTATTCCCCAACTCCAATAGGAAAAATCTTTCCAGTTACAGTGCTCTAGAAAAATCCATGCTCTTTTAATGTTCTATCATTCAAAACATTACTATGATGAAATTTAACTCTTCCATCAACTAGTTTGATCATGTCCTTATTAAATAAAATCCTTGAAATTGTCTATCCATATGGATTGAAATTCCTTCTTGAATCCAGTGAACAACAGTAATGATGGAACTGAAATAAATATCGCAGAAATTTCAATTTAATAGCACTTAGAAAAAGTAACATGATATATATTTCTGGGTAATGGATTTTCTCCATCTTAAACATCTTTGAATCTATAACTATCTGAATAAACATTACTATAATATTATGTTCATATTGTAAATCATTAAGAATCATCTTTCTAATGTGTCCCGAATTTAATAGAAAATACATGATGTCTTTATAAGAATGTTCCTTACTACCAATCGATTTAAGATCGAAATTTAAAACCCCTTCTTATGGTAAATTCAAAAAAAATTCAACCTCAGTAGATGAAATAGAGAAATACCAATGTTATATAATATAAAAAATCATAATATCTAAATATTTGAAAATAAACTATACACTCTTATAAAAGTAGTACAATTCTACCTCGTAATGAAATTATGAGTTGATTTCATTGAATATTGTCTCGATTCCTTAAAATTCCAACACTTGTTTCATGAGTAAGTTTATATGATATAAGAAATCAAGAGCAACCACTTTTCCATGAAGAATTTTTCTTCCTGTAAATATTATTCATTTTGTGTGCCTTTCTTCTCCTTATTCAACTCAAAATATTTTCATTAATTCTGATGATCTGAAAATCATAGGTTTTCATATTCTTTGGTTTGGAAGGAAGAATAGTTATTTTGGGTTAGGAAAAATTATTTTTTGTTAAATGATGGGTAAGGTCGATAAAGGGTTTGTGATTGATGACACATTTCATCTTTTCCCATGTCGTAGTGTAATTATGACAAAAATTTAATAATAACATGGTGGAAATAGGTTTAAGATAAAATCGATTAACTAAAATACCGGAAGATTAAAATAAGAAAAGTAAATTATATTTACAGAAATAAATTTGGCATATAATAAATTAAAATAATCAAAATATTAAATGAAAAATTAAATAAACATAACACCCCCTTAATAAAATAGAAACAAGTATTGGGAAGTGGTTTAGTAAAAATATCAGCAATTTGATATTTAGTGTTAACAAATTCTGAAAATATATCCTTCTTATGAACATGATCTCTTAGAAAATGATGTCAAATATCAATATGCTTAGTTCTATATTAACTTATTGGATTTTTTTTAATGTTTATAGCACTTGTATTATGACATAAAATAACGGTATTATTAAAATTAAGTTCAAATCTTATTATATTGTTTTTTATTTACAACATTTGTGCATAGAAACTTCATGCAGATACATACTCGGCTTCGACTATTGATAGTGAATCTGAGTCTTGCTTCTTACTTGACCATAACACTAATTATTTTCCTAAAAAGTAAAAGGTTCCAAAATTTATTTTTCTATCTAATCTACAACTTCCAAAATATGCATCTAAATATGATAATAAATTAAAATCCTATGTTTTTTGGATAAAGAAGAGATTGAACAAAAGTTCCTTTTAAATATATAAAAATCCTTTTTATAGTATCAAGATGTGATTCTTTTGGATTTGATCAAATTATAGCACAAAGACATACTGAAAACATAATATCAGGTCTCCTAGTAGTAAGATATAGTAAACATCCAATCATAACTATATATAAATTGTTTTCCATTGGTTTTCCAGCTTCATCCAAGTCATGTTTAATATTAGTACACATGGGTGTTGAATATGTCTTCTTGTTCTGAAGACCAAACTTTTTCAATAAATTAGTAATGTATTTACATCGATTTAATGCATTTAAATAATATTTTTTTTATAAATTTGAGGTTCTAATGAGAAATTTAATTCTCCCCTCATGATTATTTCAAATTATTTTTGCAAAAGTTATGAAAAATCATTAGAAATTTGTTTATTTGTTGATCCAAAAAAACATCATCAACATAGATTTTAAAAAATAATAAATTAGAAAAATCTATTTTCATAAAGAGGGTTGGTTCTTCCAACCCAACTATAAAACAATTTTTCAAAACAAATTAACTTTATCTTTCATACCACCCTTTTGGTTCTTGTTTAAGAACATACATAGCTTAAGTAAGTTTTAAAACGAAATCTGGTTTTAGAGAATTTTTCAAAACTAATTGGTCGATCTACATAAACTTCTTCTATTAAATATCTTTTTAAAAAGGCCAATTTTACATCCATCTGATATAATTTAAAATTCATATGATATGAATAGGCCAAAATAGTTATAATTTATTATAGTTCAACTATAGTATCTAAGGTTTCATCATAATCTATACCTTCTTCTTGATTATACCCTTTGGTTACTAGTCTAGCTTTGTTTCTATTTATAATAATTTGATCATCTTTTTTATTCCTAAAGTCCTATTTAGTTCCTATAATAGAATAATTTGAAGGTCTTTCCACTAATTTCCATATTTTTTTCTTTTAAACTAATTTATATCTTCTTCTATTTCTAAAATCCAACTTTCATCTTTTATGGATTATTCAAAAGACATAGTATCTAGCTGAGATAGAAAATATGAAAATTCCACTAGTTTTCCTCAACTTCTTCTAGTTTTTATTCTTATTTCAAGATATCCTATTATTGTCTCTAATGAGTGATTATTCAAGACTCTATACTGTCTAGGTGGAGCACTTTTAGGTTCATCAGTATCATGTTCTTTTCAACTGGACAGAATTTTATTTATATTCTCAAAATCAGTTTTCATGTTATGAAGTCTCATGTTGTTATAAGAATCATAAACTTCATTTGTTTGATCATTCTCTTTATTAAAAGGATCTGTTTCATCAAACTTCAGATGAATTGATTCTTCAATTACCCTTGAATTTTTAGTAAACACTCTATAAGTATTAGAAGTTGTAGAATATCCTAAGAATATTATTTCATCAATTGTTGGATCAAACATACCAAGATTATCCTTGGCGTTTAGGATATACACCTTCAATCCAAAAAAATTGAAGTATTTTACCTTAGGCATTTTGTTGTTACAAAATTTATAGGGATTATTTTTTAAAATAGGCTGAATTAATACTCAATTTATTCTATAACAGTATATACTTACAGATTCTTCCCAAAAGTTAGTTGGAATACTATATTCATTTATCATAGTTCATTCCATTTCATGAATAGTTATGTTTCTTCTTTCAACAATTCCATTTTTTTGTGTTCTTTATGTAGACAAGGTATGTTTAATACCCATATTTGAGAAACAAAGACTTAAATTATTGATTAAAAAACTCTCAATCATGATCACTTTTTAATGAAATTATCATAAAACCTTTTTCATTTTCAACTATTTTATAAAAACATAAAAAAATAGAAAATTATTCATTTTTTAGTTTTAGAAAATATACAAAAGTAAATCTAGAATAATCATCAACAAAATATCTATATATAATTTACTAGCCAAACTTTCTATTCTAGATGGTCAAAAAAATTCCATGTGAATAAATTTTATGGGATTTTAAGTAAAAATTTTGTTAAAAAATTGGAAAAATATTAGTGTTTATTTTCAATCTAACAGGAATCACAGAATCTATCACTATCAAATTTGAGAATATGTAAATCTAACACTGATTTTTTATTAGATAACTTATGTAAATAAATTATTACAATGACTCAGTCTTCTGTGCCAAATCCAAGAATAATTTACCTTAGCAGAAAAACAATTCACTTTCAGTTTACACAAGGAATATAAATCTAAATTGTATAAATTATATGTCCTGGGTTCTCTAAATTTACGAAAATTATCATTACAAATTTAGGAAGAATTATTGAAAAAATCAATATAGTATTAATCATCACTAGTTTGAGAGATACTTATCATATTTTGCTTCAACCCTTGTACATAAAGTTGTTTATTAATTGAGATTATATATGATCACCATATTTTTTGAGTCCAATAATTTTTCCTTTGGAATTTCCACTGATGATGACTAGGCATCCAACTATTTTAGTCATTTTAGCAAAATTTGAGGAATTTCCATTCATATTTCTTGAACAGTCACTGTCCATATACCAAATATCATTTCTTATTTTGTGGCCTATTTCCTACAAGGAAAAAATAAACAAATAATTATTTTGGTACCCATGTCTTTTTGGGTCCATCGGTGTTAGATATCAAAGGCATTAAAATCCAAATAGATTTATTTTGATCAACATAGTTATAATTAAAACTAGATAAAGATTTTGAATAATGAACATGATTGAAACTGCATAATTGAGATTTTCTTAAATATCATTCATCAACATAATGTATATTAATACAACAACAAAATAATTTAATAGTATACGTGCCATTTTTATTAGAACTAGGTACAAAATTTTTGTTTTATAGTTTGGGTTTTTCAACCTTACTGTTAATACCAAACCATTCCTTTTTAATTAAATTTTTAACAATAATTTCTTTCAGTATATTTTATCCTTTTTTAAATATATGAGAAGAAATTTTATATGTTTTTACCTCATCCTATATTTTTTAATCTAATTTTCATTGTTATTATAGTTTGTAGTAGATGATTTAAATATCTCAACTAACTCTTGATGATGTTTTAGTAAAGTATCCCTTTCTCCTAAAATAGAATTTTGAGAATTATTTAAATATTTTTTTCCATTAATAGGGAGTCATATATTTCTTCTAGAAAAATAAAGTAGGCATCCATTTTATCATTTGATTAACTAGAATAATAATCATATTAGAAGTAAGGTTTTACCATCTCTTCTTCATCCATAAAGCAAATATTATCTTTCAGATTCAATTCTCCTTTCTCTGAATCAGAGATTGATGAGCTGTTGGAGTCTTATGAAACACTCCAAGTAGCCTTCAAAGATCTTTTTTCCTTATTATCATAATCATCATTCTTCTGATATTTCTTTTCTATCATTCTCTTCTCTCTTTTCAATTAAGGATAATGTGGTCTTATATGGCCCAATATTTTTCATTCGTAGCATCTTACTTCCCTTGAGTCTTTATTATCCTTCTTTAAGGTTCTTCTCAATCCTTTATTATTCCTATAATATTTAACCAATTTTATAGATAATTGAGCTTGCTCAATTTCTGAATCAGATGAGTCTCAATATCTTTCTTCTTGTTTCATCTTTCAATTCGATTTTTTGTATTTAACTTTTAAAACATTATTATCCTTTTTCACTATAACATTGTGATCATCAACTTCATCATGTATTTTAGCCTCATTCATCACTAAAGTTCCAATGAATTCTCTCATTGTCTGATTCTTCATAGGAATGTAATGGAGGATTTCATCAAAAATTCTATTCCACTTTGTTGGTAGAAATCTAAGAACATTGAAAGCATGATTAGGTTGGATGATAGGCTCACCTAAAGATGTTATATTATTTAAAATTTATGTCAGCCTTTCATTCATCTATATGATGATATCTCAATAAAACATTATCAATGTATCAAAAATTAATTTAATGTAGCATATCTCATTGGTTTAACATTCTTAGTACCTTCATAGGCTAATTATATTTTCTGCAACATTTTATAGGATTTTGGGAATTGCGATACACTGTTGAATTTATCTAGTCAAATACCACAAATAATAGCATTTATTACATTCGAATTCATATCGTACTCAGCCTATATAGTAGTAGACCAATTTTCATGATTTTCATGAATTGTGTAAGGAGTTATAATATTTGAGTATACTCTAAATCCTTGTTTTTTATGTAGATTATCGTTCGTGACTTCTAGCATCCATAATTATCACCATTGAAATATTGAGCATGAAAAATTGACATTACGTCCTTGATATTCTCTATTTCCGTCTCTAATATAGATCTTATTCCTTTATCTTGTTATATCTCTATTGAAAAGCTAAACCTTTGATACCAAATTTTAGGTAGGAATGTCTATACTGATGACAAAAGAGGGGGTGAATTGTGTCCATTTTAAAATTTTGTGATTCTTTGGATTCACGAAAATAGAAGATAATAAATGGAAGTGTTTCTATACTCTAGTATAAATATAAAATATCAACAGAGAAAAAAAGCACAAAATTCATTTTGGTTTGGGGTAAAAATATCCCTTAATCCACTCCACCAGTTTCCCTTTCTGTAGGCTTGCTGAATTTCACTATTAAGGTCCTCATATCAGAAGACCAATCCACAACTGAGTGCAGGCAGTTGCCACCCATACTAACAAAATTCATACAAAACAGAGCCTTCTAAATTTTTTACAGGGAACTGATAAAACCACAGCTTAGTGAGAGGAGCTAACACTCCACCATGAATGAATATGATCAGCTAAAACACAAGATAGATAAGATATAGTTTGTTGAGAAACAGATATAGCTCACAGTTGAAACATCACCCAACAGATAAAAAAGGATCTTCAACTTCAAAAAATAATAAAAATTGAAATATATTTTAAAATATATGGTTGCACGAAAGATCATTATTTTTAAGAATAGAAAAAAACAGAGCATCGTAATTCCATATATTAACAAGTATATCTCCAAAATGTAGTCCTTGTTTCTAAGATTCTTGACCACTGTAACAATGAAAACAATGTTCACCATAAAAATTCAATAAATAATATTCACACAGATATATGAGAAGTATTCACAGATCCAGGTCTTTTCCAAATGATAATCAAATATAGATATAATGATAAATCTTTAGCGCGATTTTAGATTTGCAAAATATTTCTGATAAATCTTCAAGATTCAAAATCAAAAATACCCCTCAGACTTGTCTTAACATTTCATAATAATAGGAGAGAAAAAAATCCGTTGTAAATATCTCTTTAAATCATTTATGACGAGATTGGAATCAGTTGAAATTGAGCTTTAAATTTCCCTAATATTCTGCAAAGACTATTGAAAAATCTTTGATAAAGATGTAAATTTAAATTTATAATGTTGAAAATTCAAACATAAGGTTCATTCAGAAAAATGATAAAATAACAAACATAGGGTTCAACATTATAATGTAGGGTTAATGATTTATATGTTTATCCATGTCATCATATATCTCGGAACGTAACATTTATTATCCATACATTTACTTTACCCAAACATAAGGTTTACAATGTAAGGTTGATTAAAAAATTAAGGTTGATGATTCATACCTTTGTAAAGTTCCATACTTACGTAGGGTTCCTTAACCATACTTTTTCATTCTGAAAAATATATGGTTCTTATCTAAACATAATTTTCCTTAACCATATTTTTCTTCAAACGTAAGGTAGACTAACTATACACACTGATACTTCAACATAAAAATAATGTTTTTCATATACGTTACTTTCTTCGATGTATTGAATAAACAGTATTTCCAATAAATGACAAACTATGAATAGTGTTTCTAGAATATTCTTAACAGTGTTCCAAACACTAATGAATATTTTTCTAAAATAAAAAGATGAATATTATATCAAGATAATAATTATAAAGAATTTAAATTTCCTGAAAACACTCAAAATAAAATCAATTTTGAAACAAACAAGGGTATTTGTGAGCATCAAAATCAATAATATATTATATTATTGATGATAAAATACATGCCCAACACATTCCAGTTGGATTATTCTTCAATTTCAATCATTACTTCTTATTCTTACACTAATTATATAAATCTATTTTCTAATTTTATATATTTTCACTAATTTCTTGATTCTAATAATTTTTTAATAAATAAAATAATGATATTTTACTTGAATCTTCCATCATTAATAAATTTTGTTCTCCAAACATTATCCCTACAGTCTAACCTTGTCTTTATATTATTATGATGTGTGGTCGTAGAGACCTAATGAACGATTGACTAAAAACCTAATTAAAAAGGAATATTTTTGTTTCATGTTGAATCCATATTACTTAAAACATGAGTGGTCCATGATTTTGTGTAAAACCTAAACATTGGGATTTATGTGATGTGTGACATGTGTTTGAAAAATGTGAATTTTGAGAGGCAGCCTCAGAGGTTCCCAAAGTGAAGTGATGACATAACATGTTGAACATATATACCCTAGGAAGATCCCTAGGATGAGAAAGGGTGGTAATTTTAGAAATTGATAACTTTTAAGAGCATTGTTTTAAAAAATTATGGAATGTTATTAATGTATCATACTGACCTTTGGTAATTAGATAATTTTTTATTAAGTGATTGAGGTGTTGAGAAAAATGAAAAATTATGAAATTTTATAAAATAGTTATATTAAATTATGAAATGTGATTGATATATCATATTAAAATATGGTGACTATGGTTTGGGTTTTTATACATAGATAGATATTATATTTATCTTTTAAAACACCCTAATTTTATTAAATTTTTATTGTAATGTAATTTGAACTTTTTTTATAGATTGCTCTACATGAAATAATGAGTTTTTAACAAAACATGACTTATTATTAAAATATTATTGTTTAATATGATAGTTATTTAATAGTTTTTGGAATGGATGATATGTATATGATTAATTAATTTATGAAAATTTATGGTTTACACATTTTTAGAAATGAATTATATGGTGACAAATTAATTAGAAATAAAAATAAGAACTATTCGAAAATTATGGAAATATTTTTCAGTGTATAATTTTTTTTACCTATATATAATAAAAAATAACCTTTATATAATGAATTTAGTTAATTTAATATGTTATATATTCAGTCATATGTTTTAATTTTCTCTGAAGATAAATCTGTCAATGAATAATGATACATACTAGTTTTTATTAAGAATTGTCATTTATTTTAAATCATTTTATAACTAAAAATTATTTTCATATGATTTTAAAAGTAAAATTATTTCAATAATATATCCATTAATCCAATTTCAATCATTTTAATTATATTCATATTTTATTTTTAAATAAAAACTTTTAATGTTCTGAAGCTTTTCTCGTTGGAAAATTGCTTTTACCTCACATCTTTGGGATTAATTTTAAATTAATCTATTCCATTTCTCTAAATTAAATTTTTAAAAATGGATTATATATACTTATTTATCCTAATTTATATTATATAATAATTTAAAATAATTTTTTTTTCAAAATTAATAGTCAAAATAATAAAAATTGATTATAATGGATAAAGTTAAAATGAGTTTACTTGAGGATAAACAACAAAAGTAAGGGGTACAAAGGAATATACACTCGAAAAAATATTTTTAGGAAATATATAGACCTAATACCATCTATGTCTTCATAATGGAAAATTATTGAGCCTTTTTCCAAAGAAAAACAAGGTTAACCTTATTATTATAAAATATTTCCAAGTGTGACCTCTCCCAAACTTATAAAATGTTACCCCTATAATATCATATTTACACACCCAAAACCATTTGGATCAAAAAAAAATCAGAAAATATATATCTTCCTCGCATCCCTACCAACATTATAGAGGCAATTTTGAGATCAGAAGTCTAATTTATGAAGGGTTTAAGTTAAACCTAAAGTGGTTGTCTGAAGAAGAGTTAAAATTTTAAACCGTACATTTTTATTTTACTTCTTCTTCTAAGCCCTTAAAATATTCTTAAAATATTATGATTTAATAAAAACTAGTATATAAAATAATGTTATATTTTTTTATGTTAATATAATATCTTATATCTATCTCCACTTTCATTAAATGGGAAAATAAACAGTTGATTATTTGTACGTCGGACTACTGCCTCGCGACCCAATGTTATTCATTTTCCATAACCACCTATCATGGATGGATATAATGAAAGATTTAATTTTTATATATTAAATTTTTGATATCATTAATTATCTATAATTAAAATTCCTCATCTATTTTATTACCTCCAAACCCGTTGGAAAATAATAATGTCACTCATTTGAATGATGGATTATCGCTTCGTGAACCAATGCGATGTGTTTTTAATTTTTCTTTTACTTAGATGATAATAAGGATACATTGTATGAATATATATATAAATATATAATATTTTTAGCATAAATATACCTATTTTATTTTTATATCACATATACCTTATTAATTTCGATTCCATGGGGGATACAATAATGTTACTTGTGTCTGGCGAACTATCGTCTTGTGGAGCGATGTGATTCTTTTTCACTAACGCTTCCCATGGAAGATAATAAGGATAATATTAAAAACTATATGTTATATATATTAAATCATAATGATACTAGAAATGTGAATTATTAGTTACCTTTATTTTTTTCTATCCATTAAAAAATGGACACAATGTTCATGCATATGTACGGCCTATCGTCTACAGGAATAGTGTATTTCATTTTCTATCTCTAAATTTCATGGGTTAATCTAAATACATATATATTAAATATATATGATATTTTTATAATTCATAATATTCCTTATTTTATGGAACCATTATTAATGTAATTTTTTTGAAAATTATAAATCAAAATATACATGAAAAACAAAGCATTTATCACTTGAAACGTGATTTTATCATGGAATTGTAAATAAACGAGTAAGAAAAAGTAATAAGTAAATCATATAATGTAGGATACATATATATATATAATTATAGTTCATTAATATATTTATAATATACCAATATTTATTATATAGGATCTTCTAATGTGTAAAAATTAATTTGATACTCAAGGTAATGGATTTCTAGTATCCCTTTTATTTCTAAGATACTTATGTAATATTCACCACTTTTTTATTTTTTTATGTTGTATATACTACCCCTAAGACATGGTATAAAATTAATATACTTATTTAAATGATATTTAATATTTAATTTGTGGTTATTATTTAATTAGGATTATTATTCATGAAATTACCAAAGCATTAACTTATTTTTTCTGAATTTTTCTTCTTTGGAGGATATATTATGTTATTAACCTATCTTCTTTATGAGGTGTATATACATCCACATTGACATGTAATATCATGAATTTATTTATTCTCAAACTATTTTATGTTTGATTTAATTTTATTCCTTCATCGGTCTTATGATTCAAGGTTACAGAAGTGGAATGGATTTTATGACACAATATCATCATTTATCAGGATTGGATGTATTTATGATTCTGATAATGAAATATTATGATATATCTTTCAATAAAATCATGAATTTTATTCTAATATGGATATTTATTGAGAATAAAAATTTTCCCTTAATTTTAATCTCTTTATGTACTCATGATTCCAAAATAATGTATTTAAAGGAACCCAAATTTATTTCTCTCTTTGTTTAAGAAATAATTTTTTCTTTCTCATCCATGTATTATAAAAAAGTTTTTAAATAGGATTTAATGTTCCTCTAGATTTTTAAGGTATTTTTTTTACCTTTTCTCAATTAAAAAAACTAAAATGAATCTTCTTTTCATTTTAAATACATGTCTTTTTTAACATTGACTAAAAATGTGATGGAATCTTTATTTTAATGGGCATGTAACTTCCCTCCATCCTGGCCACTCAGTTTTTTAAATATTCCTTTATATGTTTTTATGTTTATTTTCAATGATAATGATTTTGAAAATGATTTATTTTCAAAAAAATAAATCAGAAAATTTATTTTCCTCAATAATAGTTTAAATGATATTTTAAACCTTCCCTTATATGTTTTAATGGTTATTTTCAATGAAAATAATATCCAAAATACTTTATGGATTTATAGTTTTAAAAATGTTTTCTTTTTCAAATAAAGTTTATTTTCCTTAATAAATGACCCAACTGTTTGTACATTAAAAATAATTTTCCATCTAAGATGACAAACTTTGATGTTACTTATGCTTTACTAGGGATATGATCTAGTGACATCGTATTAATTATTTCAATTGACTGTTTATGTTTATAATGAAATGTTTTTTTTAAACTCTTTCCTCTCCCATAGGTTATACTTTGATAAAATTATTATGAAACCATCTTAATTTACATGTTTTATGATAAAATAATTAAATGATTATAAAACCTGTTTCATTTACACAAGTTATTCGATGATGACATGCTTATGAAACCCATTTATTTTCATGGGTTATGATATGATGAATATTTTATGATCTTGTGGAACATGTATATATAAATTTTATTATTGGATGGGTGGGACCTATGTCTCCTTCTAATGCATTGGGTAATTATTAATGTTATAAGAGCTCAAATGGTGTAGGAGTGGTTATCCTAATCCCAGAATAAGGTAAATGAGGGGACATACCAAGCCTAAAAAGGGAACATGGGAGGTTATTACAAGCCTAAAAAAGGTTAAATGGGTGGTTCTACCGAGCCTGATGCTAGTAAATGGGTGGTTGTCCAATACTAACATATTATAAATGTATTAGTGGATCTCCTTGACATAATATTTCCTATAGTTATGTGTATTCCATAACTCTATGTATTATTCCAATGTTATTCTCTCATGGATCATGTTAGTTTATTTACTTATTATTCATGTATTATGAACATCCAATCATTATTCCATGATTCATGAATTTGTTCTTTGGTATACATGGTATGGTTTTCATATGTTATGATCATGTTCTGAAAACCATATTCACATGTTATGTTTATATATTTCCCTTTTTCCCTTATTAAGAATTTTTTCTCACCCTTTCTTATATTTATTTTCTCCATGTTATGATGATAGGTATTATGTTTCATATGTATAATAAGGAGTCTAGTTATGAGAAACTAAGTGGGAAACGATGTATAGCTCTTATAAACCAGTTGTTTATGGTTCCATGTTTCCAAAGGCATTACACCTTTATATTACTCTAGAATATGTTTATGTAATGTAATGAATATTCATCTAAATATATGTAATATCTATGTTTGAGATGTTTTGGTCATTATAGGTTTAGTTAAAATTTGGAATCTAGAATGAGAAAAGATTAGCGAGATCCCTAGGGATATGTCTAAGGATTGGTATAAGGAAAATTCTACATATAAGAAAATATCATGTATTTTTAGTGATGGATATAAAGCTTGCTTTCCAAGTAATACATCCCTATATATACACTACATGTGGGTGATGTTTTGGGAATAGATGTATCTAAAGGTAATAACTCTGAAAATCGTGTGTCGGGCTTAAATTGAGTGCTACCTATTACATGCTAATGGGCCTTATTTTACACTTAGTTTGACACTCTCAAGGGATATGTTTTGTAAGTTACAAAATATTTATAAACCATAATTATGGATTATAATAATGCACATGTATTACCTATGTTATTCCCAATGTCTCAAAAACATAAAAAGGGTCTTATGATTCAGACATCAAATAAGTGATTTTTAGGATTATGTGGTTTCCCAATATGATTATTATTGTTTACACTATTTTTTTTGTTTTAGTTAATAGAGGGAATCAGAAGGAATTGTGTGAATGTTGAATTTGATAGATAATTTTTTTAAGAGAGAAAAATGGGATGATGAATGTAATAAATGATATTGTGATTATTCCTAATCAATTATCATATTATATGATTAATAACATTCACCTTAACCAAATCTTAAACTCTCTGATAAATATAATTATATATTTGGCTGAGATTTTAGGTGGTGGATACCACATTTGAAAGATGATTTAGTTTTTTATATGTCTATAATTTTGGATGAAGCACTCGAGGTAATGACTAAAAGGTATAAGGAGATGTTTTAAGTGTGGATAATATGGCCGAGGAGAAATTACCTTCTGAGGAAAAATAAAATATTTATTAAATTAAATATATGGGAATATTGGTCTCCCAAATTTTTTATCAACTGATGAATATTTTAAATTTTTAATGTATGGGCATTACGAAAATGGATGTCAAAGGTGGAATAATCAAGAGAAGGATCATCAAGGCTATATGAGTAATGTTCTTATTGTTGATGGTGATGAGACTACAAATTACATAAAAAATAAAGAATGTATGAAATAATAAGTTAATGAACCCTTGTTAATGGTTTATGAAATAGGTATAAATATTTATTTTTTTATGTATTGGATTTCAAGAATTATTTGAATCATAAAATATATATAAGTATTGTTCTGTAGATGTTTTGAATTGTGTATTTTCAAGAATAGGTTGAATATTAATTATTACCTTGAAAGGTGATTTAATATCAAGGTGATAGTTTATAGAAAACACATTATTAAGGGAATTTAACCCATAATATGTTTTTAATGTTGGTAAAATGGTTCTTAGTTTTGATAAAGAGATTATTGATATTGAAAAATTATATTGAATAGTGTTGATGACCCTAAAACAGAATAATGATTTGTTGAAAAGGTTTTATGTATTTTCATTTAAGGACTTTACATCATTTTTAGATTTATGAGAAATACTTAATAATATATATTTTTATTTAAGGAATTAGTAAGCATATTTGTTTTCATTGTGTTTTTATAGTAATTATTATTATTAAAATTCATTATGATAATATATGACATAGGTATTGACATATTGGTATGTAACAATTAAGAGATAATTAATGATATTTTGGGCATTAATGTATGTTTTATTTTGGGAAACTAAGTGAACATGTTTAAAATTTCTGAATTTTGGAATGTTCATAAGGTAAACCATTTAGGGAATTTTTTATGTTAAACATGGGAAGTGGTTTTAAGTATTAATTTATTATTTCACCGTATGATGATTTATGCATATTGGATAACCTATGCTAACCATTTTATTTTTGATAATACCTAGAGATATAAGGAATGGATTATCATTATTTTATGGATTTTATTATATATTAGTTCCTTATGCAAGAAAACATCATCTCTTACAGTAAAAGATGAAGTGAATAATTAATCGAATCAAAACCAAAGGATTATATTTTTCTTATGAAATAGAATGAATTAAATTAAGAATATTTTCTCATGAAAATTCATTAAATTTTAGAAAAATTATGATGAAACCAAAATGTTACCCCAGTACCTTTATTTGAAATTAAATTATGGGTTTTTTACTCATTTTATATGTAAGGTTTTGTTGTCCTTAAATTGTTTTTAGATAATTAATTATCTTATGATCAATTATCCCTATAACAGTCAATAATTATTTATTTTTTTCATTCATTTCCATATATTCAACTCTCCCACTAGTGTTCTACTATTTAGAAACCTATTTATGAGTTATTTAAGATGACCTTTGTAATTTTTTCTCCACTTATCAAAGCGAAGTTTTATTATCTGTTTCTACAATGTGAGTTTTTCATCAATGAATTTTTAGATTTCAACCCCACTAAGAACAAATTAAAATTTAGAGGATTCAATTTTTTTTATATGGGGTAGAATTGAAAACCCTTATAATTTATGAAATATTTTTTTAACTAATTTTAACATCTTGATAGCTTTCACTAGACATAACATAGAGTTTTAACAAAACACAACATACTACTAACATAGTATTTTTTAATATGATAGTTATCATCTAGACATTGAAATGGAGGTTAGGTATATTATTGAATAATTCATGAAAATATATGGTTTAAAAATTTATAAAAAAATTAATTCTTTGGTGGCCAATTAATTAGAAAATAAAATTAGAACCGTTTGGAAATAAGGGATATATTTTTCTGAAAAACACTATTTCTTCCCAAAAACATGTTTTACCAAGATAAATATTAGTGATTTATTCTAAATAAATTAATATATTTTATATTTAATACAATTTATTATATTTATCTAAGTTATTTCTTTGGTAATATATAATAATAAATCTAAATTTATACAGAAAACATTATTTTTCTAAAAAATAGTTTTGTCACATTTAGCACACTTCATTAAAAATTAATTTTGGAAAATTTAATGAAATTTACATGAAGATTTTTAATTTCTTTTTTGAAATCAACATGTAAAAATTATATAAATGTAAATTTTTGATAGCCTTCTAAGAAGAAATATTTATTTATAAATAATGAAATATACTGCTTTTATGAATAATTATAATTTATTTTAATGAATTTAAAAATGTAAATATTTTTTTAATATGGTTTTAAAGTAAAATTGTAAGAACCTGAATCTTCTTTTCAAGTATGTTTTTCCTATTCTGGTCGTTTTTTGGGAAAAAGAAGAGAATCTGGAAATTTTCTAAGTACATGTCGTGTACTTTGATGCCGCTCAAGGCCGTGTTCTAGTCGTGTCATGGCCACACACACGACTATGTAGGGGTGAGGTGGAGGCCACTTAATGTGAAGTATGGAAAGGCCTAGTACATGGAGTGTAATCCAAATGTACACGTCGTGTACTTTCTTTTTTTTTATTAAATGGACCGGGGTCGCGTATTAACCCCGAAAACACCTTCTTCTCTAGCTTCTTCGACCGAGAGTGTGGGTATAGCATCAGATCTTCTCCGAGCCAGCGATCCATCAACGGATATTCGAATCGAACACCGTCGGTTGCAATAAAATCGCAGTGGTGAGTTATTGGGTCTTTTTTGGCCATGTTTGCTGATTCCTTCTCTTATGAGTGTTATCTGAGGTTGAACATTTTATATTTTTTTGTAGATCTACTCAATTCTAGGCCAATTCATGGTCTAGGGATCAATTATATCGATCTCCTAGGATCGAGGTCGATGGTTTGTTTCCTTACATTGAATGTCTTTGAGTTTTAGTGCAAAAGTGTCTAATACCCATGTATTTGGTATATCAGGTTAGGGTTTTTATCCTACATTATTATCTACCCTAGATTTCTTGTATTCTTGTGGCTGTTATATGAATAATGATTTCTTGTTATCATGTTTGAGGACCACCCCATGGGTGTTTCCCTTATTTTGGCTCTTTATCGTCGATTAGATTAGGTTTCTTGTGAGGAAGACCTTGTTGCAATGTTTTCCTACCTTGATATAATTGATTGAATGTATTGACTACTGTTTATATGCTTTTGATGCATTGTAGCTATTAGCCTAGTATTTTTTGTACTTACTTGGGGCTGCTGACAGTCGATTACACATGACTGGACTGCTTAGGGCATTGTGAACCTGATGCAGTAGACTAAATAGAGAGTTGACGATTAAGGGCTTCCCTAGAGAGTCAGTTATTAATTAGTATCATTCGCAGGACCTACGGTAATTAGACATTGTGATACCTTAGAGTGTCCTTAGATACTTATCGAGACTACAGGGGGAATTAGAGGTAAGTTCTTCCTCAGAGAGTCTATAGATATTGTTGCAAGACAATAGGGGAATTGACGTTGGAGCTTCCTAGAGTGTCTATGCCATTGTATGATTACTTCAATAGAGGGTTCTGCCAGTGTGAGCCACCCAGATAGATAGTGTGAATATTGTTTGGTTGGTTGTGACGAGTCCACCAGGCTAAAGAACAAGCTTGGATTTTATACTTCTTGTGATTAAGTAGTCTTCTAAGATACCTGTTGTGTTACTTGCTATTTCATGGGAATATAGAGTTGGATGCGAGATTCCTTGGTTGATAACAAAATGATTCAATTAAATGAATAAATTAATGTAAGTATATATTGGTAGGATTTTTTACTTTAGTGTTCTCCAATTTATCTAATGTAATTATTTCCATTACTTTTTCTATATTTCTCACTGACAGTAGGGCACATATATTTTGGTGGTTGCCTACTGGGATTAGTCTCACACACTATTTGGGTCCTGATTTTTGGCCCAAACAGGTTATATGGTTGAAGGTGTGGATAGGGATTGTGGACCTTTTACTTCATGTACATGATTGTTGGTTGGAGCTAGAGAGCACAGGACCGAGCATAGGCTTGCGATGCTGATGGAGTTGCTGTTTACTTTTAGTACATTGATTATCTGTTGTATTTCAGAACGTTGTTGTGTTTGATACTTTCCTTATATACTTGTTCCTACTGCATCATTATCATCATTACTTATATTCATTGCTTCCGCTTTTTAGTTTCAATTATTATATACTATTTACTGCATCCTCTATCGACTGTTATTTCCTATCCCTTGTATACATTACCAAATGAGGGAATAGTTTCCCCAATGACTCACCAAGGCCATCGCTGCTAGTTAGTAGCCTCTGGCGTATGTGGAAATGCGCTTGAGGTCATGTGGTGAACCGGGTATAGGTCACCAGTTGGGTGGCTCTGAATTCAAGTCATTACAAAGTTGTATCATTGGAGGTTATTTTCTTTTATACTGACTTACTTTTTAGCGACATTAGATAGGGATAAGACGAAATAGGTAAATGGTAAATAGATATGTCTAGGATTTCTAGAACCCGTGTATAGGGAAAAACCTAGGATACCTGGAATATTATAATTTTTGAGTTTTTCAAATGTTATAGTTTAATTGACTTCACTATTGGGTGGTGCACTTGTTTTTTGTTGTTACTATTTATATGATTGTGGTTCTATTTTTTTGCAACCTGATGAGATGAGGGTATTCCATCTCATGCATCATATAGGCACTTTTTAGAAAATCACATGTCATGAATTTTTCAATGCCATCTAATTTCATTATAATTCGCATACTGTTGTGATATAATTTTTGATAGACTATTCATGTTGTTGTGATATCTGCTATGATATAATACTTGCTATGTGGATTGGGTATCATGTGTTTAGAGCTTCATTATCATGGATGCTAAACTTGTGTCTTAGAGGTGTTATGGGACCTTATTGATCAGAATTTAGTGGATCATTGACCTTTTTATTTGATTATATGTATTGTTATGATTCCAATCTTTGATTTGTGGGGAGTATGGGCCCTCACAGATCGGATTTTGGAACCTTAATGCTGGTTTTCTGTGTTTTCTGGGCTCCGGAGCATTTTCTGAGTCTTCTGTCTGGAAAAACCCAGAATACATGGCGTGTACTTTATGGTTACACATCATGTAGTATATATCTGTTTCACTAACCGTGCGAGAAAAGACACCGGGTTCTGGAAAAATATTGTAGGAACACGCCATGTACTTGTTTAGCATGTTGTGTAGTATGAAATATGTACCCCAACCATGTCACGAACAACACGGGTCGTGTTATTTTTCGGATAAACACCGTGTCTGAATTTTACACATCGTGTAGTTCGATCTAGGTGCCCAGCCATGTCATGAAAAACACATGTCAGTGTCATATTTTCTCTTACACGACGTGTTCTCCTTAAACACACCGTGTAGTGTCAGCCTTGTAGCCAGCCGTGTAGCTAACCAACACGGTCTGTTAGGACTTCTTAGTACACAATGTGTCCTTCTAGAACACTCCGTGTAGTGTGACCTGGGTACACAGGCCATGTCTCTAACAACACAGGCTAGGTGAAACTTTTTAAGTACACGCCGTGTGTTGGGACAACATGCCATGTATTTGGGGTGTCAGACGACCAGTTTAGGTAGGAGTACACGCACATGTAAATGACTTAAGGGAACATGCCGGGTAGTGAAAGAACACGTGGTGTAGTCATGTTTTTCATAACATGAATGACTTATTTTCTTTGTTTCTTCTTGTGCCTTTAGTTTTAATTTCTTGGTTAATTATGAATCTAAGGTGTGTTTTTGATATTTCAAAGCTATGGCACTGAGACGTCCTCCTGTTGTTTGTCTGGAACCAGGCAATGACTATATGTCCGATACGGCAGATCAGGGACTACCTGTAGTTCTGCCAATCATTCTAGATATGGAACCTATAGTGATTCTAGACACTGGTGTCGATGCTCAATTCAGAGAGGGTTTCATGAGATTCATGCAGACCATCCAGGGAGCTCAGCATCCTTCCCTGTCTATGGCAGAGCTGATGCAGGTTATTCAGCAGCAGCATCCTCCCACATTCATAAGAGATGGAGGACTGCAGGCTGCAGAGTCATGGATAGAATCCATACTATCTATCTTTGAGAATCTAGATATGCCTACGGAGAGGATAGTGAATCTCACGACTTATATTCTATGAGACTCCGCCAAGAGTTGCTAGGATGTGGTTTTGTAGGAAGGGAGCTAATAGGTTATGTCTTGGGATGAGTTTTAGCGTATGCTCTACGACTACTTCTACCCAGCAACATTGAGGGCTGACATAGCCAGAGAGTTCATGAACCTAAAGTAGGGTACTCTCACGGTTATGGAGTATTCCTCTTTCTTCATAGATTTATGATGTTTCACTCCCGTTCTGAGGAATGATGAGCTGTTTTTAGCGAGGAAGTTTGAGGAAGGCCTCATACCGGACATCAGATCGCATGTGAACGTATTTCAGTTGACTTCTATTACTCTGATAGTCTACTAGGCGCTTATCATGGAGATAAATCTGTGGGAGACTGGAGCTTTAGGCCAGGCCAGTTCAGTATCCAGGGCTGATTCTTTTTAGATAGACAGCAGGAAGCGCCACCGAGAGTCTACATGAGGTGACCCGAGGAAGCAAGGTATTCCTTCTGGTAGACTTGATCTTTCTTCTGGAAACCAAGTGGTGTGCTATCAGTGTTGGAAAGGTGGGTACAAGAAGCCTCAGTGCCCGAGAGCCCCATTGGAGTGCCGATCCGGTAGAAAGATGGGTCACCTGTAGTGTTTCTGCATGGTTCTTCTTCCAGCGGCTAGTGAAGTAGGATCAGTTTCAACTCCTCGTACAGGACAAGGATTACCAGTTCCACAGTAGACTAGGGTCTTGAGTTCTTCAGGTCATTCGAGCTAGGTTAGAGGTCGTGGACGCAGTGGTCAGGCTCAGGGAGGATCAGCTCATGGATCTCAGGCTGCTACACAGGGCCGCGGAGCAGGGTAGACTTTTGCGGTAGAGAAAATTCATCAGGAGTAGGATTTTGGACCTTCTGTAGTTCGAGGTATGATTTTAGTAGCCTCAGTTTTATCCTCTGTACTTTTCAATATGAGACTTTCTCATAGCTTTATTTCAGTGAAAACTGTGGAAATCCATAGACTTACAATTTATACTTCTTGAGGACATGTTGACACTGGACACACTATTGGGGACTAGAACGGCTAGTGTATGTCTGTGCAAGGAGTGCCCTCTAGAGGTGGCAGGGTATCACTTTTTATGGGACCTCTATGTCTTAGAGATGACAGGCTATGACGTCATTCTCGGAATGGACTGGATCATTCCCTTTCGGGCAGTCATCGACTGTTATCGCTGCATGGTGAGTTTCACATCACCTAAAGGGGGATCTTTTCATCATAAGGGAGATTGGGATGTCCAGGAAAGTAGAGTAGGACCCGAGCATCATGGGCTAGGAGGAGTTACAGCTCAGATTTCCAATCCTTATCTCAATGACTAGGGGGATTCAAAGATAGACTTTCCTCTAGTGGTGGATTGTTTCAGGGATGTCTTTCTAGATGACTTTTTATGTTTTCCTCTGGAGCGTGAGGTAGAATTTTCTTTTGATCTTGTTCTAGTAGTGGAACCGGTGTCCATTCCTCCTTATATGATGGCTACACCTGAGTTGAAGGAAATCAAGAAGAAGTTGGAGGAGTTGTAGGAATAGGGTTTCATCTGACCCAATACCTCTCCTTGGGGTTCGCATGTCCTGTTTGCGAAGAAGGAAGAAGACACCCTTAGGTTTTGTGTAGATTATCGGAAGCAAAAATAGTTTATGATCAAGAGTAGGTATGGTCTGTATGATTATTTAGTTATGACGTTCAGTCTCACGAATGCACTAGCAGTTTTCATGGCACTGGTGAATAGAGTTTTCCATCCTCAATTGGATTCCATCGTGGTGGTTTTCATGGACGATATCATGGTGTACTCTCACACTCAACACGGCCATACTAACCATCTTGAGATCATTTTGAGTACACTGAGGGAGCATCATTTATATGCTAGGCTCTCAAAGTTCCACTTTTGGATGGACGAGATTCACTTCCTGGGTCATGTCATCTCAGAGAGAAGAGTATCATTAGACCCAGAGAAGGTGAGAGCATTAGTTACCTGGGAACAGCCGAAGAATGTCTTAGAGGTACGATGCTTCTTAGGGTTAGTGGGTTACTACAGGTGGTTTATATAGGACTTCTCATGCTTAGATGCTCCATTGATGGGCTTGACTAAGAAGTGGTTGAAGTATGTTTGGTCAAAAGCATGCAATTCAGCCTTTCAAGAGCTGAAGGAGAGATTGACTTCTGCACTGATTCTAGTTTTGCTGGAGCTGGGAAAGAGTTATACAGTTTTCTTTGATATTCTGGAATTGGGCTTGGAGAAGTGCTTATGTAGGAGGATCGCATCATTGCATATGGATCTCAGCAGCTTAGGCCACATGAGAGGAACTATCCTATGCACGACCTAGAGTTGGCTTTAGTTGTTCATACTTTGCGTTGTTGGAGACATTATCTTCTAGGAGATCATTTTTTGGTATATACTGACAACAAGAGCCTCAAGTACATCTTCACACATAATGAATTGAATCTGAGACAAAAAATATGATTTCAGTACCTAAAGTCTTTCGATTCGAGCTTGCATGTACACCTGGGAAAGGAAATGTTGTGGCAGACGCCCTGTGCAGTAGGACACAGATACAGGTAGTTTAGGAGGCCAGCAGTTAGTGGCAGCATATGGCTATGTTCTCTGAAATGCATTTGGTGGGGTATGATAGACAGGGTCAAACTTTTCTCTCTTTTGTAGTTGTTACCTCTACCCTTCTTGATGAAGTTCGAATAAGGAAGCTATCAGATTCTAAATGCCTCGTCCTATGGGAAAGTGTGTCAGGCAAGGACCCTCTTCCTGGATGGATCGTAGGCAAGGGTGAGATCTTTTATTTATAGGGACACATATATGTGCTAGTAGATATACGCAAGGAGATAATGTGATACTTTCATCCATAGTTTGTTCAGTTCATCCTGGCGTCGCCAAGATGTATCGAGATCTACACTACCAGTATTGGTGGCTAGGTATAAAGAGGGATGATGCTTGATTTTTCATGAGGTGTTCCACCTATTAGTAGGTGAAGGCGGAGCACCAGTGACCATCAGGGATTTTACAGCAGCTACCCATTCCTGAGTGGAAGTGGAATGATGTCACGATGGACTTAATGATAGAATTACCGAGATCACCTCGATGGAAGGACGGGGTATGTGTTGTCATTGACAGGATCATGAAGGTTTCTAACTTCCTGCCGATTAAGGATACATTCAGTGTTGATCAGCTTGGATGGTTGTACATCCACGGGATTATATCCTTTCATGGGGTTTTGAGTACTATCATTTCAGATAGGGACACCCGCTTCACGTCGCATTTCTTGCAAGGGCTATAGAGGGATTTCGGTACATAGGTACTTCTGAGTATAGCTTACCATCCCTAGACAAATGGCTAGTCAGAGTACACAATTTAGGTGCTAGAGGACATGCTATGAGCGTGCGTACGTGATTTTGTAGGTTCTTGGGAGAGAAATATAACTCTAGTGGAGTTTACCTACAATAATAGTTTTTAAGGATATTATTCATATGGCACCATTTGAGGATCTATACGGTAGGTCATTTCGATCAACCATGTGTTTGCTGGAGGTTGGAGAGGCAGCTATGTTGGGACCTCATCTTGTTCAGGAGACCAAAAAACAGGTCGAGTTTCTTTGGAAAAGGATGGCTACCGTACTATCTCGGCATAAATCTTATGCTGATCAGTGGAGGAGACCTTTGGAGTTCAAGGTCAGAGATCAGGTTTTCCTACGTGTTACCCCGAGGTTGGGACACAAGAGGATCAGGAGACAGGGTAAGTTTTCAATGAGATACGTTGGGCTGTTTTGTATTCTGGAGAGATTCAGGCTGGTTGCTTATATGTTGTAGTTACCACAATGGTATCAGGCTATGCACAATGTATTCCATGTTTCTCAGCTTCGACGCTATTTCTTATACTTGTCTCATGTTTTTCAACCCGAGGGGGTTGAGGTGGAGAAGGATTCATCATTCGAGGAGCATCCTATCATGATTTTTGATCATAGTGCAATGGTACTTCATGGCTGGTATATTCCTCTGGTATGGGTGCTATGGCAGAACAACCATGTATAGGACAAGACATGGGAGGGGGAGTCTGATATGCGATCACAGTGGCCAGATTTGTTCGAGGTTTCTTATTCTCCACATTTTTATGGAAATTCAGGAACAAATTTATTTGTGGGGAGAAGTTTATAAGAACCCAAATCTTTTTTTCAGCTATGTTTTTCCTTTTTTGGTCGTTTTTGGGGAAAAGAGGTGAATCTGAAAATTTTCTAAGTACACACCGTGTAATTTATAAGTACACTCTGTGTAATTTGATACCATGTGAGGTCGTGTGTTGGTCGTGTCATGGCCACACACACGACCTTGTAGGGGTGAGGTAGAGGCCACTTAATGTGGAGTATATAAAAGCCTAGTACACGTCGTGTACTCAAAAAGTACACACCGTGTACTTTATTTTTTTGTTAAATTGACCGGGGTCACATATTAACCCCGAAAACACCTTCTTCTCTAGCTTCTTTGATCAAGAGCGTGGGTACGACTACAGATCTTCTTCGAGCCACCAATCTGTCACCAGTTATCTAAATCGAACACCATCAGTTGCAATATAATCGCAGCGGTGAGTTCTTGGTTCTTCTTTGGCCACTTTTCCTGATTCCTTATCTTATGAGAGTTATCTGAGGTTGAACGTTTTAGATGTATTTGTATAGCTACTCCATTCTAGGTCGATTCATGGGCCTAGGTTCAAGTATATCGATCTTCTAGGATCGAGGTATGTGGTTTTTTTCCTTACGTTGAATGTTTTTGAGTTTTTGTTCAAAAGTATCGGATACCCAGGTATCGGGAATCTCAGGTTAGGGTTTTGATCCTTCATTATTATCTGACTTAGATTTCTTGTATTCTTGTGGCTATTAGATTAATAATGATTTCATTTTAGCATGTTTGAGGATCACCACATGTTTTTTCCCTTATTTTTGTTGTTTATCGTCGTTTGTCTTAGGTTTCTTGTGAGGCAGACCTTGGTGCATTGATTTTCTGCCTTGATATAATTGATTGCATGTATCGTCTAATATTTATATAGTTTTGATGCATTTTATCTATTGTACATGTAGTTTTTGAACTTACTTAGGGCTTTTGATAATCGATTACACATGATTGGACTGCTCAGGGCTATGTATACCTGGTGCGGTAGACTAAATAGGGAATTAACGATTAAGGGCTTCCCTTGAAAGTCAGTTATTAAATAGTATCATTCATAGGACCTAAGGGATTTGGACTTTGTGCTTCCTTAGAGTCACCTTAGTGATGTATCGAGACTAAAGGGTGAATTAGACGTAAGTTCTTCCTCAGAGAGTCTATAGCTACCATTGCAAGACCACATGGGAATTGAAGGTGCGAGCTCCCTAGAGTGTATGTACCTTTGTATGATTACTTGACTAGAGGGGTCTACTAGTGTGAGACACCTTGAGAGTTAGTGTGAATATTGTTTGGTTGGTTGTGACGAGTCCACCAAGCTAATGAACAAGCTTGGGTTTTGTACTGCTTGTGTTTTGGTAGTCTGCTGAGATACCTGTTGTGTTAGTTGCTATGTCATGGGAATATGGAGCTGTTTGTGAGATTCTGTGGTTGGTAATTAAATGATTGAATTAAATTAATAAATAAATGTAAATGGTGATTGGTAGGATTGTTTAATTTAGTGTGATCCCATTTCTCAGCTGTATTTATTTCCTTTACTTTTGTTATATTGCTCACTTATAGTAGGGCAGATATCTTGTGGTGGTTGTCAACTAGGATTAGTCTCACACCCTGTTTGGGTCCTACTTTTCAGCCCAAACAGGTTATATGGTTGCAGTTGTGGATAGGGATTGTGGCCCTTCTACTTCGTGTACAAGATTTCTGGTTAGATCTAGAGAGCATAGGACAGAGCGTAGGCATGTGATGCTACTGGAGTTTCTGTTTACATTTAGTACATTGATTATCTGTTGTATTTCAGTACGTCGTTGTGTTTTCTTCTTTCCTTAGATACTTGTACCGACTGCATCATTAACATGATTACTATATATTGATTGCTTCCGCTGTTTATTTTCAGTTATTTTATGTTGTTTACTGCATCCACTATCGACTGTTATTTCCTCTCCCTTTTATACTTAACCAAATGAGGGCATATTTTCCCTAATGACTCACCAAGGCCCTCCCTGCTTGTCGGCAGCCTCTAGCATTTGGGGAAATGCGCTTGAGGTCATGTGGTGAACCGCATATGGGGCACTAGTTGGGTGGCTCCGGATTCAGGTTGTTACAAAAATTAGTTCAGTTATATATCTATTAATCCCATTTAGGTAATTATAATCAATTTCATGTATATTTTTTATATAGAATTGTATTAATATTTTGAACATTTTCTCATTGGAAAATCATTTTCTCATCATGTCAGCGGGGTTAATTTTAAATTAATTTTTTTAGTTATATTAATGTAATTTGGTAAAGTTGACTCCATATTTTGAATAAAAATAATTTATATTATATAATAATTTCAACTTAATTTTTTTCTAAATAAATATTAATAAAATAAAAATTAATTATAGTGGGTATGGTTAAAATGGGTTTATCGGGGATTAAACTAATAAATATTAGAGGGGAAATGGAATAGAAACTTCTAACACAATTTTATGGGAATATATAGACCATATAACCTATAAGGTTTGATAATATCTCATTTGGGATCTTTTTTTAATGTGAAAAATGTGGGTACACTTTATTCTTTTCAGGATTTCTATGTTTTTCCTCTACCACACTTAGAAAAGGATACCACCTCTCCTCTCCTCATAAAACGTATAAATTCTTTTATCTCATCCACTAAATAAAACAATATCTTACATAAATCCCTAGAAACAAGCTAGATGCATATTTTATAAATTAAATCCAATATTGGAAGGATTTAGGTTAAACCTAATGTGGGTTTCAGAACAAGAGGTAATGTTTTAAACTATACGTTTTTGTTTTAATTCTTCTAACTCATTAAAATATTATTAAATTATGATTATATAAAAAATAATATCATCCATATAATTATATTTTATAATATTTATTTCTTAAAATATATCCATATCCACTTCTATCATTTGGGAAATGAAACTATCGATCATGTTTACGAATCACTATTACCAAACTATATGATGTTATTTGTTTTATATCACCAACGATCTTGATTGGATAAAATGATGGATTTATTATCTATATATGATATTTATTATGTTATTATATCTCTATAATTATAATAATAAATCTACCATATGACCTCCCATCCTGTTGGAAAATAACAACATCCCTTGTGTGTATGGTGGACTATAGTCTCGCAAACTGGTGTAATGTGTTTTTCATTTCAATATTACTTGGATAGAAATATTGATAGAATCAATATATATAAATATATGATATGTGTAACATAATTATAATTATTTAATTATTTTTCATATATATCCTTATACATTCCATATTTTGGGGGATACAATAACGTCACTCGTGTGAACGACAGACTACCGACTCGTGAAGTGATGTGATTATTTTTACTAATTCTTTTCACCGAAGGTAATAACGATAACATTAATAAATATATGTGATATATATTAAATAATAATAATAATAAAAATTTTAATTATTATTTTACTTTATTTCGTTTCATTTAATAAAAAATGGAAAAAACATTAATTTGTACATATGACCTTCTATCTCAATGAATAATGAATTTCATTTTTAATCACAAACTATTGTGGAATTTTATAATAAAATATATAATTAATATATATGATATTTATATCATGGTTAAAATTATATATATGATGGATCTAGAATTAATATGAAGTTATCTAAAATACGAAATAAAAATATACATGGAAAACAATGTAGTAATTACAGGAAAAATGATTTTAATATATAATTCTTAATAAATGGGTAATAAAATGTCATAATAAATTCATTTATGGTATAAAATTAACTAATTAAATAATATATGGTATTAAAAAAATGATTATGGGTTTTAATTATGTATAATAAACCGATATTTATTATATAGGAATTTTGAAAGTGTATGAAGGATGTCACGACTCATGGTAAGGGATTTTTAATCTCTCTTTTATTTCTGGGAGAATTATTCCATATTCACCTATCGTTTATTTTTTTTGGCTCATATACTACCTATTTTACATGTTATATCATGAATATAATTCTTTTCTTGATATTTTAATTTTATTTTATTATTTAATGTGGCTTAAGATTCAAGGGATTACAAAAGTGGTATGGGATTTTTGTATCAATTTGACTTATTTGAGAAATACATTATTTTATGAACAAGTATTCATTTATGAGTTGAATATATAACCCATTTGACATTTAATATAATGAATTTAATTATTATAATGATATTTTAAGTGTCATTTAATGTTCATGGAGCTTATAATTTGAGGTGACCAAAGTGGTAAACATTTTACAATAATATCTCATTGTTTATCATCATTGTTTATGTTTATGTCTTTGATTATGAAATATTATGAAGTATATCTCAAAATAATAATTAATTTTATTCTCATATATCAAATTTCCTGAGAATAAATGTTTTCCCTTAATTTTTATCACTTTATTTACTCAAGATACCAAAAAAATTTAAATAAAAACAACAACATTTCACTCTTCATTCAAGAACCCTTTTGTATTCCCTATAAATGTTTTCTAAAAATGTTCTAAAAAGGCTTTAATATTACTCATGTATTTTTTTAATGTCATTTATTGCATTTTTATCTTTTTAAGGATGTTTTAAAAGGATTATATGTTTTATTTTCAAAACAATTCATGTTTTTATTTTACCAAAAACATAAAACGAATATTTATATTAACATGTATGAAATCACCCATTATCATTAAAAATAAATATTGTAAATATTCCTTTATAATTTTAAAAGTTTATTTTAATTGAAAATTAATTTGAATTGGTTTTATTTTTTCAAAATGTTTTTTCCAAGTCGAAAGATTAGTTTCCTCAAGAAAATTTTTAAACGATATTTTAAATATTCATTTATAAGTTATTAACGTTATTTTCAATGAAAGTGATTTAAAAGATACATTATGAATGCATAGATGTAAAATTTTTATTTCCAAAGAAATATTATTTTCCTCTATAAAGGTTCCAGGTGATTTTAAATTTAAAATAATTTTCCATCTGTGTTGAAATCACTTTAGGTTTCATAATATTTACTATGGATATAATCCAATGATACTATCTTTATTCTTTCTATAGATGGTTTATGTTTATGATGTAAATTTATTTTATAAAACTAGTTCGTATTCCATGGTTTATACCATGATAAAATGAATATGAAACCCACTTATTTTATATAGGTTATGATGAAATGATGAAACAATCATGAACCTTTTTCTAAAACATAGTTTATACTAAAATGAAATGTTTATGACACCAATTTATTTTAATGGGTTCTTATATGATGAATGTTTTATGATATTGTGGCACATTATTGTATTATTTTCATTATGTGATGGGTGGGACCTATATCTCTCTAAAATTAATTGTGTAATGTTTAATGTTATATGAGCTCAAAGGGTTTATAAGAGTTTATATAAATTCCAAAAGTGGGTACACTGGTAGTTATCCCAAGACCGGAAGAGGGTATACATGAGGTTATCCCAAGCCCAAAAGATAGTACATGGGAGGTTATCCAAAGCTCAAAGTAGGTGAATAGGTGGTTATCCAAATACCAACATGTTATAAATGTCTCGATTGATTGCCTTGAAATAATATTTTCTATTTTTTGTGTTTTCCATAACTCTATGTCTTCTGCTGATGTTAGTCTCTCATGGATCATATTCTTTGATTTCCTTATTGTTTATGCCTTATGAACTCCCAATCGTTATGACGTGACTCAATATTTTTATTTTTGATATGTATTACATGGTTTTAATATGTTATTATCTTGTTATTATACCATTATTCGCTTATTATATTTATGTATATCCCTTTTTTAATGTAACACCCCAACTATAGAAGCCTGGAGTTAGGGAATTATTTCATAACATTGGAATGATTACAATGAATCAAGTCCCAAAGGACCGATCAGTTTAGTAGCCTTGGAAAACATATTACATACATCAACATTCCATTAAAAATTCAATAATAAAACACAACATAAAACATACTTTAAGAATTCCATTATTCCCCTAGCTTAACCCTGCATAAAAATCATAATACACTTCTCGGAATCTTGGGAAAACAAAACATAAGAAAGGGTTGAGCTCAGATGCTCGGTAAGGGTAAATAATCTAGCAGAAGCTATAAACTTTTAAGAGAATATGTGTAACCAAAATAATAGCCTTTTAAACTTAAAACAACAGCATAATATGGAAAAGATAAATCAAATAATTATAAATACTTATTAACATGTATATTCTACTATTCGTATAATCACATGTAATAACTAACTTCAAAACGAAGGAATGCATAATGTCGGACATCATAACCACATAGTAAAGGCCTCATTCCAAGACTACAAATAAAATTTTTGTCGTAGACTTATTCCAAGTCACTATTTTTTGTAATGATACCTTCTAATGAACCAAGGGGCTATAGAGGTCCCCACCCATCACTTACTAAGACACATACATTCCTCATTTGAAAAGGGAGAAACATAACATAAACATTCGTTTTAAAACTATCATATGAAATGTTAATACTTCAACTGCAAACCATGACTGGTATGAAAACAGCACATCCATAGTCAAACATATCATAATTCACTAAATACACTATATAAAATTGTATTATAATAAATAAACCTCAATCATTAATAATCCCAAGTAAAGGATGTTGACATAGTTGAAAATGATCAGTAAAACTCTGAGAAATATCCATTTTTCATGAAATCATTTAAAAGTCACAAAGTTTAGAAAGGAAGACATTTAAAATTAAACTTTCAATCAAAGTGCCTCGTACCACTTTGAATCTTTTGAATGTAATTAATATTTTAGAACATTCATGTCCTTATAAATAAATCATTAAAACCATTTTGAAAACATGGACATTAATGAGAATGATTTAGAATAATAAATATTTAAACCATTTAAAATGATGTTTTTATAAAGTGTCCATTGATAAGAATAATTTTAAAAACTCTTTTATGAAAAATGGACATGGATAATAAATATTTCCTAGAAAACTATTACACATTAATAATATCATATAATTTTGAGGTTGAGGAATTATCCCTTACCATGTTTTTTCCTTTAGTTAAGGGTATGTTTAACCTCTTGTATAATGACTATAGAATGTTATTAAATAATACCAGAACCATATTAATTTTTATGATATCATATATTATTCATTTATGAATTTATAATACCCATTTAATAATAATTTCCATGTTTAAGTAACATTTAGGGGAATAATTGATTTCAATATCGTATGTGTTTTAACTTGTTATTCTTGTTCATATCACATAGATCATGATTTACATACTTCAAGAATATAAAACATGATCTATATATCATATATATTCAGAATATAATTATTTATAATAGATAGATATATGAAATAGAAACATCGTTCATGGAGACAGTAGTCCGTACGTACGCATGAATGTTGTTTCTTTTTTTTAATCATATATTATGGAAGTATGTAAATGAAATATATTTATCTACATAAATATATATTAATCCAATAGAGAAATTATTTCATATAACACATACTTAATCAATATATATTTTTATAAAAAATATTGAACGGTGAACGTTGGAGATGAATCTTATAACATCGTGGAGACGGTAAGCCCTATGTACGCACGAGCGACAATATCATTCCATCGATTAAAAAAAGGTGTTTAATTGGATGATATATTATATATACATAATCATTAGCATTTAATATTCATTATTTAAATTATTTATACTCATTATTATACTCATCCAAATAATGTAGTGTCGAATAAAAAACTACACCATGACGTGGAGACGGTAATTCGTACGTACACACGTTTGGTGTCTTTATCATTCATAGGATGGATAGAATAATGAACATGGTTTTATCAAATTTATAATAACATCTCATTATGTATAAGGTATTTTATTTATTATGTTAGTATGAAAATGACAAATAAATAGGAAGTGGAAGAAGAAAATAACTTTGAAAGAGGTGACTAAATAATAACCTCTTCTTTTGGTGCTTCCTTTTGATTTGAACAAAAGGGATCCTTATGGTGGATTTATGATCAAATTAAGACCTCTAGGGTGAACTGAGGGTAGTCAGGAGGATATTTGATTAGGTTTTTTCTGAACCAAAAGGCTTTGGAGGTGTTAATTTAATCTAAGGGTAGGTACCCTTTTATAATAGAGGTGATGGGCACTTTATAAAAATCTTGAAATATTTATTTTAAAAAAAATTCGGTTTATAATGGATAAAAATTAATTTATCTCGAGTATATGGTGATTATAGGTCGAAATAATCTCAACAAATAGGTTTTATACAAGTAAAGGTCACCATATTAACCTTATCTTTTAGATTTAACCCTTAGTTAAATAGTTTAACTCTTACCATGTCTTCTGGTATTATTACACGATATGGTTAATAAATTTAATTTAAAATGCCAATAGAACCTCAAGTGGTTCATTAATGACATATCAAATAGTATTTAAGTCTTTTTTATGAACTTTAGATTATTAGGATTGTTATATATTTTCATATAATAGTATTTTTTCAAAACTAATTTATGTCAATTGTGACAGTATTTAGTATTTTTTTATCTAAGTCATAACAATCTAATTTATTCAAACAAAATTCATTTAATAATCCTTAACATGTCATATTCACCTGTAAAATTATTTTATGGAATCAAAAGGATCAATTTACATTTATATTGATATTTATAATATTCATTTATTTAATCTTTCATTAATAAGGTAATTACTGAATCCTCGTTGTGTCATAAATAGATTTAATTATTTAATGTCTAAAAATTATATATGAAATACCATGATGTAGGATAAAATTATATCTTTATAATTAGTATTTATAGTCAAATTTACCTTATTTATAACACTATATTAGAAATAATTTAGTTATAAAACTTTGAATTTAACTCATTTAACATTTTTTTAAATAAAATATAATAAATGTCCTAATCTTACCCAAATGGATCAAAATGGATCTTATTTTTTTCCAAAGGTTGATGTTGGTCTAAAAAACCTATCTATTGTAAATAAGACATGTTTTTAGGTAATGTTATATTATTATAGTATTATTTCTACTTTTAATTACCCTATTTAATTTTAACATTGGTAATTAAAATTCAAAACTTACTATTCACCAAACATTATTTTCATCCTATTGAAATAATTTTTACTTACTGAGTTCTACTATGTCTCTTAGAATTTTGAAATTCAATTCACAGAAGGGGTAAAATTATGTTTTATGCAAATTTGTAAATTTTCCTATAAGGTGGGTAAAACTCGTTAAAAAATTCAATAAAATTTAATTTCCCTAATCTTATTATAAAATGACTGTAATTAATTAAATTGTATTAATATATGTATCATGTATAAATATTTAATTTAAAATAAATTTAATTTTAAAAATAATTATTTAAAAAAATTCAGTTTTAAACAATAACGTAGTGTTTTTCACTAATCATCGAAAAATGAATGTTTTCAGAAAATTACCAAAAAAATAACCCTAAGATAATTTTTATATTCCAAATTCAAAAATGATGTCTATTTTAAAAAATTTAAAACATATAAGTTGTATTAATTAATTGAAAATTAATTCCCGTTTCCAAAACTAGAAAGTGGGTTTTTAAGAAGTAATAACTATGGAAAGATTTACATGTGTTTAGGTCCAATTTAAATGTGAAATTACATAAAATGACCTAAATTATATTAAATGATAGAAATATAATCAAATTATTCTTTAAACCCACTCAAATACATAATTTAACACTATAAATTATTTTGATTAATAATATTGTTTTCAACTAAAATTTAGTATTTTCACTATTCATCAAACTATAAATGTTATCAAAAAATTTGAAAAAAAATTATCCTAAAGAAATTTTTATCTCCCAATTTTAAAGAAGAATTTAATTTAATTAAATTTAATATATTATATTATCAAATATTGGATTTAAAAATGTTTCTCTATTAAAAGGTAGCAAAACGACATTTTTTAAAAATACTTCTTTTATCTAAAAAATTAAATTTTTCCATATATTATGTCTAAAAAACACAAAATATGAATGTTAAGATTATATAGGATATATATATAATTCAAAATGTGGTTAATACTATTCATAACCGCTTTTTAAACAGCTAGTTTGATAGGTCGTGATGTGCTTGAACTTCGTGTTCCGTGTAGAGTAACTATTGAATTACTTTAAATAGATAACATACTATGAAATATTTGGGTGTTACATTCTCCCCTCCTTCAAAAAATTGATTCCTTGAAATTTGAAAATAAATCAAAAATAAAAGGTTTATAATAAAAAATACCTTTTTGGAAAACCCACATTAAAAATAGTGTTAATAAAATTTAGTCATCAAAACATGGAAAGGGAAATGAAAAAGTCACCACCAAATTATGATTTTGAATAAGATAACATTGGTTGCAATTAGAGACACATAATTGGAGGGAAAACGTTATTATTTATAGGGATTGATTTAGTTCGTCAATAAAAAATAGGTGAACAATAAATAGAGAATTGAGGGACTCAATGACATAAATCTATGATGATTTAAAATAACATCGGTTCAACAAAACATAATGTATTAAGAAAAAACATGTTTGGTTTTGAGGTACTTTCCCTAAAGTAGAATAATTAATTTCTTCATATACCAAGAAATAAGAATACTTGAAAAGTAGAGTTCCATCCTTTACTAATTTCTATCTCAAACTCATCTTTCACTCCAAAAGATAATAGAACTAAAAAATACTCTATTTATCTTAATCATATAGGGTTCAAAAAATTTAATTTATAATTTTTCTATCAGACAATTTTAAAACAATGTACATTATACAAACCACGACATCATGTAGACCAGTGGTTGGTGATGCACCCTTGTCAGCCTTCGGTTGCGGGATCAAGTCTTCCACCCTTGTCAGATGTGAAGGGTTGTCTCCCGACCTCCAGTTTATCCTTTTTATAGCAATCCAAAAATAATCTTAAGAAATGTTTTGACCTTAAAAAATAGTATCCAAAGTCCAACTTAATACATTCCAACATTTATACTTATCAAAAATACTTCTTTCTAAACAAACAGTCCAAAATGTATAAAGAAGGTCAAAATATTTAAGATCTCTTTTTTCCACGTAATAACATGTCAATACCTTCATCATGTATTCTATTAAAACATGGTAACACCCTTAATTACTATAAAACCTTATTTATTACATTCATGCTCCCCTATTCCTTATATAATACTATATTTATTCCTTATCTCCAAAAATTTTGAATACTAAAAAAATTAAGTTATAAATAAACCATTAATCAGTTCCAAGGTAGTCAATAATATCCAACATAATTTATCCAAACCAACCATATCTTATTCCAAAATCACTAACTCTATATCAGGACCATATTAAGGATTATCTTCTGTCCAACCATGTATTTTCCAAAAAATTAACGTTATATTGAGTCACTTTTCTTAGTACCATATAATCTCAAATCCCTATTGAAATAGTACTTTAGTACAATCCTTATTTATTTCCATAATTAATATCACCAGTACAACATTGATGAAACACTCAAATGACATAATTTATTAATAAAAATATAATAAACTAATTATTCCCCATAATTTGGGGTAGTTTAATAACTTTATTATTATCTAATTGAATCATGTGGGGTATACTCTAATGATTGGGTCACTGATTTGCGTATTGTCCCAACTCCTTACAGATAAAGCACTGTACATTTGAATCATTTTTCTTACCCTTACAAGAATGCACTCGGTGTCCTTTTTCTCCACACCAAAAACAATTTACATTCCCTTCAAGCATTTACCATGGTGATTATTTCCAAAATTATCCCATATGTGAAAATCCTTCATTCCCTTCTCCCCTTTATCCATCTTTCTCTCTACCATCCTTTTCATCCTTGTCTCCCCTTCAAAGGCATGGGAATCAGGGAATTCTTAACTAATCTTATTAACACATGATAATATTTTATCGTATGATGAGAATATGTGGGAGAATATTTCCCTTATTAATATTTTCTTAAGACCAGGAATGATATGCTATTTATTACACTTTGGTTCATGCGTATTGCTAGATTTCTCATTGCTTATACTGGATTCCATTTCTAAATGAATATATACACTAGGTTAGAAAATATCAAAATGTATAATAAAAAAACTAGAAAAATTATCAACATTAATTAATGATTTACACACATCAGTCTCATAATAAAAACATTGGTTTCTTTATCAACATATTTACTCATAAATCTTTCATAATTGTTTGTAAATAAAATGTTAATTATCCAAAGAATATCTTCCAAGAGTGTCAAACCAGGTCCAAAGTAAGGAACATTATCATGTAACATGATATCTCAGATCAAGCTCGAAACTCCTTGTTGGATTTTTTACTCCTAGACACATCTGTGCTGGAACCACGTCCACTTTTAATATCCAGACATGGATGTTTTGTCTTAAAAACCCAAAAAAATTCTACATTACCAAAAATTTTGGATGATCTTATCCAATAATCCTCAAAGTCTATATTAGGGTAATGTTTCCTAATAATAGTTTACCTACATCTAATATCCTAGGTTATTGCCAAAATTCCTATGATACCAACTATAAATCCCCAACCTGATAAGCCTAGAGCCGATGCATCATTATATAACATTTCCATGATTACAAAGAATCATGTCCCGAAGGACTGATCTTTTTAGCAGTCATGGAAAATAGATTACATACATGAACATTACATTACACAGTCAAACATAAAACAAAACATAAAAATCCTATGACAATTCCATTATTCCCTTAGCATAAACCTGCATATCAATCATAATACTCTTCTTGGAATTTTGGGAAAACAAAACATAAGAAAAGGGTGATCTCAGATGCTCAGTAAGGGTAAATAATTTAGTGGAAGTTATAAACATTTAAGGAAAGATGTGTAATAAAAACAATAGCCTTTTACACTTAAAACCTCAGAAAAATATGGAAAAGATAAATTAAATAATTCCATTTACTTATTCACATGGATATTCTACTAGTCGAATAATCACATGTAATAACTATGTTCATAACGAGGGAATGCAAAATGACGGACATCCTAACCACATTATCAAGGCCTCGTTCCAAGACTATAAATAAAAATAATGTCGGGGCCTTGTTCCAAGAAACTAATTTGTCTCATGAGACCTACTGATGCATCAAGGGGCTTAGCAGTCCCCACCCGTCACTTACCAAGTTCATTGCATTCATTATATTAAAAGGGTGAAACATAACATAATCATTCATATTAAAAATAGCATACAAAATGTCAATACTTCAACTATAAACTATGATTGGTATGAAAATAGCACATCCATAGTCAAACATATCATAATTAATTCAATAAAATATATAACATTGTAATATAATAAATAAACCTCAATCATGAATAATATCTAGTAAAGGATGTTGACATAGTTGAAAATGATCAGTAAAACTCATTAAGAGAAATATCCCTTTTTCAGGAAATCATTTAAAATTCGAAAATTTTATGAAGGATGATATCTAAAAGACATTTTTTAATCAAAGTGACCCATACCACTTTGAAACTTTTTAAAGGAATTAAAAATTTAAAACATTCATGTTCATATAAATAAATCCTTAAAACAATTTTGAAAACATGGACATTAATGAGAATGATTTAGAAAAATAAATATTTAAAAAATTTAAAAAAAAATTAGATAATCTGTCCCTTAAAAAGAATAATTTTGATAACTCTTTTATGAAATATGGTCATTTATAATAAATAGGTACCAATAAAAACTTACAAATAAACAATCTCAGATAATAATGAGATTGAGGAATTAACCCTTACTTTGTACATTCTTATAGTTGTGGGTACTTTTAGACTCTAGTATAATGAACATAGTATGTTATTAAATTATACCAGAACCATATTAATATTTATGATACTTATATGATTAATTTATGACTTTATACTACCCATTTAATAATAATTTCCATGTGAATGTAACATTTCAGGTAATAATCGATTTCATTATCGTAGGTGTTTTAACTTTTTATTCTTGATAGTATCACTTAGATAATGATTTAAATAATTCTAGAGTATAAAAAATTATTTATATATCAAATATATTTAGAATATAATTATTTATAATAGATAGATATATGAAATGGAAACACTATTCATAGAGACGGTAGTCCGTACGTACGAATGAACGTTATTTCTGTTTTCTTATTGTATATTATGGAAGTAAGTAAATGAAATATGATTACCTACATAAATATATATTATTCCAGTAGAAAAATTATTTCATATATCTTATATTTAATGAATATATAAATTTTTATAAAAATTCATGAATATTGATCGTGGAAGATGAATGTCATCGTGTCGTGGAGACGGTAAACTATTTGTATGCATGAGCAACAATATCACTCCATCGATGGTAAAAAGGTGTTTAATTGGATGTTATATTATTTATACAGAATCATTACCATGTTATATTAGTTATTTAAATTAATTATACTCATAATTTTACATGTCCAAATAATTTATTTTTGAATAAAAAAATATGCCACGACATCGAGACGGTAAGTCGTACAACGCACGTATGGTGAATTTGTCATTAATAGGATTGATAGAATAATGATTATGGGTTTACCATATTTATAATCAAATCTCAATATGTATAAAATACTGGATATATTATTTGAGTTTGTAAATAACAAAGAAAGAGGAAGTGTAAGAAGAAAAGAACTATGAAGGAGGTGATGAAATAATTACCTCTTCTTTGGGTGCTTCCTTTTGATTTGAACAAAAGGGCTCCTTAGGTTGGATTTCTCATTAAATTTATGCCTCTATGATGAATTGAATGTATTTTTGAGGATATTTTATCATTTTTTGGCCAACCCAAATGGATTTTGAGGTGTTAATTTAAGATAAGGGGAGGTACCCTTTTATAAGATAGGTGAGGGGAACTTTAAGAAAATCCTGAAATATTATTTTATTATAAAATAAATTTCGGTTTATAAAGGCTAAAAATTGATTTATTTATATTATATCAGGTGTATGGGTCTAAATAATCTCAAACAATAGGTTTTATACAAGGTTAGGTCACCATATTAACCTTTTCTTTTGGATTTAACCCTTAGTTAAATAGTTTAACTTTTACCATGTCTTCTTGTATTCCAATACTATATGGATAATAAAATTTCTATAAAATTCAAATAGAACCTCAAGTAGTTTATTAATGAGATGAATACTAATATTTACTTACTTTGGCTGAACCATAAATTTTTAGGACTGTTATATAATTTAAAAAAATAGTATTGTTTTTAAAAATTCATTTATTTCAATTTTGACGCTATTTAGTATTTGTTTTTTGTGAAAGTCATAAAAATATTATCACTTAGAAAAAAAATACATTTAATTAACCCTAACATGTAATATTCTCCTATAAAATTCTTTTATGACATCAAAATGTTCAATTTAAATTTATTTTAATATTTTTAATACCAATTATTTTAATCTTTCATTAATAATGTAATTACTACCACATCATTGTGTCATATATAAATATAATTATTTAATATCTAAAATTATATATAAATAACATTATGTAGGATATCTTTTTATCTTTCTAATGATTGTTTATAGTCGAACTTATCTTCTATATAATCCAATATTAAAATTTTTTTAGTTACTAGACTTTGAATATGTCACTTTTAACACTTCTTTAAATAAAATATAATAAATGTCCCAATCTAACCCAAATGGATCAAAAAGGATCTTATTTCTGTCATAAGGTGTATTTTGGTTGAAAACCAATAATCCAATATAATTAATACATGTTTTGTGGTAATTTTATATTATTATAGTATTATTTCTACCTTTAATTACCCTATTTTCGTTTAACTATGGTAAATAAAATTTAAAAGTTATTAGTCAAAAAATATTTTTTTCATCCAATTAAAGAAAATTTTAATTACTTATGTCAACATTTTCTCTCAGTTTTTTGAAATTTAATTCACAGATGTCATAAAATTAAGTTTTATGCAAATTTGCAAATGTCCCTAAAAGGTGCGTAAAAGACATTAAAAAAATCCATACAATTATATATATATATATATAATTTTATTATAAAATGACTCAAATTAATTAAATTAGATTAATATAGTTATTGTTAATCTATTTTTACTTTAAAATAAATTTAAATTTAAAATTAATTATTAAAATAAAAATTCCAATTTAAAAAATAGCACAACGTTTTTCACAATTCATCAAAAATGGAATGTTTTCAGAAAAATACAAAAAAAAATAACCTAAGATAATTTTTATATTCTGAATTCAAAAACAATGATTATTTTAAAAATTTTAAAACATAGAAGTTATATTAATTAATTTGAAAATAATTCATGTTGTCAAAACCAGAAAGCATGTTTTCTAGAAGTAAATACTATCAAAAGATTGACTTGTCTTTATGTCCAATTTCAATGTCAAATTACTTAAAATGACATACATTATATGAAATAATAAAAATATAATCTAATTCTACTTTAAAGCCACTAAAATTCATAATTTCACACTATAAATTATTTAAATTAATAAAGTTGTTTTCAATTAAAATTTAGTATTTTTCATTATTCATCAAAATATGAAAGGTATCAGAAATGTTACAAATATTTTTCCAAATTACATTTTTATGTCATTATTCTAAATAATAATTTAATTTCATTAAATTGAATATATAAAAGTGTCAAATATTGGATTTAAAAAGTGTTTTCCATTAAAAGGGAAAAATGGATTTTTTTGAAAAAATCTTATTTTATATAAGAAATAGAATTATTCCTTATATTATGTCTAAGAAAAAAAAATTAATGTTTAAATTATAAAGGATATATATATATATCAATATTCTTTTAATAATATTCATAACCGTCTTTTAAATAGCTTGTTTGATAGATCCTGATGCGCTTGAACTTGGTGTTGTGTGTAGTGCAAGCTATTGAATTACATTAAAGATATAACGTAATATGAAATCATGGGGTGTGACACTAAACATTTCTAATAATATTAGATGAAACTTTATTATGGTTCTTTTCCACAAGTTATGATGATATGTATTACGTTTTATATACCTAAGAAGAGTGATTGTTATGTGGAACTAAGTGGGAGATAATGTATAACTCTTATGAAAAAATTGCCTATATTTCTATGATTCCAAAGGTAATATAAATTTTTTATAATTAGGGGTGTTTCTCTGTAATATGATTAATATTCACCTAAAAGGATATAATATCAATGTGTGAGACTTTCGGGTCCTTATAGTTGGTGATAGAGGATAGTTTTAGTTAACCTTTAGAAACTGTGATGAGAAAATATTAATGATATACAAAGGGATATTTATAAGGAGAGTTATATTGATAATTATATGTATAGGAAAATATCCTAGAATATTGGTTAAGGATAGATAGTGTGACTTAAAAAATAAATACATACCTATATGGATACAACAGGTGGACGTGGTTCTAGAACATATGTACCTAGGGGTACTAACTCCAAAAAAAGGTGTATCAGGCTTCACTCAAGCATTTCCCTGTACATGAAAATCTTCCTTACTTTGAATATGGTATAACACTCCATGGGGATATATCTTGGAAATTTAAAACTCTTTACAAACCAACATGAGGGATTATAATAATAACCAAGATTGTCCTAGGTTAATCTGTAGGTGTTATAAATTGAAACGAAGGTGTTATGATTTAGATATCCAATAAGTGATTTTCATGATTATGTGTTATACCACTATTATTATTGTTTCTTATGCTATTATTATTTGTTTTAGTAAATAGTAGTAACCATAAGTAATAGGGTTAATAGGGAATTTGATAGACAATGTGTTGATGAGAAACCAAATGGGATGATGGCTATAGTAAAGGATATAGTTATTATGACTAATGAGTTATAATTATATATGATTAAAATATTATACATTAAATAACTCTCATAATCACCAAAAAAAAAAAGAAGGATAGAGTTTGTTGAGATTTTGGTGATGGAGACGATGATGCAAATAAGATTTCATTTCTTTTATGTCAATAATGTGGGAATAATCACAAAAGAAAATTACTAAAAAGGACAAGAATTTGTTTTATGTGTATATAAGAAGGGGGGGGGAGAAAATAATTTTTGAGGAAAAATTAAATGTTCAATAAATTAAATGGAAGGGAATATTGTTCTATATAAGGTATTATAAAGAGATGAATGTTTTAAATGTTTAAAGTATGAGAATTATTAAAATAAATGTCCCAGGGGGAAATACAAGAGGAGGATTAGGAAGGATTTATGAGTAAATGTTTTTTATATACGATGGAAAGAATAAAAATTAAATATGAAAGGAAGAAGGTATTACGGGAAAATATAATGAACCCTAGTTAAAGGTTGGAAAATGAAGTAGAATAGTTGCAGTTTTTATTAATTGGAATTCAAGAATTATGAAAATCATGATTAATATATAAGTATTATATTATATATACTTTCTATTATGTATTATCAAGAATATTTTGAATGGTATTAATGCCTTAGAAAATTCATTTAATGTAAAGGTGGTGTTTTATGAAAAAAATATGATTACGGGAAGACAACCCTTAATATGTTATTGATGTTGCGAAAACAAGGTTTAGTTTGGCAAAGAGATGACTGATATAGATTAATTAAACACGATAATATTGATGACCCCAAAATGGATTAGTGATATTTTTGAAAAAGTATTATATGTTATCAATGATATATTTCATAGAATTCTTTTACTTATGGAATATATTTAAAATATGTTGATTTATCTATATAATGAGGATGTGTTTATGTTTTCATTGAGTTTTTAAGTTAATTCTTGTTATTACCATGCATAAAAAGAATATTTGACCAAGGTATTCATATATTTGGTTTGAGATAATTATGAGATACATAATGATATTTAGGGGATTAATGGTAAGTATATTTATTTAAATTTACTGACCATATTTATAAATTTTTTGAATTTTTGATGGGTGATAAGGTTTAGCATTTATGGAATAGTTTAGGTTAATATTTGGATGAGGTTTTATAGATTAATGTATTATTTCACCATATGATGATTTATTCATATTGGATAAATTGTGATAAACATTTTTTTATTTATATTAAATATAGATATAAGGAATTTATTTCCATCATTTTATGCATCTTATTATTTGTTAGTGCTTCAGGAAATAAAAAATCAACTATTAGACTAAGAGATGAAGTGAAAATTTATCGAACTGCAACTTAATGTTGAGATTGTTCTTATAAAATTGAATGTAACCAATTAATTATATCTATTAATGAAAATTACTCATATTTAGAAAAAATCACCTTGAGAAAAAAATGATAACCTAGTACCTTCATTTCTGATAAACAGATGTACTTTTCACTTATCCCAAATTTTAAGCTTTGTGGCCATTAATTTTTTTTATATCATTTACTTTATTCTGATCAATGATCTATATCACTATCCATAATTATTTATAATTTTATTTAATATCCATGTCTTTAGTCCCCCTAAATTTTATAGTACTTATAAACACAGTTATGAATTCTTCAAGATGACCTCTGTAATTTATTTTCCCTCTTATGAAGAGGAATTTTTGTTGTCTCCTTTTACGATGTGCTTTTTCCATGAATGAATTTTCTATTATCAACCCCACAAAGTACAAATTAAAAGTCTTAGGACATAATTTTTTAAGGGGGTTATAATGTAACACCTGGGGTTTTTATGAAATATTTTGTCAAATAATGTTATATTCTTTAATAACGTACACTACAGACAACACTGACTCTTAAAAAAACATGACAAGAAATTAATATATTATTATTTAATATGATAATTATCACAAATAAATTAGAATGGAAGGTATGAATAGTATTAAATAAATTATGAAAATATATGGTTTATAAATTTATATAATATTAATTCTTTGATGGCCAATTAATTAAAAATAAATGTAATAAGAATTTTAAAATAATAGAAATTTTTTTCTAAAAAAACAATTTTTGTGCACAAATGTGTTTTACCTAAAACAATTCAAAAAATAATTTTTTGTGAATGATTTTAAATAAATTTATATTTTATATATTTAATCTTATGTTAAACATTCATCGAATGGGTTTCTTATAGAATAGATAAAAATAAATTCAATTTTACACTTAACTTTTATTTTTCTAAAAAATATTTTTATCGAATTCTATAAACTTATTTCAAAACTAATTTTTTATAAATTTATTAATTTGATTCTAAAAATGAAAATTTATTTTTTTAATCATAAATACAAAATTATATTAGGTTTATGATTGGAATGTTTTCTTATAAGTTAAATTTTTTGACGAATAGTGAAAATACTAGTTTTTATTAAGAATTCTCATTTATTTTAAAGCATCTAAAAGTATAATAATTATTTTAATATTGTTTTAAAGGTAAATTAGATTAATTATATATCTATTAATAAAAGTTATGTCATTTTAATTATTTTTATTTTTATTTTATATAAAATCATCTTAAACCTTTGAAAAATTTTGCCTTTGGAAAATTGATTCCTCATCACATCTACAAGATTAACTTTTAAACAAATTATAACACATCAATTGATGGAATTTAAAAAACAATTATTCCATATTTTTAATGATACTCATGTTTATTATATAATATATTAATCATAATTTTTTCCCAAAATGAATAGTAAAATATTAAAAAATATTTCCTATTGTTAAAGTTTAAACTAGTTTACCTTGGGTTAAACTAAAAAGTTAAGGGGTAAAATAAAATATAAACTTTTCCAACATCTATTTTATAGAAATATTTCGACCTTATAACATATAAGTTATGATAGTGGCCCATTTTTTAATTTTTTTAATTTGAAAAACGTGGTTTCAATTTATTCTTTTCAAAAATTCAAAGTGTGTACACACCTCCTCATATAAAAGGTCAACCCTTTACTCACCTATTTACACATTTAAAACACATTGTATCATAAAATACCTTCCCAAATATTTTAATTAATTGTTTTAACACATATGATTTGTATTTTAAGATCATAAATCCAATCTATGAGGGATTTAGGTTAAACCAATAGAGGTTGTTCGAAGAGGGGGTAATGTTTTAAACTATGAATTTTTATTTTACTTATTCATCTAACTCATTCAAATTTTACAAAAATTATCTGATATTATAAAAAATATATTTCCCATTTAATTATATTTCATTATTTTAATGTCATAAATTACATTAATTTCCCATTCTATCAAATTGGAAATGAAATTATCGATCATGTGTACGGCGGAGTACCGCCTCACAAGTCGATGTTATTTGTTTTCCATCACCACCTACCATGGATATATATAATGGTGTATTTAATGTTTATATATGATTTTTATGCTATTTTTATGTCTTTTTAATTATAATACCATATATACCTTCTTACCTTCCAAACCATTGGAAAACAATAGTGTTTCTCATTTGTACGACGGATTACCACCTCAAGAACCGATGTGAGGTGTTTTTCTTTTATGTTTTACTTGAATGGTAATAAGGATATATTAAATTAATATATGTGATATTAGTAACATAATTATAATTATTTAAATATGATATCACATATACCTTCTTACTTTCTATTCCTTGTGTGGTACAATAATGTCACTCATGTGTACGACGAACTACCGCCTTGTGAAGCAATGTGAATCATTTTTCACTAATGAATTACATGTAAGGTAATAAGGATATAGTTTATAAATATATGTGATATATAAGATTTAATAATTATATTATAAAGGTGAATTATTATTTACCTTTCTTTTGTTTCATCCATTAATAAAATGGAAATAGTGTTCATGTGTACATTTGGCCAACCGTCTCCATGAACATCGTATTTCATTTTTTATATCTAACATTAATGAATTACTATAAATACATATATATTTAATTTATATTATATTTATCTAATGTTTTAAATTCTTGAGATTATGGAACCAAGATTAATGTAAAAGGATCAAAAATAAAAAATCAAAACATTCATGATAAACAAAGAAGTTATTAACAAAAATGTGATTTTAACATGGAATTGTTAATTAAAAGTTAATAAAATGTCATAATTAAATAACATATGTCCTCAAATATATAATTATTATTATTGAATATATTTATAGTAAAACTATATTTATTATACAGTAGTTTTGAACATGTACAAATGAAGTCAAGACTCAAGGTATGAGATTTCTCATGTGTTTTATTTCTGGGAAACTTATCCCATATTCAACACTCATGTATTTTATGTGGTGTATATACTACCCCTTTTACAAGTTATATCATGAATATATTTCCGTTAATGATATTTAATGGTTGATTTTATGTTATTATTTAAATGGGTTTATGATTCAAGAGGTTACAAAAGTGGTAATATATTTTTGTCTTAATTTGTCTTCTTTGGGACATCAATTATGTTATTCACCTATATTATTTTATGAACTATATATATACACCCTTTAAAATATAATATTAGTAATATATTTATTATAAATAATTTTTATATTTTATTTAATGTTAATTTCTCATGGTGACTAATATTCCTAGTTATCAAAGTGGTAAGGGTTTGGTGATACAATCTCATAATTTATCATGGTTATTTATGTTTATGGTTATGATGTTGAAGTATTATGATCTATATCTTAAGAAACTATTGAATTTTCATATCATTTGTATATTTTTTTAGAATTCAGGTTTTATCATTATTTTACTCTCTTTTTATATTCATTATTGAAAAGTAATTTTTTCAAATAAAACTTACTTTATTTCTCTCCATAGTCAAAACCCCTTTTTTCTATCACATCCATGAATTCTAAAAAGGTTTTCAAAAAAGGATTTAATGCTTCTAAAAGTTTTTTTAAAGTAATTTTTTACATTTTTTAAATTTTTAATAAAAAAATAAAAGGAATCTTCTTGTTTTTTTCGAATATAACCATTTTTATTTTACTAAAAATTTGAAAAAATTCTTTTTTGTAATGTGTACGACATTTACCACTATAATGATCATTCAATTTTTTAATAATTTTTTGATATTTTTTCAAGTTTATTTTAAAAGAAAATTATTTTGAAAATAGTTTATGTTTTAAAATATTTTTTCATATGAAAAAGGTATTTGCCACCATATTTTTTTAAATTATATTTAAAAGATTCTGTTATAAGGTTTCATGGTTATTTTTAAAGAAAAGTATTTCCAAAATAATTTATGATTTATTAGATTTTAAAAAGTTATTTTCAAATAAATATTCTATTCCCTAGGAAAATTTTCATGGGATTTTACATCCAAATTCATTCTTCATCTAAGGTTGCATCTTTTTATTTTACTTACATTATATTCGGGATATGGTCCAATGATACAATATTTTTTATTTATCTAGATTTTTTATGATTATATTACAAAAATAAAACTCATTACTCTTCCATTGGTTATAACATGATAAAATTATTATGAAACTCTCTACTTTTACATGGGATATGATAAAATCAATAAATGATTACGAAACCTATTTCTTTTACACATGATATGATAAGATGAAATGTTTATGAAAACCATTTATTTTAATTGGTTCTGATGTGATAAATGTTTTATGATATTTTAGAACATGTATGTATGATTTTGATTATGTGGTGGGTGGTACTTATATCTCCCTCCAATGATTTGAGTAATTATCAATGTTATATGAGCTAAAAGGGTTCACGGTAGGTTATCACAAGCCCAAAAGTGGGTACATAGAAGGTTATCCCAAGATTGAAAGAGGGTACATGGGAGGTTATCCCAAGCTGGAAAGTTGCTACATGTGAGGTTATCCTTGTCCTAAAGTAGGTAAATGGGTGATTATCCCAAGCCTAAAATGTTATAAATTTCTTGTTGGATAAAATTGATATAATATTTTATATTATTATGTCTATGTCACAACTGTAGGACATATGACGATGTTATACTCTCATGGATCACATTCTTAGATGTAATTATGATTCGTGTCTTATTAACTGCTGATATTTATTCCACAAATCGTTATTTTTATCTTTGATATATATGTTATGGTTTTGATATGTTATGATCATATTCTCATACCCATATGATCACAATAAGTTTACATATTTCCCTTATTCACCCTTATAGAGCATATGAGTTCACCATTTCTTATGTTTCTTTTCCCTTGGTTATGATGATATTCATTACATTTGATATGAATATAAAGGGTGATAATTATGAGGAATGAAGTGGGATATGATTTAGAACTCTTATAAACTATATGTTTTGGTTTCCATGTTTCCAAAGGCACTATACCTTTACTATCCCCAGGTATGCGATTATGTAATGTAATAAATATTCATCTAAAAAGATGTAATATATATGTATGAGAATTTTGGGTAATTATAGTTCTGGTGTAGTGTGATATTCCCCATAGGTGATGGGATATTGGATATAGTTTTTGGGTAGGGTTCTTTTCCACCTTGGGTGGTTAGAAAAATGGGATGGTTATGGGGTTAGATGCTCTTCCAACTTGGATTATTAGATATATGATATAATTCTAGGGTTGGGCACCATTCTTCCTGGGTAGTGGTTCATTATGCTCCATCAAATTTAGAACTATATGTTTCAGTTATAGTTGTTCTTATTTTTCACTACGAAACTCTAGGATCAATGGTGGTTTATTTATTTAGGACTTTAATTATTTATTATAGAACATTATCTTGCCCTTTATTTATGATAGATATATTTAGGGATACATTTTTTTGGTGTCCTTCTTAGTTGTAAACAAACCCTGATTGGGTCATCAAGATCACCTGAGTAGACTTCAGGTTTATAGGTCAGTAAAATGGAAAGGGCCCGATACTTTATTGATGATCCAGTTTAGTGGGATATTGTATGGTAATTGGACTGAGCTAAGACATGGGAACTATTTTAAAATCATCCCTAAAAATTATTTTGATTATCTTTGGCCTCAATGTATAGATATTCTCATAGGAGATCCTAATTATGTTGTTCTGGTTTTATGACGTGCACATTTTTCTATATTATTATACAATGGGCTATTATATTTTTTTACTGGAATTCTAAAATGATTTTATTTTATGATAGATTATTTGGACAATTATTACATTTGTTACTTATATTTTAATTTTTGTTTATCTGATCAAGGGGTATAGTCTACCCCTGAAATTATTAGACCCCTACTACTATTTATCAACCTATGGTCTATGAGGAGGAATTCCTGAGTTCATTTGGTTCTCTATTTTAATTATTATAGAGTGGGTCAGGTTGGGACATTACAATGTGGTATCAAAGCCTTTTTTCTTTTTTCTTTTTTACTATTTATGCATGATAGACTAGAGATAGGATATTGTAGAATATTGGTTGACATCATATTATTCGTTGTAGTCGACCCATATATAAATGAATTCCATGTTAACAGGGATGGGAATATTATTCTTGGTTTTCAGTTTTATGGTTGGGTTACATTCTAAATTATGATGTGCTTGATGTGATTTATGATAAATGGGATTTTATAATTGTATTTGGGAGAATATGATGTGTGTTCATGCATCATGTCATGTACCTGGGATTCACATTTAATTTGGGTGATTTTATGACATATAAAATTATTCATATTGTTATATCATGGGTTATTATTATTTTTTCTTATTATAGTGTAATGATGTTGTTTTATGCTGTATTATTTGTTTGGTTGTTATTTTTTTACATCCAAAGTTATTTTTGGTTATCTAATTTTGGGGGTATAATCCCCCTATGGTTTTATGAGGCCCCCGATGCTAGTCTGTGCCCACTACTATATAGGGAGGTATTCCTTTGGTCATGTGGTACTCTAATCTGGGTATTGTGGAGTGAGTTGGTTCTGGATATTGCATGAGTGTTCTGGGATATGTGTAAGAGTTAACTATATTTTTAAATTCATATGTAAGAGTTTTTCTAAAAGTTAATAGAGAATTTCAAAATTTCAATTTCTAGACGAATAGTTCTTAACAATAATTGTTTTTTGATAATGTTCATTTTGAACATCATGGATTTTAATTTCACAAAAATTGAAGGAGATTGTGATGTATGATATGTTTGAGGATATAAAATATATTTCATAGAGAAGGTTGTTTCACCATATGAGATGCCCCATATTTCAATAGTTTTTTCATGAAACCATGAACACATAAAATAAATGGATTATGGTTATTACTGATGTATTATGGAAAGAAACCATAATAATTAAGGGAGGCCATGTGGAAGAATAGGTTGAGACTAATGAGAAGTCAAATCTTGATAATTAGTAAAATATTTATTATTCTTCTATAGTTTATTTTATAATATTTAAAGTTTTAATTTCAAGGAGGAAATCAGTGGCATGTCACAATAAATTTCCCATTAATTTAATATTTCTTAACAAGTTCACCTAAAAAGTATGGAGCTCTGAATGATCAGATATCTGATGTTACCATTACCAGAATTCCTATTATTTCAAGGATTCATCCCCATATTGTAAAAAATAGATAATGTTTCCAAGTGCATCTCAAAAACCCCTCTTAGTCTATGCATCACCCAAGAATCCAAGTGTTAACAATAATTAATTACTTTTTATTCAAACATTAAATTATAGTTAAATGATCATTATTATTAATTATAAGATGGGTTATAGTCATTTAGGTATCCCAAATTCTATACACTTCATGTCATACATATAGATACATAAGTATAAATTTTCATATGGTTTTAACCATATACATCATAATGATTTTTCAAACATCAGATTCAGGTGGATCCAACATCCGATGTAATATACATGTAGGGTCAGGTCCTTGGAGACCTCAGTATCCAGTCATAAAGGTAGCTAAGGGAAACACATCCCTCAGAATGTACCTGTTCAATTACAATTGTCTAAGTCTATTTAATTATATTTTAACTAATAAATGAATTGATATCTATCTTTATGATGGAGTGTTGGATGAATACCCTTGGTTATCACCACTCACCCATATGCTCCCTTAAAATGGTCTGAACATAATTGGGATACCCTACTTGAGGTCCCCTATAAGACATAACTCAAGGGTGAATGTCATATCTAAGAGGAATAATTATTCTAGGATCCACCCAATAACACATTGATACACTTCAAGCCTTAAGGAAATTTGGATGTTGGTTTTCAGGTCATAAACAACTCCCAAGGCCAACCACGCTAGTTCAACCACCACCTTCTTAAAGAAGGTCATGAAAACATGTATGTATATATAGTAGGTCTCCCTGAAAAATTCCAAATTTAAACGTCTCCATGAGGGTCCATTTCAATCTAAGGTAATGTTTAATGGTAAAATCATGGCCTATTACAACTGAGGAAGGGATCCAACACCCAAAGGACCAAAGTTTCCCTTGGAACTTTGTGCTATAAAAAAGATAAGGCACCTAATTCATTTTAAATTACTTAATTTAAATAATTGGGTAGTTTAATTAATTAACTAAAAAAATAATTTAATTATAGGCCCCTTTCCATAAATTTTAGTTCCTAATAACATCATACTACACATACACAAAATAAAAAAACATACGGGGAAAGTACATCATACCACCAACATTCAGGATTCTTTCCCCTTTTATTTCCAAGGTGCTAGAAGCGGCTACTAAGGACTTTCTAATACTGTATCACATCTTGATCTATTAAATGAATCCAAGAAACATCAAATAATTAATTATAAAATTGTAGAAAAAAATTTTCAAATTAAATTCAAAAAGGTCATAACTTCCAAAAATCTCATTAATGTCCCTCTTACATAAAAAATACAATAAAATGAATTCCAATGACTCTTAGTGTGCCCTTAAGCCCATAAAAGGAAATGTAATAAACTTGAATCATCCAAATAACTATTAATTTATTTTTATTTAATATTTAATGCTTTTAAAATTCACTATGATGTCATACCTTGATGAAGCGGCATGTGATGAAGAGGGAATGGAATCTTGGGTAATCCTCTTCTTAAGAGAAGAAAAATCCACATAATTATTGTCCAATTTCACCATTATCTAGTAAAATTGAAACAAAATACCTATCTATGTGGAATTGAATTATAAATAAATAGAGGATAACACTCATGGAGCTTATGATAGTTTAATATGAAACTCATATCACAAAATAATGGTCTCAAAACAACCAAAATCAAAGGGCATCTAAGGGGGATGAAGGGGAATATCCCCTTGAAAACATGTGAGAGAGTGAGGAATAAAATAAGGGTATTCTTTATTGAAATGTGTAGGGTAAAAATGGTAAAAATCCTCTTTTAATGGGCAGCATGGTTTTCCAAATATTGATCCGACCATGCATTTTTCACTACTTTCAACCCATCCACCTTTCACAGTTATGAAAAATAGTTTGATAGTCTATGTTCCAATCATTTAACATGTCTGAAATTAACTATAAACACAAAAAATGTTTCCCCTAGACCAATACAATAGATTCTCATGCCACACACTGATACATTCTAGGTCATATAGTTAGGATGAATAGTTAGCAGTAACTATGTGCAAATTGTTTTCCCTAGGCAACTTCTTCCAAAAACTAAAATATAAGGACTCGGATCCTCAAGAAACTCTAAAAACGTTCAAAAAAGCTTCTAAGACTCATTAAACATATAAAAACATAAATTAGAGGAATATAAACTCTCGGTATTCATCTTTGAATATCTTATAATAATTTGAAATGTCCAATGATTGAAAATTTAATTTCCATTTGAACGTTTCAACTCATACAGATGTGATATCTTAAAAATTCATCACCATAAAACTTATCTTCTAAAATAATCCATAGTGGTAATCCGAAAAAACACTATGACCCACCTTGATCATGAAAATCCACTCAAATGGTCATGTTCCACCTCTGAACTCTCAACAAACCTCTAAAGTTCCACCTTCCAACCAGGTGTATTAAGCCATCAAAAGTCCAACAAAAACTTATAACTACTATTGAAATACCATGAAATCGCTGAATAATGGTTTTATAACCCATGAAATATCCACATCTTCTTCCAGTTCATCACCATGCCTATGGTGCTCCCTAAAAAAGTCATTTCTATCAATGACCAATTTTGAGCAAGAATGCCTCCACTATCATAATTTCCTACCAAAACATTCCTATATCATCCTAAAGATCCTATTTACATTGTAATTAACTCCCAAATCAGATAATGGTTCCCCTATCTATGGATATGTCTCTAGATCATTCAAAATCCACTCAACAGATTCCACACCTGACTTCCAGTTACCTTTCATGGTAAAACCATCCACTATTTATTTTCATCACTGGGTAACACCAGAAGGGAAAAAACTTCCAATCTAATAACCATATATATTGTCACAAACCATCTTGATATAGATTTACTATCTTGGATTCCACCCAATATAACATCCAAATTTATAACTCGGGATGTACCAAATTTTCGTGCATAATATTAAACATCTTATAATGGATGTTGAAGGATTGTAATAAGAAATTACCATGAATTTCCATGTTTTACTAAAATATATTCAATTTTATATAATGGATTAAAATGATCTAAAATTAATAATTTATTAAGGATATAATTCTTTTATTTATTTTAAAAATATCTTTAATTTAGTTTAATGGTGTTTTTTATTTTTGAATTCTATATTAGGTGTTTTTAAAAAAATGAAGGGATTGAACTAACCCCTCAACTAGTGGCATCCAACTACATATCCAACCTAAAAGGGGAAATATGGATAGTACATCAATGGGAGGGACTTATCAAGCCAATATGGCCACTTGGGGGATCCATCCTATACTGTGGCCTGAGGTAAGGTCATCAAATGTAGTATAGTTATGATGAAGCCCGTGTGTGTGTCGACCCATGGTGGTAAAACCCAAGAGACGGAGATAGTAGTGTCTCACCAGTATGAGGAAGTGTACAGTTGTGGTTGGGGGGTCATTAAACCCCCATTAAACATAATTGTAGCTACAAATACATTATTAGATATTTAAATGAGTGTGGGTATCACCCATCTTTTTATGTGGGTGCAGGATAGTAGGTATTATTCATCCTCTTACAAAAACAACATCATTCGGCTATGATCTCTTGTGTATGCCTCAGACACCCTAGTGCCACCATCATCCATCTCTTTATACCTTAATGCTTGAGCCACCATCATCTTCAGCACTTAAATTCATCCATGTTTACAACTAGAGAAGTTTTACTTGAGCTAGAGAACCACCACTGACACCTCTGATTACCATGGACATTTATGGTACCTCAGTCAACCACCATGGACCCCTTTCAAAGATAATTGTAGCCATAAAAGAAAGTATTGATCCCCTATGGGAAAAATTAATAATGGAGGATTTTATGGAGGCTGAATGCTCCATTTCCACCTCTTCCCTGCACCGAGACAATGTAACAATTTCATTATTTCAAAACACAATCCAAGGATCTTTTATGCAAGACCTATGCACCACTGGTATGTTTGGGTGGTTGATACTAATTGTAGAATATTATACCATTGTTCCGATGGTTGATTTAATCTACCATTGCTCCAATAGTTGATATGGTCTTCCATTGAGACTATGGTTGATATGGTCTATAGTTGAACCAATTGTCGATCCAGAGAAATCATTCACTGATACTTCTACTTGCTGACTCCACCACTACTCCACCATATGAAAATTTCTTCCACCATTTATATCCTAGATATGTCCATATATTCCACCATATAATCTCTTCAAGATATTTCCCATGAGTGGTAGGAACCCGCTTTAGATGATGAAGAACATGACCATCACTCACCTCACCACTGCCCAAGCTCCCTCGCCTGATGCACCACTACCCACTAATGATGTTGTTCCCAGGGACACCAGTCCAATATCTCACCATAAGAAATTACCATTCATTCTATGTATGACGATTTGTAAGAAACCCTCATAGACAACTAACACTTCTCAACACCATACACTTTCATCTTGATCCCTCTTTGAAGAAGAATGAGGATTTTCTCTCAAATGGACGGCACCATCGCCACTGCCTCTCATTCTTATGGCTCACCACAATGGCTATGGATACCACCACTAATCATGATGAATTAAGGAGGAGGAATATGTTTGGATGAATGAAGAAATTATTTATGCTAGTTTCTACCAATTTTAGATGTGATCTAACTTTAGGCTAGTTTTAAATGTTATTTACAGTTGGGATAGTGGTATATTTGATCTACTATTGAGGTAATGGTAGATCTGGGGAAAGAAACCCATGAAAAAAACAATTATAGAGGATTTCGGGGTCATAAACTATTTTTACCTTGGAAAATTGTTACAACGGTGGATGTGTAATGGTATATGTCTAATAGTATATACAGTTACCATCACTCTACAATTACATCTCAGTGATGGAATTTGAAAACACCCAGAAATTTAGTTGATTCGACAATAAATATCATTCAAAAAGATACATTAAATGATTGTGAATATATTGAAAGATACATATGGGAGAGATAAAGAGGTCTCCTCTATATATAAGTATAAGTATGTTGAGCCAGAGAAGAGGATGAGAGGATAAATAGAGAACATCCATTACTACGGATGGATACATTGTTTATGGTACTTTAATTTATTTTTATTTTTATTATTTCATATTACACTTCTACCTCTATTGTATCTTTAATTATATAGGGGTAGAACTATTAGTGGTTGGGTGAAGGGAAGGTGACCATATGTAACTCTTGAGTCCTAGTTTTTATCACATTATTTTATCTCTTTTATTATCCATTGGTTTTAAATTCATGATTTCATAATTTAATTGGGATATTAATATATTTATATTTCAAATCTAAATATTTTAAATTGCATTGATTAAGAAAATGTTTCTCCCTACACTTGGTTTTGGATCACACCGATATGGTGATCTAGGGTCAAGTGGAGAAGATTTTAGTGATTACTAAGCATATAGATAAAAAATTTTGGACTAATTTAGACACCTAAGAATAATAATTCCTAATTTATTATTTCCTAGGTGATCCAAAGGATTCCAATTATGGCTTCAACGAATTTGAAAAATAATAATCCATAGAAGGGAATTGTGTGGACTATTTTAATTTTTTATAAACCTTAATCAGCAGTGTAAAAGGAGAAATGGTTATTAATCCATTCATTAAACAAATTAATAAGGAAAAAGTATTAAATTTTAAAGGACTATGATATCATTATAAAAGGGAATCCAAGCCTAAACCTAATCAATTTTCTTTAATCAGATCTTCACAGAAAATATTATTTACTTTCTAGTCATTAAAATATTGTTATTTAATTTAATTTTTCACTCATGACTACCTAATTAAAAAACATCTCTCTGGATATGAATTAGGATTATACTAATACAACACCCTTAAGGGGTAATTAAATAGCTTTTTTCAAACATCATGACTTGTGTGTGTCAAAACATGGTGCAATTATTGGAGATCGTGTGAAATTCAAACCCATAAATAGCATGATTAGGGATTCCAATAATGAACTATTTTATCATTAAACTTGATATAGAGAGTAAATTGGTTTCTTGGATTAGGAATCTTAATTATGAAAAAAAAATTAAAAAAATAAATTAAAAGACTCAAGTGAAACATTATGAAATTACTCCCAGCAGACAAGCATGGAAATTAACCCACAAAAACCACATGATACCATTGTGACCTAGAGTTTTATAGACAAATAAATCAATTAACTATGCCTGTACAAAATTGAGTTTTAACACTGAGTCAATTTGTTTATTATATTACCCAATTTTCATGGCCTTGTAGGATATGACATGAACAGATAGATTCAAGAGTTCGGCTATGTTTGTTCAAACTTTAAGCAAAGAGGAGTGGCTATGGAACAGGTCATGTGGAGGGAATTACCATCTTAAATGAGGGGGATTCTAATGAGTGTTTGTACAGCCTAAAATCTGGAGATACCCATTAATGATATGATCTCCAAATAATTTTCATGTTGAGATTCTTCCCAGCTTCCTGGAGCACCATTATAAAGAACGATATATGAATCATCAAGAATTCAATTTGAGAACCCCTCTATAAATGTTGAGATAGGTTCAAAATTCTGTGTCCAATAATCCCTCATCTAGTTATGTAAGATCACCACTTCCTATTATTCTTCTACCAGGGGAATCTAGAAAATTAATGAAATATCATGGACACATAATCTGTAGGGGATTTGATTTTTAAGTCACACGTGCAATTTAGGAGCCTAATCAATAAGATTGTACATAGTTAAAAATAGTTTGGAATAAGATATATAAGTATAAGAGGCATTTATTAGGTAGTTTTTTTAATCATCACCCATAATTGAAACCAAACCAAAGGAATTAAAAATCCTAGTTAGATATATGGTTGGGAAATGGGTGAATGAACAACCATCCCCACCTTTAGTATGTGTTTTATCTTCATCACCCTATCACTTCACTAATCAGTGTGTTGGGGTATATGGTATAGAGATATGTGTAGCATCATTCCATTTGAGATAGTTTCAATATAATTAAACATAGAGTGAATGTTAATCCCAACTAATATTTTGAGGTCAATAAATTCATACTGGAACAACTTTCTAGAATAAATTCCAAAACAAACCCCTTTCTAAGAACCATATAAGAAACAATATAAAAAATACTATCAACCAACAAATTTTCAACAAAAAATTATGGAAATACTTTATCTAGTGAACTTCTAGTTGTACATGATCCTCATCCTGGTTTGTGAGGACTCATCAAGTGCATCCCAAACACCCGAGATCAAATCATGGTGGAGACATATTTTACGGGTTAATGCAGCAACACTGTAGTAGCATTGTAGTAGACACAGTATCATGCACTATAATATAAACTATTGGGTACTGTAGTAGCCAGAACTATTCATCCATCTGGCCCTATGGGTCACTGGTTTGGTCATCAGGTCCTACATGGCTTTTAGGCCAACCAAGGATTATGGTCTAGTTTTCACTTAAGGCCTTCGGGCCACCTTAAGGCCTTAGGGACTCCCCAAGGCCTTCAGGCCACATGATGATGTAGATGTACCAGTAAGGCTACAAGAGAAAAGGCTTAAGATTAGGATTCAGGGTAGGATAATTTTCTAGAGAATAGCTAACCAGAATTGGAAGAATTAGAGGGTATGGTATTGCCATCAGTACCAAGCATGTGCAGCTTTACATAGGATAGCTCTCCGACCAGACCTGAAAAGGTGGAGTGCTGATATCATGAAATATTTTGGGGTGGAGGAGTTCCATAGGTGTCTTTTCTAGGTGATTCCCTCTAAGGACTAAGGTTCATGTAATTGACTCTAAGACTTTGAACCTTGTAAGGGTTCCACCTCACCTCTAGAAAGAAGGATTATCAAAAATAAAAAAATGAAGGCCTTCGAGCCATTCCGACAGCTATATGGTTTAAAAAAAAGAGTTCACTTCTAGTTGAAATAAGTAAAGGAAAAGATATGGAGGAGAAAAAAATAAAATGAAGTATTTAGAAAATAAATTTGAGAATCTCATAGAAAATATGTCCAAAAACCTAGGAAAAATCTCAACTCATACAATCCAAAAACCAAAGGAAGGTGTAATAGTGATCATCAAAATGAGTTTCAAATATATCTATCTACCAGAACCCAAGGAATATCTAGCTTAATTGGATGAAGGTGATTCAATAAATTTTAAAAATGCATTACAGGTTCAATAATCGGAAACCACTCACCCTGGGAAGGAATACAAAAAGATCGGAGAAGAACCTAAGAAAAGATTTTGGAAGGAAATACTATAAACTATATTAAAAATATAGAAAATGGAGAATGAATTAATTCAAATTCCATTCCCTTTAAGGTTTATATAATATAAGAGTATTTAGGAAGAACAAATTCAAATAGATATACATAATACATTTCAATAGGTTAGAATTGACATACCCCTCATTGAAGACATCAAGAAAGTTACAAAATATGCTAAATTCCTCAAATATATTTTCACCAAGAGGATAATACTATATAAGAATGTAATAATCAACCTAGGAAGGGATGTCTCAACCATGATCACACCCCTATTACCCAAAAAAATAATGATCTTTGGATATTCTCTATTCCTTACACCATTGTCTCTTTGAAACTTTTTGATGCTTTGTGTGATATTTGTTCTTCCATTATTTTCATGAATAAAACTATCTTCCCATATTTGAAAATAGGTTATATAAATCCTAAAAGATCAGTTATCTAAATGTAAAATAGATCCACTATTTTATCAATGGGAGTTTTAGAATATGTACTTATTTTAGTAGAAGGAATTATTTTCCCAAAAAAATTATGTGCTCACTATGGATGAATATCAATCACTAGGTAGTTCACTATATTTTTTTTGGAATACCATTCCTATTAATTTCCATTATTATCATTAATATACATGAAGGAATCCATACAATGGATTTTGGAGATAGTAAGGTGTACTTCATTGTTCTTTACTCCAAGATGAACCCTTCAAACAGCCATTAACTCATTTCAATTTTACAAAAATACGGTATTGATCTCATTGAAGGATCAGGTAATCTTACAGAATTTTTAAACTTAGAAAATAATATTTATATTTAAAACACCATGGAATTAGTGAGTACTAAAAATATATATAAATTATCTTTTAATGATCTAGAAGAAATAATGTCAAAATTCTTTGATTATTCACTAGAAGAAGCTAATATGATACCCTTTTCTAATGAGGTTCAAGCTTTTGAAGTATGAAATTTTTATTCCATATCATCTTTGGAACAACCCCAAAATATAGAACTAAAACCCCTCCCATGTTACATAATATATTTTTATTTTATGAAAGGGTAAACATTTCTTGTAATCATATCCAGCCACTTGACCCATGTCCAAGAGAAGGATTTAATTGTCATTTTGAAAAGAAACATCCAAGCCATATGGTGGATCAATAGAGACGTCCCTAGAATAAACCACAAGGTATGATCCCATAGAATATTCCTATATGGGGACTCTAGGGCTATTAAAGAACCATAGAGAAGACTAAACACCACCATTATAGAAGTTTTTAAAAAATATGTTCACTAAATTTTGGTAGAAGACATAATATACCCAATTTCTGACTCACAGTGGGTCAACCCCATTCATGTATTTCCCAAGAAAACTACTTTGAAAATATTTAGGAATGATAATAATGAATTAATCCCCATGAGAGTTCCTAACAGTTCAAGGGTGGGCATTGACTATAGAAATATAAACCAAGTCACCCTAAAAACCACTTCCCACATCTCGTTCACAAGAAAAATACTAGAAAGATATAAGGTAAGACACATTAATATATCGTAGATGGGTTTTTTTAGATTTTTTAGGTACCCATTTCCCTATAAGACTAAGAGAAGATGAAACTCACCTTCCCCTCCATGAATTTTTTTTAAATGATAATGCCTTTTGAATTATAAAATTCTTCAGACACAATTCAGTGGTGTATGATAAGTATTTTCCTAAATCACATGGAGGATATCCTAGAGTTATTTTTGGATGACTTAATATTTTTGAAAACACATTTGATAATTTTATATGGAATCTAGAATTTTTTTTAAAAACCTCTATAGAGAAAAATTTGGTTTTGAACATTGAGAAGTGTTACTATATGATTGAAAAGGGGATTGTGTTGGGCCATATAATTTCAAATAAAGGCATTGAGGTAGATAAATCTAACGATAAAGTAATAAATTAATCCCCATATCCCACTTCTGTGAGTCTTATTAGATAATTTTTTGTCTATGTGGGATTTTATAGAAGATTCATCAAGGACTTTAGTAAAATTGATCTTCCCATTTAAATATTACTATTAAAATAATATTAATTTGTTTTCAATGATAATTTTATGGAGGAATATGATGAGATAAAGGAAATGTTTATTACCCCATGAATTATGAATCCCTAAGACTAGGAGCACCCATTTGAGTTAATTTATGATTAATCAAACGAAGATGCATGAGAAGTCCTCTCCCAAAGAGATTAAGGAAGGCAACAAGTCCAATCATAAACCTCAATAACTTTGTATGAAACTCATCTTATTAACAGAAATTTTGAAAATTAATTTATTGATATTGTATTTTCATTGGATAAATTTATATCTTATTTACTTGGAAATAAAGTTGATGTATTATCCAATCATGTATGACCTATGTATTTGATAAATAATGCGGATTCCAAACAAATTCTGGTGAGATGGATACTAGTCTTATAAGAGTTCAACCTAGAGATCTATGAAAATAAGGGTTCTGAAAATCAGGTGGAAGATCACCATAGCAGACTTCCAAAGAATAATGAAATATAAATTCTATCACTAAGTCCACTTATTGACCACATACCTTGAGAGAACCTCTACATAGTGGAAGGTGATGTACTAGGGCATGTCTATATAGTAAATTATTTAGCCACATCTCAAGTAAATTGTCACCTTCACAATCAAAAAAACAAAAAACATAAGTAAGAATCCAGATTCTATATTTTGGAAGATCATTTCTATGGAAAATAGGTAATGATCAAGAAATAATGAGGTGCCTACTGAAAAGTGACATAGAATCTATATTTTATTTTATTCATACATTTTCTAATAGATATCACATTATAAATAAAATAATATATAGAAAATTGTTATAATCTAGAATTTATTAGCAATTTTTTTTAAATATTCCCATGTATATTGTAAAAAATGTGATAAGTGTCAATATTATAGAAATGTTTCTAAAATTTAGAAGATTACTCAAAACCCCATAGTTTTTTTTGAAATATTTGAAGTATGGGGATTTGATTTTATGGGACCCTTTCCCATGTATTTTGAGAATTCTTAAATTTTACATGTTGAATATTATGTCTCTAAATGTGCGGATGCTAAGGCCACCAATAATGATGAAGCAAAAGTTATATGTGATTTTATCAGGTCTAAAATATTTGTAGTTTCTAAGTTCCAAGGGCCATCATCAGTGACCAAGGGACCCATTATTGATATATGATAATAAAGGATATTCTTAAAAAATATGAGGTGCATCATAAGATATATAATCCTTACCATCACCAAACAAAGGGTTAAACTAATGTTCCAAGTTGGTGATTAAATTTATTTTGGAAAAAAAGGTTAACCATACTATAAGGATTGCAGCCAAACGCTTGAAGAAACCTTTTGGGAATACAAGATATAAAAATATTTCTTATAGTTGTGATCCCTTATTGGATGATTTATAGAAAGAGTTGTAATCTGCCAATGGAGATGGAAAACCAAGAATATTCGGATGTAAAATAGATGAATTTGGATTTGGTGAGTAATGGGAATTAGAGAAAACTCATGTTAATGTAACTAGAGTAAATCCAAATATAGGATTTCCAAAAATCAATGATTTACAAAGATAGAACCAGAGCATCACATAACAAGCGGATCCATCAAAAGGCCATTCAACGTGGAGAAGTTCAGTCTTATTTAATCAATCTATGGATTTATTCTCATGAGTATGGGTCGATCCAAAAACATTATCCAAAGGTGATTATAAAAGGAAACCTAAGTTTTTCTATTTTCATAGTATTTAGTATTTATTTTCCTCTCACTACACCCCTTTGAGATTTAATGGGATGGTACTTACACTTGTATGTGTTGTTTTATGGGACCATCATCAAGGAATTTAACAGGAAACATGATGAACTATGAAAAATTGAAGAAAATATATAAATTAATAAAAATATTATTCTTCTATAATTAATGTTTTAAACTTCCTTCTTATTTTTTAAACTTTTGTTTAAACTGTAAACTCAAAGTAGCTACATTGACCTAGAAATTTCATGTTCATGCCTGAATCACTTCCTTATTTTTCCTATCATGGAGACCTGAGTTTATTTGGAATCATGGTATTCCATTTTATAGATTTCAATGTGAAATTTTACTAGTTAAACATTTAATTGAATTATTATAATAAAATATGGATATTAAAATGAGGACTTGTGATTTTATAGAATTAGTTGATTCAGGTAATAGAAAATTTCTTATTATTTTTCATTATATGAATTTCTAAAATTCTTGTGAGTTTTTTATTATCATTATCAATTCCCTTAGTGATTGAAAATTTTTATAATTTCCTATCCATAATGTATTTATAAATCAAATAGTTCCTATTTTATCTTAATCATATTTCTTGAGTGATCTTGGGACATGTCCCCTACTAGAACTTTATTTTTAACATGTCAAAGCATTGACTCTGAAAAACCCAAATTTAAAATTTTGAGGAATTTTTATTGATAATAAGTTATCCTTTATACAACCTAATACTTCAATATTTTTAATCCCATAGAAACTATAAACTCCCTTGTTAGGAATGAGTCATGGTTCAAGCCTCGTTTATCCATTCATACCCTCCTCTTCATATTTGAATGATATTTTGATGTTGAAGTGTGGGGTGAAGGGTGTCTTGGTAAAAGGGGAAATCTACATTGTTTTGGAATAGTGTGGGGGTTTATTTTTTGTATTAGTAAATGTTTATTGATTCATTCATTATTCTTTACAATTTACCATTTTGAAAAAAAATAATGAAGTTACAAAAAAAAAAGAAAAAATTGTGGGTTGTGATTAGGGAGTGTCAAAAATCACCATCACCAGACCAATGAATATTTTCATATATGGTAATGTAATTTTTATGAGATACATTATATGTATAAAATTTAAATAAAGTGAAAAAAAAAACAATAAAAGAGAAAATAAATTTAAAAAATCATGAAAGATAATATCATTCATTATGATTTATTTTGGTAATAACCTAAAATTGGTTTTTGGGAAAATGGGAGTTTCTACATTAAAGGGGAGGACAATATTGAAATTTGATTTTTTATATCATGAACTTTACATTATAGTTAAGCCACATCCTTGTGAATTATTTATTAAAACATCAATTCTTACCAACCTTAAATCCTACGAGTCATTGAGAACATTATTTTAAAGGCTCCCACGATTTTATTTGAAATTTTCATTACAAGGTAGAGATAATAGTTAATTAAAATTATATGGATAAAAAACATGTACACATGATATGATCATAACTCTACTTTAATAGTATCATGTGTGATAAGGGAAAATATTAAAATTTTAGGTAAATCATGGTTTATCATTTTTAATAAAAATTAATTTAGAAGAATGAATGATTGAAAGGGTAAGATCCGTAAATTTCAATAGGGAGAAATCAAAATAATTGATTTGGTTATCTATTTTAAATTTATGAAATTTAATTGACATTTTATTTGGATTTTTAATGTTGAATTTTACATTGAAATATTATTATTTTTCTATTTTTTGATTTGAATAATGGAAGCATTAGTTCCCTCAGGTTTTCAATGTTGGAATTTTTATACTTGATTAAAATCATATTTTGAATATGGGGGTATTTAATTCACTCAATTTTAATGTATAATATTAAAAAAATGATTTTTAATTATTTAAATGAATAATTCTCTTGAATATCAATGTTTTAGTAAAATATGGGAATTTTAAGACGTGGGAGTAAAATGATCTAAAATGAATAATTTATAAGGATTCGCAGTTGTTATTTATTTTCACATTATATTAAAGATATATTAATATTATTTTACATTTTTTAATATTTAATTATGTGTTTAAAAAAATCCAGGATCAGTCTAGCCAACTAAGTTGTGGAAGCACGCCACATAGCCAATCAATAAGGGGTCGTCCAACCATGCCTCCAATGGGAGGACCTACTCAAAACGGAATGTCTGCATGGCGTATAAAGAATATTTAGTAGACCACATGGAGGAGAATGTGTGTAGTATTGGTGGGATTAAGCCTATGTGTGCACTATCCCATTGGGGTCAAACCCATGTGGTCATAGGAGGCGTAGCTCACTGGCATAGGTTGGTGCACAATAGTGGGTGGGGGTCTTACGATCCTCATCTAACATCATTATGGCTATGAAGCAATGAATGGATATTTAAATGAGTGTGGAGATTTTCCATATTTCTGATGTGGGATGTGGGATAAGAGGTATTATTCATCCAATTATATAAATTCTTCATTTAGGATTTGTACTCATGATTCCACCTCGGACACCCCCATGTTACCATCTTCCGCCACTCTCCACCTTTAAACATGACTCACCACCATCTAAAAAACTATAAATCCTCTATTTATTCTATTAGATAAGTTAATACTGAGATATATAACCACTGTTGACAACATTGATCACCATGTATCATCTTTGGGACCTCAGTCGACCACCGTGGACCCCCTTTCAAAGATATCCAAACCTATGAAATTTCATTTTGATATACCTAAAATAATTTTGAATTCTATAGTATTTGATGGAGTTTGAATTCATCATTTCCAACTTTGTTGAGCACTGACACAATGAAAGATTCCACTTCCCCCATGCACAATTCCAGGAACTTCTATTCATGAAATAAGAATTGCTGTGAAGAATGGGTGGCTAATTCCAATGGAAGAACATGCTTTGGTGTTCAAACGATAGATGTAATATACTCTTGTTTTAATGGTAGATATGATCTAAAATTGATTAAATTGTATATATCATCTAACATTGATCCAACAGAGGATATATAGAAATAATTCACCACTACTTTTACTCGTCGACTCCATGGTTTATTCATCACTCAACAATTCCTCTTGTCACTGAAATCCCAATGATTTATTTCTACACCACTATAAGAGATCTGTTCAAGTAATCCCATGCACTGTATAATCCCTATGTGGAGAATGAAGACTACGACCATCCCTCACCTCTCCAGTACCCTATCACATTTCTTAATTTCCCACTTACCACTGAAATCATCACTTCTATAGCCACTAGCCCACTGCGAGACCACATGCAATGCCCATTCATTCTATACATATGGATTTGGAAGATATCCTCATAATAAAATACCACTTATCATCACTATCAACTGACACATCAATCCCTCTTTGAAGAATAATGAGGCTTTGATCACTAATAGAGTCCACCTTTTCCACTACCTCTCTTACCAAAGAGTCACTGTTATGGCTATGGATATCCCCACTGATCTGGTCATATGGAGGAAGAAGACAATGTCGGGATGAATAAAGAAAAGATTGATACCGATTGCGGCCAAATTATATATGATATATTATTGGGTCAATGGTAAATGTGATAACCACTGAGGCAATGGTATGTCTGGAGAAAGAACTCCACACACAATCCACCATCTGATGAACCATTGTGGAGGAGGTCAAGGTAGTAAAATATTTGTACCGTGTAAAATTGTTGTAGTAATAGATGTACAATGGTATATGTCTAGTGATATATGTTCATATCATCACTGTGAAATTACATCTAAGCTATGGAATTTGGAAACACTCAGTAATTTAGAAAATCAAATGCAAAATATCTTGTAAAAACATACATTCAACCATTTCAATGATATTAAAAAATAATGTTGAGTGAGATAATTAGGCCACCTCTCAATGTAAACAAAATTATGATACACCATAGAAGACGATGGGAGGATTAAAAGATAATAATTGTTTCTATGTCTCGATACTCTCTTTTTGTTGCTTTTATTTATTTTTTACTTATATTATGTCATTTACCCCTTGTACCTTTAGGTTTTCTTCGATTATTAAAGGGTAAGAAATTTTTTGTTTGGGTGAAGGGGAGGTTACCATATGTAATGATTGAATCCCAGATTTTATAAATTTATTTTATATATTTATATTTTTAAAATGGGTTTTAATTAATAATTTCATAATTATAACGGGATATAATTGTATATTTATTTTAAATGTGAATATTTTAAATTTCCTTGATTAATAAATTTGTTCTCCATATTTTTGGTTTTGGATCATACAGATTGGGTGATATTTGGTTAAGTGGAGAATTTATTGGTGATTACTAAGCATGTGTGGAAGAAATAGTGTACTGATTTGAAAACATAGAAAACTAAATACATAATTTGGTATTTCTTAGGTGATCCAAAAAAGACCCACAGTGACTTTTACGCATTTGATGACGAATATTCCAATAAAGGATATTGTGCAAACTGTTTTTATTTTCTATCAAACTTAATGAAGTGTGAAAAGGATAAATGATTTTTAATCCATTCATTAAACCAATTGATATGGAAAAAGGATTTTATTTAAAGGGGCCATTATAGCATTACAAAAGGGAATCCAAGCCTAAAACCAATCAATTTTCTCTAATCTGGTCTTTACTAACAAATTTCATTGTTTCCTAGTCATTAAAATCATGTTAACTTATTTAATTTTCACTCATTAAAACTTGATTAAAACAATAATCCTAAGAGATTACTTTGGTTACTGCAACTACGACACCCTTAGGGAGAAATTAAATAGCTTTTTACACACTCCATGACTAGTGTGTGTCAACTATCATTCACCAAGGAATATAGTACCAATTAGGTATATTTATCCACTAGAATAAAATTTATGGAAATATCATCCCACAATAAGTCTCGTACCCCCTTGGCACTTATCAAATGAGGTTCACACATTTAAATCTAAAATGTATCTCCTAACATCAGAAGTATCCTTTTCATCACACCATCAAAATGAGTTTTTAATCACTGTGTCCCACACTTATTCCACACCAAACATAACCAGTGACATCATTAAAACCTACTCATTCCCAATCATAAACATCAACATGACTTATCACTTATTTACAACTCACAAAAACAACATCCAATATAATCCTATAATTTCTAAAAATTAAGGTAGTCACCAAATTCTTGTTGTTCCATGGATGTTATACTATTATATGTATGTCACTCCTCCCAAGCCAGGCTCATCTAAAGCTATGTAAAAAATCCTTTAACGAAAACATGGATTGATATTGTCACAACACCTAATCCACTTTCAATATAACTCACATCAATGGGGTGTTTCCTTTATTTCACCTCAATATCAAAGTCAACATTCCCAATAGTGTCTCATTCAATACTTTTTTTCATCATACCACACATGGTCATCACTAAAACCATACTTCAATGGCACAATATGTAACAATTTTTTTTCATCCCTAACCTATAAAGGTAATGGGTGTATGCTCCAATACTACCGAATAATAGAATCCTAATCACAAACTCATGATTCATGAACCATCAAGATAAATTTTTTCTTTTTCAATGACATTTTAGTCTCAACATTCCAGGATCTCCTTGGGAACTCCTCTATAAAATTAGGCACCTCCTTGTGCCATGACTCATCAAAAAATGAGATGCCTCATAGTGGAATCCTATCACTATAGGTTCTAACCCTCAATATAATGTGTTTCAACCACTACAAATTCTTAGACACCAAAATTCACCATTCTAGTCTTGATCATCACCCATTCTCTTAATTCACTACCAATAGTAAACTCACTTGACAATAAAACTAGGAACCCAAACAATCATTCATATCTTCGATAATCATGAAAACTGAAAAACCTAGGAGGTTCTTCATAAACATAAGGAATCATCCAACCTATGACACAAACATGATAACCTCTCATATATCAATATCATAGGATAAATCATGCACCAATGATTCTTCTTAATAAAAAACCCAATCCCAATATCAATCCTCTCACAAGTTTCCCTTTTTAAAAATAAATGTCATCCCACTAGGATCTGAGTCAAACATAGGGTATCTATATCTCTCTCATTCCCACCATAACTATTAAATATCATCTAACATCCTAGATAAATCACTCTAAAGATGGTAAATGTGAAGGAAGGTAAAGATAAAATTGACCTATTAGGGTCAAAACATGCCTACATGTGTTAATTTATACATGTTTTCAAATCAATGTTATAGGGGAAAACATCCTATAATTTTTAATTTTCCTCCCATTTAAGTAAAAAACATTAATAATATATTTATATAAGGAAGTATTTTATTTATATAATAATTTAATGAATCACCTACCTTGAATCATCCTACCAGCCCATTATATTCACTGAGAATCCACATACAGGGAAACTCCCTAGAGGTTTTGATGTCAAGGTAGAAAATAGAATGAACTATCCCTCACCAGGTATCTATATACATTAATATACCCTATAGGTTATATTTCATCAAAGAGCCTTTATGTACCTATCGAAATTTCACTGGATGATATAATTAGATAACCATAAATGATGTTAAGTTAAGTAAAATATTATAGAAAGTTATATGGGAAAACATTATGTAGTTAGTTACAACTATTTTGTTGTCCACACCTACAAATGATACACCCCCAACTCATTTAGTAGTAATTAATTGGTTTTCAACATCAACATAGTTTTATTAATAGACCCTCTCTAAGGCATTCCATAACCCTAACAACTTAGAGGAGTTACTAATGAGGTGCTATGTATGAGTTCTGTCCTTCCATGAGTCATTGCACCTCATATTCAATAGATACTATATCAGTTTCACTATTTCTAAGACACAACATTGAAGAGTTAACAGGGGATATCATAGAAGAATGTAAATAAGGTGATCCAACTGAGTAGAATTACAATAATAACCTATATGGTAAAATTCAATTTAAGTTATTTTTTATGCTTAAAATAGATAGCCTCAGTTTTTTCTCAAACCACACACTAGAAGGCTTATGGATTATAGATACTCCATGACTGATATTATTTAGGATTAAATGGATCTTACCACTTAATTCAAGATACAAATACAAATCATCGGTCTCATGCCAATGGGCCAAGATCTAGATGTCTATAATAAATCATCAATCTCAAACATCAATATGTGTCAGTCAAGGAGAAAATTAATTGCAACTAGAGCACTACATCCTGAAATTGAAATCTCATACCCCTGGTAAATTTTAAATATCATTTGAAGAAGTGTTCTTGATTTAGTATTCTAATATTCATCATATTATCTGATGCATTCCCAATACTCTTATATACCAAGGCCCAAATAGTTAGACAAAATAAAAGTAGTGTCTATGAATCCACTTTTTCACTTCCTATCCTAGCTCACTCAATTAATAATAACCTAACCTATTTGAAACATATAATCATGAATGCCTCCACATATTCTAGGGGCTTCTGACCAACAGTGAGGTCCTTTGGTGTAACCATGGGGAGACTATTCCCACATATCTGAGTAAAAAAAAGTTGAAATAACTAAAAATCATAAATTGTGGTAAATAATTATAGTGTGTATGTAATAAATATTAACAAAATAGAATAATATATTAAATGTATTAATGGAATAAATATCCATTCCATACATACACAAATCTCCCACTAGGTCAGTGACATATACATATCAGAATAACAGTAAATACAAGTCACTAGATCCCTGAAATACTGATCCAAAATCATCATGAACTCTTATGTCATCTAGGTAGTCAAACACGACTATGAAATCCTTGTCTTTAACAAAAATAAACTCTTGTAATCAAACTAATGTATTATTAGTTACCCCAGTGAAAGGGAATCCCGATTAGGGTGTGCGTACAAAACTCAGCAAGGAACCACCAACATGGCCCCATAAATAGCCAGTAAATGTAGTTCATGTTAATGTGAGATAATCAACTGAAGGATAATAATAATTATAACTACATTAAATAAACAAATAACCAATTACATACCTCAAGTCCTATGTCTACCAGTGATGACCATATATACATCAAGCTACACCGAAAATGTCTCTGGGGAAGTTATTTCACCATAGGGGGATACAAGTCCAAGACCTGGGATCACCCATACTCACCTCGAATAAGTATAAGGTTGAATCCTAGGTATCAACAATGTATTTTTTTAAGTAAGTCAATGTGAAGGATTCTAGGCCTCTTTATTGTACCACTCAATACATGAGTAACCAGTGAAAATCATATGGCATCTCAGCATTATCTATCTCTGTCCAATTTTGGATTCCTAGGTCTCAATCCATAGGGAATCTAGACATGGAACAATAATTAATTCAAAAGGGTATAATCCTTAGGTAATGTGTAATTAATACTCTCTTAATATAATATAATAACTCTAAATTAATCAAAAATTGGATCAAAGTCCAGTTCCTAGAGTGTTTTGGGAAAATAAATCATGTTGTATCTACCCAATCCTAGGGTGTTTTAAAGGTACCAATCAAGGAAATAATCATCAGCCTTAGGTATTTCATAAACTTATATCAATTAGAATAAATTAACCCACCAAAAAACCCACAGTATCACCTAGATCTTAGAATACTTAGCATCCTTAGTGATATACCGATAAAGAGGGGTTTCCAAGATTCACTCGACAACTTTTTCTATTTTTTTCCAGTATAAGAAGGAATTTTAGACACACTAGGAATTCATGTAATGGTAAAATAATATATTTGATCTTGAGGTCACTAGGCCGCCAAGTATCTACAGGAATTAATTACATATAATTCAAACATTAAATTACACTGAAATGATCATTTTCATTTATTAAAATATATATCCTAGTTGGTTGAGAATCCAACTTATTATTCAATTCATGTCATAAATGCATATACACGAGTATAAATATATATAGAGTTTTAACCATATAAATCTTACTAATTATTCACAATGGAGATTTCAGTAGAACCAAAATATGGTGTAATTGACATATAAAATCAGGTCCTTTGAAACCTTGGCATCCATTCATAAAGGCAGTTGAGGGAGGCATGTCCCTCAGATGCTACCAGTTTATTTAAAATTATCTAGGTCTAGTAAATTAAAATTTAACTAATAAATGAATTAATATTTATCTTTGAGATGGAGTGTTTTCCAAACCCAAAAATCTATCTTCTTATGATATTGACCTTAGTGTCAATGCTATTAGATCCATGCTCTATGGGAATGCCCTTTTTCATCACTATCCATCACAACACTCCATTACTATGGTATAAATGTAATTAGGGAACCCTACTTAGGTTCCCCTCTATGTCATACCTCATGGGAGAAGACCATATCTAAGTTGAATAACTCCCATTGGATGCACCCACATTGACACTGAGACCACTAATTTCTTAATGAAATTAGTTTGTTGGTTTTCATGTCATAATTGACCCCTAAGTCCATCCATAATAGTTCAAGCATCACCTTCTTACATAAGGTCATGAAAACACCTAAGTCAAGGTATGTTATATCTCTCTCACCTATTCCCAATTTAAAGGTCCCCATTAGGGTTCATTTCAATCTAGTTTAATGGTTTATGGTAAATTCATGGCCTATGGTGGCTAAGCAAAGGAGATTGTTCCCAGTGGACCAAAGTGGCCCTTGTAACTTTTCTAAATATTATTTTTAAGTAAGATATTTCATTTTAAACCATTAAATTTGATTAATTAATATGTTTAATTAATTAAACAAATAATGCATCTAATTATGGGTCCCTCATCATTTTTTTTGGGACCTGATATACTCAAAATAAACATACACATAAGAAAAAAACATAAGGGTAAAGTACACCAGACCACCTACCATCAGGAAGATTTCCACTTTTATTTTCCAAGCCCATACACCCTTGTATCACATTCTAGGATCCCAAACTCATTCTAAGAAACATAAAACTTATAACATTTTAAGAAAAATTTAACTTTTAAATTCAAAAAAGGCATAACTACTAAAAAGATCCTAGGTGAACCTATTTAAAAAAGAATGCAACCAAATGAACACCAACAATTCTTCAAATTTCCTATACCTCATATCAAGAAAATTATGTGTGGCATTAAAATAACAATTAAATTATTTTTTATTAGGATGAAAATATTTCAAAATTCAACACGGTGATATAACTTGAAAATAATAGTCTATGAAAAAGTGCAAATAAAATATTTGGGAAACCTCTATATAAGAAGATAAAAATAATCATATGCTTAACCAATTCAACCATGCTTCAGGGGATTTAGAACTAAATCCCTAACCAAGGAAAAATAAATTATAAATAATGAGATTATAAGACTCATGGAGGTAACTGGTGTTAATGACACAAATCAAATCATTGAATATTAGATTGAAAACAAAAAAAATGGTTTCAAAGTGGGGAGAAGGATGAGGGACACTTATATTTCCATTAGAAAGGTGAGAATAAAATAAGGGGTTTCTCTATTCATACATGTTGGGGGAAAGGGGGTATGGTACCTCTATTAATGGGTACTATGATTTGGATGCATGGTTTTCCAAACGGTACTTCAACAATGTGGTTATAACTCCCTCCAGTCCATCCACCTCATATGGTTACAACACAAGACTTGAAAAGACCATAAACCAAAAAATGAGTCATATTTATAATTAGTTGTATATGCCCACACATTTTCCCCTAGACTATCCACATGTTTTCGCAACCAATGAGCCTATACATTCTAAGTCACATGGTTAGACTTTGCATCTTCACTAACATTTTTCTAATCATATTCTCTAAGATTATTCTTTAAAATACTCACACTATATCTCCCAAACCCCTAGGACTCTTCTAAAACATCAAAAACACATTCTAAACCTCATTAAATGTTTAGAAACGTCACATTGAGGCAGCCCAACTCTTATAATTTTATTCTAAATATCATATCAAAATTCAATACGCCCAGTAATTAAAAATTAAATTTTCTTCAAAAAATATAAACTCGTATGGACATAGTATATTATAATTTATACAATTAGTATGATTATTCTTGAAATCATGTTATATGAATGTAACAAAGTAGTCTCCCATCATAAAAATAAAATATTATTCCTTGATTTATATTTTTATTGATGTCGTCTTGTCTTCACGGAGGTATATATTATCCTTTAACTATGTAAGATTTTCTCTCAAAAACTAATAGTTATTAAGTTCTTATTCACATATTATAAGAGGTTCTAACTTCCTTTTTCCTCAATACATGGAACATGTGTCTTGATCACACACAAACAAAATGTTTACTTGTATTCTTTTTCTCCTTCTTATGTACACTTCACTCCAAACACTCTCGCTTCATTTTATCATATTCTTTAACTATATCTCAATAATCATAATGAAATAACCCTATTAAAATATATCTTATAAAGTAAGTGTATCTTCATTAACATAAAATTTAAATTTATATTTCAAATTCAAACTCCCAACATCCATAAAATTCTCTTTATCTTCTTTATCTTTCAAATCTATCTAATTGGATTCTAGAATAAATCACAATGTGACTTTATACCTCATAGTGTGACAAACTAGGTATCATATATCTTATAATGAATATTTTTATTCATTTTTAGAATTAAAATCCTATGAAAATCCTAATTAATCTTTCCTTATTTACACAACTTAAAGAATAACTTTCACAGATTCAAATTAGGACATGATTGTTTCCCATATATCACACTTCTTTATTTACTATGGAATATTCTTCTAAATACATTGTGAATATATATCAAATCGTAGATAAAACTAAGAACAAATATTCATTCATGGATAATATCACATAATAAATATAATATTAGCATCACAACCCTTACTCTCCAACTACTTGTATCAAAATTTATCTACCTGAAATTTAATTATAAAAGTATAACATAAGAATCACCAAATATATTTTTTACAAAGTAAAATATATTATGTATAAAAAATCTCATGCATGAAAAACCTTGTGTAACAACCCTTGGGTTTAAAGAATTTTCCAATTCTCAACTCAACACCTCAGAAATATTACATATGTTAAAACATATGAATTGAGGAATTTTTTGAATTTCCAACCCAAAATGCCTGGATTTACTCTTATATATCACCTTCATTAAATTTATGTATCAGCAAGGTTACTGTCACATTTTTAGTATATTTATTAATTTTATTTCAACTTCTAAGAGTTACTCTTATGTATCATCAATATTATTTTTACATAACACCTCTGAAAAATTATATGATTCTTTTAGTCAACACTATAGTTACCATTTGGTCCTCGCTGTCATTGATTGAAGTTTTATGCATCCCAAATTAAATACCCATTATTAGAACTTTAGTATAGATTAAGTTAGGGGTCGATCCACAGGGAACCGTGGCATGCATTAATTCAATTGATTTAATACTTAACTAGGTGAAGTATGCAGAATTTTGAATCGATTGGGTTGATTTTGTGTTTTGACTAAAACTAAATTGATTTACTTTGAAGAAATGGATACAGTTTGAAAGAATACAATGGGTAAATTTTAAGTGCTTTTAAAATGGGAAGAAAAGACGTGTCAGGTCTGTGGTGATTAAGGAGGTTTTATGCAGATTGTTTAAATGGTTGTGTTTTTCATAATAATTCAATCATTCTTGATTTCGTTTTGTTACAAGATTCCCCTGGTCTAGTTCCTCTTGTTTGGAATTAGAGTAGTGGACTCCTTGGTCCGATAGTCAGTGTTCTCAATTCTTTATTAAGTTCAGTCCATTATTTGAATCTGTGAAATCCTTCCAATGATCATGGATTCTTTCACTGTTACTTTTCCATTGTATCGCTGAGAATTCTTACCTTGGTCCGGGTCAGAATTCTCAGTTATATTTAACAGTATATTAAGAAGAGTAAGATGAATTACAATGAAAAAACACAACTATATAAAAAACATAAAAATTATGATCCCTTCATCCACAGCCCCAACACGAGGGGTTTAGTTACACATAGAAAATGGAGGAGAAACGACACACATGATACTTGATAGATTCATCGTGTAAGCATTGAGGTAGGGTGTCGGAAGGTGGAGTAGTGGAACTACGGCACCATGGTGGCTCGGGAATGGTAGAAACAGAGCTTCTTCTCTCCTCCAATGGTTTCGAACTCCCAAAATTCATAGTACAAGGCCTCTTTTTATAGAAAAATAAATTACACGGTATGTATAGAAAGTACATGTCGTGTACTTTTCTTCAACACATTTTGGCACAAATTTCTCCTCTAGCAGGTGGCCTAACATGCCGTCTTTGACTTTTGAACACAGCGCCGCCTGCAAGTTGAGTGTACACTGCATGTAGCGCCGCCATATACAGTGTGTAGTGTCGAATGTTTGGCCACCATCCCCTTCTAGAATAGAAGACACAGTGTGTAGAAATACAAACATGTCATGTCTCCTACAATGGCCACATGGGCGTGTTGACATTTCTCATCAACCACCGCTTCTAGAAAGTGGTACACGACATGTAACGCCGCCCCACATGGCGTGTATCTCTGCCTGGTGTCATGGGCGTGTACTCCCTGCTTTGGTCTGTGTCCTCGTCTGGATGTACATGGTGTGTATAAGAGTACACGTCGTGTAGTTTCAAAATTTTCACAAACTTCCCTTGATATGTGTATTTAGCCAGAAAGCTCCTGAAAGTAAATAGATTCACCAAAATCAAAGAATATGTTCATAAAACAACATATATTTTCTGAAAATATGTTTTTATTTTCAATTATATATGTGGAAATGTATACACAAATCGGGTGCATCAAATTCCCCCACACTTAGTCATTTGCTTGCCCTCATGAAAAACCTCAACATCTAATTAAGAGAGCATATACTTTAAAAGGAAGGCATTTAATTAATCATATGAATAACAGATAAAGTTACTGAGGAAAAATTCTAAAAGGAACAAACAAATTCAATTCATAAGATATTAAAATCATGCCTCATATATAATGAAATTAACTACTCCCATCTTCTTTCAACACATTTTTCAACCTTTCAAAAATAAGCATGTCATTTGATGATTTACCTCACTAGTCAAAGTCACAATCCAAACTCAAGAAATTTTTATTTTGAGTTATGCTCAATCTATGGTATATACACTATATCCATAGGTTTGCAAGATATCTTGGTCTCTACTTCAGAAAAATTGAATTACGAAAATCATGAGGTCTTTATCAATAAGGTTCAGATGTTTCTATGGCTAAGGGTTGGTAGGTTTAGATGTGAAAATAAATTCTGAGGCTTGAAAAAGTAAGGCTAAATCCTTTAAACAACATTGCATGATATTCAAAGTAAAGCGCACGGAAAATACATCTTTCAAATGCTCAACGAAATTCTTTTGTAATCGTCACCATCTTCTTTAGGCAAGTAGGGTTCATGGGAAAATAAGCATATGGTCCCCTTGTTGTTTGTTTGTGGTTTTATTAAGACAAAACAACAAAACACAAGGGAATCCCTTTTGAATACAAATAGTAGATTTTTGGTACCCATTCTTCCCCAAATAATCAATAGGCACTCCCCCACACATTATTTCGTGGTTGTACACAAAAATATTCCATGTATTTCCAACTCCCTCTTTAAGGATTAAATGAATAATCATGAAAAGTTTAAAATGAAATAGGGTAGGAAGGGAAATAGGCTTGTAATGTGGCTTCCTATAAAGGTTGTCCACAGCTTATATGGGTTTAACAAATATTAAATGTAGGGTAGGTCTCAAGATAAATGGGTTGAAACAATCTAATGCCTCAATCATCTTAAAGTAATTCATAAATTTCTTCATTTTTCGAAAAGAAAAACTTGCAAATTCTAGTAGTGATGGATATCCTAAGAATCTCTCAATAAAGTGGGTATTAGAAAAGAAATATGAAAAAGGGTTTAGAATACCTCTCAGGAGTGGAAAAATAATAAAGGGACAATCAGGTCATGACATTCATATAAATGATTATCCTAATTAATGTAATTTAATCAAGGACGGAATGTTGCAATTGAAACTATACCAGTAATCATTTAAAAATACTTAGTAACTAAAATAATCATGAAACATTTCCAAAAGTTCCTACTGATAACTCTAGAATTTATAAGAATGATTAACCAAAATTTCTTTACATTTTCAAATATAGAGTCTAATAATTATGTATCCTAGGTTAGTTTAAGGGCAAAGACTAAGGTGGAAGATATAGATGCTCCCCCACATTTAATACTGCACATGGTCCACCAAGGGAAATACTAAGGTAAAGGGTGGGCAACGGGGTGAAATAGGGGAAAATGAGGGAAAGTAGTGGAAGAAGTAAATCCAAAAAGAATGAAAATGGAAAAATAATCCCCTCATGAAAAGTGATGCCCAAGGTGCTCCGTGATACCTCTGACTAGTGAGGAAAAATAAAACTGCAAATATGCACAACATCACAACAAAGAAAATGTCAGAAGAGATATATAAGATAAGAAAAATGTCACTATCATGGGGTCGCCTCAGGGGAGGCATCAGCCTATACAGAAAGGGCCAGGGAAGATGGTTCAGGAGGCATGGACGTGGGAGGCCCAGACTCTACATCGGGAATGGAAGATGAGGAAGTAGGAGCTGTAGGGGCTGTACTCGGCGAAGATAGCGCAGCAGTAGGCCCTGGCCCGACAGAAGTGGTAGCAGTAGGGCTCACCGTAGGTAGTAGAATGGAATCAGTGGCTGGCGCAGGAGATAGTGGAACAGTAGCAGAAGGGCCAGGAACGGAGGCAGATGCTGGTGGCTGAGGCAGTGGAACACCAAGATGATGAGCAATATGCACCAACAGATGCTCCATCTGGTCCTGGCGGTCATCCAGGCGATACAAATGGGGCACAATGGTGTCCTGGCGGCTGATGATACGAAATAACTTCTGATCCATTGTGGCTAGGCGAACGAAAAGGGCCGGATCGACCGAGGGTGCAGGGGTAGGTGGGATAGGGGATGGGACAGAAGAAGGAAGGGTAGAAGAAGTGGGGCCAGAATGAGGTGGGTTAGGTGGAGAAGATGGAGGGGATGGGGAAAGAGGAGTGGGGTCAGTAGCTAGGGCAGGGTCAGCAGCGGGGGAAGGGGGGTCAGCAGGTGGCAGGGATCGTGCCTGAGCAAGGATGTAGGCACCCCCTGCTTCCGGACCAGTCCCATGCGAATGAGCATGAGGAAGTCCATGCACTGGGGAGAACCTATCAAATCATGAGGCAATGATGGCTCGAATACCCCTATGTGGTGGGAAAGATGGGTGGTGTAAAACTCGCTGTTTAGGTTGCTGTAACGGCCGGTAAACATGGAGGGGAAATAGGAGGCGGTAAGATAGGGGAGGTCCGGGTAGGCGTTCCAGATGACACAGGTAAGAAGCTCCATGTCACGGCTGGTCACAACCCCCATATCCTCATGGAGGGGGAAGAGGATGGCGCTGGAGCACCAGTGGGTGAAGAGAAGGATGAGGTCAGCTATAAGAGTTCTCTTCTGAGAAGTGGGAGAGTACCGGTGTTTAGGCCACGATCTCCCGCCAAATGGCAACGAGGTCAGAGCGCTCAGGCCAGGTCAAGTCAGAAACGGGGGGTGGGGTGATTGGATGGGGGTAGAAACCACACCCTCGGCCAAAATCCATCATCGTCAGAAAAAAACGCTGGCCGCCTAACCGGAATCGAACTACTGGCACCGCATCGCCAGGTGTCTCTCGGTACTCCGCTCCGTCAAACTCAAACGAAGCTGTAAAATCCAAAAATAAATCATGGAACATTGGAGTGATGACCTGGAAAATATCGAGGAGTGTGGTGTGCCCGAGAAGTGCCTCAAACTCCTCCCAAATATCGAGCCAATGTGGGATGCTGCTGTTGAGCTACCGTCCACTCAATGGTATTGGCCAACAAGAGAAGCGTCGAAACCTGTCGTATGCGAGGTTGGTGACCGAGAACACCATGCAGGGATATGGAACACCTACAGGTTCCAACCCTGGTGCCGGTGCAGCAGCAATGTCTAGCTCTGAAGGTGGATCTTCTGAAGTAGAAGGTGGTTCAGTGGAAGGGGTGCTTGAAGAGGGACCAACTGATGAGGATGATAGTATAGGGAATGTGGTAGCTGTTGCAGCAGAAGAAGGTCCTGCCTCATCGGAGGGAGTGAGTGGCGGCATAATGGCCAATGGAGGGAGCTCAAAGACTGGAGCATCGGGGTCCGGCTGCGTAGGTGGTCGGAGTCGGATCCAACGATAACTGGACTCCTTGCCCTCAGTAGCGGAGGCTGGCCGCTTCCCGCACAAATGATCTTTATCTGCCATATCCTAAAATAGAAAGAAATAGAAAACAAAACAAAAGAAAAAGAATAAGGAAAGAAAACAAAACAAAGAAAATGTGAGAAAACTGAAAAAGAAAAGTACACGACATGTGCTCCAGGGTACACGACGTGTAGTCGAAAATGGAGAGTATCCCGTGTTCTCTGGACAGACACTCCAAGGGAGAAAAACAGACCATGGAAAAGTACACTACGTGTATAGAACATATATGTTGTGTCCACTCAAAGTGTTGGTGGTCGTGTGGAAAAAATTACACGGCCATGTTTTTATCAGTTCAGAGAAAACAATAAACACCGTGTAGGTACTGGACATGGTGTGGACTGCACACAAAGAACATGGTCGTGTAGAGGGTGAGACACGAGCCGACTATAGAAATAACGGACACGGGGTGTACCGAACACACATGCTGTGTACTAGAACATGGGGTGACAGGCTGTGTTATGTGCCACACACGGAGGGGCCAAGGGAAATGATCTACATGGTGTGTACCGAACATACACGCCGTGTATGATAATGGTGGGTGAGGCCATCTGCAAAGGTATACTCGGGCACGATGAAAAGGACACGGTGTGTACCGAACAGACACACTATGTATACTCAAATTTCAAATTATTTTGTGTGTGGCCGTGTACAGAAGTACACGGCGTGTGTTCTTCATTTCGTGGTCATGTACTGGCAGAAGCCGAACGGTCAACCAATCCAGAAAACACCCTAAACGAGTCCAAAAACATGAATCAGAGAGTTTAGAATGGTGTACCTGGATCAAAGATCACAATGTAAGGAGAATCATAATGTGAAACGCCCCAAATCGATGGATCTGGTAAAGGGGGGTTCGGGTGGCGTTCGGGAGAAGAAACCGGAAGAAAGGATAGAAAAGGGGCAGTCATGCGACACGGCCTCAATCCGGGTGGACCGCATCATATATGGCCTTGGTACATGGCGTGTATGTTTGGTACATGCTGTGTATCCCATTTTGTTTTGTTTATTTTTCTTTTTGTTTTTTTTTAAACGATAATTATTATAGTGAACTATATAATAATTATTATTAATAATTAAAATGAAATAAATATATCTACAAATCCTATTATACATAACCCTATACACGACGTATATAAGAAAATACATGCTGTGTATTTTAAAATTAGAAAAAGAGTTGTACAACCTTTGGTCCGGTGCTTGGGGCGGGATTCGAACTGGTGATCGGCCGATTTGAACGAACGCCCCCACCCACTGGAGCAAAGGTTGTTCTTCTGTTCATACTTATTCTATATATATATTTATTCAATACATCCTATACACACAGAAAGAAAGAAAATCACGACATGTGGTTTTTATTTAGGAAAGGATGGGGGTGAAGCGGGGAGATTAGCGCGATTCGAAACTGGGCCTTTTGAACCTGATTCCGAGACTCTGCCAATCCTCCAACTTCACCCGCATGAAATTTTTTATTTTTAAAAAGTTTTTAATTTATATTTGAAGAATTATGGCACACACAGCGTATAACGGGATACACATTGTGTGGTTTTATTAAATGAACAAATGATGGAAATGGGACGGTTGTCTGGATTCGAACACAGGTCTTGTGAAACCAGATTACGATTCTAACCAACCGGTCCATCTCCATCATGGGTTTTATGAAAAACATTGATATAGATAAATATATGGAAAATACCACACACTCCGTGTAAATAAAAGGAGAAACCCCATTCCGAAGGTAGGTCAAGAGGATTCAAACCGAGAACGGCACGAATAAACTCCAGTGGCTTTTCCATCAGCACCGGCATCATCCTTGGTTATTTATCTATTATTCTAGAGATTTATATGATTATGATTAAAAATTAAAAAGATAAGTACACACCGTGTAAATAAGTGGGACACGGCTTGTAACCTCTAGGTTGCCTCCCAGGAAGCGCCTTTGGTTTAGGTCATTGGCTCGACCTACATACCTTTCTTACTTGAGGAGTATGGTGGAAAACGGTCCCACCATGTTTTCTGTAGGATGGTAAGCTTTCAACCGCTGCCCGTTTAACTTGAATGGTTGACCATCTTCTCCAGAAATTTCTACCACTCCATGATGGAATACTCGGACAACGTGGAATGGTTCCGACCAGCGTGACTTTAACATCCCTTGAAATAAGTAAACATGAGAATTAAATATAATTACCTGATCACTGGGATAGAATGATTTTCGTGATATCATCTGGTCATCAATGGCTCTTGTCTTCTCCTGGTACAACTTGGCATTCCTGTATGCCTCTAATCAAATCTCATATATTTCCGAAAGTTGGAACTTCCGTTTCTCTTCAGCTGCCTTCAGATAAAAATTTAGGGCTTTGACGACCTAGTAGGCTTTGTGTTCTAATTCTACTGTCAAATGGCAGGGTTTTCCATAGACGAGGCGGAATGGGGACATTCCCAGTGGTGTTTTGAAAGCCGTATGAGAGGCCCACAATGCATCATCTAACTTCTTGGACCAGTTCTTCCACGAAGTGTTCACATTTACCTCCAGGATCTTCTTGAGCTCACCGTTGGAGAGCTCTACCTGTCCACTGGACTGGGGATGATATGGTGTCCTCATCTGATGCTTTACTCCATACTTCGACAATATTCCTCTCATCATTGGGTTGTCGAATTGGGTCCCTCTATCACTGATCAGTACTCTTGGAACTCCAAACCAACTAAAAATATTTCTCTTTAAGAAATTTATGACTATATTGGCTGTGTCGTGAGCTGTAGCAGTGTATTCCACCCATTTGGAGACGTAGTCGACGCAGACGAGGATGTAAGTATTTCTAAAAGATGGGGGAAAGGGACCCATGAATCTATTCCCCAGACGTGGAGAATCTCAACCTCTAGGATGGGGTGCTGGGGCATCTCAGCTCTATGTCCCATATTACCGGTCCTCTGGCACCAATCGCTACATGTAACAAAGGCCCAGGAATCATTGTGCATCGTGGGCCAAAACAATCCAGACTGCAAGATCTTAGCTATCGTACGGTCTGGCCCATGATGTACTCCTACTGGTGAGGGGTGACAGAACTACAAGACACCGTGAACTTCATTCTCAGGGATTCAACGGCAGATCACTCCATCTGCACAGGATCGGAATAGTAGAGGATCCTCCCAGAAGTACCTTTTCACATCATAGAAAAATCTTTTCCTTTGCTGGAAGGAGTGGTCGGGGTGAGCGACACCTGTGACCAGAAAATTACTGACATCATCATAACATGGCCAAGGTGTTTCGTTGATCGAAAAGAGGTTATCATCAGGGAAATCCTCCCTGATATCCCGGTATTTTGCCTTCTCCAAATGAGGCAGCTCGAGGCGGGAGAGATGGTCAGCAATGAAGTTCTCACTCCCTTTCTTATCTCAGATCTCAAGATATAATTCTTGCAAGAGGAGTACCTAGAAGATTAATCGGGGCTTCACATATTTCTTGTTGAGTAGGTACTTTAGTGCTGCATGGTCAGTATAAATAATATATTTAGACATCACTAAGTAAGAATGAAACCTGTCAAATGCGAAAACCACTGCAAGCATCTCCTTTTCTGTGGTAGTGTAGTTGATATGTGCCTCATTGAGCGTCCTGTTGGCATAATAGATAGGTCTTAGAATCCCATCAAGTTGTTGTCCCAAGACTTCTCCCACGGCGTAGTTGCTCGTATCACACATCACCTCAAATTTTTCCTCCCAGTTGGGAGAAATCATAACTAGAGCTTCCATCAGGCGCTGCTTTAGATGCTCAAAAGATCTGATACAAGTCTCATCGAACCCAAAAATGGCATCCTTGGTTAGAAGATTGGTGAGGGGCTGGGCTATTTTGGAGAAGTCGCAGACAAACCGCCAATAAAAACCTGCATGCCCGAGGAAACTGCCGATGGCTCAGACGGAAGTCGGTATAGGTAGTAATGAAATGACCTCGATCTTCGTCGGGTCCACCTCTATCCCCTTCGCTAAAATTCTGTGGCCAAAGACTATGCCACTTTTCACCATGAAATGACACCATTCCTAGTTCAAGACTAGGTTAGTGTGCTCACATCATTCCAAAACAAGCTCTAGGTGTCGTAAACAAATGGAAAATGATTTTCCATAAATGAAATAATCATCCATGAATACCTCCAGGATTCGTTCCACCATGTCGTGGAAGATGGATAGAATACAGTGCTGGAAGGTGGAGGGGGCATTACACATGCCGAAATATATCCTTCGATAAGAAAATGTGCCATACGGGCAAGTGAATGTGCTCTTTTCTTGATCCTGTGGAGCAATAGAGATTTGGTTATATCCAGAAAAATCATCGAGGAAGCAATAGAAGTTGTGCCCTGCTAGTCTCTCTAGAATTTGATCCATGAATGGAAAGGAGAAGTGATCCTTCCTTGTGGCATCGTTTAACTTCCGGTAATCCACATAGACTCGCCAGCCCGTGATAGTGCGTGTAGGGATGAGCTCATTCTTTTCATTTTAAATCACAGTGATACCACCCTTTTTGGGTACCACTTGGTGAGGGCTCACCCACGGACTGTCCGAGATGGGATAGATGATGCCTGCATACAATAGTTTGATCACCTCATTTTTTGACAACTTCCTTCATGGGAGGATTCAAGCACCGGTGTGGTTGCTGAGATTTCTTGGCACCTTCTTCAAGTAACACCTTGTGTGTGAAAATGGTAGGGCTGATGCCCTTCAGATCAGCGACTGTCCACCCAATAGCATGCTTCCGCTGTCTGAGAACCTGCAGAAGTGCATCTTCTTGCTTCTCTGATAGTTCTGCATTAAGTATAATATGAAAATTTTGATTGGGTCCTAGATACCCATACTTGAGAGAATAAGGAAGAGGATTTAGTTCGAGTTCAGGCGCCTTTAAAATCGAAGGCACAAGTGGCTGCACCTCATCCCGTTAGAAACTATTAGGAACAACTGCACGCTTCCAATAGTGGCCGCCTTGGCCTTATATGAATTTCAAGTCTTCTGGCGCTTCTTCTAATAGAATATCTGGAATAGTTAAATTATTTGAAATAAAAGAACATCCCATATCATCACCTTGTTTTCTAAAATGATTAATCATGGTGGACACTACATAACAGTCCCCATGCTCTGATAAGGAAGCATGTTTGACGGATTTGAGGACGTTATAGGAAACTCTTTCATCGCCTACCCAAAAAATAAGCTCCCCTTGGTGCACATCGATCAGTACCTTCCCATTTTCCAAGAAAGGTCATCAAGTATAAGAGGTTCTTCTTGGTCATCCCCTATATCGAGGATGATTAAATCAGTAGGGAGAATCAGCCTACCCACTTTGACCAGGACATCCTCTAGTAGTCCCTTCGAGTGTTTGATGGATCGATCAGAATGTTGAAGGGCTACGCAGGTAGGCTTGATCTCATTGAGTCCCAGATTCTTGAAAACTCCGAGGGGCATGAGTTTTATGCTGGCCCCTAAGTCACAGAGGGCCTTCCCAAACTCGCAAGATCCAATAGTACTAAGAATGGTGAAACTAACTGGATCATGGAGTTTAGAAGGAATAGAAGGTTGAACCACCACAGAGCACTCCTTTATTAGTGCAATAAAACACATATCCTCCATCTTCCTCTTATTCGAGAGGATTTCCTTCATGAATTTGGCATAGGTGGGAATCTAAGTTAGGGATTCTACAAGTGGGATGTTGATATGTAGCTTCTTGAACTCATCCATGAATTTTCTAAACTGGTGGTCTAGCTTCATCTGCTTCAATATATCTGGAAAAGGTAAGGCATGCTTGAATCGTTGGATTATATCCTTTTCTTTATTTTGCAAAGCCTCCTTCTGCGGGCTTTTGGATGAGGAGAGGTCAGTATTGGTACCTTTTTCATCAAAAGTGGTTGTGGATGCACCTTACTATGCTGATTGGTTCTGTTGGAGATCATTTCCACTCCGGTGCATGATCACATTAGCCTCCTCCCTTGGGTTCTTTTCGGTGTCCCCCAGTAGTCTACCGGGCTGTCTCCTTGAAAGTTTGTTTGCCAGCTGGACAATCTGATTCTCCAATCTTTGAATTGAAGCTTCTTGATTTTGGAACTGAGTCTCAGCAGTAGATATGAATTTAGTCAATAGATCCTCTAACCTTGAGGTGTTCTCCTGCTGAGGTGGTTGTTGAGCTGGTGGAGGAGGTGGCTGTCGTGGATGTTGTGGATGAGGGTTTTGATACCCTTGTTGCTAATAAGGACCCTGCTGGGGTTGGTGTGGCCTTTGGTATTGGTTCTGGTATGGAGGCTAGTTGTAGCTGGGTGGTCGGTGGGGAAGAGGATTCTGCTGTTGTTAGCCCCAGCCTTTGTTCTGTTGATCTCTCCATGCCAGGTTCTGGTACTACTGGTACTGGTTGGGCTCTCGATTCTGGGCAACATAACTCACCTCGCTCGTCAAAGTTCCTCCAGTCGAACCCGGTCATTCTCCCATGATGTGTTTATCACCACAATCTCCGCATGCTAGATGGTGTGCCGCATGAACTTGAGATGCTCCTTTGAGGTTCAATGCGTCGATTTTCTTGGACACAGTGTCCTACTCAGCAGCTAACATAGTGGTAGCGTCAATATTGTGCATACCTCGCTTTTGAGTCCCCCGCTCGGAGTTCCACTGGAATCTGTTGGCTGACATGTCTTCCAGTAGTTCGAATAGTTCTTCGGGGGATTTCCGCATCACTGTGCCTCCAGCAGCAGCATCCACCATGGATTTGGTATTCATGGTAAGTCCTCAGTAGAAGGTCTGGACTTGCATCCAGAGTGGGAGTCCGTGGTGGGGGAATTTTCTTAACAACTCCTTGATGCATTCCCAGGACTCGTATAACGACTCAGAGTCGTACTGCTGGAAGTTATGGATCTCATTCCGGAGTGTCACCATTTTGGATGGTAGAAAGTACTTGGATAGGAACGCCTGGGATAGCTCCTCCTAGGTGAGGATAGATCATTATGGCATCCCCTTGATTGATTCCATTGCCTTATCCCATATAGAAAAGGGTAATAGGTGAAGATGGTTGGCGTCCTCTGACACGCCATGGTACCGAAAGGTGTCGCAGATCTCCAGAAAGTTGGAGAGATGGGAGTTTGGGTCCTTGCTGGCCAGGCCTCCAAATTGGACTGTGTTCTGGATCAGGTGCATGATAGCAGGATTGATTTCGAAGTACTGGGCCTAGACCGGAGGACGAACAATGCCCGTATCAGCTCCGTGAATTGATGGAAGTCCGTACTCTATAAGGGTACGTCTTGGAAGTTGTTGTTGATGGGGTAGAGCTTGCATGAACTGCTCCTGAGGGGAGAAGTATGCCCGTGGGAAGAGTTGCTGCAGCGGACATTGGTAATCCCTTGGGAGGAATTCCATTAAGGCTCCAGGAGGTTGCTCCGGTAAACCAGCAGCGGGAGGCTGCTGATCCTGGTACTGATGCTCAATCACAACATCTATGGCTGGTGCTCCCACTTCCTTATTCTCCATGGCTTGTGGTTGATAGTTGTGAGTTTCTATCCATGTACGCTGACTATGAAGCAAGGTTCGTTCAATTTTATGGTCAAGCGGAACTAATTCCGAAGACTCGGCGCTTTTGGATCGTGTAAAACATCTAAACATACCCTTTACGCTCTGCACAACACAATAACGAAAACCAGGTGTAAAAGGAAAAAATAAAAGAGAAAATTTGAAATGGGATCAAAAAAGATATTTTTGATAATTTTTTATTTTTATTTCAACTTAAATCAATTATTAACAGAATTAAAATTTTAGCACTAAAACCAAACGGTGTTCACCGGCAATGATGCCAAAATTTGGTCCTCGCTGTCGTTGATTGAAGTTTTATTCATCCCAAATTAATTACCCATTTTTAGAACTTTATTATAGCTTAAGTTCGGGGTTGATCCACATGGAACCATGACATTCATGAATTCAATTTAGTTAATACTTAACTAGTGTAGGTATACAGAATTTAGAATCTATTGGGTTGATTTTGGGTTTTGACTGAAAATAAATTGATTTTCATTGAAGAAATGGATACCGTTTGAAAGAAAAGAACGGGTAAATTTTAAGAGCTTTTAAAATGGTAATAAAAGATGTGGTGGGGATATGGTTATTAAGGAGGTTTTATGCATATTGGTTAAATGGTTATGTTGTTCATAATAATTCAATCATTCAGGATTTCATTTTGTTACAAGATTTCCTTGGTCTTGTTCCTCTTGTTTGGAATAATAGCAGTTGACTCCTTGGTCCGGTAGTAAGTTTTATTAATTTTTTATTAAGTTCAGTCCATTATTTGAATTGGTGAAATCCTTCCAATGATCATGGATGTTTTCACTGTTACTTTTCTTTTGTATCACTAAGAATTCTTCCCTTGGTCCGGGTCAGAATTCTCATTGATATTTAAAAGTAGATTAAGAAGAGTAAGATGAATTACAATGATAAAACAAAACTATATAAAACAACATACAAATTATGATCCCTTCATCCATATCACCAACACTAGGGGTTTAGATACACATAGAAAGTGGAGGAGAAACGACACATGTGATACTTGACGGATTCATCATGTATGTGTTGAGGAAGGGTGTCAGAAGGTGGAATAGTGGAACTACGGCACCACGGTGGCTCGAGAATGGTAGCAATAGAGATTCTTCTCTCATCCAAAGGTTTTGAACTCCCAATATCTGTAGGCCAAGGCCTCTTTTTATAGAAAAATAAAGTACACTACGTGTATAGAATGTACACACCGTGTACTTTTCTTTAACGTGTTTTGGCGCCAATTTCTCCACTAGTAGGTGGCCTAACACGCCGTCTTTGACTTTTGAACATGGCACCGCCTGCTAGTTGAGTGTACACGCCGTGTAGAACCACCATAAATGGCATGTAGTATCGAAATTTTGGCCTCCATCCCCTTCAATAATGGCATACACGGCGTGTAGAAATACAAACACATTGTGTCTCGTTCAACTAACACATTTGCGTGTAGACTTTTCTCAGCAACCACCGCTTCTTGAAAGTGGTACACGGCGTATAACGCCACCCCACACGGCGTGTATCTCTGCCTGGTGACATGGGCGTGTACTCCCAACTTTGGTATGTGACCTCCTCTGGATGTACACGACGTGTATAAAAGTACATGCTGTGTAGTTTCAAAATTTTCACAATCTTCCCTTGATCTGTGTATTTAGCCAGAAAGCTCCTGAAAGTAAACAATTTAACCAAAATCAAAGAATATGTTCATAAAACAACAGATATCTGCTGAAAACATGTTATTATTGTTAATTATATATGTGGAAATGTATACACAAATTGGGTGCATCACCATTATATATTGGGAATTATACCATTTCTTATTAGAGACTATCCAATTCTTTAAAATATTCAATATTTCGGATACCTTGTCTTCCATACTAATAAACTTCATTATATAATAATCTTGTAAACATCTATCTTAAATAATTTGGAAATTTATCATCCTGAAAAACCTTCTAGGCTCTACTCATGATACATTAATTTATAGATATTATATCATCCAAACTCATCAAAACTATATCTTTTTAAATCTTATAACTTATCGATATTATCTTCTAATTCTAAAATATATGTAACTTACAAACATTATTTGTCTTCCAAAGCACTATTATTTATTTACTTCTGGAATATTTCTATATCAATAAAAACTTTTGTAAATTTTAACAACAACTTTAGACCTCTTTAAAACACTATAAATGTAACACCCCCACTCTAGTAACCCAAATATTGTGCTTAAATATTAAATTGGTATAAGATTCAAGGGATCACACCACCTATGATCAATCAATTTAACAATCTTGTAAAACTAGATACATTATAGATTCTTATATTACATTGTAAATATAAAAAAAATTCATAATAAACATTCATTCACCCTTAAAATCATTCATAAAATTTTTATTTATAACCTAGGGGAAAGAATACAAAAAAATTGTGATCTTGGATTCTCGATATGTGTTACATACAGTGGAACATATCATGAATAAATACGGAATAATCTACGTAGAATATTGGATAATAAAAACACATTATATTCAATTTACAACTTTACTTTAATGATCATCCATGTCAAGTATCAAAATAGAAATCACATAGAGAATGAAAACTGAATTCTTAATAAATTCATAATTCTAGACATTCATGATCAAGGACTCTCAACTAATATATCATGAAGCCTACCATCAAGTCCTCTCATTCAATACGTAATCAATATTTTCATAATGTTATCCCAACCATGAAATAATTAATATTATCATCAAGGCCTCTTAAATAATACATACTTACAAATAAGTGGATAGGTGTAAATCAAATACACATCTAATGTGTCCACATGTCTTGTCTCATTACACCCATCAATGAATCAATGAGATATCTATAATTTTTCCACACCTATCTCTTTAATTTCATATGATGTCCTAATATTTTTAATGATCAATAAACTTCATTACCAAAATTCCATAGAAGACTACATTTATCTATATTGAATAATGAATACAAAATATTTTCCTATTATATGAAATAAAAAAACATGATCAAAAGTCATATAAAGAAATAAAGTATAAATTATATTTATATTTTGTACCTATTAAAGTTTTAGATTAATCAAAGTATATTTACATAGAATATAATACATTAATAAATATTCAAGTATTTATTTGAAAACATGAGAAAAATATATTTTTCTTTTAGTAACATTATAAATAAAAAGTTCATAAATAATGATAAAATTTATTTATTTGAAAATAACCATGGAAACATGTAAATTAAACTTCAAATAAAATAATTATAATAATGGTGGGAATAGTCATTCATGTGTATATGTTAAAATAGAATACAATTTTTTTAATTTTTTAAAAATTCCGGTAACGTATTTGTTCAGAAAATTTTTAAAATATTAAATTTAAAAACATTTAAAATAAATTCAAATATGGTTGAAAATGAAATTTTATAATAATTTGACCATAGGATAGAACATTCCAGAAAACATTTTAATGAACATGCACATGGAAGAAATTTTTCATCAACCAAAGTGGAAATAAGGTCATTTTTTCTTAAGAACATATTCTCAATAATTTTATGTACCAAAAGGAATAAAATAGTATTATTTCTTTAAATTTCATGAAATAACCATAGTATAAGAAATGATTTTTGTTTTAAATGATTATAACAAAAAATAATTGAATAAATTATAAACATAAATAATCACTACTAAAAATGAGATTGTGAAATAAATCCTTACGACTTTGATAACTTTTGAATAAAACCCCCTTAAAAGGGAAGAATGAATCTAAAATTATGAATACCATGAGTAAATATGGATTCAAGATATAATTTTCCAATGGGGCAGCATATACACCTTATCAAATAAATTAGGTGCATCATTTAAAATATGCATCATTGAAGTGGAAAAGAGATGAAATTACCCTTACCTCATGTCAAACTAGATTAATATGTACTCTTAACCTATTATATAATAAATTTATATTCATTATAAATCTATAAAAGTATAATATTTATTGTTATACTACTATATTTGATTCACTTATAATATTCTATCACCCACTTATTAATAATTCATTATTAACATCACTATCCTCTCTGCTAAATGTTCTATATTTCATAAATGATTTCCTTCGATATTCCAATTCATTGAATATTTATCATTATATAATTATATATATAATATTAATCATGCAATAAATATCATTTTTATTTATTAAATACAAATTTATACTCATTAATTAATTATTTACATTAGAAATGAATCACAACAGTTCATGGATGTGGTAGTCTACATGTATGCATGAACGACAATGTCATTTTCCAATGGATGTAAGGGTAATAAGGTAAAGAATATATTATATTTATAGATTAATAATTATTTATTAAATATTATATATATATATATATATATTCATTAATACCACATTTATTACCATCAATATAAATAGGTGACGAAAATCAAATTACATAGTTATGTAGAGGTGGTCGGTCATACGTATGCACGAGTGAAGTTTTCATTTTCGATAGATTGTAAAAGAGGTGAATAAGGATTTTTAATCTATTATAATAACATTTAATTATATATAATATAACTATTTTATAATTAAATTATCATTATAAAATATTTTAAGTAGGTGTAATATGAAATAAAATGAAAACACACAGTTAAGAGGAAAACCACTTCTTCATAAAACAACATTTGGTTTAGATATTATTCCTTATAGGTTGTTGATATAATGATACCAGATCAACTAGTTCATATTTAGGAATGTTTTTAAGTTATGCTTTGAGATATATGGCTCATCTAAGTGTGAGAAATAGAGGTTTTTTGGTGTCATTGATATGAGAGGAGAGGGTCACCCATGGAATTAATTAAAGTGTTAAATTAATATAAATGTATTATCATTTTTAAGTCAACACAAATTCATATATTTGTAATATTGGTTAAATATAATTATAAATAATCTCATAAAATAAAATATAGTTAGGTTTGGGTGATGTTTTAACCCTTTCCTCTTTATTTTAATTCCTCATTAACCCTTTTGATGATTTCTATGATATTAAAGTTTTGTACACTTTAGGGGTTAAGAAAGTTACAATAAAATTAATAGTTACTCATATATGGAATGTTTTTTATTTTTTAAAAAATAAACCTTTTACTTATATAAATATAATATTTTTTAAGAATTTTAAATCTTTTAATATAATATTATTTTACATAAGATAGCATTAAAGTGATTTTCAAGATTATTCACATAGTTGACATTAATAAAATATCAAAATATTCATTTTTTCAAAATATAATCATTTAACACCTCACTAATACATTATATTTATCTAAAAATTAATGTAAACCCATAAATAATCCAAAAAATTATTAATTTTTATGTTTTAAAAACCATTTAATTTCTTGTTATACCGGTTGCACCCAGATTGTGTCAGCATTATGAAAGAATTTAAGTTAATTGTTTCAACACTATAAATTAAAAATAAATTACCATTATAAAAAAAATATTCATATTAGAGATATTAATATCAAGAAAGTGGCAATTTTGGAATTATTCATTTCTCAAAATAACATAGAGGTTCTTATCAAATGAAAATAGAACAAAAAACACTATATCTCCAAATATATGAGGCATTTAGTAAAACAAAGCTCATCCAAAAGATTAAAATCAATTGTTGGGGTATTTTAATTCCATTTCACTTTAGTTTTAACCCTAATTACCCAATTTACCCTTTACCGTGGTGATAAATTTTTCTATAGTTACTATTACTTATGATCAAAATTAATGTTAACATATTTAACAACGATTCAAGTGATGATTCCAAATAAGAAATTAATTATATAAAATTCGATTCGTATAACTAGAAGAAAATACATTTAAAATAAACCTACAAAATGCGATGAAAATGGTTTTTTAGAAAAATGTATTTTAAGTATAAAAAGTAAACATAATGTTGATTAAAATAACAATAATTGGGTTATTTTTAATTAAAATTAATTAATTACATTTTAAAAACTATTCAAATACAAATGTTACTTTTTAAATAGTTTAAAAGAAAATAAAAATTACTATAAAATCAACATTTTTCACTATTCAGAAAAAAAAATATTAAAAATAATAATAATAAAATTTCATAAGCTAATTATTATAGTATGATTCAAAAAACAATATAATTTTTATTAAATAAAATTTTTAGAAGTGAGAGAAATTAATTATATTATTCACTCACAAAAAACACTAAAACCCATTTTTTAAGCATAAAATGAATTTACTAAAAATTGTATGCTTATTTACAAATAATTAATAAATAAATTTGTATTCAAGGGGAACTTTATATATTTATTTTATAAGGCTGTTAATCATATTCAAATTGTTCAATTAAATGGATTTTTTATAATGGTCAATTTCAAATAGTATTATTTTTCTATTTTTTAAGCTTAGTACTACATGTGATATACACAATAGGAGGTATTTTTGTTTTTAAAAGAAAATATAAATCAAAATATTATCATATTAAATTCTCAAATCAATATATTATTCCCCAACACAAAGTTTAATTATTTTTTAATAAATTAAATATTATATAGTATTAAAATCATATATGAATTTTATCATGAACATTAATTTCTTGGATATGGATAGGAAACCTGTTATGCATGTATCGATATAAGAATCAAAATAAAAAATGAGTCTTTGAAAAATCACCTTGGTAGTTGAGTTTTAATTTTCACATAAGACTTGAAATATTTATCTTCATTTTTCAATGTTTTACAAATTCCATTTCCATTAGGACAAAAAAATATGATTACATATATACTAACATGATTTCATCCCATTCTATGAGCATAAAATCATCCTTCAATGTGCATTATCATTATCATGATTAATTTTTCATTCTTAAAGAAATAAAATAAAATTTCTATCGATTATAAGTTTTATAAAATGATTAAAATTTATTCCTCATATTTAAAATCAAAATGGCTGACGCAATCTAAAATAATAACCAATATAAATAAACCTTCACAAAGAAAAATACTGAATCAATCTTCAAGGCCTCAATGATAACAACCAAAATTAAACATAAATAATTCCATATTTAAATAACTTTAAATATCTTCAAAAATATTCTTGGACAAGTTGAAAATCTAAAAATTGGAAATATTTGATCACATATTCATCTATGATCAATTTATCGTTTATCTCGAACAACATTAATCACTCATAAATTCATATACTAGAAATGTATTTCCCTTATCATATAATCATAAAAATATTCTATGATTTACCATAAATAATCTGAATCACCAAAAATTCACAACAAATCATATATGCATCCAAAATTTAACTCAACATTTATTCTTAAAATAAAATCCCATCTTATCAATAAATATTAACATTTAGCTTAATGATATAAAGTTCCCAATATAGTGACTTTCTTTAAAAATAATATTAATAACTTAAATACCGAATAACTTTTTGAGGTCATGGTTATCAATAAAATAAAACCTATATTCCCAAAATTTCATAACACTTTTATCCCAATAAAACAAATTAACATCAAGGATCATATAAAGCCTTCAGTTTATCAATACCATTTTAATTATTCTAAAAAATTTTAAAATAATTCTTCCTAAAATAAACTACTCACTATAAAAATACTAAACCAAAGGGTTCTATTCCAAAAAAAGTGGCCAAAAATATCCTTAATCATATTATGTTCCAATCACATAAAACCTCCAAGTTAGTATCTATGAAATTAATCATATGATGAACCTTATATTTTTTAACCCATGACACATTAGGATTATCCCAAATCACTATGGAATATCATAGGTTACCATTGTTTCTATTCACTAATTCATCATAATATTTCATAAATAAAATGTGAATTAACCCTAGTATATCCCTTAGGATTTACTATCTAGGTGTAAAATATTAGGTTCACTCATTGTGCACTGGTGATAATTGAGTTAATACCCAATTCACCCCTTTTAATGTTTTTAACCCTAGGTTCATCTATTCGAAAAATTCATCCACTTTCTTGTATCTATATAGGGATGTATTTTCCAAGAAAACGACACAATCTCTACTTTACCAAATATTCAGTATACTACCCTATACATTGACTTATTCTTATAACCTATTATAGGGTTAGGTTTTATAACATATTTTTTCTTATATATAGTTCCCAAGGGTCCTATTAAACTTGATCTAATACCAACTATAACACCCAGACTCCAGTAACCCAAAGTAGGTTATTACTTATTACATTGGTATATAATAAAGGGGATCTCACTACCAAATTTCAATCAGTTTAGAAGTATTTAAAAACTACATTCATAATTGATTCTAATATTACATTAGAAACATAAAAAATAGCATAAGAAATATTATTAAATCTTTAAAATCATTTATAATATCATTCTTCATATCCTAGGAAAAGGATAACAAATAAAGGATGAGATTAGATTCTTTTTAAGGGCTATGTACAATGTAATCTATCAGGAATAAATAAGTAATAACCAGTATGGTTGTGTGGATAATTGTTAAACATTCCCTTTACTGATTAAAAATTGATTTTTTTACTAAGAAGCAATAAAAAAAGGGGAAAGAAAAGGGGTAAGAGATTATAGAGGAGATATAAAGGATGAAATTAGTAGATACCAATTTAATCCCTTTATATGATATTAAGAAAATCACTAGGTAATGTTTATAAATTCAAAAAAAAATCAACCTCATTGCTTGATCACCTTTTGAGACTAGAAGATTTACAGATTTATTCCATTCTTGAAATGTTTAGAGTATTTTAACACATTATGAATTAATTTTTTGACACTTACTCACGGTATAATAGATACTTTAATGTATATGTAGGGATCCCAAGAGATAGTTGGCAATAAAGGATGTGTTAGACTCAATATTGGATAGAAGAATTTTGTTAGACCTACAAATAATAATTCCAATGGGAATGACTTAAGCATATTCTTGTAGTGGGTCCCCTATACTAAAGATGGCCGAGAGTTCCTTTAAGATTCATTTTAATCCTTTTCAAAAAAGTAATACTCTACACATACACCCTTTGATGTATGATCCGTAGGTTTCAACTTTGATTTCCTAGATTGGTGGCTTCCTGAAAACCCATGCTTCAATGATTCATGGACTGATCATGATTCCTACTTATTCAACACAGGAAATATATATTCAAGCCACACCTTGAGGCCTAGCATAATTTCATATCCTACTAAGGGAGAATACCCACTTTATAAGCCTAGTTTTGAGGTACCTATTGTTGGGGGAATGGATGGGGTGGTGAGAAATGCTTCGAGTTTCCCCAATCACAAAACAAGCTGCCACAAATAGAATAATCCTAAATTTTTCATTAAATATAGACCCTGAAAATTCACTAATATTGAAAAATAAGACCATATTGAGAAAACTAAAATCTATCCTCCTTACCCCAAGAGTGTTCCAATTAAAAAAAGCCAAACCCTATTCCACAAATAAATGGAACTCAAATTTGGATGTACCCATTAAACATCATAGGCATTTCCAAGTGAGTAAAATTTAATTTCTTTTAAAATTATCTTCCATCAATAGAAATACATTTTTAATGTTCCAGAGTATCAAATTACATTTAATGTTAATAATGTTGCATTATATTTAACTGATGGTTCTGGGAACAGTAGAATCATGCGTAGGTGGTTGAAATATTAAAATTTATTTCAATAACTGTTTCTTGAAACCAAGAGTGATGCTCTTGAACGTCAAATTTATAATTAATTTATATAATTTTTGATGAAATAAATACATGGGATTTTGAAATTTCTTCATTGGTAAATTTTAATCGTTCAAAATGACCCTTTTGGATTAACTTCGTTGCGGTATGATGATCCATGGATAGAATCCCTCTTGCACTGATCCACACATGCTCCTATGATCTCTGATAAACACCAATCAATCTACAGGTTCTAGTGTGGTGAGTTGAATGTTTTGTGATGTTCATTATTAATTGCACATTCTTTGGTATTGAAGAAATATCTCTTACACTTCTCATTCTTGAGAGTGAGATAGAAGGAGTTGAGAGGGAATTTGTTGTGTGTAATAATTCTCTATTCTCGATTTTTTGATACTCTACACAATAGACATGGTCATCAATTTATAGAGTAAGGATTTTTCTTAAAATATTATTTAATTTCATACCGACTATTAAATAACATTAATTACATTTAAGAAACCCCATTCCAAATAATAATAATTATATTATTATTATTATTTTGTGTGCGTCAATTATTTCAATAACCAATATTTTGTTACGGTCTTGTTAATTAATGTGTGTAATCAGACTCGATCTTGGTCCATTTGAACTCCTATTTCATTTATTGAATAATAAAATAGATATTTTATTAATAAAGAAGTTATTATATTCATAAATAAATATTTTATTCACAATATAGTGAAAAACTATTTATTAAAATATTCAATAAAAAAAATACATATTTTATTCAAATATCTGCAAATAAATATTTATGTAATTTATTGGATCAATATAACGAGAAATAAAATTATTCCTTGTACTTGATAATAATATTAATTCCATTAATAGAACTCAAATAGAATTTAAACGAGATCAATGGAAACATTTTGTGTGTGACGCTCTAGGATTCTTTTTCATTGGAATTAGGTTGGCTTGCCTAAAGTCCAATATTACTATCTAGTAAATTATCAAGGCACTCAAGAGAGAAAACATAATGTCGCAACATCGAAAACCACATATGAATTCTCACAATGTGATATAATCCCTTTTTCATAATATCACATCATGTATGTTTCATAATAGTGTCGCCATCTTATATACCTGATATATATTTCTTTGACAATATGAAATACACATGTAATTAAACCATGGATATGGAATTTAATGTGATAGTTCTATTATAATAATAGGTTCAAGATATTAGAATCCATAAAGATATAATGGGAAAATCCTCCCCCGAATTCTTTAATAAAGAAATGTCACTCATGATGCACCCAACGTATTCAACTTCTCCATGAACTGTTATCATCATTGTTTATGAAATAAATCTTATTATGCGTGTTGTTACATGAATTAATAATAATAATGTATAAGGACCATCACACACCCTCGTAGATTGGAATTTCTTATGACACCCAAACAAGAAGAATTCCTTATGGCATGTCTGTTCTCATAATATCACTTCTTTTAGATTATCAAGTGCGAACTTCATGAGAAGAATCATCATCTATTTATGAGTACTTGTACCTAACAATATATGTATTGTGTGCCCCATAATAGTACATTATCTAATAAAATAACATTATTTTAGAATACCATCATAGCACATAAAGGTTCTCATCATAGTGGGGAACTTCTATGACCTTATCAATACAACTTAATCTCTAGGAAATTATTACATTACAATCATGCCAAACAACATACCATAGGTAATAAAAAGTATTATTAATACTCGATATATAAATATTCAGGTAATCAAACTATAAATAGTTGGTCCTAGGAAACTAACTCCAACAAACAATCACTTGGACTAGAGCTAACTAACTATGAACATCAGTCTGCTAGACCTCACATGATAGTCATGTTTCTGTAGATTCTAGTAATTAGTAATGAGGTCCTCCAAGTTGTCTTCCATAGAAATAATTCCCACTGTAATTTCATCGCACTGAGAAAAATCTCTCAGGATATGATACTTCTAAAGTATGGCTTCATTGGATGATGTGACCTCGGATATTTTTCAAGAGACAATGAAATAGTATTATTAAAAGATATTGTGATATGATCCTTACTTCAAGGTACTAATCAAGCTCATGGATGAATTTTCACATGCATACTGCTTCATTAGCTGCCTCACAACCCAAAATATACATGGACTCTACTATATAATATGCAACCACAACATTCATTTATCACCTCCAACTCACAGAATCTCCATTCAAAATGAAAATGTATCCCATTTGTTACTTCCACTAGTACAATAACTATTTTGAACATCACCTTTTTGCATGTCATTTTTTACAATCGACGTAAAAATATCTAAAAATTGATTTATCATGCCAGTTATTATATAACCAATGTGAAATTCCCTTTTCATTGATTTTTCATGTTTTTTATATAAGAACCGACATAAAAATCTATTTTCTCGGATTTTTTACGTCAGTTATATATTAACTGACGTGAAAAATCAATTTTTATGACTTTTTCACATTAGTTATTTAATAACCAAGGTGAAAAGTGATTAAAATTGATTTTTCACATCTTTTATTTTAAAAACAATAATAGAAATGTTTTAAAAAATGTAGTTCATTTTCCAATTTTCTATTTGATAGGTCACAGAGCTCAAACGGTGTTACGAATCAAAAGATATGGGCATCGTAAGTTGATCATCTCTAAACAAAGTCTTAAAGACAATTTTTGAAGGCCATATCTTTTAATCGGTAACTTCATATAATCTCCACGACCTATAAAATCAACATTTAGAAAATTAAATACATGTTTTAATACATTTTTTATGTGGGTTATTTAATAACTGATTTGAAAAATAACTTTTGACATCGATTTTTAAATAATCAGCATGGAAAAGTCATGAAAATTAATTTTTCACATCGGTTACTTATTAACTGACCAAAAAATGTTTAAAAACATGTATTTCATTTCCAAAGATTTTATTTGATATGTCAAAAATCTCAAATATTGTCACAGATCTAATGTTATGGGTATCGGAAGTTGATCATCTCTAAACGAAGTCATATAGAAAGCCAATTTCTGAAGGCCATAACATTTAATTCGTAACTCCATTTGAGCTCTCTGACCAATAAAATTGAAGCTCAAGAAATGAAAGAAATGTTTTTTAAAAATTTTCATTTTAGTTATTAAATAACAAATGTAAAAAATACCTTTTAACATGACTTATCAAATAACCGACGTGAAAAAGTCAGGAAAATTTATTTTTCACGTCGGTTATTTAATAACCATTGTGAAAAATTGATTAATATTGATTTTTTCAAGCCAGTTATTTAATAACTAAAATGAAGAATAATTGAAAATTTTATTATCTTTTCATGAAGGTTAACATAAAACCGACATGAATGATAATTTTAATATCCCAGAAAAGTGAAATTTCAATTATTTTACATCGCGGCACAGAAATTTTCAATTACCGCTCAACATTTTTAATAAAAGTTTTTCTTTTATCATCTCAATTATATGTTTTTATTAAATAAATATCCTAATTTAACTATGAATACCTTCAACCATCATCGTTCCCCCAACTCGACTCATTTTATCTTCAACGTGAATCAATTATTTCTTCTTTTTATGATCTCGTCAAGGTATTTTTAATTGTTTATCCATGATTTATGATTTTTATTATTTGTTATCATAATTGATATACCATTTAACAATCATTTATTTAAACTATCATCATTCGACCAACTAAACATGTTTGATATTCCATATGAATCCACTCTTTCTTCTTTCCGTGATCTCATCAAGGTATTTGTAATTATTTTTCCATGATTTATATTTATTATGAGTAGTTTTCTTAATTGATATTCCATTTAATGACTATTACATTTATTATAATGATGTATAATTCTTTATATCATGGTAAAACTACAAATCCTCCTTCAGATTCTAAAATTCATTCTAATAAGAAGCTACGGTGGTCTCATTCGATCTTTCCTCGAAAAAAGTATATCAAACTTTTGATGGTCATGACTTTTGATCTGTAACTCTGTTTAAGCTCTATGAAATGTCAAATCAATTCATAGTAAGTTATCTATAATATTTTAGAAACTTAATATATATGGTATTTAAAAACATACGTAAAAAGTCATTTTAAACGTCGGTTTTTAAATAACTATTGTAAAAAATAACTTTTTAAGTCAGTTTTTTTAAAAACGGACAAAAAATGGATTTTTACCGGCATTTCAAGAAGGTCTTTCACGTCTATTTTTTTAAATAAAGATGTTAAAAACAATAAAAACCCATTTTTTATGTCGTTTATTAAATAACAGACGTAAAAAATAATATTTTTTACATCACTCGCAATAAAGTCACCTCATAACCGACGTTAAAAAGCTAAAAACCCGATGCAAAAAAAAGTTTGTGCACTAGTGTTCATGTCATCTTGATCAGTTTGTAAACTCGTGTTTTCATATCTTCAGATAAATAGTTCCTCATCTCCTCCATAAACCGGGAATATATCGTTAGTACACCTCATATTATTAAGGATATTTTTTACTACAATCCAATGGTTGTCACCTAGATCATATTGATATCATGCCACCACACTCAATGCATAGGAAACATCTAGACTATTATATATCATATCATACATAGAAAAACCAATTTATGATGTGTGTGGATTCTTTATCCTTATTTTTCTTTCCTGATGTGTCATAGGACACATTTTCTTGGAAAGGTGAATGCCATGTGACGCCGAAAACAATACCCTCTTTGATGGTTCCATACTAAATATCTTCAAAATATTTTTAATGTATATACTTTGAAATAGGTTGAGAATCCTCTTGGATATATCAGGATGGATCTTGATCCCAATAATATGTACTTCCTCACCCAAGTCCTTCCTAGAGAAGCTTTTATTAAACCATTCCTTAACAGACTGTAAGATTGGTATTTCATTGCCAATGTGTAATATGTCATCAATATATACTATTATGAAAATGGATGCACTCCCAAAAAACTATTTATAGACACATGGATCACATTCTTTCATTATGGAACCAAATTCAATTATGGCCTCATCGAAATTAATGTTCCATAACCTGGATGTTTGGTTTAAACCATAAATGGATCTTTTCAACTTTTATACCTTGTTAGCATCCTTTGGAGTAACAAACCCTTCAAGGTAAGTCATATAGATATCTTTTTGAAGGTTCTTGTTATGTAATTATATTTTTAAATCCATTTTCCAAATCTCATAATCATGGAAATATTGAACGTAAAATATAATTCTAATGGATTTCATCATTGGAACTGATGAAAAGGATTTGTCATAGTTGTTGACTTTACATTGTTTAAACCATTTTGTAAACATTCAATTCTTATTAGTAATAATCATCCTTCCATTTCTAGTTTATTTTGGAATAACCATTTTCAACCAACAAGATTTAAATCAACTATAGGGTCTACCAAAATCCATATTGGTTTTGTTACATGGAATACATTTCGAAATTTATTACCACATGGAAACATCTATACCACTTACTTTTTTCTTTTAGGTTATAGGATCAGTATTTTCAACTAATAATGAGTCAGCATCCTCAGTGACTAGAAAACCATATTGTTCTGGTTCTCTAACCTCTCTAGTACTCATAAGTAGTAATTTTTTCTCAAGAACAATTTATTCTTCTATGGGGATTTGTGGAATTTCTTCCTATGCCAACTCTTGTGTATCTTGAGCATAATGTTCATTGGAATCTATCTCCCTCTCATTATATCTTTTATATATAATATCATAACCCAGAGATGTGGGATTTTTGTCAACCATAGCCATTTTTTCTGAATGATTTTATAGGTAGTGTCCATTTTTTAGGATATCATATAAAGATAAAAAAATTTCCTCAGGGAGCAAGCTTATAACATGAAGAGGCATTAACAAATACTTCACAACCCCACACATGTAAGTAAAACAACACATGTTTCTTTCCATCCTATAATTGGTATTATATACCATCTCTCAATTTAGTTAGAAATCGTTTTAGTATTTAACTGTTTTTTATAACATGTATCCCCAAAAGTATAGTGGAAGACTCGCATGAATCATCATTGATCTCACATGTCCAACAAGGTTCGGTTCCTGATTTCACATACAAAAATCCATTGAGGCATATAAGGATGAGTGATTTAAGATAAAATCATGAACTCCTATAGATAATCTTTGATGTCTTGATTATTCTATTCTCCAACATGGTCTATGAAAAGTTTCTTAATATACTTTCCAAGATGTTTCTAAAATTTATTCTTGTATTCCCTGAATTTTTTAAAATAATCCAACTCATACCTCATTAAGTAAACGTATACATATATACTAAAATCATCTGTAAGAGTTATGATGTATGAGTACCAACCCCTTTATTCAATAAGAAATGGTCCACACACATCAGCATGAACTAATTCAAAAATATATTTATCCCTTCCACCATTCCTACTAAATGGGGTTGTGGTCATTCCTCCTCATAAATATGCATTAAATACACCAAGTGGTTTTAGTTTAAAAGAATCCAAATATCTATCTTTATGTAATTTTTTCAAGTAATTATTATTTACATGACCTATCAGGTGATGCCATTGGTGGGTGTGGTATGAGTCATGTGAAGTAACTTTGTAACTGATTTCCATTATTTGGTTTATGTAACCCCACACATAATGACCATTATTTAAATGTACATTACCATAAAAAATGATATCTGTATCAAATAATCAACATTTAATCCCAAATTTGAAAATAAATCCATCTGTATAGAGTCTTTATAGATAAATAATGTTTTTGGTAACTTAAGGCACATAATAAAAACCCTTTAAAACCAAGATCATTTTGGTTGGTAGGGAGAGGTAGTAGTCCCTGATATCTATAGTATCATGTTTAGCTCTATTGATCTAACAATACTTTTTCAGTCATTCGGAATCTACTTGGTTTCTATATTAGAAAACATATTTTATCATCAAATTATATATCTAATATAAAATTTTTAGAAATAGATAAATTTCCCATGATGAAAAATACACATGAAGCTTCCCAATACTTCTATGGCTGGGTGGAGTTTTTCTTCTAGTGGTCCTTATCACCCCATGTGAAATAGAAAGAATCATATTCCCTTTCATTCCCCTTAATATATTCACTTCTTAGAAGGGTGTGAAGAATATTTGGTCTTAAATATCTTCAATTTCCCTTTATAGTTTTTCACAATAAAGATGGAAGGTTTTTCATGCTTCGTAACTTATCTACTTGGTGAATAAGAGTCTGAATATCTGGTAGATACTTATCAATTTTTCATATTAAAATTCATAACATAACTCTGGAATCTCTAAGGGAGTGAGGATTGAATGAGGTCGGTACCTAGTTATTCATGGAAATTAAAACTTGGAACCCCTAAGTGCTCAATGTAGGCAATGATCTTGAATATGTGAGGCTGATTTGGGGAACCCCCTATAAAATTATTGTGCATGGGAACCTTGTAAATCTCAAAACGTTCCCTTATAACTCTCTCCTGGTAAAGACCATAGAGGTTCTAAATCATTCTATACACATCTATGTTTTCAGAAGACTTCATTAGTTCACTTGAAATCGATGAAAGAATCAAAAATTGAACGTCAAGTGTGTCTCTAAAATGTTTTTCATAGACAAGATACTCTTAATCACTCTCCTCTTTAGTAGGTGGATCAATATTGATGATTCTAGCATTTAATATTTCTATTCAAGGAATATCACAACTTGAAGGAATTTAAAACACTCTTTGATGTTACTAACAATTAATAGGTTAACTTTCTCTAATATTCATCATAGGGATAGTGTGGATGATGAACATCTAATTTTATTCTACAATTAAAAAGACTAGATTATAAGTTCCTTTCTTGAATAAGAAATAAGTGAAATATAATAAATTAAATGTTTTTATTTATTTATTTATTAAATCTATCACTATTTTATCATGTCTCAATATCCCCCACCAATGAACTTGTAATTTCAGGTTTCTTTAACATTATATTGGCAAGTATACCCTTTAATTTTATTAATGATCCAAAAATTTCCCAAAAAACCATAATAAAGTAAATAAGTTGGTAGTATTGACCATTTCGGACTTTCAACTCCTTGATCCATTGAGTGGATTCGCCAATCATGAAATCCTGACATAGATTTACTCAAAACCTGCCTCCAAATTTGTATTTAAAATAATATTTCTATTAAAATCATTATAATTATGGTTAATTAAACCCAAAACTCACATTATAATTACCTGATAAATGTAAGTGTCCATTCTTTATCCATGTACTCCACTTAGTTCAAAGTTTTCATTCACAGTCAAGTTATGGAAGGCTTTGTTTGGCTTTATATTTAATCGAGAGATTTTAATTTATTATCCATAATTTTTTATATTTTTTTATCCTTTACACGTCATGTTAAAATTAGGTGGATGTTACTTAAATAAGTAACAATATTGAATAAAACATTTTTGCAAAATTTATTTATTTAATTTCTATATTTCCACATTAATTCATTTATTTATGTGATCATGGAATTGAATCCATAAAATAAATAATTGAAAATGAAATAAATAAGTAATTAATTAAATGAATTGTTCATGATATTTATCTAATAGTGTATTTAATGAGTGGACATTAAATAAACTATTACCTTGGGGGAAATCACACATATTTTCAGTCATGGCATGTGTTAAAGCATTCCATATGTCCACTTGTGTATCACCTGGGATGGAATCATTGTGGTTTCATATTGAACCCCCTCCACATACCTAGTGGTCATTTATTAATTAATAATATTTATTGTTCACATGAAGGTGAGGGGAACCAAAGGATTGGTTAAAGGGAGTTACATAAATATCATTGCACAAATAGGTCCTACATAATAATGGAGGGTGTGATGACTCACAAGAAATCATTTAATTTAATATCAAAAAATTTAAAACTCATTCAATAAATAAATTTTAAACATCCAACACATACTTAGGTCTTGGTCAAACTAATGAACATTCATACATGCAAAAAATACACAAAATAAAATATTTTTCATTCCTTTATTTTTTTGTTATATTATTATTTAAGATAAACACATTTGAATTAATTAATTATTTATTTATTTATTTAATTAATTAAATTGCTTTCATCTTAATAATCATCCAATATTATTTAGAGATTCCAACAATTAATTTTATTCATGGAAGCTAAATGGCATAACCAATAATGATATATTAATTATAATATATTAATTGATAATTTAATTTCATTTAAAAAAAAGTTAAATTTCCAAACAGACAACGGTGTGCCAATCAAGAAAATTAGGTTTTAATGCTGTAATTTCAAATTTAATTTAATTTTAATTTTTTCCATTGATGAGAGAATAAACTGTGTGTACTAGCAGTTACACACCCTATACATCAGTTTCTGTATATCCAAGTCACATGCCTCTGGCTTTGGTGTGTTAACTCATCTAGACTACATGGAGTGTATATGCTGGCTAAACACCATGTATATGCTTACTATGTGTCAGGTATTCCAGGTAAACACATGGTGTGAAACAAAATAACTATTTGTAATTAATTGTTCTCTCCATCTAAATATAATGTGTATGGGTAAACCTTGTTTTCTCTAGCCGAATGCTGTGTAACCTAGTTTTATTGGACAATGATTTGGAACATTTCAACGAAATAATTGGGCATGCTTCATTTGTTCTTAATCCATTATGATAATGAAACACTTAACTAACATGATCAATATGTCAAAAATATGTTAATTCCAAATGAATTAATAAACGAATAGCATGAAAAGAAACTCTAACCATTATTATGTATTGATAAACAATCAAATAAATAATTATAAATTTAAAGGTGACACCTCTGATACCAAATGATGGTTTTGGGTATAGGAGAAGTGTATGGAGGTGGGAGATATATAAAAATTTCTTTTAATAATCATTGTCTAAAACAAATATTGATGATCTTTCACATCAAATTTTTAATTAATTTATTTAATATTTTAATAAAAAAGTACTTGGGATTAGGAAATATCTTAGTTGGTTAATGTTGATATTCATAAAGGACCCTTTAGGATCGAATTTGACGCACTGTGAGGATATTGGGATAGGATCCCTCTATTAGTGATCCAGACATGCTCCTATAATCTCGGAGAAACCCCACTCAATCTAGGGGTGCTAGCACAGTAAGTAAAATGTCTTTCACTATTTGTTTTTGATCGCTCATTCATTGTCCTTGAAAAATATCTATTTCATTTCTTTTTCATGAGAGTGAGAGGGAAAGAGGATTTGAGATAGAATTCATTGAACACAACCAGTCTTTATTCTCAATTTAGGATACTCTACATAATAGATATAGTTGTATATTTATTGAGTTAGTATTTAATTAAAAATATGATTTAATTGCATACCAACTATTAAATAATATTTATTACCTTTAATAAATCAAATTCCACCTAATAATATGTAGATACCCAATGCTTTATGTACATGGACATTTCATTAATTTTTCGGAATACTTAATACATAACAAAAATCAATACTCAAGTACCGTAATAGTTTAGTGTCCTTGGAAACACGAAACGTAATATTCTAATATTGGTGAAAGATCTTCAACATCTCCCATAAAGATCTTCCCCTTTTTTCTTACCTAAAACCTTTCTTTATATCCTGGGGAAAATAAAATATAAAAAGGGTGATCTAAAATTCTCAGTAAGGGTAAGTATGGATAAAATAAAACATATTATATACATTTGAACTTCAAAACCTGAACATAATGTTTAAACATCAAAAGCTTGAGCAATGACATAAAACATGGAAGTACGTAAGGCATAGATCATAAAGAAACATTAATCATGATATAATAGCATGGGGATAAAACATGTAACTGTGGAAACCATTAAGCACATGATATGATTTCTATAGTATTCAAGTCATTACTGCCAAGACCATCTTAGTGGACAATGTCCCTTTCTGAATCGAGTTCACTCCTCGTTCTAGTCCTGTATTACTGAACCAGTTTAAGTTTCCATTCCAGCCATGTCTATCTCATGAGATATAAATCATTACCCAATGCATTGGAGGTAGATATAGGTCCCACCCATCTCATAATGAAATCATTCTTACTTGTGCCACAAAATAAACATACATCATTCATAAAAACCCAATAAATAAAATGTGTTTCATAAACATCATCCCATCATCACATAATCCATATAAAAGAAATGGATATCATTTCATAATAAGAAAATTGAAACCATGTAAATCATAGATACATGAAACTTGAAACATACACATGTGAAATAATGTCATCTTAGATGAAAATGGTTTTGATAAAACACTTGAAATGAATTCTTGAGGAAAATATCCTTTTTTAATCAAAATCATATTCTTTTCACAAAATGTCATGCAATTTTAGAAGAAAATGTTTTTGTTGAAAATATTCATGAAATATTTTGGAGGAAGATTCATGAAAATAAGGCTTTATAAAACCATAAAAATCCGTTCATGTCGTATAAGATAAAAATAACATTCTCCTCGTACTTTTGTCGGAAAAGTTTAAAAAGTACCCCGTAATGTAAACAAAATAAATATTCCTTACATACCATGTAGTAAAAGTCAAAAATGGGTAAAAATGACTTTAAACATACATGAAAACACTTTTATAAAACATGGACATGGATGATAGAAATAACCCCAGTAAATAGTGTCATTGAATTATTACAGAATCATATTAATTGTTATTATATCATATATGGTTCACTTATGACTTTATATTACACGTTCTTTTGTAAATTCAATGTTAAAGAGTGTTTTGGGTAAAATCGTTTCATTTGTCGTCTGTGTTTTGACTTGTAATTATTCATATGTTTAATTAGATAATTATTACTTAATTACAGAATGTAAAACATGATTTATATATAATATATATTCAGAATATACATATATATAATAGATCAATAAAGGGAAAGAAATACACCGTTCATGGAGACGGTACGCCGTACGTACGCATGAATGTTGTTTTCATTTCCTTATTGAGTTGAGTGGAATTGAGTAGATGACATACATATATATATATACACAAATTCAGTGGCTTTATAATGTCATATATTTCATTATTATTGCTTATATATACTTTATAATCATTTTTAAATGGTTAACACGGAGAATGAATCTCATCGCGTCGTGGAGACGGTAGTCCGTACGTACGCACGAGCGATGATATCATTTCCATAATTATTGAATTGAATTGGAGTGGATTATACAATATATCATAGTCATTATGATGTTTTAATAACTATGTATAGTTATTCTTTACACCATAATACCCATCCATGTAAGGTGTTGGTGGAAAAACAGATTACACCACGGCGTGGAGACGGTATTCCGTACGTACGCACACACGGTGATTTTGTTTTCTGTAGGATGGATAGAAGGTGAAATGGGGTTGTTTCATATTTGTAATAACAAATCAGTATATTAGTGATTCTTATGTTTTTACTTTATAATGAAACAACTAAATAAGAAGAATATGAAGAAGAAAGAAGCTTGAATGAATCGGGAGACGAAATTACCTCTTCTTCGATACGCCGCTTTGAAACCTCCTCTTAGGGCACTTAGATTGGTCTTTAAAGTAGAAAAGAACCCCTAGGATTTTTCTAGGTAATTGGGGAAGATAATTTGGCAGGGGTTGGCCGAGCTTGAAGGCTCAAATTGGTGTGAGGAGGAGAGGGAGGAGGTTCCCTTTTATAAGGGAGGAGGGGGGCTTCTTTGGAAAAACTAAAAATATTATTTTATTATAATGTCAAGTTCGGTTTTAAATAGCTCCAAATTTATTTATTTATAAGATAAGGTGGGGATGGGTCTCAATCCTTTCATAAAAAAGAATTTATACAAGTTTATGTTCCTATTTTAACCTTATCATTTAGATTTAACATTAAGTTAAATAATTTTACTTTTACCGTGTCTTCTTGTGATCTTATACTATAAGGTTAATAAACATTCTATAAGAAGCCAAAAGAACCCCAAGTTGTTAATTATTAATATATATAACCTTATCTAAGTCATTTGGCCGAATCTTAGATTTTTAGGAATAAAATAACAATTAATAATATAATATTTGTTTTAAAAACTATTTTATGTCAATTTTGACACTATTTAGTAATTGATTTTTGTGAAACTCATAATAGAATGATTAGTTCGAAAAAAATTTATTAAATCAATACTAACATGTCATATTAACCTATAAAATAATTTTAATTCATAAAAAGTCTCAAATTACATTTATTTTTGTATTTATAACATCAATTATGTCAATATTTTATTAATAAGATATTTACTGCATCATCATTGGGTCACAAATAAATTAAATTATATAATGTCTAAAAATTATAAATAAAATACCATTATGTAGGAAATCGTATTATATTTCTATTGAATATTTACAATCTAATTTATCTTATGTAAAACTCTATATTAAAAATGTTTTAGTAAATAAACTTTGATTTTGACTCTTTTAACTCTTCTTTGAATTAAATAATAATAAATGTCCTAATCTAATCCAAGTTGTCCTAAATTTTCATATTTTATTCCTAAGGTTGTTTTTAGTCGAATTACACTTATCCAATAAAAATAGGACATGTTTTAGGGTAATAATAATATCATTTTTACCCTTAATTACCATATTTACTTTTAATCGTGGTAAAAAAAGTAAAAAGTTACTATTCACCAAAAATTATATTCACTCATTGAACCACATTTTACTTACTGACATCAACCGTGTCTCTTTTATTTTTGAAATTCAACTCACAGAAGCGGTAAAATTATTTTTTATGAAAAATTCATTTTTTTTAAACTACCACTTAGTGGTTTCACTATTCATCAAAAAATGAAAGATTCCAGAAAAATACCAAAAATTAGGCCTAATATATATTTGATATTATGAACTCAAAAATTATGTCTATTTTACCAAATTAAAAAAAATATCAGTTTCATTAATTAATTTAAAAATTAATTCTCGTCGTCAAAACAAATAGCATGTTTTTAAAAGATAATAACTATCAAAAGATTGACACTTGTTTATGTATGGTTTAAATGTGAAATTACATCCAATGAAAAAAATTGTATTAAATTGTAAAAATATATTATAAATATACTTTAAAACCACTAAAATAAATAATTTATCACTATTAATTATTTCAATTAAAAAAGTTGTTTTTAATTAAAATTTAGTAATTTTCAATATTCATCAGAATATGAAAGTTATTCGAAAAGTACCAAAATTTCACCCTAAGCTAATTTCGATATTCCGAATCCAAAAATGAAGTCCATTTTGAAAAATAAAATTTACAAAATTTCAAAAAGTGGTTATTACTATTCATAACAGCTAGTTTTAATAATAGCATATCGTTGTTTAGTGAAACTCGGTATTGCGTACTACACATGCTATCGAGGAAGGTCGTGATTGCTTGTAATGAAAGGAAAGTCAAGGATGCGTGTTGTGAAAACTCTTTTTGGTTTAGCATACAAAACAAAACATTAATGAAATTAAAAAGAATATTTTTCATAAAATCTCGGGGTGTTACATTCTACCCCCCTTAAAATGAATTTTGCCCTCGAAATTCATCGGGGTTATAAATGGTTTACTATTCGAAAGTTTCTTTAATGAAAACCCACATCATAAAAAGGAATACCAAAACCAATCTTTAAAAACAAAAGTATGAAACGTAAAGGTTACCCAAATACACTAATCAATGGGTTTCCACATAGGTGAAAATATGGATATGGAAGAGAAATCTAACCATCATGTTCTGATGGAGAGTGGTAGAGAACATGGCTATGGAAAAGTCAGAAATCACAAAGCCATAAATTTTTGATGATCTAAGGTACCATCTGAATCATTAGATATAAGAGCACTAGGACAACATTTTTGGTTTTCAAGATCATTTCCCTAAAGTTGATGAAATTGGAATTAGAAGAAATACTATCGTGATTTTGGTATATTCTCACCGTTGGTCGTTCTTTGGACAATTTCCACTTCATCTCTTAAAGGAATGAAATTGAATTTGTCATTCGTGATGTGTTAGCAGATCCTATGATAGAATGATGGGTCATTCCATCTATCTCAAACAAAAGTTTAGCAAAAGTTATAAGTCCATATTATGGTTAGATTAATCATATATGGTTCCAAAAATGAACTTATACTTAATATATCATACCAATTAATAAAATAAAAATATTTTCTTATAACCAGGGACTTCTTGTAGGCCAGTGGTAGGAGATAAAGGCTAGTCACACTTCAGTTGAGGGTTCAATTCCCACAGCCTTTTCGGACGCGATGGTCTGTCACCTGTCCTGCAGGTTGTCCTTTTTTCTAAAACTACATTACTATAACATCCCATCAATAATATCGAAAAAAACTTATATCCTTAACAATACTTACTTATGTCCAACATAATCCATTCCAATCATTAGGCTTATCCATTATACTGCAGTCCACTCTCATAATATATTGAAAACTATTACCAGAGATTTCATATAACAAGCATGTTAATACCATCGTTGATCCCCATATATCATAAGATATGCCTTGTTGGTCACATTCCAAACATTCAAAGGCCTTAATAATGTATTATCTTGATAAATGAATACCCATTGAACCTTAGTGAAAACATGTATGCAGTTAAAATTTAATACTTTCCAAATACTAAAATCCTCAAAATTCTATATACTCAAACCATGATATCACTTAGTCCTTATATCAATCATGAGATCATGAATACTGTCAAACATTTCATTTTTTCCCTTATCCCTTCATTATGCGCATATCATCTTTTTTCCAAAAATATCTCAATCACTTTCCATGGTTACCGGTACAATAAAATTATTGAAAACCATAATAGATCAATACATAAATATTCCAATATTCCATGGTACTATATACAACATTATTTTGGAATCCCATTACATAAACACTTAATCATTCCACCTCATTGTTGTCATATTCATCATTGCCAATGGTGATCGCATGTGACGTCCCTTTTTCCTTTTCCTTAAGTGGTTTCTCATGTCGATCATCACTAAACCTTGGATTAGGGAATTTATTAGCATAATTCCCCATTTCCTTGCACATGAAGCATTGAAGTGTAGTAGGTTCATTCTGTGTATCCCTTCCTTTGTTTGCATCATTAGACATCTTCTTCCCATCATTGCGGCATTCAAATGTTCGATGACCTTCCTTTCCACATTTGAAACATTTACTTGTCCCTTTAAGACAATCTCCACCATGCTTCTTTCCACACTTTGAGCATAAGGAAACATTCATCTTCTTTTCACCATGATTCTGAGATTTATCCTTGAACTCCATCTTTCGTTTCTTGTCAAAACTATGAGATGGATAAGTAACTCCAACTTCCATTTCTACCTTGATAGCACAACGTATGATTTCGTCATAACTACTGAAGTCTCTTATAGCTAATTCCCTTCGAAGATTTGGTTTTAAGCCACTAAAGAATCGATCAACTTTACTTTCAGGTTGGATGATAAATCCAGATGCATACCTTGCAAGCCTTGTAAAATTCACTTCGTATATACCAACAGATTCATCATCCTTTTGCTTTATTTCAAGAAACTCCTTATCCATCTTTGTTCTAAGAATACGAGGGAAGTACTTATTGAAAAATATGTTCTTGAACTCGTCCCATTCCATGGACTCAAGTTAATCTATTTGACTCGTATTCTTGATAAGATTCCACCATTGATCAGCTTCACCTTCCAAACAATATACTGCTAAGATGGCTTTATCATGTTCAGAACATTGAAGAACTGAAAATATCATTTCAGTGGTACTGATCCATTGTTCAGTAACAAGTGGATCAGAAGACCCACTAAAAGAACGTGGATGTTGCCTCATGAAGGACTCAATAGAATGTTGTTCCCTTCTCTGCTCATTTGGAAGTCCAGAATGATTCATAGCTTGTGTAGGTATAGCAATAAGATTTTTCACTCCATCTCCCAAAAAATTTGTTTGTTCCAGAGGATAATCATTACATTGTCCATTACATTGATCAACACGGTTCCTTCGGGTTCCAACCATCGTCTAAAACCCAAAAATAATAGTGTGAGAGGCAAAAATTACGCTAGGGAAAACAATTTAGTAAAGGGGGAGTACCCTCAATATCTAACATCTTATGTTAACTTCTACAATCATTACCGTAGTTCTAGGACTATATCCTTTACGTATACTTATCCTTAGGGACATCCCTAGACATACCTTAGAAATATCTCTAGGGATCTCACTAACATTTTCACATCCTAGTTTACAATGGTTGACTAAACCTTTCCTATGATACCAACAGTAGAGACCAAAAGCTTGACATACATGGAAATTACATTACTTTTGCGGAATACTTAATACATAACAAAAATAAAAACTCATGGACTGTAATAGTTTTGTGTCTTTGGAAACTCAGAACGTAATCTTCTAATCTTGGTGAAAGATCTTCAACATCTCCCATAAAGATCTTCCCCTTTTTTTCTTACTTAAAACCTTTCTTTATATCCTGGGGAAAAGAAAATATATAAAGGGTGAGCTCAAATTCTCAGTAAGGGTAAGCAAGGATAAAATAAAACATACTATATACATTTGAACTTAAAAACCTGAACATAATGTTTAAACATCAAAATCCTGAGAAATGACATAAAACATGGAAGTACGTATGGCATAGATCATAAAGAAAAATTAAGCATGATAAAATAGAATGGGAATAAAACATGTAATTGTGGAAACCATTAAGCACATGATATGATTTCCATAGTAGTCAAGGAATTGCTTCCAAGACCATCTTTTTGGACAATGTCCCTTTCTGAATCGAGTTCACTCCTCGTTCCAGTCCCGTATTACTGAACCGGTTTAACTTGTCGTTCCAGCCATGTCTATCTCATGAGATATAAATCATTACCCAATTAATTGGAGGTATATATATGTCCCACCCATCTCATAATGAAATCATTCTTACTTGTGCCACAAAATAAACATACATCATTCATAAAAACCCAATAAATAAAATGGGTTTCATAAACATCATCCCATCATCACATATTCCATATAAAAGAAATGGATATCATTTCATAATAAGAAAATTGAAACCATGTAAATCATAGAGACATGACACTTGAAACATACACATGTGAAATAATGTCATCTTAGATGAAAATGGTTTTGATAAAACACTTGAAATGATTTCTTGAGGAAAATATCCTTTTTTCTTCAAAATCATTTTCTTTTCAAAAAATGTCATGAAATTTTAGAAGAAAGGGTTTTTGTTGAAAATAGTCATGAAATATTTTGGAGGTAGCTTAATGAAAATAAGGCTTTATAAATCCATAAAAATCCGTTCATGCCGTATAAGATAAAAATAACATTCTTCTCGTACTTTTGTCGGAAAAGTTTAAAAAGTACCTCGTAACGTAAAAAAAAGAAAGATTACTTACATACCGTGTAGTAAAAGTCAAAAATGGGTAAAAATGACTTTAAAAATACATGAAAACACATTTATAAAACATGGACATGGATGATAGAAATAACCCCAGTAAATACGAAAGTGTAAACAATCTCGGATAAAAATGAGATTGTGATATTTCCCTTACCTTAGGTCTGATATGCTTCGTATGTATCCAAACCTCATGTATAATGATTTGAATAGTTTCATTGACTTATTACAGAATCATATTCATTGTTATTATATCATATATGGTTCACTTATGACTTTATATTACCCATTCTTTTGTAAATTCAATGTGAAAGAGTGTTTTGGGTAAAATCTTTTCATTTGCCGTCTGTGTTTTGACTTGTAATTATTCACATGATTACTTAGATCATGATTTCTTAATTCCAGAATGTAAAACATGATTTATATATAATATATATTTAGAATATACATATATATAATTGATTGATAAATGGAAATAAATACACCGTTCATGGAGACGGTACGTCGTACGTACGCATGAACGCTGTTTTCGTTTCCTTATTGAGTTGAATGGAATTAAGTAGATTACATACATATATATATATATACAAAAATCCAGTAGCTTTATAATGTCATATATTTCATTATTATTTCTTATATATACTTTATAATCATTCTGAAATGGTTAACATGGAGAATTAATCTAATCGCATTGGTGGAGACGGTAGTCCGTACGTACGCACGAGCGATGATATCATTTCCATAATTGTTGAATTGAATTGGATTGGATGATAAAATATATCAGAATCATTATGATGTTATATTAACTATTTATAGTTATTATTTACACCATAATACCAATCCATGTAAGGTGTTGGTTGAAAAACAGATTACACCACGGCATGGAGATGGTATTCCGTACGTACGCACGCGCGGTGATTTTGTTTTCCGTAGGATGGATAGAAGGTGAAATGGGGTTGTTTCATATTTGTAATAACAAATAAGTATATTATTGATACTGATGTTATTACTTTATAATGAAACAACTAAATAAGAAGAAGTTGAAGAAGAAAGAATCTTGAAAGAATCAGGAGAAGAAATTACCTCTTCTTCGATACGCCTCTTTGAAACCTCCTCTTAGGGCACTAAGATTGGTTTTTAAAGTAGACCAGAACCTCTAGGATTTTTCTAGGGAATTGGGGAAGATAATTTGGCAGGGGTTGGCCGATCTTGAAGGCTCAAATTGGTGTGAGGAGGAGAGGGAGGAGGTTCCCTTTTATAAGGGAGGAGAGGGGCTCCTTTGGAAAAACTAAAAATATTATTTTATTATAAAGTCAAGTTCGGTTTTAAATAGCTCCAAATTAATTTATTTATAAGCTAAGGTAGGGATAGGTATAAATACTCTCATCCAATATAATTTATACAAGTTTAGGCTCCTATTTTAACCTTTTCATTTAGATTTAACATTAAGATAAATAATTTTACTTTTACCGTGTCTTCTTGTGTTCTTATACTATAAGGTTAATAAACATACTATAAGAAGCCAATCGAACCCCAAGTTGTTTATTATTAATATATACAACCTTATCTAAGTCATTTGGCCGAACCTTAGATTTTTAGGAATAAAATAAATATTAATAATATAATATTTGTTTTAAAAACTATTTTATGTCAATTTTGACACTATTTAGTAATTGATTTTTGTGAAATCATAACAGAATGATTAGTTAGAAAAAAATTAAATAAATCAATACTAACATGTCATATTAACCTATAAAATTAGTTTAATTCATAAAAAGTCTCAAATTAAATTTATTTGGGTATTTATAACATCAATTATGTCAACATTTTATTAATAAGATAATTACTCCATCATCGTTGGATCATAAATAAATTAAATTATTTAATGTATAAAAATTATAAATAAAATACCATTATGTAGGAAATCGTATTAGATTTCTATTGAATATTTAAAATCGAATTTATCTTATGTAAAACCCTATATTAAAAATGTTTTAGTAAATAAACTTTTATTTTAACTCTTTTAACTCTTCTTTGAATTAAATAGTAATAAATGCCCCAATCTAATCCAAGTGGGCCTAAATGGTCATATTATTCCTAATGTTGTTTCTGGTCAAATTACACTTATCTAATAGAAATAGGACATGTGTTAGGGTAATAATAATATCATTTTTACCCTTAATTACCCTATTTACTTTTAACCGTGGTAAGAAAAAGTAAAAAGTTACTATTCACCAAAAATTATTTTCATCTCATTGAACCACATTTTACTTACTGACATCAACTGTGTCTCTTGGATTTTTTAAATTCCACTCATAGAAGAGGTAAAATTATGTTTTATGAAAAATTCATTTTTTTAAACTACCACTTAGTGGTTTCACTATTCGTCAAAAAATGAAAGATTCCAGAAAAATACGAAAAATTAGGCCTAAGCTATATTTTATATTATGAACTCAAAAATGATGTCTATTTTACCAAATTAACAACATATTAGTTTCATTAATTAATTTAAAAATTAATTCCCATCGTCAAAACAAATAGCGTGTTTTTAAAAGATAATAACTATCAAAAGATTGACACTTGTTTATGTCTGGTTTAGATGTGAAATTACATCCAATGAACAACATTTTATTAAATTTTAAAAGTATATTCTAAATATACTTTAAAACCACTCAAATTTATAATTAATCACTATTAATTATTTCAATTAAAATAGTTGTTTTTAATTAAAATTTAGTAACTTTCACTATTCATCAGAATATGAAAGTTATTCAAAAAGTACCAAAATATCACCCTAAGCTAATTTCGATATTCCGAATCCAAAAATGAAGTCCATTTTGAAAAATTAAATTTAAAAATTTTCAAAAAGTGGTTATTACTATTCATAACGGCTAGTTTTAATAATAGCATATCGTTGTTTAGTGAAACTCGGTATTGCGTACTACACACGCTATCGAGGAAGGTCGCGATTGCGTGTAATGCAAGGCAAGTCAAGGATTTGTGTTGTGCAAACTCCTTTTGGTGTAGCATATAATACAAGACATTAATGAAATTAAAAAGAATATTTTTCATAAAATCTCGGGGTGTTACATAATAAGTATATTATTATTATTTTCTAGTGCATGCTAACTTGCGCAAATAAAAAATATTATGTAACAGTCTTGTTAATTAATCATTTTCACCGGACTCGGTCGTAGTCTATTAGAACTACTCTATTATTTATTGAACCACTAAATAAATATTTTATTTATAAAAAATTTTTTATTCACAATCTAGTGAATATATATTTATCAAAATATTCAATAAATAAAATAAATATTTTATTCACATGTCAACGAATAAAAATTTATTTAATTCATGTGATGAATATTACTTGAATAAAATTATTCCTCAAACATGAGGGTAATATTTATTCCAATAATTAAACAAAAATATAATTTAATCAGGATAAACATAAAAACATGGTGTGTGAACCTCGAGGAATATTTCTCATTTTAATTAGGTGGTCTTGTCTAAAGTCAAAGATTACCATCTATAAATGGGATAAAGCACCCAAGAGAAATAACTTAATTTCATAATTTCGACAACCGCATACGAATGCTCACTGTGTAATAAAATTTCTTTGTCATAGTATATCATCAAGAAGTTTCCATAACCATGTCACCGACCTATATGATTTATATTTCGTTCTTTGAATATTTAACATAAACACGTTGATACACCATTGCCATGGAATTTAATATGATGGTTTTATTCAAATCAATAGGTTGAGATATCAGCTTCCATAAATATGGAATGGAAAAATACTTCCTCCACTTATTCATTAATGACATGTCACTCGTGATGCACCCAACATATCCAACTTCTCCATGTCCTATTATCATCATGGTTTATGAAATATATCTAATTATATGAGTTGAATCATGAATTAATAATAATATTAATGTCTAAGGACCATCCCACACTCTCAGAGATAGGAATATATAAGGACACTAAAACATGACAAATTCTTTTTGTTGGGTCTATTTTCATAATCCCCCATCTTGGATATTACCAAGTGAAAAAATCATGAGAGGAAAACCCATCTGCTTATAATTACTCACACCTGACATTCTATGTACTATGTATCCCATAGTATTACATAATACAACAATAAAACATTATTTGGGAATATCTTCAAAGTACATCAATGTTCTCATCATAGAGAGGAACATCTATGAACATATCAATGAAATGTAAACTCTATCACGTTATTACATTAGAGTCGTGTAGAACAACAAAGAATATGTAATAAGAGGTTTATTTATATTCAATTCATAAAATATTGGAGGATTAAATATTATCAGTGATTGTATATCAGGATGTGTTTCAGAAAAAATTTGAGTTATGAAAGATCTCCATTCTTGTACATGTTACAAATTCAAAGGGGGATAAATCATAGCCTTTTTTTGACAGAAAATAATGAATCACTCACTACTGGGGATGGAATGACTAAAAAATCATCCCCATTGTGTGAGGATTCTTTCATATAATTATAGAAAATCGAAATTTTCTCTATTCAGTATGGAAAATTGAGGGTATTAATATGACTCCTGGAATTCTTAGAATCTCTAAATGGGATATCAACTTTAACCCTCTTACTCAATGGAATTCAACAACACAGACCTGGGTAAGTATTCATATCCTTAATTTTTTGTTTTGGAATCCAAAAATTTTAAATGATTTTTCTTATTGTATTAAAGTTCCCATGAAAATTGTTTATTGTAAACATGAGTGTTCTTTGGGGTTATATTCAAAAGTTTTAGCTGATTTAAATGCTGATATGAAGTGACCTGATGTGATAAAATTTTCTGCTGATGATCATAAAGCTGAGGAAAATATTGATTATTAGTATGTTCCACCCATCTGTGATTTTTACAGGGTTTTTATAAATTTCATTAAAACTTATGGGGTTATTCACAATCCTGTTAATCCTCATACTGATTCCAATGATTTTAAATAAAACAATAAAAATAATATAGGAAAAGTTATAGTTTAAGATATAGATGATCCTTGAAGGAAGTTGGACCATTGGTAATGGGTGAAAAAACAATTGAATTTCAATCATTTAAAGAACAAAGATAAGAATTCTTGGGATACACTTATTAAGGAGGAAGAAAAAACTTTCATTTAGGCTACCACTACCTTGAAAATTATTGATTATCCTTTTATTGACATTTATAGAGGGAATTCAACTTGAGATACAAAAGATGACTAAATTTTTATTGAAATTTATCTTGACATTAGATCATTTGTTGAAGCCTTATGTGATGAATACCACTAAAGAAACTCTAGAAATTAGTAAAATGATATTACTGCTCAGACGGATTCAGTTTCATTGCCTCCTCTTGTATATGAAAATTTTGATGCTTTTTTTGTAAGTAAGATAGAATGTTATGGCCTTTTTCTTAATTAATAGGAAGATATAATTCATAAAATTGTTCAACACATTATTGTTTTAATTGAGTCTTTGGGTGGTTTTCATTTTTCAGTATGTCTAATAATACTTATCAGGCTATTTCTACTTAGGCACCTTCTCACATTGGTTTGATTTATTTGGGACCTATTGAAAGTAATTCAAATTCCAAATGTCTTAGAGTGGGAAAAAAATGAACAACCTTCTTCTATTTTGGGAAGCCCTTCTACTTCTGCATAGTTTTCAGGCAGTTTGAATGCACTACCAGATGGAAACCAAGTGAATTCCGGTGGGATAAAGACAATTCCTAACTCTCATGGATGCTCTACACGTGATAGATTACCTAAATCTCATCATTTTGTTCAGGAAAAATCTTATACAGATTCCAGGAAATCTCATGCCTCTCCAGTTTCTACCGACAAAAATAATGTCCTATCGGTTTTTAATGAATTTCAAACTAGATCCTTTAAAAAATTAGTTAACATATCATCACCTAACATGGATGGTAGTCCTAAAGGAAAATTTCATGTTGTTCCAAATCCCTATACACTCTTAAGATAGTGGTACCCCCATCTGTCTCAGGTAAGGGGAAATGAGCTAGTACAAAAAAATATATTGAACAACCTGGTTCAATCAAGAGATTTAAAGGAAATAAACTCTCTGGTGGTAAGAAAAAGGGGGCCATAGAACCAAAAATTTATTGTAATGAAGATTATGTTTTTGGAATTTTTGGGGATTAGTCAATCCTATAATAGTGAACTCTCTTAGGATCTTTGTTAATTACCATAATCTTGATACGATAGGTCTCTCGAAGACAAAAATTATTTTTTCTACAAAGTTTAATGTTATTGGAAAATTTGGATATCAACTCATTAGTGGTAATCATTCTAGTAGTGATATCAAAATACTAATGGTGTTTTCCCATTTGATACATGATAGAGTATCTCTTATCAATTCTATTGGGAATATGGTCACTATTAGTGGTCTTTGATTGGGTCTGAATCATTTTTGTTCTACCAGTTAGCTTATAATGGTTATCAAGAATGAAGACATATTTGGATAAACATTAAGAATCTTTAGAACACTGTAAGAGGATCTTGGAATCTTAATAGTGATTTAAATTCCATTCTCAATCTAGATGAGAGGTTAGGAATGGTGAATTGTTATATTTAAATAAAATAATTGAAATATTGTAGATAATAGCATTCTTCATGTGGTTAACCTGGTTGGTTCTAAATATACTTAGTGCATGAAGAATCTAAATAAAGTGGTTTCTAGTAAATTGGATAGGTATTTTATTAATGACTTGATCATGTATGTTTTTACCTCTATTTTATGCTCCACCCTTTCTTAATTGAATTCAAATCATCACCCTATTATGGTTGATATATTCATTAGAGATACTAATCCACCTTTTTTGTTAAGATTTAACAATGCCTAGATATTACACCATGAATATAAGAAAGTGGTTCATGATACATGGAATTAATTTAGCCATAATTATGATGCTTTAGACTTTGTTATTAATCTCAAAGTGCATAAGAAAAGAATAAAATTTTTGTGTCATGGTCAATTTGCCCACTTGGAAGAAAAAAATTACTCTATTTGAATCATTGATTCACATTATTCAAGAAAATGATTCTAATGTTGATTTTTCTATTGGTCTTAATAGGAAAATAAAATTATTCTTGAACTTAATACTCTTTAAAATATCAAATATCTCACGAAAAGAGAAATATTTAAAGTCAAATGGATGAAGGAATGTGATCTAAATACTAAATTTTTTAACTCTCTACCAAGAGATATGAAGCTCTATAGGCCTCTGACAATTATAAATAATAGCCGGGATATTTTGGATAAGAGATAAGATATGGATGAAAACAATATTTATTTATACAAAAACCTCTTTGATGATCCCAATATTAATTTTGATATCATGGAAGGCATCATTCCAAAAAATTTAAATTATACATATAATTCAATGCACATTGATCTTCCCCTTGATTTGGAGATTAAAGAATCTATTTTTGACTTAAATTCTAAAATCTAACTAGGTACGGATGTTTTTACAAAAATTTTCTTTAAAACATATTGGAAGATCATTAATCGTGATGTTTGTAGGTTGGTTAATCATTTTTTCAAGGGTGGTTGGTTGACTTGGGGCATCATTTCTCAATTCATTGATCCCATTCCCAAAGTGTAAAATAATAATGACATCTTTTTATTCATATTAGTGGACCTTCTCAACACTACTTATGAAATTATTGGTAAAATTATTCTCAAATGTTTTTCCAGTTTTGCCAATAAAATTGTGTCCCTAAATCAGTTTTGCTTCATAAAAGAACATAATATTCAGGATTTTCATATTATTTCCACTGAATTTATTAATATTGTAAGGAAATACACTAGGGTAGGTGATATTTCATTGATGCTTGATGTTAAAAAAACCATTGATACAATGGACTGAGGTTTCATTTCTAAGGTGTCAAGCAGTTTTGGATTTGATGACATTTTTATTGAATGGGTAAAAATTATTTTGAGTTCAGAACATATTTTAGTGCTTATTAATAGATCCCAATAGGGTTATTTCATTTTTATCAGAGTTTTTAGACAAGGTTATCCTCTTTATTCCATTATTTTTTCCATTTATTAATATTATTTGAGTAGGATCCTTCTCAGTATAGCACATAACAGAACATTTAAGCACATCAGTGCTTCTAGAGGACTTTTCTTCCCCACTCATTTATTATATTATGATGACAAATTATTTTCTCATAAGGGGAAAAAATAAATTTCAAGAACATAAAATATTCCATTATTTATTATGATAATGAATTGGGATTGGATATTAGTTGGAAAAAGTTTTTTCTTTATTTTCGATTAGTATCACAGATGCTAGAAAATTGGTTATCATTAGTCAGATGGAAATTAGAGAACGTATGTTTCCCTTAAACTATCTTGGGGTGCCTATCTTTTTGGGGAAACCACATATTGGGGATTTTTCTCATATTGTTATCCAAGTCAGAAATCAGTGGGATTTCTGGAAAGGAAAAACTCTCTCGATGGCTACAAGGGACATTATTTTTAAAGTAGTGATTATTTCAAAATTTATTTATTCCATTATGTTTTCTAAATGGAATACTACTCTCAATAAGAGTGTTAACACCTCTATTAAAAAATATTTCTGGAGTTGAAGTGTTGTCTTGAAGATAATTGCAACTCTTCCTTTGAAGTAGGGTTGTAAGCCAATTAGTCATGGTGGGTTGGGCATTAGAAATATCTATAAATTTAATGAATATTTATAGGCTATATTTATTTGAAGAATTATCAATGGGAAGTCAGATTCCCGTTCTTTTTTAAGATCATGGTTCTTAAAAAGGCTCAAAATTGGGAATTCAAATTATTTGGATTCGTCTATTTGCCAAGATCTCAAAAATTATTTCTATAACATTTCTGTGAATTCTCATTGGATAGATAACAAAAGTTTCTTCCCAAATTTATGGATTTATAATTATACTGGTATACCTATTCACAATTCACTCAACTACCTGATTATTTATTTTGGCACAAATTTATCAATTAAAGATAAAATGGAAAATTAAATGGATGTTCTCCCTAGTAATATCATCGAATTGGTTCTGAATTATAATTTCATTAAAGAGGATGGTGTTCTTGTTTGGGATCCTACTTTTAATAGGAGGATATATTCAAAAGAACTTTATCATGATTCTTTTCATGGAAATTCCAACAATTGGGAAAATGCTTTGAGGATATATTTTATTCTTCCTTAGAGGTTATCTATTGCATAGAGATTCATGTATTACAATTTACCCACAAATGTATTTATTGGGTGTTGGAATTAGACTCTATTCTAGATGTTCTCTATGATTCCTACATAGGGATAATAATGATCATATTTTCTTTAGTTGTGCTACTTTATCAACCTTTTTGACTACTATTGTTGGTTGATTTGAAATTTTTATTCCAAGATCAAATTGTATATGGGGTAATCTGATTACATGAATAAATATTTCTCTTTCACCACAGCTTCTCAGCCTCTGCATTATGGAAAACATAGATGCTATACATCGTATATGGTTCATATAAAATGAATGTGTTCATGAAGGAACTACCTTAAATTTTCAATCATAAATGGATCATGTTTTTGTTGTTGTTAAAAATGAAAATGGATTTCAAACGGGATATTTTGATAACTCAATTCATAATTTCAGTATGCTAAAATTTATTGGTATTTTAGTTAATTACTCTCCTCATTATGAAACCTTTTATGTTATGTGGTTTCCATTATTTCTATGATAGATCAAAGGAAACATGTATATCACATCAAGGGGAAATGTGGGTCCTTTTGGTTATAGATCTATTTTTAGAAATCATTGTGGATAAAATATGGGATTCCTTCTTGGACCTTGTGATTTCAACAACTCTAGTAATACTTAGATTATTGGTATTATTAATGTGGTTTATTTTTCTATGTATTTTTGCTAGCTAAACATATGGATTGAATGTGATTCAACTATTATGGACTAAGCTATCAGAAGTGACACTATTTATCTTTCATGGAATATGACTTCTATGTGGAGTAATTACATGGATGGTCTTTCATCTATCAATTATATCATTACACATACTTACCATGAATCCAATAAATTAGCTGATGGTATTTCTAAAAAATGGATTACTGCTCCGGATTTGAAATTGTTTAATGATATTCCTAATGAGTTTCTCTCTTTTTTCATCATCAATTGTTTAAAAAAATATACATTAAATCGTTTGAGAATTTTGTTTTAAATAATAAGGGAGACTTGTCATTTTTTAATGTTCTCATTATTCTGAAATAATTACGAAAATTTGTTCCTAGGAAACCAAATCCAATATTTACTACCGTGGTGGTTGTGCCTTTCTTTTTCATAAATTAGATCCTGAAAAGACTCAAGAGAGAAGTAAACTAAAGGTGATAGATTAATGATAAAGTAGTTGGGTTTTATTAAATAGTAATACTACATAAGTGGTATTATGGATCATCATTTAGAATCGCAACAAAGAATTGATGAATGGTTGAGTATTAACTAAAGATGATTTCTAAAATAGGGAATCCGAGGAAATATAGGGGATGGCTATCCCAGTTTTCCTTCTAAAATTAGATGTCACCTCTTCTAAAAATCTAATGATAGTTGTTGAGAGTCACTATTATGATATCATATAAGACTAACTAGAGTTGAGATCTTAAATACCACTTAAATCAAGAACATAAAAAAACCCATTCTTCTATATAATGAAATTGGCATAAAGGGAGTGTCCTAAGGCTACCTACCAAACCAGGTTTACCTGTATACATGTGATGTTTTCATAAATTTATTGAATGTTAATACCTCCCCCCCCAATAATAGGAAAGGACATCCTAACACAACTATTCTAGTAGTTACACCACTATTTATCAGAATCCCAAATAAAATAATTAACAATGTGGTAAATATTATTAATAAGTCATTGGGATCTTATAACTGAAAGTATATGTTTCAAGATTCAATTTAACACACCATTAACTAGTATATTACTCCCCCCAAATAACATAAATTGTATTTTCTAATTTAATATAATTCTAGTGATTTTTTATGAATTCAATCAATGTGGTGAATACATATCCTTCGATTGGAAAGTGGGGACTAAGATAATTCAAATGAATTTTTCTTTTTTTAATGCCTAGCTTCTCCTAAAAGTTCTTAGAGTGCCTATTAGTGAGCAATTTTTATATGAATAAATTTATTTTTTTGAATTTGTTCAGTTTAAAACTATTTACACAGTATGCATTGTTATTCATTTTGAAGCTAAGAAACAATTACTACTACTATTGATAAAGAAGTTCATATGATTTGAAAATAAAAGGTGAGAAGTTCCTTTAAACCCATACCAGACTCTGTACGTATGCACCAAGACGTTGAAAATAACTAAATTTAGGATTCTGTTATGGACGTCTTAAAAAAGATGCCTATACTCAGAGAAACAGGATCACCTTTCCATAGGCCCCTTATAGAATTGAAGAAATCCAAGGGCCTTTCCATGAGAGATATGGTAAACCAAGGAGAAGAAAAGTACCAAAAAATATTTCTAAACATCCGTGGATAAAATCAATATTTAAATCTTATAGGGAATAAAAACTAAATAATTACCAAAGGAAATGCATAATTATTGGAATTCATGATAAAATCCTCTCAACCAAGATATCATTAAAACTTACCAAAAAGTTATATCAACCAATACATCATTAATATTATGATTAAGGCCTCTCAACCAACACATCAAAAATCTTACCATCAAGCCCTCACAACCAAGTAAGCATTCTTAATAATTGGGTTGGTGTAGACCAAATTCCCATCTAATATGGCCTCAGGTTTTTTCTTATAATATATGTCAATGTATCAAGTGGATATCTATAATTTTTCCGCACTCATAACTTATACATCCTATTAAACCATCATATATTGATTTATCAATATAATTCATTTTCAAAATGACTTTTAAAACAAAATTTACATATATTGAATCAAGAATATAGAATATTTCCCCATTCATTGATATAAAACAACAAGATCATAAGTTATCCATTGAAATAAGTTGGATGATATCTTTAGAGTATGTCTTAATTAAATAATAAGAATCATTAAAGGATGTTTACATATATAAAATTATCATTAAATTTTATTTTAAAATTTCATTGAAAACACATGAAAATATCATTTTATTTTGATAAAATTATAATTAAAAATTTCCAAAATATTGAAGAATTTAATTTATTTGGAAATAATGATATAAACTGTTAAAGGAAGCTTAAAAAAATTTATGGTCATAATAGTGTGTAAAGTTATTCATGGAATATTGGTTTAAAGGGAACATGTTTTTGTACTTTTTTAAAAATTCATGAAAATGACTTGTTTAAACAACATTAAAAATATTCCTTTTTAAACAATTTAAAATGAAATTAAAATATTGTTTAAATTTTTTAAAAAAATCATTGGCTCATAGAAAAGAACATTCCTAAAAAAATTAAAGAGCATTTACATTGAATAAAATTTACATTGATAAAAGAAGAAATATGTTTAGTTTTTCCTAGAATTATTTTCTCCACCAGTTTAAATACCAAAGATAAAAAATGGTAATATTACATGAAAATTAAAATAATAATTAGAGGAGTATAAAATATAATTTTATTAAAGGGTAAGATCATAATACCATTTCAATAAAAATTAAAACATAAAAAAACATGAATAAAAATGTTATTGTGAAGTAAATCCTTACTAATTTGGTAACTTTTGAATCAAAACCCCTTAAAAGAGAAAAAATGAATTAAAAAGTTAATAAAATGAATAAAGCTGGATTGATGAAATAATTTTTCAAAGGGGTAGTATATACAACTTATAAAATAAATTTGTTTAATATTGTAAAATATGTCTCATTAAAGTGGATATGAGGGTAAATCACCCTTACCTCAAGTCAAACATGCTTTATATTCACTCGTAGAAATAGGGTCTTCAGTGTCATTTCTTTAACATAGGATTTTTAAAAACTGATTTTAAATCCATGGTGGGTAGATTTAACATTATTTTTATAAAAAAAGTTAAATGTTTTTTAAAAAACACCAAGACACCAAAAAAACCATTTCTATTTTGATTGAAACCCATCCTTTCGACAAATGACGACACCTAGCGGTCTTTAAAAATGCTCGATCTTGTATTTATGTTGATTTTTATCATCTTTTCACATTATATATCATCAATCTTCCATATTTCATCTTCATATCACAATCCTGGAGATATATTTTTCAGCCTATAACCAAAGTTTATGGTTTTTGATTGGTTAATTTTTTACATCATTTTTTCACCCTTTTTTCATCAATCTTGTATCCTTCACCTTGTTTCCACCATCTATGGGAGAGTTGGTCAAGAGTAATTATATATTTTCCACTGTTGATCTCTAATTCTTTTATGTTTATTTTTTTATTTTTTAAGGTAAAATAATTATTTTTTATTTATAAATTTAATTAATTCATTCATTTGTTTGAATTAATTTTGTCACAAACTATAATTTGATTGTTAATTTTTTTTAATATTATAATTTTATTATTATTATAAACCATTTTTCAATATATTTTGTTTTTTAGAAGTATTTTTATGATAATTTTTTTATTTATAATTTTTTTTATAATTAAATTTTTTTGTGTTCGAAATATTTTTTTTCTTGGATTTTCTATTTATCTATTTTTTCAGAAATACAATGACTTTTGAATAATTTTTTTTATTATAACTTATTTTTAATTTTTAAAATTTTTTTAAGATAAATTATGTGTTCAAAAAAATATGCATGTTTAAATTATTAATTTTTCTATATGTTTAATCACTTATATTTAAAATTTTTAATGATATGTTTTGATCATTCTCCATAATTTTTTATTATGACCAAATAGTTATCAAAATTTGACTATTTTGATTATATTTTTTTCTAAATAATATCTATAGGTGTATATATATATTTTAAATATTTATATATTTTAATGTATTGAATTTTTATATTATGATCTTAGGTGATTAATGGATCATAATTAGATAAATTTAGGAAGAACCACTATGGAATATGAAAACGGAGTTGATGAAATCTATGAATCTTCTGAATGAAACATTCAAAACAAATATTTTATTTTCAACTCATATTTGAAGTCTATGTATATGAAAAAGTTAAATTCCAGAGAAATCAAGGATCATCTCATTTTTATGATTTTATCCATGATAATATATTTTGAATATGGCATGGTGAAATAAGAGAAAATTCAACCTCTAATGTTGATGAAAATATTCATCATGAGCCAAAGCATCATATTTAATAATTAATTCATGATGTAGGAATTGAAACTGTGATAAACATGACCTAGATACCCTATCAAACTGGAACCCAAATGGAAATTCCACATACCAAAAGGATGTTCCTGATCACAATGAGTTGTCTACTAGCACCGAGGAATCAAAAAATAAGAGGGAATGATTTTATTCGAACTTGAAGCAACAACATGGAATATCTATATATATATTAGAGTGAATCAATGAAATAGATAACATATTTCATAACTAAAAGAACAAAATGTAAATGATACAACTCAAAAATATCCAGAACATCCCAAATATATTTTTATTAATAAATGACACTAAAAAAGACAACTAAAAACTCTATGGGATAATTTGGGAAAACCCCCACCATCTCACCACCAACTACCCAAACACAGATTATTGAAACCTCAAACCCCTCAATTTATCTCCTTTCCTTTCCATATATTGAAGGACGTATAAAGGTCTATGAAAACATATAGGGGTGTACATGCTGTGAGCTAACTGGCTTAGTAGGATCTCACCCAAGTGTTTAATATCATGTCTAAATTTAATAATCCAAACAATTCATAACATTAATGAAATTTAGATATGATAAATAATTCAATAATTTTAAGTAAAAATTAAGGATAACTATTTAATTTACCCATTTTCTATATTTCCAAATTATATAGGTAAAAAATTTTCAAATAATTTCATATAAATCAGGTCATTCAAATAAAACAAATCATGTATATCATATCATATCATATCCATTGCAGTATAAGCTAAAATATTACAATAAAAAAACTGAAAAATCACAGGTAACAAAACACCAAGGATCGCTCTATGTCAGTCTAACATGCAAATCACACCATAATCAATGACTATCACATAATAAATTCCTTTCAATATAGGCCTATGGAGAAAAGAAACACCCCATGAGTGAATCCCCCAACAATGTCCACATCAATTTCATAGAATAATGGGACTATGAAATTGAGGAACAACCCATGAGGGAACCCACCCCCAATAAAAAATGTTTGATTTCCATTAGATAAACCATCCACATAAGTACACAAGTATTCCCATGTTCTTTATTTTCTAACAAATTTCAGTAAAATCATTCTTGAAAAACATTTCATAAAATAATTTTTCTATTCTTATAAAATACCTTTTATTTTTCCAAAAAATTAAACAACAATGTTTTATTAAAAACCTATTTCACACACACAAAACAGTCATTCAAATTCATTTTATAAACAATTTATAAAACCAGATCAATATAGTTTATCCAACATTGTCTAGAAACAGAAACACATACCATAAACTCAAATTGCACTTTCCTACAATGGGATCAACTAATAAGAAAGAACACAAAAATGACAGTTGACACCCTTGAAGAAATTCCGTACATCTTAAAATCGATCCTATAGACAAAAATTTCATCATACAGAACATATCAACTCATACCTAAAGAAACTCACACACCATACCACAAACAATGCAAGGGTTATCCTCTGAAATTATATCATATGAAAAATCATGAAGGAAATATAAAGAATCAACAAGATGGACAACATATTTTTAAATTTAATGCAATATCACAATCATGTTTAAAACAAAATAAAAAACATAATGGGTATCTTACATAGATAGATTCAACGCATCCTCCCTAATGACCAAATTTCAAAAAAATCAATCCATAACAATATAAAGCCTCTAAAATTCCCTAGGAGATCTGTTAGGTAAAGAGAATAATAGGTCATGGCCAAATGAAAATAGAGATCAGTCGTGAAGTTCTATAAAATTAAAATTTGTGCAATTTATACGGTGTGTAATACTATTACACATTTTTTAATCCATGAAACTTAAGTATGCTAAAAACCCATATCATTTTTATTAAAAACACTATTTTTACCGTTATACAAAGTGAACCAAAAACATGGTGTGTAATCCTTTCAAACTGTGTACCAGACTCACGACTTCTTTTAGAAACACAATACACCACATGTAAACTCTTTACATATTATTTATTTCTCCTACAGACATCCAAACCAACAAATTTTCTATAGAAAACATCAAACCACCATTTTCATTCTCTAAACATGGGGAGAATATATAAATCCATTAACACATTTATCATCAGACTCTGTTAATTCAAACAAACAAACAAACATCCCAAAACATTAGTTAATTTTACCTAGAAAATTCTCTTCAAACTCAAGAGTCCTAAGATGCACCCAAATAAAGGGGAAAATGAATAAAGGAATGAAAATAACTGAAAGAGGTAAACAGGATGTTACAAAATCCCCACCATAATAATTTTCATCTCCAATAAGTCATACGGATGAATGATGTTTGGTATGTATGTGAGGGTACTACAACCTCATTGATGAAAAACACTCCCAAGTCTCATAATAATTTGATCCATGTTTCCACAACACTCTGACCAATGAAATTGACTTCCCATGCAAGAAATGTACTTGATATTCTTTAATCTCAACTTTCTAATCCACAAACAAAATGTATGGCTCTAACTCAATCTATTTCAAACTGAGAATGGGAGATGGATCGAGATGGTATTTCTTGAGTTGTGATACATGGAAAACATCATGAATACTTATGAACTAAACCAAAAATTTTATTTTATAAGAAACATTCCCAAGACGCTCTGTGACCTCAAATGTTCCAACATATCTTGCAGCTCACATTCCCTATTTTCCTAGATAAAGGTCACCCAAATGATTAGAAACATTCATGAAAACCCAATCACTAATATAAAACTCCAAATGAAAATATCACCGATCTATATAAGATTTATGTCAACATTGATTCATAACTAGATTCTGAAGTATATCTTGAAACCTCACTGACATCTCTTATATGAGACTCAGTGCAACCAAAGTGGCTTCACCCCTCCTCTTCCTAAAAAAGAGGTGATCTTCATGGGTTATCATCAAATGACATGAAGGGATCCATTATGATAAAAATTTAATAAATGTTGTTATAATGATATTCAACCTGTCCCAGAGGTTTAACCCATGATCCACCAAAATCTAAGACATATGCATGAATCATATCTTACTAAATCTGTATTGCATGTTATATATAATTGTCTTTATATAGATTATATGTTTTACTCATCTTGATCTAAGTCCATGTAACCTATTTGATACTCCTCTAGAACCCCAACATAAAACAAGGATCCCTATCTAATGTAATGGTAGAATGAACCTCATGTAGTTTCATGCTCTCCTACATATACGTCTTACCAAGATCTTCATCTTTAGTGGTGTCCCTAATCAGAATGAAGTGAGTTGGATTTGAAAACCAATCATTCACAACCCAGATAGAATTAAACCCTTTAGGGATTCCATGAACACCTCTTCATATTTCCAAACTATCACTGGAAGAGACTGAAACAATCAAAAATGATTCAGATGATGGAGATTTATCTGTTGGTAGGTGTAATAGAGTGATAAATAATTTAAAATAGCTCACTTCATAGCTGGTCATTAGAATCATTTTATCTTCATAATAAATCATTGTGGTGCATGGATGAGTAGTACATGAAGAACCATGACATTAAAACAAAACTGAGATCCTCAAATATATTGGGATAATAATCCTATACCCAAAATAGAGTATGCCATCTGAAGTGTGACAACAAAAAATGATCTCCACACCATATGCGGTTTCTCTAATTTCTCTAAAAAATTTCACATCTTACTGCCTTTGTTGAATAGACTCTTGGAGATATTATGATAACTAAACACTAGTTATCACCATACCTAAAACATCCCACTGAGTATCCAAGTGTAACTGATTAAAAATCCCTATAAGATTCCACTACTCCCTCGATATCAAAATAGCATGTGATGGAACTTTCATGTTTAGAGCATCTGTAATGATATTCATATTCCATGAGATGTAGGAGATATTGAAATCAAATGTATGAATTTATTTAACCAACCACCTCTATTTGAGTTTCAAATTTTTTTAAGAAAATATATAATTCAGAATCTTATGGTTATAAAATACCATGAACCTATCCCCCAAAAGATGGTATCTCCAACACTTATGTGCATGCAAAATTGTGGTATGATCTAAATCGTGAGTGGGGTAATTACTGTCATTAATCCATCGAGGGTGAATGTTGTAATCCGCAACTTGATAATCCTATATAATCATGTAACCCAAACTAGTGCCCAAATCATCACAAAAAAACACATACCTTTTATGAGGCTTAGGTAAGATCAGAATCAGAGCTAATGTTATATGTCATTTCAACTTATTGAAATAAGACTGAGACATTGCATCCCATGTGAATTTCATCCCTTTCCTTTTAAGAGAAGAAAATGTTGATGATATCTTTGAGAAATCCATAACAAATTGGGGATAACATTCAGTTAGACTACGGAATTCTAGAATCTCAAAGATTTTACAAGGTTCTTCCCATGAAAAAGAGCCTTCAACATCTCAAGATCAACTAATAATCCATGATTAGAAATCATATTCCCAAAAAAAATCACTTCTTCAATCCATAAATTCCATTTAGAAATATTATCATAAAAAAAGTGAGCTCTAGGATTTCTAGAACCAAACTCAAGAAGTTCTCATGCTCATGGTTGTATAATGAATAAACCAAAAAATCATCCTTAAACACTAGCACTTATGTATGAAGATACTCATGGAATATAAAATTCATTAAATACATAAAAACCATAAAAGTGTTTTTCAAACCAAAAAATGTCATAAGATATTCATAATTTCCATACCTAAACCTAAAATTTATATTTAGTATATAATAATGTCCAACTCTGAGCTGATGATAACTTGACTAAATATATACCATCAAAAGTCACTTTTTCCTATTTAAATAATCAAAACAATCATCCACATGGGGTAATGGATACATGTTATCAATTGTTATCTAATTAAATTTCTAATGGTCCACACACAATCAGAGTGAACCATCTACTTTGTTGGCAAGGAACACTGGTACTATCTAAGGAAAACACTAGGGGAAACAAAACCTTTTACCATGAGGTCATCCAATAGAATTTTGATCTCTTTCTGATATGTTGTTTTCAAATGATTAGAAGGTATAAAAATAAATTATGTTCCCAGAACAAAGTCAATATTAAACACTATGTCCCTCTATGGAGGAATATTGAAGATTTTAACATGGAAAAAAACATTAAATTCCCAAAAAATAGTAGGAAGACCAAAAATAGAAGAAACTTCATCAGTAACAACTACTATAGTAGACAACAAACTTCTAATCTCTATGAATATTGTTCCTTGAACATGAGCCTCATCCCATTTGGAGAGGTATCCTTAAGTTTATCCACAAGACACAGGTTCAAAAACCAGGTAGAGGCATATTTCTGGTACTGTAAAAGAACTGTACACTGTGCAGGTACTGTAGCAGAACTGTACATTGTGTGGGAACTGTAATAGTGTTGTAGTAGTTACTCTAGCAAGTATTGTTCAGTACTGTAGCAGATAGTACTATTCACCTTGGGCCATCGGTTTGGGCTTGGAGTCCTTAAGGATTTCGGGCCACCCAGGACTTCGTGTCAGTAGTGCTTTCCGGACACCTTCAAGGCCTTCGGGCCACCTTAAGGCCTTCGGGCCACATGCTGTTGCCTGAGACACACTACAAAAAAGGAGCATCCCCAGAAGATGATTCAGATCTGGTGCACTCACCAAATGAGAGCCAAATGGATTTGTAGTAATTAGAGGTTATGGCTATGCCATCGGAACCAGCATGTGCATGCACGGGAAGCCTAGCCAGATGGCGATGCGAACGTGGAGAGCTACTATCAGGATGCGGATGTTGGGGAGGGGCAGTTTCTTGTAGATAGTCTGGTTGAATTATCTAAGACCTTCAGGTCATGTAATCTCCTAAGCCTACATGCCTTGTAATATCTAAGCATACGGGCCTTGTAAGGGTTCCCCCTTATCCCTTGAAAGGGGGTTCTTCAAAAATCAATAAAAATGAAGGCCTTCGGGCCATTCAAAGTGCAGAATGTTCCTACATCACCAGACCTCAGAACCCACTCACCTTGAAAAACATGTGTTCATCCATCAGTCAGAATAAATAAGACACTTCAATGATAACAATCTACCTTAACATGATGAGTGATAGCCAATCCATCCCGATGATATCAAATAGATCCATATTGGGAATGAGGAAATCCAAAATTAACTCCATATAATCTATCGATTGTGTACGAGGAACTAAAACCCTGGCTTTTTCCTCTTTCTAAGAGGTGTCACTAACTCTATTAAAAAATACATGAACTCCATTACAAGTTTAATCATATCAAAAAAATACTGAATATAAACAAGTGAGAAGCACCAACATCAAATAAAGAAATCACTATTGAAATTATAATAAAGATGGTACCTCTACCTATTACTGGATCTATATCGATCATTCCAAGAAACTAAACTAATGAATGAAGGTGTTTCACTCCAGCGGACTATTGTTGGAGCTCTATATTATTTGAATCATGTAACTAAACCATATTGGCATTTTGAGCCGATGATATCGAATCATAAAGAAGTGTATACATAACCTAATAGAAAAACTACATATGGACCTAATGTTCACAATTTTCGCACATCTTTTTAGGTTTATGACAAGAATGTCTGCTATGTCCAACCATTCCACACTAATAGTAATTCATGGTCACACTAATAGAAATAAATAATGGTTAAAATGAGTTATACAATTGATAACATCCCCCACCACACCTAGGATGATCTTTACACTTCCTATTTTACCCTTACACACCATTAAAGCTTCGACTCGGTGGAAGAGAAGGAGAAAACTAACCAAACTTGTATGTTTTATTCATCTCATCCATCATAGCTCTAGATATCATCTCTAAATAGGTTTAAATCATTAACATAAAAACTAGTGAACTTGTATCTATTTACAAACCCTAAGTATACCTCTAGAATTTCATTTGGTCATTCTATATTACCTTTAGATTAAAAAGAACCAGCTCACCAAACTGATTGGTGTAATCCAAAACTGAACTATCTCTCCACTAAAAATAAAGAAACTCTAAATGCATTACCATCATCAGTGACTTTGGAAAAAACTAATGGAAGAAGAGAGTCTTAAAATCCTTCCAATCCAATCCCACATTTATATCCACCCATACCATGGAATCCCCCCATTGATTTCTAGGACTCTCAAGTCTAAACATCATGCACTTCACCTTGATAATATTAGGTGTATCTAGGAAGTCAAAGATCTAATCTGTTATATATATAATTTACTCCACCTCTAATGGTTCATTCATAACATTAAAGGCTAGTATCTTATCATGAAAGAACACCCATGATTGATCCATGCCTCATCTATCTCTTGGATGTATCTCAAAAACTGCATTGGGGAATTGTGGAACATTCTAGTCAACAATATGAAATTTCTACATGATAGCATTGATAATATTCTAATCTATTGGCGGGTTCTCTTGAAGAGCATCAACTTAATCTTCCGGATAAACTCATGGAAGATGTCTTGGAGTCATAAATTTGTAAACCGAAACATAATAAATGATCAGAAGACTAGATAATCTCAGTTTAGGATAGAAAACTATAAGATAAGCTAGTATTAAGATCAAGAACTGAAAATAAGAGATGAAAACCCAACAAACCATTGTAACTTGAGTCTCATCCTGGAAAGAACTATACTTGTGTTAACCAAAATATATCTCTCAAGTCCCAAAAATCCTATCTATAGTCTACCAAATATACTGAGAAAGGTACTCTTGATGACAAAGCACCTCTGATTCCAAACTATGATGAACTCGACCCAGATACCCCCTCGAACTAGTACCCGACCCAAATTTCCACATACTTTAAGGGAATACCTAATCCCCAAGGGAAAAATACTAGTTCTCGGGAATCAAACAAAAACAAGATGGAATTATTTCACACATCCTAAAGTAACAACATGGCATATATATATATATATAACAAATTAAAAAATTGTAAGAGATAACATATTCCATAATTGAAAGATGACATTGAAAATGATACATATCAAAAGAAATCAGAATATCTCAAAGTAAAAGTCCAACATCAAAGACACTAGAAAAAGACAAATGACTACTCCATGGGATAGTTTGGGAAAACTCCCACCATCTCACCACTAGCTACTAAGACACGGATGACTGAAACCTTTCCACCTCACGGTGGAACCTTGTATTTCCTTACATTGAATGACATACAATGATTTAATCTCCATCAGAGGGTTGTGTAGGGTGTGAGCTAACATGATCAGTAGATTCCTACATAGTTGTTATATATCAAGTCTCTGTAAAATAATCTGAATAATTATCAATTTTAAAGAAAACAGGAATGATAAAAAAATCAACTGTTTTTATGTCAAAAGTATGACTAGACATTTAATTTTTCATTTTACAAATTTAAAAAATAATCTAGGTAAAATTGTTTCAAATTATTTCATATACATAAGTTAATTAAAATAAAAAAAGAATGTATCTAATATCATATCAAATTTATGGAAGTACAAGAGAAAATAGTAAAACAAAAAAATATCCAAACACATGTAATGTCATGCCAAGGATCACACAATGTCATGATAACATATTAATAACACCACAAACAATTACAATTGCACAATCATGTCCTTAGATCACAGGCCTAAGGATGAGAAAAACACACCAGGAGTGAATCCCCCAACAATGTCAACATCAATTTCCTAAAACTTGGGGCCTAGGAATCAGAGGAACACCCCATGAGTGAACCCCCATAATAATAAATGGATAATTTAATTAAGGTAAACCATCCTCTTAAATACCCAAGTATTTCCATGTGCCATATTTTTCAAATCATTTCCTTAAAACCATTCTTGAAAACACTTTCATAAAATTTTTTGAAATTACTTTAAAATACCTTTTCTTTTACCAAAACATGAGGAAAATCATATTTTATCAAAAACTCATTTCACACACACAAATGAACCATCCCATTCCAATTTGTAAAAAAATTATAAAACCAGGGAAATATAATTCAGCCAACATAATCTAGAGATTGTACCACCTACCTCAAACTCGTTTCACACACACCCCCAATGGGATCCACCAATAATAAAGAACACAAAAATGACATCAATGTCCCTTGAATCAATCCCGTGTATCTCATAAATTATCCAAAAAAATATGATTGATAGAGAGGAAATATCAACTCATAGATCAAGAAACTCACATGCCACACCACAACCAACGTAAGGGTTAGCCTCATGAAGAAGATCAGAAAAAAGATCTAGAAGGAAACAAGAATAATCAACATGAATGATCAATAGATTTTTAAATAAAACACAATAGTTATATTGTGATCAAATAAAATGATGAAATTGAAATTATATCTTACCCAGAGAGATGAAACACAACTTCCATGATAAGAAGTTTTGAATGAAGTCATCCAGAAAAAGAGGAGGTCTTCAAAATTTCTTGGAAGAGCTCCTAGGCCAAGAGAATAAGAGGTTGTGTCCAAATGAAAATATAGATATGTAGTGAAGCATCCAAAAATTAAAAATCGCATGATTTAAATGGAGTGTAATCTTATTACATGTTTTGTAATCCACGAAACTCGTGTACATCAAGAAAACTCATCACCTTTTTATTAAAAACCCAATTTTTACCATTACGCCACATTAAAAAAATACATGCAACGTAATCCTTTAATGTTTTATACCAAACTCATAGATTCTCCCCAAAACATAATACAATGGTTGTAAACCATTTAGATGGTGTTTATTTCTCCTATAAATATAAAAGGCAAATATTTTAGAAGAAAACTCCAAATCATGTTTAGAGTTCTTCGAACTCAATGAGAAAATTAAAATCCATTAACACATTTATAGTGTTATTAATAGTTTTGAGGTTATTTATCTTTAAAGAAATAAATGGGTGGAGTGATAAAAGTTTCTATGAATTTCTTGAACATTTAAAATAGATACTTCTATAAGGAAATAAGCTTCCAGATTCCAATCAGGACACAAATAAAATATTAATCCCAATGGATTGGGGGTACAAAAATATACATTATTTTCCCCAATTATTATGTGTTTTATAGAAGGAATATGATTATTTACCAAAATTTATTAAATTTGGGACATAATGAAATAATATAGCTGAAAAATTGAAAACTGATTCATTCTCAGGTATTTGTATCAAACCTCCTACAGATGCTATTCAGTACCTTCAAATAATTCCTTGTTTGAAGTATCTATTTGAAAATTAAAATGATGAAAAAATGTTAATATGTATTAGAGATGAGTGCATCTCAGATGGAAATTTAAATCACCCTACTGATTCACCATAGTGGAAGTGATTTGATAAAAAATTCTTAATTTTGGAAGTGAATCTATAAATATCATAATGGGATTGTGTAGAAATGGAATGAATCCATATCATAGTCTCTGTAGCCAACACAGTTTGTGGCCTATTTTGTTGGTAGTTTAAAAATATTCCCTTATAGAATAAAACAACTATGAAATGATATTGAGATGTATTTTTTTACCATTTATTGATGATTTAAAACTTTTTTGGGGTTAGGTGCTATAATTTTTTATGCATAAAAGAAATAGTGTTTTATTTTATCTAATATGATAATGTTCACTATAAATGACTTTTCAATATATATAAACATATCTATATGTTGTGTTAGGGGATATAAAGCATGTCTAATTTTTGAATATGAGACTTTATATTATCAATTACAGAATTGAAGAAAGTTAATATACAAGGGAAATGAATATTTTTGTGAATTGATAATCCTTACCATAGATTGAAAAAAAAATATTGGTTTATAGTATATAAATCTCCCCCCACAATAATTTTAAATAGAACAATATTATGACATGGTGAAAAATATTTATTTCACACTAGGAAAAAAAGAAATATCTGGTCATCAAATAAAATATTTTTAAGAAATAATCTATCCTATTTTACCTACCTTATTAGAGTTTTTTAGAGATAAAAAATAACATTAACATTATGCATGTTGGGAAAAAAATACACGATAGTTTCATTTTAAATTATTTAGACATTAAAGGAATGAAAAAGAAGATAGATTTAATTCTATATTATAATTAATATTCATGGGAATACATTGTGAGTTATCTCCCACTATGAAAGGAAACAGAAAATATTTACCTCTATCTTATCACACATTAAGCAAGAGTGATAAGATTAATTTTTTTAGTGTATACATGGTATTAAAGTACCCTGTGGAAATTATTCAAATTTGATGAATGTTTTTCATTAAATAATTTAAAATTAAATGGATTGAATTCTCATGATAGTCATATATTGATTCTAAAACTAGTACTGATAGTATTATGTGGTTTTTTTCTAACACCTATTAGAAAGACTATCATAAGGTTATGTTATTTTTTCAAATCCATTTTTGTTAAATTATTTGATCCGAATTTGTTAGATGTGTTGAAGAATGAAGTTGTGGTCAAAATATTTCTACTTAAATTTATTTCCCACCAATTTTTTCTGATATAATGGTTCATCTAGTGATTCATTTTTTATATGACATAAGAATATGTGGTCATTTTTATTTACATTAGATTTATCCTTTTGAAATATATATTAAAAATTTGAAGAGATATGTTAAATATTTTCAATGACTTGAGTCCTCTAATTTTCAAAAACACATATTAGAAGAGGTGATTGAGTTTTTTACTGATTATTTTATGAATTTGAGAAAATTTTTCTTCTTATATCCTAAAATTTGGGAATTTATAGTGAAGGTAGATGGGTTCATGTAGATTAGGTAAATTTCCTTCCAAGTGATGAAGTGACGTAGGTACATTATATCATATTGAAAAACATTGATCAGGTTAAACCATATATATCATCACCTATTGTTATATTAAAGGTACAATAACTGAAAATAATTTAATATCAGTCAATGATTGAGCATAAAAAGCCATTTGTTTCACAGTTTAAAGAGAATGAAAACACATATTTGTTTGCATCAAAAACATTAAAATGGTTGGTAAGGGACCCAATATTAATTTTATCACAAGGTTTGGTTTTGATATTAATGGTTATATATTTTACACAAAAAATTAGGATGATAATAGTACAATTCAAAATAGTTATGTAATTTTAATCGTTGAAGCACAACATTTTTTGTGTACAAAAGATAAAAAACTAAATTTCAATATCAACAACATAATTTGGAGTTCTTAAGGGTATATGGGAAATTTATTATACCAAATTTTGAGTATAATTTTTTAATTCTAAATGGGATTAAAAAAATAGTGGTTTAAAACATAATGATCATGGATTTACACTAACATAATTGAAAATATTAGGAACCATTTTTTAAAACACATGCAATGAATTTTTTTTATATAATTGATCTATAGAATGATTAGTGGAATATAATTTTTCAAGGGAAAATAACTCATTTGAGTGTTAAGGATAATGATGATGTTATAGATTTATGTGAAGGTTCATTATCTATTACATGATTTCTGGATGATAACAATGACTATAATTTGGACATAGTCTATTAAGTACGAAATGAGCATACTGAATGGATATGAAAAAACACTAATTTAATCTCTTAATTATTCAAGTTAATATTTATACTCTATTTTTCATTATGGACCTCAAATTTTTTTGTTGTTGTTTTATTCTTAAATTTTATTTTCATTTATTATTTCTTTTATTGTTATAATGACATTTGAATAATTTTTTATTTTTTTGTAACCATTCTTCTTTTTAATTTTTTTTTAATATATAAATTATTTGTTAAAATTTATGAACATTTAAATTATCTATTTTTGTATGTGATTAATTTTTTTTTATTTAATCTTATATTGTTCACCGAAATTCTACCACCTTCTAAGGAGTTCAATGAAATTAATGATCTCTTCACATAAATTTTTGTAAGTTATTTTTTTAAGATAAATTAATTATCTATTAGTTACAAATTTCATTTACCCAATTATTTGATTATATATATTTTATGATGAACTATATATTTTTTAAAAAAATTATTTAATGTTATAACATTATATATATATATATGTATATAATTTTCTAACTACAATGTTTTTTGGTTGTAGTTGTTTGTATTTATAAATTTTATATCATTATAAATTATTTATGGTTGGAATAATTTTTTTATTCAATTTTATGAAGTTGTATTTATTTCATGTTATCTATTATGAATAATCAAATTTTAATATATTATAGATATTTAAGATTAATCAAATATAAGTACATATACATTTTTTTAGTTTGAATATATATTTAAAAATGAAAGATAGCGTAACACCCCAGGATTTTGTGAAATGTTTTTTCAAATAAAATTACTATTTTAAATATTTTTCATTGCACAAAATATAGAGTTTGGATTTCACTAAATGAAACACTAAGTTTTTATTTAAATACATGTAACACTAAGGTTATCTATCATTACACACAAAACCAATTTTATCTTGCATTACACAAAACATCGAGTTTTAATAAACGGCGAAAAATAATAATTATTATTATTTTTAAAAAATAAAATTATTACCTATCCAAAATTGATGGAATAAATATAAATAAATAAATTTCTAATATTAAGTATAATTTTCTTATATAAATAAAATATATTGATAAAAAATTAATTTTTTTTTTCAATAAAGACATTATATGTTTTGAAAGTAATATTTTCTAAAAAAGTGTTCTATTTTTGGCTGTTGTGAAAAAATAATAAATTTAATTTTTAAAAATTTTATGTAATTAATTTGATAAAATAAACATAATTATTAAATTAATCATAAAAAAATTATCTTTGGGTAATATTTTGATAATTTTTTGAAAAGAATTATTTTTTGATTAATAGGGAAAAGTAATTAATTTTAATTGAAAACTTCCTTTATTAAGAATTATTTATAAAGTTCAATTGTATTTATAAATTGGATTTAAAGTAAAATTTTATCACTTATATATCCATTAATACATTATAATTTATTGGAATCACTTTTATATAGAATTTTTATATAAGAACTTTTTAAACCTTAAAAAAATTTCACTTTGAAAACTTGTTTTCTCATCACATCTACGGGATTAATTTTAAATTTAATTTTTACACTTATGTGATTGAAATTTGTAAAAATGTATTTTATATTGTTAATAACAATAATATAAATTATCTGATATGTTTAACATTATTTTTAAACAAAATTAATAGTAAAATTTGTTTACCATGGTTAAAGTAAAAATAGGGTTACTGGGGGTGAACCTACAAGAGATAAGGGTTAAAAATATCCCAAAACATGTAAAAAACCCATTTATGTCCATATTTATACCTTATATATTCTATTTTATATAATTATCCATTTGTAAAAATTTTAACACAAATTTGGGAACACCTTTTTATTTTCAAAAAATACAAGTGTGTTACTCGCCTCATTTATAAAGGGCCACCTCCTCTCCTCTCTTCTTCACACATTAAAACGGTTTTGTTTTGAAAAATAACTTTCCAAATAACATTAAAAATTACCTAATATGATCCATAATAATTATTTTTCATATAAATCTATCCTAAGAAGTATTTTCGGGAAAACTTAAAGAGGATACCCGAAGAAGAGGTAATGTTCATCAATGAGCATTTTCATTTTATTTCATCCTCCACCACATTAAATTAATATAATACAATGATGATATAATAAAATTAGAATATTAAATATCCTTATATTTTTATATATTTATGGAATTAAAACAACCTTATGCACTTCTACAAAATGGGTTATGAAATCATTGTTTGTATGTATGGCGGAATACCACCTCACAAACAGATGACTTTTTTTCCATTACCACCTATCACGGTTTGGTTTGATGTTGGATATAAAGTATCTATATAATATTTATAACATACATATACCTATATATTAATTATAGAATATATACATATTTAATTTTTATTTTATTTTGGATACAATAATTTTTCTTCTTTGTATAGTAGACTAGCACCCCGTGAAGCGATGTGATTCATTTTCACTAACACATTACATAAAAGATAATAAGAATAAAGTTAATTAAATTATGTGATATGAATGAAATAATTATGATATTAATGATATATTCATAATTATTACAAATTAACAAATCATTTTATATCTTACATTTTCACTCACTAAAACACTTCTATAAAAACAGGCAAGGGAAGAACCACCATTTATCAGCGCTAGGTAAAAAAACTGATAAAGGAACCATGTATCATCGCTAAAATATTATCACTGATAGAGGGATTATTTATCATTGCTTTTCTTGTGCTTATAAAGGGTAACCTTTACCAGTGCTAAAATTTTAGCACTGATGAAGGTAGCCTTTATCAGAACTTTTTTAGCGCTAATAAAACTGTAGACCCATATTTTATAAAATTGGGTTCACATTATCCTCTATTTATTGCACCCTCAAGCTCTCGTGGTACTGTACCCCTACAAAAACTCCCCCCTCTCCCTGATATTATTATTGTTAGACCTCCACCGCTATCCCTACCCTTATCCTCCCCCTCGAACACCTTCCGCAGATCCTCCTACCCGTAAACCCTACTTCTCCTCCTCTCAGCTCGACCCTAATCCCCATGAACCCTACTCTTCTATTTATCAATGGTGGGCAGCTCCTCCCATGCACCCCCCCATCTGGAAGTCACGCCTTCCCCTCCCGACGTAGCACAGAAGGCTGCCTGACCGCTCGACGCTTCTTCCCTCCCTCCATCGCGGCTGCGATCTACTCTAGGTAAATCTATCACTTCTCCTTTTAGGTTTATTTTTGGTGGATGGGTTATGAAGTGTAATTTTGCTTACTTCAAGAAGTATTTTTGTCTTTGTGTAAATATCTCTAGGTTATTCTTATATTGGGATGTCCCTAGGTTAATCTCATATACTCCCTTTTGGGTTTATCTTATGCAATCTTAGTTGTGTTGTGAGGGGTGGTAATGTGGTGTGATGTTCTTAAGTTGTTTTAAGTTCATATTACATGAGACTTTTGGTTAATCATCCATAAGTATTATTATATAATGATTCTCTTTTCTACGATATAGAAACCTGGATGGTAAATTTCTAATTTGTCTCTATTGGGGTTCTAATTCACTATACTACCTTCTATTGAATCTTGGTTTGTTTAAGGTTCTCTAAGTTAGAGGGAGGAGGCTGAGGATCACATTATGATCCTAGATAGTTTGATTTCCATGACATGGTTGACTTGTTTGTTTCATGGGACTTATTATATTAATAACAATTTTAATTTGCTTTGACCCTATAGATTCAAAGGATAACATGCCATGGTTTTTTTATTAGAGTTGTATTAAGGAATGGTGACCTTTTTTATATCATTGTACTTTAATTTTATAGAATGGTTATAAATTTAGGCCTTGTATCAAATTATTTATTATTTAAAAAACATTCCTAGAACCCTAGGTTATTAGTGATGTGTTATTGGATATTTTAGCCACCCTTTGATTGGTTTTCTTCCAAAATTTTAAGAGATCAGCCTCATTAAAATCTAAGGTGAATTTATTTTCTCTTCATCTTGTTTATCTTGATGAACATTATTCTTAGGAAGGATGTGATAATAATGATTATTAGTTTTTGGTGTTTTTTTAATGGTTAATGGTCATACATAGGCATTTTAGATTACCCTCATGTGTTATCTCATGTTTTATTTGAGTATTTTTCTCATTCTAATAATATATTTGTTAAATATTTAGTTGAGGTTTGGTACATGAAATTTGTCCTTCATTATTATGTGTACATTTTGGAATTATCATGTTATTTGTTTCCATTGGATGGATAGTTATGATTAACCTAAATACTATAATGAATTACACTAAAGAAAATTAAAGTGAAGAAGGATTTTTTCATGTGATTTTGAAGTTCCATAATATTTATAATATATTTATGGATTTATTGGTGTTGTTGCTCAGTAATTTATTCTTGATGTTGTGAAATAAATTTCTTAATACTAAAAATATGTTATAATCACCTTTCATAATTTTCAAGTCACTTAAGGTAGGTAACAAATTGGTTTTATAGAAATCTATAATTAAAGTGTTATATTTAAACTATAAATTCTATTTTAATATGAAAGAATGTATAAGGGGCAGTTTTTAGTGTGAATTTCTTATATGTTTTCCATTTCACACTACTATATATGGGGTATTTATCACATTGATTATAAGGGTGATGGTTGATTGATGTGGTCGGGAGCATGTGGTGTGGTAATTAATATGGTAGTGATGGATGGATTATTGTGTGGTTATGATTTCAATGATATGGATATTTAGGAATAAAATATGTGGTTTTATTGATTTTAGAATGTGTTTAGTGGTATTTTATGTCATGAAACTTTAGTTGTTCTTGGGTGGTGTTATAGTTTCCTTTTGGCATGTAATATGGTTGGAATAAATGAAAATAGTAATGGGTGATGGATTGGAAATGATAAATAATGGTTTTTCAAATGATTAATGATAATGATTGAAATAATTATGTTTAATAAATGGTTCAAGATAGAATAAATGTTATTAATGACAAATGAATGGATTATAGTGGGTATTGATTTAAGGATTGGTTTTACATTTAAATGGTTCACAATTGAAATGCATATGGTAATAAAAATCAAAGAAATTATAATGTTAAATGAAATGAGAAGTTGGTAATGTTGATATGAATGCTTATGTGATTGGTTGGCGAATATGTTTGGCATTATAATGGATGTAGTTATTAGAGGGTGGTGGTAACAAGGCAATGGTTGGCGTGGGTGTTTTCAGTGTTAATTTGGTGTAAACCCTTTGGAATGATTAATGTGTGACTATATACTTATTATATTTTCTTATTATTTCTTATGCTCCACCGCTTGAGTCGAGTAACCTGATTGAAATCCATATGGGTACTTTGGTTCTGAGTGTTTTTCTCAATATCTATGTTATAGAGGGAACACATATAGAACCACTCCCTCTTCCCTTCTCCCCCTTCACACTTAGTATGAGTTTTAATGGATCATAGTGGGTGTATATATATGACCTATAACAATTTGAGGTTTTGGTGTATATATATTCTTATTGACGTGATTATGTGTGTTTTGGGTGGATACATAGTGGGGATTGTGCATTTTAGGAGGAGAGTATGATGCTTATGTCCATGTTCACGATATCATACGATGATGAGGATGTGATGTGTGTTTGTGATGTGGATATAGTTTTTTATGTGTTTGGGACATGTATATGTGTGGATATAAGGTTATGAGATTATATAGAAGGGGTTGAAGCATAAGAAATATTCTATTAGAGTGTGAGAATGACCAGATTAGTGGGGAAGTGGATGTGGGGTAATTTTTTAATATATATTATTTTGATATTATGTTATTATACTTGAATGTGATATTCTGTGAGTGATCCTTGGTGAGGTTGGGTGATATATGACCATATATTGGTGTTTATTACTTCTGTTATTCATTCACCAAGGCATTAATATATTTCACACACATTTTCATGAGAGGTTTTGGGAAGGATCCTACTGAGTATACTTGTATGATCACCCCTATTAGTATAATTATTTTTATAATTTTTTGAAGATGGATTTGGTGACCAAGATGGAAATTTCTATCTTGAGGATAAGAGTTACCGCCATAGCCACTGGTGTAGGATTTGTTTTGATATTTTATTTTAGATACCTTTTTTATGTATGAAATTCACATAAATTATGGATTGGATTTTATTTTATTTTATATGGTGTTCATTGGTGGTTTATCTCTCTTCATGGGATTTATGAGGTAAACACCTCCAATTTCTTTATTTTATACCCTCAATGCTAGTATCTAACCTATGTACTATTAGAGGTATGATTCAAGAATTACACTTATTTTCACTACCATTTTAGGAGTGCTTCCTAGTGGTGGTGATTAATGATAGTGTGGTATCAAATCATTAGTTGAGAGTTAAGATGGAGTTTGGAATTAGACACTCATGAGGATTGAATGGGATTACAGGTTAATAATATTTATTAAAATATTCATATGAAAAAACATGGGAGACCATCTATGACACAAGTGATTATCCCCCCTGTAATTTAATGTATGTAAAGTGAGATTACCCAAAATGTTTGGCATGATGGTACTGAATGTAGGGAAGAGACCTAGGAGTGGTAGATACATCATTCTTGACTATTCTTGTATTTGGAAGTCTTGTTTTATGTATTTGAACCATAAATACTAATATTTGAGATTTAAATAGGATGGACATGAATAATAATTGGATGGATGCTAAGCATTTGACAATAGAGTATGAGAATGGAATGAAAGAGTAAATCATATTTGAAAAGTATCATGAAAAGGATCCTTCTAAAATCCTTTTTTCGTGTTTACATTGTTGTTATTCCAGACTAATTACTCTAGAGGAGTTGGAAGAACAGCTGATATGTCATGGAATAGACCGGATTTATAAATTTTTGAATAAACACGGAGAAAAAGTGAATGTAGCTTCTGGCTGGGATAAAATAGAGTTTTATGGATCATCACATATGAATAAAAATATGGATAACGCAGAAGAATGTATGGAGGATGTGATTGTAGATTTCAATGACGATAAAGATTGTAATGAGTAAATGATAAGGAAAATTGAAGATGAACTCTGTGATTGCCAAAAATTATTTGATAAGTTAAAGAGTTGTGCAAAGATGCCAGTGTATACTGGTTGCACTAAATATATGGCATTGTCAGTTGTACTGAAGTTGTATAAATTGAAAACAGGAAATGGATGGAGTGATTTCAGTTTTACAAAACTACATTCTCTCTTGAATGACATGCTCCTAGAAGATAATGATCTCCCAATACATACATATGAAGCTAAACAAATGCTACGCTCGATGGGTATGATTTTTGAAAGAATACATGCCTACTCCAAAGACTATATATTGTTTCTCAAGGAGAACAAATATCTTATAGAATGCCCAAAGAGTGGTCCTCCTCGATACAAGAATGTTGAATCCAGTCTGACAAAAGTTTTATGGAACTTTCCAATCATTCCAAGGTTTAGGCATCCATATGGAAGTGAAGAAACTACAAGACAATTATTGTGGTATGTATATAAAATAAATAAAGATGGGAAATTTTGTCATCCGTATGACTCTCCTCACTAGAATAAAATTGATCATGAGTTTCCTGAATTGGGAAAAGATCTGAGAAACCTTCATCTTGAGTTATCTATAGATAGAGTGAATCCTTTTTGTTTTCAAACCAGCACACACAGTACATGGCTTTTTATGTTGGTAAATTATTGTAACACCCTGAGATTTTATGAAAAATATTCTTTTTAATTTCATTAATTTTTTGTGTTGTACGCTACACCAAAAGGAGATTTCACAACACGCATCCTTGACTAGCCTTGTATTACACGCAATCACGACCTTCCTCGATAGCGTGTGTAGTACGCAATACCGAGTTTCACTAAACAACGATATACTATTAAAATATTTTTAAAACTAGCCGTTATGAATAGTAATAACCACCTTTTAAAATTTTAGAAATTTTATCTCTCAAAATGGACTTCATTTTTGGATTCTGAGTATCGAATTTAGCCTAAGGTGAAATTTTGGTACTTTTCGGATAACTTTCATATTCGGATGAATAGTGAAAATTACTAAATTTTAATTAAAAACACTTTTTTTAATCGAAATAATTAATAGTGATAAATTATTAATTTGAGTGGTTTTAAAGTATATTTAGAATATATTTTTACAATTTAATAAAATGATGGTCATTGGATATAATTTCACATTTAAACGAGTTATAAACAAGTGTCAATATTTTGATAGTTATTATCTCTTAAAAACACGCTATTTGTTTTGACGACGGGAATTAATTTTTAAATTAGTTAATATAACTGATATGTTTTAAATTTGGTAAAATAGACATCATTTTTGAGTTAATAATATCAAATATAGCTTAGGGCTAATTTTTGGTATTTTTCAGGAAACTTTCATTTTTTGATGAATAGTGAAACCACTAAGTGTTAGTAAAAAAAATGAATTTTTCATAAAACATAATTTTACCGCTTCTGTGGGTGGAATTTCAAAAATCCGAGAGACACGGTTGATGTCAATAAGTAAAATATGGTTCAATGAGATGAAAATAATTTTTGGTGAATAGTAACTTTTTTCTTTTTTTTACCACGGTTAAAAGTAAATAGGGTAATTAAGGGTAAAAATGATATTATTATTACCCTAACACATGTCCTAATTCTATTGGATAAGTGTAATTCGACCAAAAACAACCTTAAGAATAAAATATGACCATTTAGGCCCACTTGGATTAGATTAGGACATTTATTATTATTTAATTCAAAGACGAGTTAAAAGAGTTAAAATCAACGTTTATTTACTAAAATATTTTTAATATAGGGTTATACATAAGATAAATTCGATTTTAAATATTCATTAGAAATATAAGAGGATTTAATACATAATGATATTTTATTTATAATTTTTATACATTAAATAAATTAATTTATATAGGACACAATGATGATGCAGTATTTACCATAATAGTGAACAATTATAATAATTGATATTATAAATACCCAAATAAATGTAATTTGAGACTTTTTATGAATTACACTAATTTCCTAGATTAATATGACATGTTAGTATTGATTTAATTAACTTTGTTCGAACTAATCATTCTGTTATGAGTTTCACAAAAATCAATTACTAAATAGTGTCAAAATTGACCTAAAATAGTTTTTAAAACAAATATTATATTATTAATTGTTATTTTATTCCTAAAAATCTAAGGTTCGCCCAAATGACTTATATAGGGCTATATATATTAATAATAAAAAACTTGGGGTTCGTTTGGCTACTTATAGTAAGTTTATTAACCATAAAGTATAAGAACACAAGAAGACATGGTAAAAGTAAAATTATTTAACTTAATGATAATCTATATTATAAGGTTAAAATTGGAACCTAAACTTGTCTAAATTCTATTGTATGAGAGTATTTCGATCCATCCCCACCTTAGCTTCGAAATAAATCAATTTGGAGCTATTTAAAATCGATTTTTACTTCATAATAAAAAAATAGTTTTAGTTATTCCATAGGTGCCCCTCTCCTCCCTTATAAAAGGGCACCCCCTCCCTCTCTTCCTCACACCACTTTGAGCATTAAAGCTCAGCCAACCCCTGACAAATTCTCTTCTACACTTCCCTAGAAACATCCTAGAAGTTCTGGTATTCCTCAAAAACCAATTTTAGTGCCCTAAAAGGAGATCTCTAAGAAGCACTTCAAAGAAGAGGTAATGTCAATTACTGATTCATTCATCTTTATTTCTTCTTCCACTTCTTCTTCTTTATTTGTTTCATTATGAAGTAATAACATCAGTATCACTAATATACTGATATGTTATTATAAGTATGAAACAACCCTATTTCACCATTTATCCATCCTACGGAAAACGAAATCACTGCGCGTGCATACGTACAGAATACCGTCTCCACGCAGTTGTCAAATCTATTTTCCACCACCACCATACTTGGATGGGTATAATGGTGTAAATAATAACTATATATGATTATTTTAAAGTGATATTGATTCTGAAATAGTATACATACAGTCCAATACAGTCCCACGATCATGAGAACAATATCATCGCTCGTGCGTACGTACGGACTACCGTCTCCACGACGCGATGAGATTCATTCTCCACATTAACCATTCATGAATAATTATAAAGTATATATAATAAGTAATCATTAAATATATGACATAATAATGATACTAAATTTATGTGTAAATATATGTATGTCATCTACACAATTCCATTCAACTCAATAAGGAAACAAAAACAGCGTTCATGCGTACGTACGACCTACCGTCTCCATGAATGGTGTATTTCTTTCCATTTACTGATTTATTATATATATATATATATATTCTGAATATATATTATATATAAATCAAGTTTTATATTCTGGATTTAAGTAATCATGATCTAAGTAATCATATGAATAATTACAAGTCAAAACACGGATGACAAATAAAACAATTTTACCCAAAACGCTCTTTAACATGGAATTTACAAAAGAACGGTTAATATAAAGTCATAAGTGAACCATATATGATATCATAACAATGAGTATGATTCTGTAATAAGTCAATGACATTATTTAAATCATTATACAGGAGGTTCAGACACTTACGAAGCAAATCAGACGTAAGGTAAGGGAAATCTCACAATCCCATTTTATCCAAGATTGTTTATACGTTGGTATTTACTGGGTTGTATTTTATCTTCCACATCCATGTTTACTCAATATGTAATATTGTTTCCATCCACCTAAAAATTTTTAAATCAAAATTTACCCTTCGGTGAGTTTTTAGTAAAGTTATGAAAGGAATCTTTTGTCGTTTTTCGTACGAGGTACTTTTTTAATTTTCCGACAAAAGTATGAGAAGAATGCTTTTTTTAACTTATATAGAATGAATGAATTTTTAAAACATTATATCCAAGAAGATTCCTTTACAAGTATTCAAGTTTATTTTTAATAAAAATCTTTTAGTTTAAAATTGTATAACATGTTAAGAAAAGAAAATGTTTTTGAAGTAGAAAGGATATTTTCCTCAAGAATGGAGTTCAAGTGTTTTATCAAAATTATTTTCCATCTAAGATAATACAGGGTTCTATTTCTATCCCTATTCTTACATTGATTTGATTATGTTGTGATGGAATTATTTTTATGAATTCCTTTATCTTATATGAGTTTTTTTATGATGTCATGATGTTTAAGAATCCCATTTTTATTACATGGGTTATGAAATGATGTATGATTTATGATTTTGTGGCACACATAAGAATGGTATCATTATGAGATGGGTGGGAACTATATCTCCCTCCAATGCATTGGGTAAAGATTTTATATCTCATGAGATAGACATGGCTATAACGGTAGGTTATACCGGTTCAGTGAAACAGGATTGAAACGAGGAGTGAAATCGGTTCAGAAATGGACTTTGTCCACTAAGATATTCTTGGAAATGAGTCTTGACTAATAAGAAATGATTTTCTATGATTATCTGTGTACGCCACAAAGTTTCATGTTTTAAGTTATGATTATTGGGATTCCATTTCACTTCTATGATTTATCCCATGTTATTAAATTATGCTCTCTTTTGCAGGTTTTGATTTCCAAAAGGTTATGTTCTTATGAATATGATGTGATTGATTTTTCTTTTTTTACCCTTATTGAGCATTTGAGATCACCCTTTTTATGTTCTCTTTTCCGCATGATATAAAGAAAGGTTTTAGGTAAAAAAAGGAAGATCTTTATGGGAGATGTTGAAGATCTTTCACCACGATAAGAAGATTATATTCTGAGTTTCCAAAGACACTAAACTATTACGGTCCTTATGTGTGTGTTTTTGTTATGTACTAATTATTCCACAAAAGTAATGTAATGTCCATGTACGTCAAGCATAGGGTCTATATATTTGGTATCAGAGGAAAGTTTTAGTCAACCTTTGGAAACTAGGATGCAAGAACATTAGTGAGATCCCTAGAGATATTTCTAAAGTATGTCTAGGGATGTCCCTAAGGATAAGTATATGTATAGGTTATAGTCCTAGAATTGTGCTAAAGATATTAGAATTAAACCTAAGATATTAGATATTGAAGGTACTCCCCCTTTATTATATTGTTTTCCCTAGTGTGATTTTTTCCTCTCACACTATTCTTTTTGGGTTTTAGACGATGGCTGGAACACGAAGGAACCGTGTTGATCATTGTAGTGGACAATGCAATGATTTTCCTCCTGAACAAACAAATGTTATGGGAGATGGAGTGCAAAATCTTATTTCTATACTTACACAAGCTATGAATCATTCTGGACTTCTAAATGAGCAGAGAAGGGAACAATATTCTATTGAGTCCTTCATGAGGCAACGTCAGCCTTCTTTCAGTGGGTCTTCTGATCCACATGTTGCTGAAAAATGGATCAGTACCACTGAAAAGATATTTTCATTTCTTCAATGTTCTGAACTTGATAAAGTCATCTTAGCAGTATATTGTTTGGAAGGTGATGCTGATCAATCGTGGAATCTTATCAAGAATACGAGGCCAAGAGATGAAATTGAGTCCATGGAATGGGACGAGTTCATGAATTTATTTTTCAATAAGTACTTCCCTCGTATTCTTCGAACAAAGGTAGAGAAGAAGTTTCTTGAACTAAAGCAAAAGGATGATGAATCTGTTGGTGTATAGGAAGAGAATTTTACAAGGCTTGGAAGGTATGCATCTGGCTTTATCATCCAACCTGAAAGTAAAGTTGATCGATTCTTTAGTGTCTTAAAACCAAGTCTTCGAAGGGCATTAGCTATAAGAGAATTCAGTAGCTATGAAGAAATTGTGCGTTGTTCTATCAAGGTAGAAATGGAAGTTGGTGTTACTTATCCATCTCATAGTTTTGACAAGAAATGAAAGATGGAGTTCAAGGAGAAATCTCAGAATAATGGTGAAATGAAGATGAATGTTTCCTTATGCTCAAAGTGTGGAAAGAAGCATGGTGGAGATTGTCTTAAAGGGACAAGTAAATGTTTCAAATGTGGAAAGGAAGGTCATCGGGCATTTGAATTCCGCAATGATGGGAAGAAGATGTCTAATGATGCAAACAAAGGAAGGGATACATAGAATGAACCTACTACACTTCAATGTTTCAAGTGCAAGGAAATGGGGAATTATGCTAATAAATGCCCTAATCGTAGGGTTAGTGATGATCGACATAGGGAACCACTTAAGGCAAAGGACAAAGGGAAGTCACATGCGATCACCATTGGCAATGTTGAATATGAAAACGATGTGGTGGAATGATTAAGTGTTTATGTAATGGGATTCCAAAATAATGTTGTATATAGTATCGTGGAATATTGGAATATTTATGTATTGGTCTATTGGGGTTTTCACTAATTTTGTGGTACCGATAACCATGGAAAGTGATTGAGATATTTTTGGAAAAAATATGATATGGGCATAATGAAGGGATAAGGGAAAAAATGAAATGTTTGACAGTATTCATGAGCTCATGATTGATATAAGGACTAAGTGATATCATGGATTGAGTATATTGAATTTTAAGGATTTGGGTATTTGGAAAGTGTTAACTTTTAACGGCATACATGTTTTCACTAAGGTTCACTGGGTATTAATTTTTCAAGAGAATACATGATTAACACCTTTGAATGTTTGGAATGTGACCAACAAGACATATCTTATGATATATGGGGATCAACGATGGTATTAAATCTCTGGTAATCGTTTTCACTATATTATGAGAGTGGACTGCAGTATTATGGATAAGCCTAAAGATTGAAGTGGATTATGTTGGAAATAAATTAGTATTGTTTAAGGATAGAAGTTTTTTCGATATTATTGATGGGATGTTATAGTAATATAGTTTTAGAAAAAGGACGACCTGCAGGACGGGCGACAACCCATCGCGTCGGACAAGGCTGTGGGAATCGAACCCAAAACTATAGTGCGACTGGCCTTTATCGCCTACCACTGGCCTAAAGGAATTCCCTGTTTAGTAGAAACTCGTTTTATTATATTAATCAGTATGATATATGAAGTATAAGTCCATTTTAGGAACCATATATGATTAATCTCACTATAGATGGACTTAGGTAAGTTTTGATAACTTTTCTGACCTTTTGTTTGAGATAGATGGAATGACCCATCATTCTATCACAGGATCTTCTAACACATCATGAATGACAAATTCAACATCATTTCATTAAGAGATAAAGTGGAAATTGTCCAAAGAACGACCAACGGTGAGACTATACCAAAATCACAAAAGTATTTCTGCTAATTCCAATTTCATCAACTTTAGGGAAATGATCTTGAAAACCAAAAATATTGTCCTAGTGCTCTTATATCTGATGAATCAGATGGTACCTTAGATCATCACAAATTTATGGCTTTGTGATTGCTGGATTTTTCATAGCCATGTTCTCTACCACTCTCCATCATAACATGATGGTTAGATTTCCCTTCCATATCCATATTTTAACCTATGTGGAAACCCAGTGATTAGTTTATTTGGGCAACCGTTACGTTTCATACTTTTGTTTTAAAAGATTGGTTTTGGTATTCCTTTTTACGATGTGGGTTTCTATCAAAGAAACTTTTGAATAGTAAACCATTTATAACCCCGACGAATTTCGAGGGTGAAATTCATTTTAAGGGGGGTAGAATGTAACACCACGAGATTTTATGAAAAATATTTGTTGTAATTTCATTAATGTCTTGTGTTGTACGCTACACCAGAAGGAGCTTGCACAACACCCATCCTCGACTTTCCTTGAATTACACGCAATCACAACCTTCCTCGATAGCATGTGTAGTACGCAATACCGAGTTTCACTAAACAACGATATGTTATTAAAATATTATTAAAACTAGCCCTTATGAATAGTAATAACCACCTTTTAAAATTTTAGAAATTTTATCTATAAAAATGGACTTCATTTTAGGATTCAGAGTACTGAGTTTTGCCTAAGGTGAAATTTTGGTACTTTTTGGATTACTTTCATATTCTGATGAATAGTGAGAATTAATAATTTTAATTAAAAACAACTTTTTTAATCGAAATAATTAATAGTGATAAATTATTAATTTTAGTGGGTTTAAAGTATATTTAGAATATATTTTTACAATTTAATACAATGTTGGTCATTGGATGTAATTTCACATTTAAACCAGTTATAAACAAGTGTCAATCTTTTGATAGTTATTATCTCTTAAAAACACGCTATTTGTTTTGACGACGAGAATTAATATTTAAATTAGTTAATGTAACTGATATGTTTTGAATTTGGTAAAATAGACATCATTTTTGAGTTCATAATATCAAATATAGCTTAGGCCTAATTTTTTGTATTTTTCTGGAAACTTTCATTTTTTGATGAATAGTGAAACCACTAAGTGGTAGTAAAAAAATGATTTTTTCATAAAACTTAGTTTTACCGCTTCTGTGAGTGGAATTTATAAAATCCGAGAGACACTGTTCATATCAGTAAGTAAAATCTAGTTCAATGAGATTATAATAATTTTTGGTGAATAGTAACTTTTTACTTTTTTTTACCACGGTTAAAAGTAAATAGGGTAATTAAAGGTAAAAATGGTATTATTATTACCCTAACACATCTCCTAATTCTATTGGATAAGTGTAATTCGACCAAAAACAACCTTAGGAATAAAATATTACCATTTAGGCCCACTTGGATTAGATTAGGACATTTATTATTATTTAATTCAATGAAGAGTTAAAAGAGTTAAAATCAAGGTTTATTTACTAAAACATTTTTAATATAGGGATATACATAAGATAAATTCTATTGTAAATATTAATTATAAAGATACTAAGATTTCCTACATAATTATATTTTATTTATAATTTTTAGACATTAAATAAATTAATTTATTTATGACACAATGATGATGTAGTAATTACCATAATAGTGAAACATTATAATAATTGATATTATAAATACCCAAATAAATGTAATTTGAGACTTTTTATGAATTACACTAATTTACTAGGTTAATATGACATGTTATTATTGATTTAAGTAACTTTTTTGAACTAATAATTCTGTTATGATTTTCACAAAAATCAATTACTAAATAGTGTCAAAATTGACATAAAATAGTTTTTAAAACAAATATTATATTCGTAATTTTTATTTTATTCCTAAAAATCTAAGGTTCGGCCAAATGACTTAGATAAGGTTATATATATTAATAATAAACAACTTTTGGTTCGTTTGGCTGCTTATAGTATGTTTATTAACCTTATAGTATAAGAACACAAGAAGACACGGTAAAAGTAAAATTATTTAACTTAATGTTAAATCTAAATGATAAGGTTAAAATAGGAACCTAAACTTGTCTAAATTCTATTGGATGAGAAGATTTCGATCTATACCCACCTTAGATTCGAAATAAATCAATTTGGATCTATTTAAAACCGAATTTGTCTTTATAATAAAATAATAGTTTTAGTTATTCCAAAGGTGCCCCTCTCCTCCCTTATAAACGGGCACCCCCTCCCTCTATTCCTCACACAACTTTGTGACTTCAAGCTCGGAAAAACCCTGACAAATTATCTTCTACACTTCCCTAGAAACATCCTAGATGTTCTGGTCTTCCTCAAAATCCAATTTTAGTTCCCTAAAAGGAGATCTTAAAGAAGCACTTCCAAGAAGAGGTAATGTCTGTTACCGATTCTTTCATCTTTATTTCTTCTTCCACTTCTTCTTATTTAGTTGTTTCACTATGAATTAATAACATCAGTATCACTAATATACTGATATGTTATTATAAGTATGAAACAACACTATTTCACCATCTATCTATCCTATGGAAAACGAAATTACCACGAGTGCGTACTTACGGAATACCGTCTCCACGCCGTGGTGAAATCTATTTTCCACCAACACCTTACTTGGATAGGTATAATGGTGTAAATAATAACTATATATGATTATTTTAAAGTGATATTTATTCTTAAATAGTATACATACACTCCAATACAGTCCCACGATCATGAGAATGATATCATCGCTCGTGCGTACGTACGGACTACCGTCTCCACGACGCGATGAGATTCATTCTCCACTTTAACCATTAATGAATAATTATAAAGTATATATAATATGTAATCATGAAATATATGACATAATAATGATACTTGAATTATGTGTACATATATGTATGTCATCTACTTAATTCCATTCAACTCAAAATGGAAACGAAAACAGCGTTCATGCATACGTACAGCCTACCGTCTCCATGAACGGTGTATTTCTTTCCATTTACTGATTTATTATATATATGTATATTCTGAATATATATTATATATAAATCAAGTTTCATATTCTGGAAATATGTAATCATGATCTAAGAAATCATATGAATAATTACAAGTCAAAACACGGACGACAAATAAAACAATTTTACCCAAAATTCTCTTTAATATTGAATTTACAAAAGAACGGGTAATATAAAGTCATAAGTGAACCATATATGATATCATAACAGTGAGTATGATTCTGTAATAATTCAATGACATTATTTAAATCATTATACAGGAGGTTCGGACACTTATGAAGCAAATCAGACCTAAGGTAAGATAAATCTCACAATCTCATTTTATCCGAGATTGTTTATACGTTGGTATTTACTGGGGTGTATTTTATCATCCACATCCATGTTTACTCAATATGTAATATTTTTTCCATCTACCTACATTTTTTAAAATCCAATTTTACCATTCGGTGAGTTTTTAGTAAAAGATATGAAAGGAATCTTTTGTAATTTTTCGTACGAGGTACTTTTTTACTTTTCCGACAAAAGTACGAGAAGAATGTCTTTTTTAACTTATACGGCATGAATGGATTGTTAAAACATTATATCCAAGAAGCTTCCTTTACATGTTTTCATTTTTATTTTTAATAAACTTCTTTTAGTTTAAAATTGTATAACATGTTAAGAAGAGAAAATGTTTTTGAAGTAGAAAGGATATTTTCCTCAAGAATGGAGTTCAAGTGTTTTATTAAAATTATTTTCCATCTAAGATAATATAGGGTTATATTTCTATCCCTATTCTTACATTTATTTTTTTATTTTGTGATGTAATTATTTTTATTAATTCCTTTATCTTATATGAATTGTTTTATGATGTCATGATGTTTAAGAATCCCATTTTTATTACATGGGTTATGAAATGATGTTTGATTTATGATTTTGTGGCACACATAATAATGGTATCATTATGAGATGGGTGGGACCTATATCTCCCTCCAATGCATTGGGTAAAGATTTTATATCTCATGAGATAGACATGTCTGGAACGGTAGGTTATACCGGTTCAGTGAAACAGGACTGAAACGAGGAGTGAACTCGGTTCAGAAATGGACTTTTTCCACTAAGATAGTCTTGGAAATGAGTCTTGAATAATAAGAAATGATTCTCTGTGATTATGTGTGTACGCCACAAAGTTTCATGTTTTAAGTTATGATTATTGGGATTCCATTTCCCTACTATGATTTATCCCATGTTATGAAATTATGCTCTCTTTTGCAGGTTAAGATTTCCAAAATGTTATGTTCTTATGAATATGATGTGATTGATTTTTCTTTTGTTTACCCTTACTGAGCATTTGAGCTCACCCTTTTTATGTTCTCTTTTCCCCAGGATATAAAGAAAGGTTTTAGGTATAAAAAAAGGAAGATCTTTATGGGAGATGTTGAAGATCCTTCACCACGATTAGAAGATTATATTTTGATTTTCCAAAGACACTAAACTATTACGGTCCTTGTGTGTGTGTTTTTGTTATATACTAAGTATTCCACAAAAGTAATGTAATGTCCATGTATGTCAAGCTTAAGGTCTCTACAATTTTAACCTACCACACTAGTTATGCATGAAAAAAAAAATTCATCATGTTATCTATGCTTATATCAGGACCAAAACAACTAGGTAAAGATATTGATGTTTATTTGGCTCCTTTGATCGAGGATTTGAAGTTATTGTGGGATTCAAGTGTTATGCTGCATGATGCTTATAAAAGTGAATACTTCACATTTAGAAAGATGATTTATGGGATGATAAATTATTTCCTTTCTTATGGCAATTTTTTAGGCTAAATCCTTAAAGTATCTCAAGGGTTTATCTTGTGAAAAGAAGATAAAAAATCAATTAGGTCAAAACATTCATCGAAATATTTGTTTCTAAGACATCATTGATTTATACCTCATCGACATAAGTACCTATCTTGGACGACATCATTAAATTGACATTTAGAACAATGCAAAACACCATCTCTACTAATAGGTGATCAGCTGTTTGAGAAAGTAAAAGATGTGAACACGGTTTTTGGTAAACCATTTCTTAAAAACCATACGAAAATAGGTTGGAAAAAGAGATCCGTTTTTTTGAATTTCCATACTGGAATTGTTTGTACGTGAGACATTTTCTTGATGTGATGCATGTGGAAAAAATGTATGTGACTGTGTTATCTAAACATTGCTAAATTCCCCTGGAAAAACAAATGATATAATTAAGGCAAGGTTAGACATGGTTGACATGGCAATACAAGAAGAGTTGGCTCCCGTGAAGGGTAAAAATTGAATGATTCTTCCTCCAACTACATACACTCTTTCGAAGAAAGAGAGATATCAGTTTTGAAACTTCTTCAATGATGTAAAGGTTTCAGAGGGGTATTCATCAAAAATTAAGAACATTGTGCAATGAATGATTTGAAGTTAAAAGGATTTAAATCACATGACTTTCATGTTTTGATGAAAGATTTAATTCCTATATAGTTATGATGTATTTCTTCCAAGAATGTCTGTCATAATTTAACCAAATCTTGTTTCTTTTTAAAAGCTATATGTAGCAAAGTTTTAGACATGGAGAAATTTCCTGCTATGGAAAACAGAAATTGTCATCATATTATGTGAATTAGAAATTTTCTTCCCACCAACATTATTTGATATGATGGTTCATTTGATGATTCAATTGGTGAGAGAGATTCAACATTGTGGTCATGTGCACTATAGATGGATGTACCCCATTGAATGGTTTATGATGATTTTGAAAGGGTATGAGAAAAATAAAAGTCGGACAGAGGGTTGTATAGTGCAGCAATATATTATTGAGGAAGCCATTGAATTCTGTACCGAATACCTATAATATGTGGAAAGCATTGGTCTCCTGAAATCTCATCACACTAGTCACATTGAGAGTATGGGAATTTATGGATGACATGTTGTGCCAATCAGTATTATAGATCAGGAGTAGGCCCACCTTTATATTTTTCATAACAGTTGAGAGGTTTCTCTATATATTGAAACTCATTAATAAATTCTTAGGCAATTGAATCCATCAAGGGCTGAAAAATGGATATCAAATACACATAATCACCATTTTATATAATGGTTTTAGAACCATATTTTTAATGAGTTAGATGAATATCTGAATTCCATTTCAGAACTACTTCAATGGCTAGCCGCCAGACCAAGTGTGTATGTATTATCTTACAATGGTTATGTAATTAATGGTTATACATTCTATATAGATGAACATGATGAATATAGGACCATAAAAAATAGTGGAGTTATACATGTGGCTGAAGTGATTCATGTTTCTGGCAGTAAATATAGAAATCCAATTTATTCAAATATGTCATACTTTGGCATTATCAAATAAATATGAGAGTTGGATTATACGACATTCCAATTGCCGATTTTCAATGAAAATGTGTTGATAATAATAGTGCTATTAAAATAGATGAATGGGGATTTGTAAAAGATGAATTTAATAAAGAATAGTAAAAAGACGAACAGTTCATAATGTCATCACAAGAGGTACAAGTTTTTTATGTTCCAGATCCTGCAAACCGAAAGTGTTTGATTGTTCTGTTATCGTCCATAAATTCTGAAGGGTTTGATGAAAATTCAATTGAGGACGATACGTTCAGTGGTACGTCACAATCATTTCACAACAGTCCCAATGTAGAAGATTTTTTGTATTTTATAGGAGACCACGTTGAAGGGATTTGGATAATCGATAAAGGTGTCAAATCCCTTTAGCCTTTGAACAAAAGAAAGAGAGTTCGATAAAATTGTTATATTTTGTTTGTAATATAGATCTTGTTATCTCAAGTTATTATATTATCATTATTTAATTTGTGTAATCTAAATTAATTGTTCAACCACTTTTGAAGATAATGACTTTTGCACGTTCTGGTGCTCTTAACCTCGAGGCTGAACAAGTCTCTCAAGCTGTTGCTGCTGCTGCTCTAACTTCTGCTACGACTGCTCACAGTGCAGAGCAACAACATGTTTCTGAACTTGTTGTTGCTCCTAGTGTTGAGGTCCAACAACCATCTTCACATGCCATTGCTACCATTTCAGATGAACATATAGATGTTGTTGATATCGATGAAATGGTCGGGGATGAAGGACCTATGTCGTAGAAAACACAAGTGCGTCGTAGTTTGATGGTGTTAGTAAAAGTTCTTAAGGTGAAAAGAAAAGGCATCAAATTTGATGTCGGATAGAATACATGAGGCCAACAAGTGAATCCTAACAAGGAAATGTTTATTAGTTACATTAGAATTGTCACTCAGCAATGTGTGCTAATTGACATAGATTCATGGAACCTTGTTGAGTCTGGGATGAAGGTTATGATCTGGGAAGAAATTAAGGTATCATTATGATATTATTTCATTAATTTACTAGAAAATTAAATAATGAAACAATGTATTACTCTTCTCAATATCTTTTAGAGTACATTTATAGTAGATGATTCACACAATAATTATGTACTAAGGCTTGCAGGAAGGATTCTTTAAGGTTTTCACACTATTTTATCAAAATTTCACCTGAAAGATTCCAAAGGTAAAATAAACCCACACCCACCCCTTGTCTATGCTCACCTAATATCCGAAAAAGCATGGGGTGAATTTATGGGTCGGTGTGGGGATTAGAAGTTTCAGGTACATTGTGGGTGATAATAGGTTGATTGAGGATACGTGTATTCATCACTTTGATTGTCAATATTTTATTTATGAAATAGAAACTCAGTACTGAAAATAAGGAATTTGAATCAAAATCAACATACCCCTATTGTAAAGAAAGGATTGGGTATGCTTCACTAGAAATGAAAATGGTACGTATTTTAAGTTTACAGTAATATTGTAAGGTTCCAATAAACAACATCATAATTATCTTTTTATATTTATATATAAATTTATGAGTCTAGAACCAAATACACTTCCATCCCATGTCATGTGCTATGGAAGGAGGCACGTTTGAATAAGGAAGGGAACCTAGTAGATTAAAACACAGAAAAAGTCTTGGAAATATGTGTAAGTATGACACGGTTATAGAAAGATTTGTTTTAAATTGCTATTACATAAAAATAGTTAGTTATTTTCATATATCCAACAATCACAGGAATCAGCTACTACTATATAGGATGTAGACCTCTTATCGATGGCTTTAAAGCGGCCAGAACAATACGGTCGTGTCAGATGTGCAGGGTTTGGGGTGACACCTTGAGTATATGTTGAGAAAAAAATGGTGGATAGAGATGCAAAATTCAAACAAATGAGAGAAATACTATCAACTCTTGAAGAATGATTTCAATGGCAGGGAGAGTTGCTAGAAACATTAATGGGTGGGAAGCAAGGAGAAGACACAACTCAAGAAACAACAAGTGCGTGAAGATCCCACCCCACCCCACCCCCACCAGCTTTGAGGCGAGCCCTTCCCCTGAAAGAGTTGTCTTACCTGTGATAATCAATATTCTAATAATTGTTCCCTTGAAATATGAATAATAAAAACACTGATACTTTTCCTGTATAGATCTTCTACTGGGTGATAATGACTGTGATTTATATCTGTCAACACGCACCAATCAACCTTGTATCGAGGGCTACAGTGTTCAACATCCCAGAGTAAAAGTTGCATAATAGACCACTTCCAAAAGAACATATAAAAGTGAAGATTCTTTTATCTCATGATCCAAATGCAGAGCTACCTATTCTACTTGATGATGATGATATTCATATGGTCGAAAAGGCTATTGGGACCTCCATTTCATGGATGTCACAACTTGTAAGAGTAAAAGGGGACAAAGAGGTATTTAATACCTTTTTTTCAAGCTCAACCATTATCAATTAATGAAAAAATGGTCTGAACCAATGAATGTTATTATAGACGGAGAAAGGGAAGTGGTGACATGAAACATTGGCTCAAAAGCATCTAAAGGATTGACCAACCGATCTTAAAGAGCTACTGAAAGAACAATAACACCACATGTTCTCTCTCCATATTTACTAGCATTGAAGACTCGTGTGGATACGAAGCTAAGAGGTGGTAGTAGTCATATAGTGGTTTTCAAAAATAATATATACATAGAGGAAAGTCAAGATTTCATTGCAGCTAAAAATATAAATGAGATCCTTGAAAATGGTTGGCTATGTGTCCCAATTGTAAATTTATATATGAGGTATGTTTTCATGAATTGATTTTCTAAAACTGATATAATGTGAAAATTATGACTAGATTCATTTTATATTATTATCATACGTATATATGAAAAAAAAGTTGAAATAATTTCCCCATGACCCAAAATTTGGACTCATTGGTCCTCATACCACATCAACACATTTAACAAAATTAGATCCATAAAAAAGGATGAAATAGTGAATGGCTTGCTGAAAACATTGGAATGAAACATTATAAATGACAAACTCTTCTTAATACCAACCATACAGGGGTAAAACTCTATTATTAAAGCATATGAATTATATTTTCACTTATTTTATTTCTTATTCCTTTTATTGTTTTTCGGAAACATTGGCTACTAATTTTGGTGAACTTCGATACTCCAAAGATTTATTTTCTGGATTCAATGCAAGGATATCAAGCAAACCGACCACACATGATAGAGTTTGTGACTCTGTAAGACACTACAACCTACGTTTTAGGTCTAAACATCAATTAATATGATTCATATTATCTTTTACTGAGGATTATATTAATATAGTGTAGTTCATCATTATAGTCTGAAAAAGGAATGAGGATAGGGTCTAAGTATAAGGAGGTGAGAAAGTACTACATCTGGACTAATATCAGGTTATATATAATAAAATTTCACTATCCAAACACATATCAACATGAGTTACTTATTCTCCAAATTGTAAAATTTTTTACAGTGTCCAAAATAAACAAATGATTATGATTTTAGTTATTATGTTTGTAATGTTATGAAAGAGATTATTTTTCATCAACAAACTAGCATCCCAAAAGTGGTATTTAAAAAAACACTATTTCATTCAATTTATTTATTAATTATTTATTTATATATTTTGATGCACAACACTGACTTCCAAAAATCCTCATACTTAGAAGAAAATATAGATTTGTTTAGAAATTAGTGGTCCACATACCTGATTGAATTTTGTACACAAATAGTATGAAGATCTGACTAGGGGACATGTATAATTGGCGGTCATTTTTGGGAGGGGTTAAGGGGATCAAAAGATAACCCTTTGTTGTAAGTAAATGTTCGTAAGAAAATTTTAATTTTTATTAAATAAAACATCCTTTCTCCAGTGAGTCATTTTCCCATTTTAACAGATGAAATGCACCAGCAACATGCAAGAATGATAAACCACTTTTCATTGGGATTTGGATAAGAAAAACTATTAAAATATCAAAAATACCATCATATCCGACAAAAATAATTCTTATTTTTTTTATCCTTTAGGATAACGATCCATGGGTGTGATGGTGATGTGTACGAGTCAACCTCGCCTAAATCAGAGGCATGGTGTGGCCAGCATCACTCAAAGTGTCTCTATTTTGTTAAAAATTGACAGAATTTTAAATGAAAACAACAACTGACGTATTTAAATCAGACCAAATGCATTTTTATTGGGTTGAACCTTTAGGAGAAGGATCCATGGGTCATTTTTGACGTGTACCAGTCAACCCTGGATCAATCTGAGGCACGGTGTGGCTGGTACCACTCAAATTGTCTCTCTTTTGTTTAAAATAGACAGATTTTTAAGTAAAAACAACAAATGACATATATAAATATGACCTAATGCATTCATATTGTGTTGATCCTTTTTTATAACGATCCATGGGTGCATTGGTGACGTGTTTGAGTCAACCCTTCCACAATCTGAGGCATGGTGTGGCCTGTATCACTCAAAGTGTCTCTCTTTTGTTTAAAATGGACATAATTTTAAGTGAAAACAACAACTGACATACTAAAATCCATCCAAACATATTAATATTGTGTTTATCCTTTAGGAAAATGATCCATGGGTTATTTAAGAAGTTTATGAGTCAACCATTCCTCAATATGAGGCACATTGTGGCTGGTATCATTCAAAGTGTCTCTCTTTTGTCGAAAATGGACAAAACATTAAGTGAAAACAATAACTAATCTATATAAATCCAAAAAAATGCATTTGGATTCAGTTTATTATTTAGAAGAATGATCCAAGGGTGCTTTGGTGACATTTATGAGTCAGCATCTCCTCAATCTGAGGCATGGTGTGACCGGTATCACTCAAAGTGTATCTCTATTGTTTAAAATAGATAGAATTTTAAGTGAAAACAATAACTGACGTATGGTAATCAAATCAATCGAATTTGGATTGTGTTGATACTTTTGTAGATTGATCCATGGGTAATTTATGATGTTTATGAGTCAACCATGCCTCAATAAGAGGCACCGATTGGCTGGTATCACTCAAAGTGTCTCTCTTTTGTTTAAAATGGATAAAATTTTAAGTGAAAACTACAAATGACATACGATAATCTGACCTAACACATTCATATTGTGTTCATAATTTAGTATGAAGATCCATGGGTGTTTTGGTGATGTGTATGATCCAACCCTGCCACAATCTGAGGGATGGTGTGGCCGGTATCACTCAAAGTGTCTCTCTTTTGTTTAAAATGGACAGAATTTTAAGTGAAAACAACAACTAACGTACAAAAATCCATCCAAACACATTATTATTGTGTTGATCCTTTAGTAAAATGATCCATGGGTCATTTGAGATGTTTATGAGTCAACCAAACCTCAATCAGAGGTACGGTGTGGCTGGTATCATTCCAAGTGTCTCTCTTTTGTTAAAAATGGACAAAATTTTATGTGAAAACAATAACTGGCCTACAGAAATCCAACCAAACACATTTGGATTGTGTTGATCCTTTAGGAGAACAATACATGGGTGATTTGGTGAAATTTATGAATCAATCGAACCTCAAACTGAGGCACAGTGTGACCGGTATCACTCAAAGTGTCTCTCTTTTGTTTAAAATGGGTAGAATTTTAAGTGAAAAAAAAAACTAACATACAGAAATCGAATCAAACGCATTTTTTTGATCCTTTTGTAGAAATATACATGGGTCATTTTTGACATGTATGAGTCAACCACACCTCATTACGAGGTAGGGTGTGGCCGGTATCACTCAAAGTGTCTCTCTTTGTTTTAAATGGACAAAATTTTAAGTAAAACAACAACTAACCTACAGAAATCCAACCAAATGCATTCAGATTGGGTTGATCCTTTAGGAGAATAATCCATGGGTGTGTTGATGATGTGTAAGAGTCAACCCTACCTCAATATGAGGCATAGTGTGAATTTTATCACTAAAAGTGTCTCTCTATTGTTTAAAATGGACAGAATTTTATGTGAAAACAACAACTAATGTACCGAAATCCGATCGGACGTATTCAGACTGTGTTAATCCTTTAGGAGAATGATACATGGGTCATTTTTGTATGTTTCAACCCCCCTTGGGCACCATCCCACCCCCCTGGACACCTCCACGGACACCCCCAGCCCCCTGGACACCCACCACCCCCTGGATGGCACCCCCACCCCTCCAAGACACCACCCCACCACACTGGACAGCCCCTACCCCCACCCCCCATGGAAACCCCCCAAACCCTTGGACCTCCCCCCAGCACATGGACTCCCCCACACCTCCTAGACACCATACCATAACCTGGACACCTCCCCCGCCACCCTAGACACCCCCACCCCCACGGACAGCCACCCCCACCCCGCTGGACACCACCCCACACCCTAGACAACCCCACCAACCCCCTGGACCCCCCCTGGGCACCACCCCACCCCCTGGACACCATCCAACACCTCCAGACACCCACACCCCTTATGAATCCCCCCCAACACCCTAGACACCCCACACCCTTGACAGCCCCCCCCCCCCCACACACACACCTTGGAGAGCCCCCCTGACCACCCGGAGACCCCCACCCCCTTGGACACCCACCACAACCCTAGTTACCCCACCCCACCTGGATGGCCCCCACCCCCCTGGAACCCCCCTGGACGCCCCCACCCCTCCTAGACACCACCCCACCACATGGACACCTCCACAACCCCCACCCCCATGGACAGCCACCCCCCCCCCCCCTCGACACCACCAGACCGACCTTGGACAGACCTGTCAACCCCATGACCCCCCCCCCCCCCCAACCCCCTAGACCACACCCCACCCCTAGAAATCCTTCCAACACCTAGACACCCCCACCCCTGAACACCCCCATAGACAACCCCTCCCCCCCACCCCAAACAGCCCCCACCCCCTGGACACCTGCATACCACCCTGGACACCCCCCACCCACACCCCCTGGACGGCCCCCAAACAACCTGGACACCCCCCCCCCACCACCTGGACGCTGACCAACCCCACCTAGACACCACCCCACAACCTAGACACCCCCCCCACCTCCTGGACACCCCCACCCCCATGGACAACCAACCCCACCCCCCGACAGACCACCCCACCTCCTTGGGCTGCCCCACCAACCCCCTGGACTGCCCCCACCCCCTTAACACCACCCCACCCCCTGGACACCTCCCCCCCACCCCTATTTACACCCCACCCCCTAAAAATCCCCCCAACCCCCTAGACACCCTGACCTCCTTGACACCCCCCACCCAGGATAGCCCCCTGACCCCCCCCCCCCCCCCCGGACACCCCCCCCCCCCCACCGCCCTGGACACCCACTCCCCTAGACACCCCCCACATCCTTGGATAGCCCCCCCACCCACCCCCTGGATGGCCCTTAACCCCCTAGATGGCCCCCACCCCCTGGACTCCCCCCACCCCTCCAAGACACCACCCCACCACCTGGACACCTCCCCCACCCCCAGGACACCCCACCCCCATAGACAGCCACCCCCACCCCCTGGACACCATCCCACCCCCCCTTGGAAAGCCCCACCAACCTCCTAGACCCCCCTGGACACCCCCCCCCCCACCCCCTGGACACCCCCAACCCCCTGGATGCCCCACCCCCACCCCCCTGGACGCCCCACCCCTCGTAGACACCACCCCACCACCTAGACACCCCCACCCTCTAGACACCCCCCCAACAATGGACGGTCACCCCCACCCTCCTATACACCACCCCACCCACATTGGACAGCCCCACCAACCCCCTATACTCCCACCCCCAGGATATCACCCCACCCCTGGACACCCCCACCCCCAGAAAGCCCCCCCCCAACACCCTAGACACCAGCCCACCCCCCTGGACACCCCCATCGACATCCCCCATGGACATCCCCCCACCCCCTGGACACCCCACCACGCCTTTGATTCCCCCCCACCCCCGAACACCCCCACCCCCATAGACAGCCCCCACCACACCCTGGACACTACCCCACCCCCCTCGGACAGCCCCCCAACCTTCTGGACTACCCCCCCCCCCAGACACCCCCATCCCCTCAAACACCGCTATCTACCCTTGGACAGTGACCCCAAACCCCTGAACAGCCCCCAACCCCTTGAATTCTGAATTAAATTCTTTATGTATTTAATTAACTTATGAATTATGTGTTAATTGTGTATGGGTATACTTTGTGTATGGGTATACTTGGTGTAATTACCTTATGAATTATGTGTTAATTTTGTATGGGTATACTTGTTAAGATGCTGAATTTGTTTCAGGTCTTGTTTGGGTGTGCTGCTGCAGAACATTATGTTACAGTAGATAGGGAATTTATCAGTGATTTTTTAGCGCTGATAAAGGCTCCCTTTATCAGTTCTTATTGAGCACTGATAAAGGGGAACCCCCTATTAGTGGAGAGATTTACAATGATTTTTTAGTGTTGTTAAATCTCTTTTTGAGTGCTAATAAATCCCATTTTTTTGTAGTAGTGAAAGATGATAACATCGTTCGTGTACGTGTAGAATACCACTTTCACAAAGCGATGTGACTCTTTTTTCATCCCCAAACCACTTTGATGATATGTATAAGTATATTTAGAAAAAATAATATGTTATTTAATAAATTATTTAATTATTTACAGATAATATATTACTTATCTCATTTCCATAATGATCATTGAAAATTTAAAATGTTACTCATGCATACGTACAACCTACCATCTCCATGATCCTAACATAGATTATTTCTCAAAACCATAATTCATGATTGTTATTGAAAAAAAATATATATATATAATAATTATGAAAAAATTATCATTATATAGATAATGGTATCATGATAAAATTAATATGAAAAAAAATTACAAATCAAATAATATATGAAAAACAAAACGGTTATTACCCGAAACGTGATTCAAATAAGGAATTGTTAATAAACAGGTACTAAAAGTTCATAATTATATCATATATAGTATGATATATATAAGTGCAGATCTTTTATATATTTATAATAAAAATATATTTATTATAAAATATTCTCAAATGAGTATTATGGAATTTGAGATTTATGATAAGAGATTTTCGTATCACTTTTTACTTATGGGTGACACATGTCATAATCACCACCTATTAATTTTATGTGGTGTATATAATACCCATGAAAGTATTTTATGATTATTATATTTAAAATTATGGGGAATTATATATTGATTTTATGATACCTCTTTCATGGGGTTTATATTTTCATTGATACCAAAGCAATAAAGGGTTTTTATCTCAATTTACCTTCTTTGAGACATATGTTATGTTATACACCTACTTTATTTTATGAGGTGTAAATATTGAACCTTTTACATGTTATATCATGAATATACATATCTTAATGATATTTTATGTATCGTTTAAAGTTATTATTTCATGGTAATTATGATTCCAAAGTTACTAAAGTGGTATGAGTTTTATTTTACAAATCTCATCGTTTATCACGATTGTTTATAATTATTCTGTTCAAATTAAATTATTATGATCTACATATCAATAATTATAATGAATTACATTATCCTATGGATAATAAATATATTTTCAAGTAATATTTCCATTTTACATCCTTTTTTACTTAAAATAAATGTGAATATATTTTTAAGAAAAATAAACATTATTTCTCTCTTCAGTCGAAATCCCTTTCCCTTCCAAAACTATGTTTTCTATAAATGTTTCCAAAAATGTTTTTACATGATAAAAAATATTTATTAAAGACAATTTTACCCAGGTTCAAATTTATTAAAAATGTTTTTAAAGGAAACTTTATGTCATTTTTAAAAAACAATTATTTTTTTACTGTTAACAAAGATGTGAAAGAAAGATTCATTTTAATATGTACAAGATGAATGGAATTTACTACCTTCATAAACATTATTTTATTTTGAGATTACATTTTAGGTTTTCAAGGTTGTTTTCAAATAAATTTATTTTTAGTATTTTTTTTGTTTTAAAATGTATTTTTAAAGTGTAATGAATACTTTCCTGAAGAAATTTTTTAAATAATTTTCAAATCATCCTATATAAGTTTAAAAAGTTATTTAAAAAAATTAATTTTGAAAAAAATTTAAGTTTGAAATTTTTTTCGGTAGAAAGTCTATTTTCCTCAATAAATATCACAAAACATCTTTCAAAATCATTTGCCATCTAAGTTGAAATATTTTTATGTTACTTATACATTACAAAGGATATGATCGAAGGATTCCATTCATATTATTTCTTTGAATGATTTACATTTATAATGAAACGATTTTTATGAATCATTTATCTCTTCCATGTTTTATATCAAGATAAGATTATTATGAAACCCTCTTATTTCCCATAAGATATCCTATAATGAAATGATGAAATGATTGTGTTGCATGTCTGTTTTCCACATGTTATGATATGATGAAATGCTTATGAAGCCCATTTCATTTCATGGATTATTATATGATAAATGTTTTATGATATTTTTTCACACAAATATGATTTTTATTATATGAAGGTTGGGACCTCTATTAACCTCCAATGCATTGTGTAATGATTAATTCTATACGAGCTCAAAGGCTACACGAGAGTTTATCCCAATCCCCAAAAAAGTGTACACGAGAGGTCATCCTAAGCCTGATGTAGGTACATAGGTGGTTAGACAAAGCCTAACATGTTATGAATTTCTTGGTGGGAAACCTTAACATAATATTTTCTATGAATATGTTTATTCCACAAATATATCTCTTATTCCAATGGTATAATCTCATAGATCGTGTTCTTTGATTCCCTCAGGATTCATATCTTATGAACTGCCAATATTTATACCATGAATCAAGATTATGATATTTGATATACAAGGTCTGGTTTTAAAATGATATTCTCATGTTCTAATACATTTAAGTTCAAGTTTTTGTTACGCATCTTCCTTATTTACCCTTACTGAGCATGTGATCTATCACTTTCTTATGTTTCCTTTCCCCATGTTATGAAGAAATAAATTACATATTATGTGTCTAAGAAGGGTGAAATTTATGAAGAATGTAGTGGGTGATGATGTAGTTTACCTATAGACTAGTTGTTTTCATGTTTCTAAATTCACCGAATTATTACAATTATAATCATGTGTTTGTGTAATGTAATGAATATTCATTTAAAATTATTAAATATCTATATATGATTAGCCAGAGTTTTTATAATATGTATTAGAGAAAATTTTTAGTTAACCTTTGGAAACTAGTATGAAAAAACATATGTGAGATAGTGAAGGATAATTCTAAGGATGATTCAAAGTACAGGACAATGTCCTAGAATTTTTGTAAAGCAAAGAGAAAGTGGTTTCTAAGAAAATACATCCTTATATGGATACTAAAAGTTGATGTGGATCTAGAATATAGTATCCTAAGGGTAAGAACATTAAAATGGGAACATTGGTCTTGAATTGATCATCACCTAGTGAATGAAAATGGGCCTTGATACACAAGTAGTTTGATAGTACTAGGGAATATGTTTTGGAAATTCACAAACTCTTCATGAACCATTGTGATGGATTTAAATAGATGATGACTATGAATGACCTAGGTTTAACCTAATGTTTTATAAATTAAAAATAAGGTGTCAATATTTAGACATAAAATATTATATTTTCATGATTATTTTATTTTCCATTATGATTAGAGTTTCTCACACTATGATTTTTGGATTTATTCAATGATAGGAGATCAAAGGAACTGGGATAAAATTGAATGTAACAATCAGTTTTCTAATGAGAATCCAAGAGGTATAATGACTAGATAGAAGGGTATTTTGATTATTATTAATCAGTTATCATGGAAAATGATGAACAATATTCACATTAACTAACTCTTGGACTCACTAAAGAAGATAAGGACAGATTTCTTTGAGTTTTTAAGAAGTGGAGACCATAGAGGAAAGAATATATAGTTTATTATATGTTATAAAAGTTGGAATAATCACTCAAGTGAATGTATAGGAGGGAGAGAAAGATGTTTTGGGTATGAAAAATAAGAACATGGAGAAAGTAATTTCAAGGGAAAATTGAATAGTTCAGTTAACCCAATAGATAATAATAATGGTCTCTCTAAGGTATCATTAACTTTTGAATTTATTAAATTTAGAAAATAAAAGAATTATACAAATTTATGTTATAGGGGGAAAGATCATTAAGAGAAATAGATAGGTGGTGAGAGTAATGGTGTTACATTTGATGATTTAGAGACTATGAATGGAATATGAAAGGAAATATGTATTAAGGAATAAGATGATGAAGACTAGTTAATGGTTTGAGAAGTAAGTGGGATGATTAAAGTATTTATGTCTTGGAATTCATGTATTATGTAATATGAATCATTAAATATATAAGTATTGTTTAGTATATGTTTTTCATTAAGTATTTATAGAAATATAGTAAATGGTATTGATGGAAAATAAAAGTGATTTTATGGGAAGGTGGTATTTTTATTAAGGGATGATAACCCTTAATGCGTTTCAGATATTGAGATAATGGTGTTGGAATAAAGTGATATTGGATGTGAATAATTTAAATTGGGTTGTAATTATTACCTTGTAACTGATTAATGATTTGTTGAAAAAGTGATATATGCTATCATGGATGGAGTATACATTATTTTTTAATTCAAGGAATATATCCAATAATTTATGTTTTATGTAAGGAATTGGGAATAATGTATGTTTTCAACAAGATTTTATTGTACTTAGGGTTATTAGAATGTTTCATGAGTATATGTGATGAAGGTACTCACATGTTTTGTATGTGAAAATCAAGAGAAACTTTATGATATATGATGGATTAATTATAAGTATATTTTGATAAATTTAGTTATTTTCTTTATAAATTTTAAAATTTGGAAGGTTTATAAGATTAAACTTTTTTAAAATAGTTTAATGACAACTTTTTATGAGGATTTATAGATTAATGTATTACTTAATCATGTGAATATTTATGAATATTGGATAGCTTTTTATAAATATTTTTTTTGGGATGATAACTAGAGATAGACAGAACGAATTGTCATTCTATTATAGATCTTATGATATTTTAGTGATTCAAGGAAAATAAATTCACTTTTATTTATTTATGTAATATTTTAAGTAAAAATTGATCAAGTCACAAACAAAGGGTGAGATTTTTCTTATGAGATATAATGAAATAAAGTATGTATATCTTCTTATGAAAATAATTCATCTTTAGGAAAAGGATCATGAAATAAAAAAAATTCTATGATTATCATTTTTTATGATATCAATTACCAATTTATCACCAGTTTGGTTTGTAGAATTTTGGTCATTAACTTTACCCTAACTATATTCTCTATCACTCTCCATCAGTATTTAGTTGTTAGTTTTCTCTCTTATGTATATGTTTTCACTTCCCTACTATGTTCTCCTATATCAAAACCTAGTTATGAGTTACTTTAAGTAACCTTTATGTTTTAAAATTTTCCTTTTTAAGGGATTTTATTAATCATTTTTATGATGTGTGGATTTTCAAATGTTAAACATTTGATGATTGTGATGAATTCTGAGGGAAAAATTCATTTTTACGGGGGTAGAATGTAACACCCCAAGATTTTGTGAAATATTTTTTTAAATAACTTTTACATTTTCTAGATGTTTTATTATGGAAAATATAGATTTTATATTTCATTACAAAAAATTGTTATTTTTTCTTGTGTTACATTAAACATTATTTTTAGCTCATGTTGCAAGCAACAACAAGTTTTTCTTGCATCCTACGCAACACCAAGTTTTAACGGAGAACGAAAAATTTAATATTATTATTTAAAAATTACCATTAATAACTAGCCATAAAATTTTCAGAATAAATTGGAATAAATAAATTTTAAATAGCATTTACAATGGTTTAATATAAATAATTCATATTCGAAAAAAATACTAAATTTATCAATAAAGACTTTATATGTTACGAAAATACTATTTTCTAAAAAATTATTCTACTTATTTTTTATGAACAATAATGAATTATATTATTGATAATTTTATTAAATTAATTTTATAAAATAAGATTTATTTTATAAATAATCAAATCAAAATTATATTAGGTTGAACGTTTGAGAATTTTTGGAAAAGATTAAATTTTGGATGAACAGTGAAAATACAAATTTTCAATTAAAAACTACCTTCAATATTAATTTATTATTAATGTTAAAATAGATTTTAAATTTTTTTTAAAGTAGAATTAGTTAAATTATACATCCATTAATATAAATTAATTCATTGGAATCATTTCCATATAGAATTCTGATATAAAAACTTTGTAAACTTCTAAATATTTTCTCTTTGAAAACATGCATTCTTGTCACATCTGGATGGTTGATTTTAAATTAATTTTTTCCAATTATAGGAAAGGAATTGGAAAAAACGGATTATATATTTTGAATAATAATAATTTATATTTTATTATATTTTCAACTTAATTATTTTAGAAAATTTATAGTAAAAATAGTGGAAATTGTTTACCGAGGATATGGTAAAAATGGGTTTACTAAGAGTTAAACTAAAATAATAAGGGTTGACAATAACCCAAAACGTGTCCAAAACGCATAATATGGCCATATTTAAAACCTATAAATTATAGGCTCTATAATACTCTATTTTTGTATCCATGTTTCATGATAAAAACATGGGTATAACTTTTTCTTTAAAAAAAATTAAAAGTGTGTCACTCACCTCAATTATAAATGGCTACCTTATCTCCTCTCTTCTTCACACATTTAATAACATTTAGTTCCATAAATTCCTACCAAATAACTTCCCAAATTTTATAATATCTTCTAAGAAGCCTTATTTTAGACATAAAACAAATCTTTTAAAGCTTTTGATGTAGTCCTAAGGAGGATACCTGAAGAACAGATAGTGTTCATCAACACACATTTTTGTTTTATTTTTTCCTCCACCCACTTAACTTATTATTATAACATTTTGATATAATAAAATATTTATATTACACATAAATAAATTTTTTTCATGTTTATGTATAACCTAAAAACATATCCACTTCCATCATATGGGTTATGAAATCAACACATGTGTGTCTGGAGGACTACAACCTCGCAAACTGATGTCATTCATTTTTTCATTAACACCTTTCATGATTGGGTTTGATGATGGATCTAGAGTATCTATAAGATATTTATTGAATAATTAGGAAAATTAAATCCTTATATCATATATACCTTTTTAATTACCATTTTTTATCAGATATGATGACATCTTCATGTGTATGATGGATTACTGCCCCCCCAAAGCGATGTGATTCGTTTTCATTAACGATTTACATGAAAGATAATAAGGATACATATATTTTATATATGTTATATGGAATACATAATTATGATATTATGTACATATTTATAATTATTAATGAAAAATATATAATTTTATTTCTTACATTTTCACTCACTAAAGGATGATAACATCATTCGTGTACAAGTGAACTACTGCCTTCACGAAGCAATGTGACTCTCTTTTCATTACCACATCACGTGGATGATATGTATAAGTATATTTAAATAAATGATAGTTTATTTATGTTATTATTAAAATTATTTAATTATAATATATTACTTATATCTTTTTCACAATTATCTTTGAGAAATCTAAATGTTACTCATTCATATATACGACCTACTGTCTCCATGATCATAACATACTTCATTTCTCAAAACGATCATTCAGGATTGGTAATAAAAGTATAATTGATTTATAAACATGCTAATTATTTCATAATTTTTATTCTTGACATAATTTAACCATCGTCACATTAATATGACTAATAATAAAAAATCCAAACATATATGAAAAACAAAGTAGTTATTACCCGAAAAGTAATTTTGGCAAAGAATTGTTAATAAATGGGTAATAAATAGTCATAAGTAAATAATATGTGATATGATATATATAATTTAGGTTATTTAATATATTTATAATAAACTTATATTTATTATAATGTTTTTTCAAATTATTACGAATGAATTCAAGACTTATGGTAAGGGATTTTCATCTCTATTTTTAATTCTTGTGAGACACATGCCATACACACCACCTGTTTATTTTATGTGGTATATATAATGAATTTAAGTTAATTTTATTATTCTTATCATAATAATTATAGGTACATAAATATCAATTTATGTATACCTATTTCATGGGGTTTATAATTTCAAATTTGTAAAATTTTTAATGTATTTTTGTCTCAATTTTCCTTTTTTGATACATATATTATTTAATGCACCTATCTTATTTGGTGAGGTATACATACTACCCATATAACATGGTATATAATGAATCTAAATATTTATATTATATTATAATTTTCATTTGATTTTCTTCTTTAATAGTAATTTTTATTCTAAATTTACCAAAATGTTAAGAGTTTTATGTTACACATCTTATTAATCATCTAGATTTTTTATGATTATTCTTCCAATGATGATGTATTATGATCTAGATCTCAATAATTCTCTTGATTTTTATTTTCCACTAGATATCCTGATATATTTATGTAATGGTACCATTTTTCACTCTTTTTTACATAATATAATTAGAAATATCGTTTTAAGGAAAATCATCTTTATTTTTCTCTTTTATCAAAAACCCTTTATCTTTAAAAACCATGTTTTCAAAAAATGTTTCCAAAAATGTTTTAATAATATAAAACTTCTCTAGTAAAGGAATGTGTACCAATTTTTTATGTTTTTATAATTTTTTTAAAATAAATTTATATCAATTTCAAAAAACAATCCTTATTTGGATTTACAGAAAATGTGAATGGAATATTTGTATTAATCTGTACAACATGAATAGAATTTTAGGATTTCATGGACATTATTTTATTTAAATCTTCCTTTATATTTTTCATGGTAATTTTCAAATATAATTATTTTCAAAATGTTTTATGATTAAAAAATTGTTTTTTTAATAAGAAAGAACATTTTTCCCAAATATATGATTAAAATGATTTTTAAATCATTCAATATACGTTTAAAATTTTATATTTAGTGAAAATGATATTGAAATGTGTTAACTTACAAAAAGAGTTTTCAATTTTTAAAGGCTATTTTACTTAATAAATATCACATTAAATCATTCAAAATCATTTTCCATATAAGATGACTTCCTTTTATGTTAATTATGATTTATCGGGGATATAATCGAAGGATATCTTCTTTATTATTTCTTTAAATAGTTTATGTTTATAATTATAAGATGTTTATGAAACCCATTTCAATTTCATGGGTTATACCATGATAATATTTTTAAGAAACACAATTATTTTTTGTGGGATTTTCTATGATGAAATGTCATAAGTATTATGAAACCTATCTCGTTTCCACAGGTTCTGATATAATGAAATGTTTATGAAACCCATTTCATTTAATGTGTTATGTTATTATGAATATTTTATGATCTTGTGGAACACATATGTTTGATTTTCATTTTGTTATGGGTGGGACCAATATCTCCCTCCAATAAATTGGGAAGTTATTAATGTTATATGAGCTCAAAGGGTATATAGGGGGTTATCCCATGCTCGAAAAATGGTACAGAGGAGGTCGTACCAAGACCAAAATAGTTACATGGGTGGTTTTCCCAAGCCTAACATGTTATTAATGTCTTGGTGGGAATCCTTGACACAATATTTTCTATGATTATGTGTATTCTACAAATATATGTATTATGACAGTTTTATGCTCTCATATTTTATTAAATTTTATTCCCTTATGATTCATTACTTATGAACTTCCAATATTTATTCCATGACTTAAGATTATGATCTTTGAAATGTAGGGTATGGTTTTCAGATGTTATACTCATGTTCTCATACCCTATTGTTCATTTAATATATATGTATCTCCCTTTTTACCCTTAATAGTCATCTGATGTCACACATTATTATGTTTCGTTTCCCTAGGTTATAAAGAAATGTATTATGTTTGATATGTCTAAGAAGGGTTCCAGTTATGAAGAACATAGTGGGAGATGATTTAGTTTACCTATGGGCCAGTTGTTTCTATTTTCATGTTTCCAAATCCACTAAAATATTACATTCCATAGGTGTGTGTTTGTGTAATGTAATTACCATTCCTTAAAAATTATATAATACTTATGTATGATAAGTCTAGGATACTATATACACTAAGGCAGGGGAACCATGGTATGCATGTTTTTTATTTAAATATATATCTAGATTAATTAAATTATTTAATGAAATTAAACTTATATTTCTAAAAATCATTTACAACTATTATTCTTATATAAAAAAGAAGATACCTAACGTTGGTTTACATGGAATTACACATTTACTAAAATGTGAAATCTCACATGGAGATAAATGGGTGATAATTAACTTTTATGAGAATGACTTATCAACTGGCCCAAATGCCACACAGTTTAGGACTTTCTTGGCTTCATAGAGTCATCGTAGGATTAGTATTTTATACCCAAATTAGAGAATTGCATAATAGTCATTGAAAGATATTTTATGGGATTCCATAATGGTAAAATTTATAAACATGTTTATTTAGATTTAAATTTTTTTAAATATTATACATTTCTTAATAGTTTATTTATTCAATTATATATTAAATTTTACTTTCAATAGAAAAATGGAATTTAAAAAGTGGTTATCCATTTCGGAAAAAGGATGAAGAGATTTTAAGTAAAACTTGACATCCAATATATTTTTGGGAGTAAAAAGGATAAATATTAATGAATTAATTATGCATTTATAGATAAATATACATTGAATATGTTTGTCTCCAGTTTTCAAGAGGAATCTTTTATGGTGTGTTTTTTTTCTTTATAAAATTTATTTGTGTAAATAATTTTAATTACATTATAACCTATTTTTTTATATGTAATAGACCTCCAAAAAACCTACCAAGATATATAGTATCACAATTAATACCATCATCAATTCTCATGAGGAGGTTTTCCATTATTAAAGTAACAAATGATTGTTAAAAACTTAGTGAATTTAGAGCCAATTCAAGTAACAACTCTAAAGATATTCCCATTGTCCCTCTATCTCCTCCCAATCATCATTAAAATAGAAATGGGAAAGTATGTTACTGATCCAACAGAGAAAGTAAATGATAATATTATAATTAATAAATTGTTACTTTTCATCAATATTACTATTTAGTATATTTATCTTACTAATATTATGTTTCTAAATATTACTTCAGGATCCCCTTAAGGATAGAATGACATAGGGTACCTTTATCCCTAAGGGTAGAAAGTATATTATTCCCATTACTTTAGGAAACCCATAACACCCTAGCTTCATTAGAGGGTATATGGAGGTTGTTGTATTTAAAAATATTCTTGGTCATTCCCCTAGTGCGACACCGATGGGGTCAGAATATAGGGAAGAGATATAGTCTTTAAAGGTTGAGTTGTCACACTTGAGTTAACTGATAGAGGATAAGATTAAATCATCTATATTATCTATTTTTGTAGAATCAATGAGATAGACACAACCAGCATACCCTTCCACCCAGATCTTCCACCACCTCATTCATACCCAACCATGTAGTATGAGTTTCAATCTAGGGATCCCCATATCGATATTGTAGTATACAAAATTTTACACCATCTGGGGGATTTTTTGCATCGCCATATTATGTAGTTTAGTTAGTTAAGAGAACTGGTACAAGATATTATTTATCCAATTACTCTTACGTCGATGCTTACTGAGGAGGTGTATATTGTTAGAAATAGTATTGACCAGCCAATATTTATCATCAGCTAACATATGAGGTATTTATTAGTTTTTATTATTTATTTATAATTAAATTTATAATTAATTATAATATTTTTTTACACTTAACTTATATAAGAGTATCTAAAATTAAAGGAATCACTATAATGAATTTTTTTTGGTTTTAGTACCATTGGATATTCCTCACGATGTTGATTGGATAACAATGTTATCATAAGCTTTTCCTATATTAAATAATTATTATACTTTTTTGATGAGTTCTCAGATTTTGGGAATATATTATATTTTAAATATTTTTAAAACCAATATCATGGATGTTTTAAAGGGTGATATTCTCAGTGTACCTATTTTTCGGTTGTTTTCCGTGTTAGTAAATTTCAATTATTAATTTATTTTCATCATGTAATCAGATTTTATATTCACTTAATTAATTACGTTTATAAGAAGGTATCTCCACAATCTATGCATCCTATATGACTGCGCTTATATTTATGGTTTTATCATCTAAGGATACATTTCAATATATGTTAAATATTTTATCCAAAAACCCATAATTGAAAATGTGTCAAAAGATTCAAAAACATTGAGATCACAAGTTGTTTTTTTTCATTTCATGATGGGTTTGAACGAATATATATTTATGAAACACTATTAGTTATTCTATTATTAATTCTTAATATATTATATTTTTGTGGAAATTGGATTTTGGGTGTGTTTTTCCCATAAATGGTGTAGATCATATTGGTCATGCTCTTTATGGGGTGGTGGTCAAAGAAAATTTAGCAATTTATTTAATAATTAATTATTATTTTTTGGTTTTTGTTCTTTAATCTTAATTTTTCATTTTAATTTGTTCATTATTAATATTTTAAATTACAAGAAGTAGTGGATTTTTTTCAACTAATATTCTTATCCAATAGGGGATCCATAAAAAACTGATCATGTGAATGCATAAATAGATAACTTATATATCATTGAATACATGATTTTTCATATATATCTTAAATTTTTTATTATTATTTCATAAATGTAGTTTCATCATCGACGAGGGATTTTTTAATGTTCATATTATGTTTTATGATTCTTTTTTCATATAATCATGATAAAAATACAACATATTCTAGAAAATTTTTTGTTTTATTATGACACTTATAATTTTTAAAAAATATGATCTATTTTAAATTCATAACACTTTATTTTCCAATTTTTAATGATGTTTCTTCATATATATAAAATTAATTTAAACTAACATAAAATTTATTTTCAAAATATTTTATAAGTTTTAATAATTTATACATTTAGTTTCATTTAGGAATGTATTTTTTTAAAAATGTTATAAAATTTCTCAATGAGATATTTTCCTCCTATTCTATTTCTATTGTTTTTTTATAAATTTACATCTACAGTTTGAGTTTTTCATGTGGTTTTATGTAATTTTATATATTTAAAAAAATTAAAAATTTGCACCTCATTTTTATAAAATAAACTTATCTCAAATGTACTCATGTATGTTGGCATACTTTCCACAATGGTTTTTTATAAAACCAATGTAATAATCCCTCCCAGAACGTATTCAATGTAGGTTTTTACAAAAAAATGATTTCAAAATCTTTCCAATAAATATTTCAAAATATATTTTATGAGTAAATGACATTGAAAACCTCTATTTATCACCCACTTAAAGTGATTTCAAAATCTCATGTATTTACATTTCGTATAAACTGATGTTGAATGGAAAAAACTAATGTTAAAAGTGTTTTACACTAGTGATTGTTCTATTTTTCATACATGTTTTGATTTAGTAGTTATAGCTACTTTACCTTCGAAATTATTTCCTCATACTATGAATATTAATAATAACATAATTAACATTTTTATACATTAAATAAAAATTTATAATCATTCTTAAAAGTCATACGTGATAAACGAATCGAATAGTTGTGTAGAGGTGGTAGTCCATACTTACACATGAACAACATTATCATTTTCCAACAGATGGAATCTTAAGAAGGTATATGATATATTATATTTATAGATTCATAATAATTTTATAAATATAATATATATTCATTAATTTAACCTTTATAACAATATATATAATGCATTAGTGAAAAAAAAATACAATGCTATATGGAGACGGTAGGTTGTACATTTTCATGAGTGATGTTTTCATTTTACGTAGTATATAAATTATTTGAATAATGTTTTTGCCTCAAATATAGTAAAATTTATGTATATTGAAGATATTTATGATATATATGATAATGGTTATATAATATTTTAAGGAGGTAGATGAGGAAATAAAATGAAAACACTCAGTTAAGAGTTATACCTCTTCTTCGAAAAACCACCTTTTATTTACATATTTTGACTTCTAGATTTTTCATTTGATGAGACTAGATACTCTAATTTTTATGTTCAAGTGGCACAAAATTGGTATATTTAGAATATAGGTTGAATATAGGTCAAAATAATTTTATCCAATGATATTTATATAAGTTTAGGTGATGTTTTAACCCTTATCTCTTGTTTTTAACCCCCCCCCCCCCAATTAAACCCTTTTATGATTATCATGATATCAATGTTTTTTAATATTTAGAGGTAAATAAAGTTAGTATAAAGTGAAAATTTAACATTATCTGTAAAATGGTTGATATTCTAGACCATATCACATTAAATTTTCTAAATATAATATTTTTATTAATTTTAAATCATTTAATAAAATATAATTTAACAGAGGATACCATAAAATTCATTTTTAGGACTATTAACAAAGTTTAATTTAGAAAAATATAAATGTAAGATCCCAACAATTTGTGATACTGTGACCTTATTTAAATTTGAGTTAAAACACTTTTATTTTGGCTAAATAAGTGGTTTTCGGGTGTTTGATAAGTTATAGGGGTATCGTAGGGGTTTAGTAAATGAAATGAGGGTAAAAGAGGCTACACAGTGTGTAGCTCATGGTTGGAGTATAGTTAAAAAAACTATGAGCATAACCTAGGAAACTATGCATCTTCGAGAAACATTCATACAAAGGTTGGAACGTGGTTATCACAACGTTTTCTAAACCATGTGGGTTCTTCCAAGAAACCTGGTGTCTTGGACCCTCTTGGGAATATGGAGCCATATAATTGGCACATGGTTTTATAATCCATGTGGCCAAACTGTGTGGCCTACAAAAAATGGTAAATTCTATTTCCCCCCCTAAATCTATTTCATTATTCCCCTATCCCCCCACCCCCCCACCCCATTCAACCCCCTAAAGCATATGTAATGAACTAAACCCTCCAAGTCATCCTATATATGATTCTCCTTTGAATCTTAGGTTTTTGGAATGTCATTTTGAGTTAACTGAATATCAGGGTGAGTCTAACACTTCACATTCTCTATTTTTGGATTATAGCTTGTAGAATCTCTCATATCCTTCTTAATCCATAAAACCATCACTTTTACAAAAGATTCTATTTTGGGGCCTTGAAGGGTGTTTGAGTTCTAATAAACTGTTTCTCTTAGTCTTGTAATCGTCTTTGAGGATGAGGTAGGTGGTATTTATGTGTATGTGTTTGTGAAAATGTGTTTCCTTGTTTGCGTTATTTTATTAATTATTATGAAAATTGTTTTGAACCTTATATTGAGGTATTAAACCCTTCATATATCCCATTGGGTTCGTTAATCATGTGAGATTGAACCTAGTGTTACCCATGGGGTGTTCCCAACCCTTGAAATAGTTAAATAAATTGGTAAACATTGAGGTATGGGAAATATGATAGAGAATGAGTTGTAAATTATAATCAGTTATATGTATTGGTTAAAGAGTTAATTGATTTGATTATATGTTATATTTTTGAAGTTCCCAAGGGGATCTTGAAAAGTTATTTAATATGTGTTTTTTGATTTTGACCTGACCATGGTTTTCAATGACATGATTAATGTTCTAAAGTGAGGAATGTTTTTTAAAGGAGTTTTTGCCCTCAAATGTTTTAAAAAGTCTTTATTGTTAATTAACTTGAAATGATGAATGTGATTATTTAAATATATAGAAAATGGGGCCATTTGAAATGATGTGGGAAAGGATTTAATGGGAAAATTAGAATGTGTCAGATAACTCATGATTTTATGATGGGAATACAGAAATGTGTTAATACTAGTGAATTGATAAATATTCTAAATGGGTTTAGGTATGAAAAAGGTAAATGGGTAAAATGGGCTATGTTAAGTAAATATATAATGTCCTAATGGGTAGAGGCTTCATGATGATTTATATATTGCATGAAATTTGAATTGTAAATGTTATGTGTTTTTGTTATTCATGGATTTTGATGTGTTATATATGTGGTAATTGGATAAAGAGTAATTTTCACATGGCTTGGTGGTGGGGAATTCTAGACTGAGGCTCCTCCCATAGGTCTTTTGGACTAAGGTTCTAACTCACCCCTAGAATGCTTGGGTTAGTGGGCCGGACTGATACTCTATGACCCTAACAGTTTCATTGCATGAAACTACCTAGACTGATTCTCTAAGGTAAGTGTGATTGGATGAATACTTGGATTGATGCTCTAAGGTAAGTGTGATTATATGACTACTTAGATTGACGCTCCAAGGTATGTGTGATATTTTTTTATGAAATTTTTATCCCTAGTAAGATAGGGAACATGATTATTTTTCCTTATGCATGGTAATTTACTAGCTTAGACTGTAGTTTAAATGATGTAAATGCCTCACCCATGAATAAATTGATGAAAATGACCAAGTAAATATTTTTAGCTAATGATTATGTGATTAGTGAATACCCCCTTATAATTAAATGTGTTTGTAACCCTTTGTGCCTTATATAAGGATCCCAGTGTGTCCTGGTTTTGTTTTATTTATTTGTTAAATCCGGAGAACATAATGTATAAAATGAATATTAGATAATTAGATAAATTATTTCCTTGTTTCCTTGTTTAATTATTTCACTTTATTTTCTATATACATTGTTTTATAGACTTGTTTGATTTAGACACTGTTGGTGGTGGACGAATGAGTTTTTCTCACACCATTCTCATGCCACCATGGAACTCGGGCACCCGAGAAGATGCTACTTGTTTTCATGTACAGGTTCAGTACAAGGACCTGATGTGTGTTTCATGCATGGGTTATTTGGTTTGATCATGGGAGGTTAGGACCTGGTTGGGACCTGGGTATCAGTTCAAAAAAATTTCATAGTTTTTTTGGATTATTTGTATTAGTATCTAATATGTATTATAATCTTCATGTGGTTATAGCATGTTCTACTTGGTTACTTGTTGGTATTTCTTCATGTTTACCATTTATTTATTTCATCTAGTTAGTGTATCTATTAATATTATTTTATGATTTGGATTTACTCTAAAAGGTATGTATAGTCCTAAAATTTTCCTTTAGAGACCTATTCTGGTAGTTGGTACCCTCTAGTTTACGGGGATGCATGCCTGAGGTCATGTGATGACCCAACTCGAGGCACCGAAATATGGCCACTGGGATGGGGACGTTACAAAGAGGTATCGGAACAAGAATATTGTTGAACTATTTAGGGAATTTTATATAGGAGACAAGGATCTTATCATGACCTAGTAATTAGCTCATTCTTGGGTTCTTGTATCTCCATGTATGATGGAAAATCCAAGATCCCAGGGGTGGGAATTGATGTTCAGTTTTGTGCTGTTGTAGTTGATTGTTATTTCCACCTTGAGTGGTGCACTTGGATGTGACATTATCCCTTAATGTTTCTTATCTCATAGACCGGTATGTAAAGAGAGTGTGTATGTGTTCGTGAATAATTCTAGGCACATAGGATTGGTAGTTCATCTATATGTTTCCTGTGATTGATAGTACTTTGGGATTCGAATGTGGGTAGTGTACTTTTCTTCTGGTAAATGTTTTCTGGGTTTTTCTTGAAATTATTGATAAAAGAAATGTTTTGAAATGTGAAATTGAATTAATATTTTATTTTTGAAATTTTGGGTTAGTAAAAAGGTTTTTGAATGTGTAAATCCTTGGGTTGTTTAAAATATAATGTTTTTAAATGTGAAACATTTGGTTTAAATTGGTAATGTTTAGTTAAGAAAAAATATGGAACATGATGGAACTGGTTGGAATATTGGAAGTGGGTATACATAGTGTTGTGTTCAAACCTTGTGTATGGGCAGTTTGGGTAGCGAGAGTGTTATAGTTTAGGACATTATTTGTGGTTCATTAGACTTTTTTGGGTTTCATTGAATGGTAAAAGGGATGTGCTTGTTGTTCCCTCGATGAGGTTATGACCATGGGATATGGGTTGTTGGATGGTGATGTGGATGTGGTAAATCCTAAGGGTTTTGATTGTGCAAGTTGTGTTTTGGACCATAGGGTGGGTTTTTTAATCATGGTACCAAATTTTGTTAGTATTTATTACTAGTGTGAGGCCTAGAGTAAGTGTCTGCTAAGACGGATTAGACGTAGTAGTTTTTGGAGTTGATGTTTGAGAGCCACCTTGGGCAATGAGTTGGTTGAGGATTGAGGTGTATGGATTAGAGAGAGAGAGAGAGAGAGCCAGTTTACTTTTCTTTATGTGACTTAGTTTATGGATTTGGTACCATTGGGAATTTTATGATTACCTATGAGAGAGAAGATTGTGTTGTTGAGCACATCTAATTAGATATTGTGTTTACTAGAATTTCTATAGTATATCAAGAACCCTAGTTCATCTATCAATGGAGTATTAGATAATTAATTTTAAAAGAATGCTTTTATTATGAAAATAAAATTTTAATGGTATTAAGAGTTTTGGGGGTTTATTATTTAAAATAATAAATTGAAACAACTTTTCTGAGTAAGAGAAATAATTTGGAGAAATCATGATCAACCTGGGCAAGTGTCCCTTGATTCTCAATCCATCGTCGCTCTTAAGGGAATGGTAAGGATCATTGATTCCTTGATTTCATACACAATGAAACTAGTATGTTATGTGAGATCATAATAGTTTACCACCTATTATTTTATCGATCAATGATATTAATTACCGAAGAATGCTAAAAATCAATAAACATGAATCGATGTAAAAAATGAACTCAATCAAGGAATCACATCAACAACGTGACGAGATGAACAGATTTTTTTTAATGATATAACTTTACACAAGGAATGAACATGAATATTAATGGGTTATATCTTCGGTATTTTATCAATCGATGTGATCCATCCACATACTCCTGAAAGGGAAGTGGTGAGAAATGAGAAAAACATGCTCAAATCATCACAAAGTCTAGGTTATGGATGAAAGCATGTGAATTATTGTTCCTTTGATTTGTATTTTATCATACAAAAATAAACACAAATTCAGAATGTATAAATTAAGAACAATTTATATCATACCAAGAAATTCAATTACCTTAATAGGATTACAAGCATGGATCTCGTGATTATAACAAAGAACACCCCCCAAATTGATCACTATGAAATTTAAAGCACATTATGGATAAGAGGAATAATATGGATAAATAGATCTCTCCAATATGACTCAACATCACCCCTATTCATTCCACCTATGATAATGAGGGTGAGGGGTAATTTTATGGGAAAATAAATCACACTTTCCAAAAAAGAAGTCAAGTGCCTAAGGGATAAGGTCTCTATTCATGGAAGACTTTTTACTCCTTTATCTGGATGATTGATTAACCAAAACGTGTTAAATTGTCTTGAATATCTTCATATAAGTTGTAATTATATTTATATATCCAATGGAGGTACAATCATCCCAATTAGAGGTCCTAGTCCGAAGTTATGGCCCAAATACATAATGTTGGTCCAATCTGGCCTGCCTAGAAGGTCTTTACATGTAGTCCACATTTGGGACCCTTCATCTCACAATCAGTCTTTGGGATAGTTAGATGAATTAAATTGAAATGAATATAAAATCATAAAAAATTAAATTTTTTCTTTTGGATCATTGATGCTAATTATATGATAGAAATAGTTAACTGTTGTCAAATTGGTCTATTGTTAAATTGCATCATTTAAGCATGTTTTCAACAAATGAATTCAAAACAAAATTGAGTGAAAATGATTTAATAATGGGTTTCTTAAATTCATAAAAAATACAAAATTATAAGGGTGATAAAATATATTATATCATTGTGTTATCACACTCCCGCACCTAAACCTTTGTACTCTTGGGAAAATTCTTATATCCTAATCATGTCCCCTTCGTAAATCAATGGTGAGAAAACTTCCAGGAATATTTTGAAATGAAATTCATCATTTGTTGTTTAGGAAATAAATTTTCTTATCATTTTTCTTCTCTCACATTTTAATTTGTTCCACTTAATTTTTTCAGCCATGAAACATGTTTAATCCTACCTCCCTAATAAATTTTCCCCTCTTCAATAAATGAATTTATGAAAGTAGAGTTATGATCTATTCCAAGAGTTCATGTGATCTTACTATATGCTTGAAATGATTATAAGTTATCTACCATTAGAAACAATTGTAATACTCAAGAGTAATGTCAATGGATTGTTCAAAGCTTTAAGTATATGTAAGAATTTATGTTAAAAAAATTTGGTCCATAAGAGGAGTTCTAAATCTCTTAAGTAAAAATCATGTCAAAAATCTAAAAGTGTTCACATTTAATGTACAATCTAAAACCATAGAAATTGTATCAATAATAACTAATTATCCATATTGTTCATTTGTGTGGTCACAACCAACAGTGACTAATAATGATTAAACATCCTCTTTTTTCTATTTTTTTCTTTTGTTCTGTTTTCTATGTACAGAACTGATTTTTTATTAACAGCTTATTTTTTTAGATAAAGAGGGTAACATATGTAAACCAATAATAAAATATGGATTGTAAACCCACTTCCCACCAAAAATTTTTACCCCCTTTATATTGACACATAACAATGATCCTCTCCCCATAATTCCAATGAAAACACCGTCTCACCAACCCTTGTTGAAAATAAAATAAGAATATACACAAGATATAGGTCAGTAGGGATAAATTAGCTTTTAATATAGAAATATGTCATGAACCAAACTTAGTTGACCCTAAATAGGTCACCTAAGCTGGCCCACTAGAAGACTTGAGAGGAGTTCTATATCCTCTAGGAAAGGCGACAAGTGCTAAAGGAATCAACAGAGGCAATGGGAACGATTTCTCCCAATGAAAAAAAACAAGGACAACAGTGCAACCATAGAAAAAAACCCAACTCAAATTGAGATTTATGAACCTTTAATTATTTAAATTTTCAATTAAATAAAACAAAAAACATAATATTGACCAACATTAGAATAATCAAACTGAACCTGACACCCAAGACACCTCCATGTTATCTCGAGGTCCACTCTCTAATATGATTCCAACATCACCCGAGGGGATCGATCCTAAACCAAACCTATAGCATGAACTAAAAATAATAAAACACTAAATTCATGAGTATTAAAACTCAGTAGGTAGGACCAGCTAATTCTATTCCCTATTCATATCTTTTAAATAATTAAAACATTGATTTTGGTTTTGAAATTCCCTCTATAAATATATGAATTTATACTCTTTTCATTTTAAAGTGAATAAATCACAATTTTAATCCATTTCCAACAAGTTTAAAATACAACTCAGTAGGAGGAGAAGAAAATTCAAAAATAAATATCTCATTTTTCATATCTATTCCTTAGGAAAGAGTGCTTGTTCATTCAAAACATTTATCTTGAAAACCTCTTTAGAAAATCAAACATATATAATTTTACAAGGAAACATCAAAACTAGGTACAATGTGTATCACTTCACATTATGGGAGAAATGGTACTAATGATACTAGTAATAGGGAAAACATGGGAATATCTAGAAACTTAGAGGAGAACCAGAACATACAAATACATGTGACTTATCCTGAAGGCATACCCTACCTAGTGACATCATAACGCCTTAACACCCGATCATCATCCTACCTAGCATGACTGAGAGGCCCAATACTATAGAAATAAACCCAAGTATCCACCCTCTATGGGCCACTAACTATTATAATAACATATACTTGTGTAGAAAATGTTCTCATAATTCCTCTTCGTTATGTGGGGTTCTCATGCTATGTTCATAAGGGGGTCTCCTAATCAATGAAAGCAACAAGTCACCCATATGTCATCACACATTCACACAACTAGAACCACCCCAACTGCCTCCTGGATCATCCATTTTCCTTAAATAATCATTACCTATTTGGAGTCCTAAATAGGGGACATTCTCACCACTTAATCCATCACAATGAAAGAGACCATCCTGAAGGGGTTTTCTAAAATAACCCACATAAAAGCGCCAATCGGGCCTCACATAAATTTTAACCAAATAATATTTTTCACAAAAATAACCATGCACAATAATTTTTTAAGAAAAAAAAAACTTTTGGGAGACCATTTAATAAATAAAAACCACTACTTTAATTCTCAATCATTTTTACATAGAGGAAGAGGCATCACATCGAGCTCTTTGCGTGAAAACCCCATTTGAAAACACCAATAATCATTTCTGGAATCTCAAATACAGTTACAAAAAAAATAAATATATGATTCTAAAAATAAAAAACCATATTAAATATCGAACCAGGAAACATAACAAACACTTGGTGTGTAAAACCCAATAAAACACCTACCACGTTCAAAAAACTGTTTTCAAATCCTGCACACCCCAAAACACTCTCCAAACTAGTTTCACACCTCTTTTATAATTTAATAAACCATTAAAACAACATATAAAAAAAATTTAAATAACACCCAAAGTATTTTGAATAAAAAATACAGACAAACTCTCTTGAATAAACAAACGCATGGTGAAAACCTTTTCCAAAACACGACTCGCACTAGCAAAATAATTTAATAGATCATTTAATTAATTTATAAAAAAAATTAAGAACACACCATGATTTTCATATGATTATAGCCAATTTAAATCCATTTGAGAAAATATAATCACTAATTTCGTCATCAAAAATATATTTTTAAGTACAAAAAATTCTTCTAAAATATTCAAATTGCTTGTGAAATTCAGACGAGTTAATTATAAAATAAAAGGGCATGCACAATTTAACAAATTTTCAACACAGAATAAAAAAAATATAAACTAAAAACCTCAATTCATAAATAATTATTATGATAAAAATAATAAATCATTAATTAACAACTAAGTGTAGTGGAAAAAACAAGAATTCATCAAAATCTTATATTTATCGTCAATGCGCAAAGGGATCTTACCTCAAATGACAAAATATTTCTAAAATACGATGCAAAACTTAAAATCACACCTCAATAGAACCTACAAAAAAGAGAAAACAAACCTAAGCCACAAGATTAAACCCCAAATTTTATAAATTGAGACTTAAAAATCAAACCTAGAACCTAGGGTTGTTTCAACCAAAAAAACCTACCAAAAAAACCCTAAACCAAAGAATGGGAAAGAAAAATACCAAAAAGGGGTTTTCGATGGGACATGCAGCCAGATGAAGATGTTTTAGTAAGGTCATGAACAGAGGGTGCACTAAAGAGGGAGGGTGACACTTCCGGTGAGCCACGCGGCTAGAGGAGGATCTAGTCGGAGGGGGCCCACATGTTAAGGGGTCGGCTAGAGGAGCCACACGTAGCAAGGGGGTTAGGCAGAAGAGAGGGCAGTTTCAGAGGAGCTGTTGTACATAGGACATGCATGAGAGGGAGTTAGGGTGTAAGAGGTTGTGTTTGGAAGAAGGATTAGGGGAGTAGGAGAGGATAAAAAATAAAATAAAAAAAGAATAAAAGAACCCAAAAATAATATGAGACTTTTAATGAATTAAAATAATTTTATATGTTAATATGACATGATAGTATTAAGTTAAGTAACTTTTTTCGAACTAATAATTCTGTTATGATTTTCACAAAAATCAATTACTAAATAGTGTCAAAATTGACATAAAATAGTTTTTAAAACAAATATTATATTATTAATTGTTATTTTATTCCTAAAAATATAAGTTTCGGCCAAATGACTTAGATACGGTAATATATATTAATAATAAACAACTTGGGGTTCATTTGGCTTGTTATAGTATTTTTATTAACCTTATAGTGTAAGAACACAAGAAGACACGGTAAAAGTAAAATTATTTAACGTAATGTTAAATCTAAATGATAAGGTTAAAATAGGAACCTAAACTTGTCTAAATTATATTGGATGAGAGGAATTGGACCCATCCCCACTTTAGCTTTGAAATAAATCATTTTGGAGCTATTTAAAACCGAATTTGGCTTTATAAGAAAATAATAGTTTTAGTTATTCCAAAGGTGCCCCTCTCCTCCCTTATAAAAAGGCACCTCCTCCCTCTCTTCCTAACACCACTTTGAGCCTTCAAGATCGGCCAAACCCTACCAATTTATTCTCTCCAACTTCCCTAGATACATCCTAGAGGTCCTTGTATTCTTCAAATACCAATTTTAGTGCCCTAAAAAGAGGTCTCAAAGAAGCGCTTTAAAGAAGAGGTAATGCCTGTTACCGATTCTTTCATCGTTATTTCTTCTTCCACTTCTTCTTCATTAGTTGTTTCATCATGAATTAATAACATCAATATCACTCATATACTGATATGTTATTATAAGTATGAAACAACCCTATTTCACTATCTATCCATCCTATGGAAAATGAAATCACCGCGCGTACGTACGTACGGAATACCGTCTCCATGCGGTGGTGTAATCTATTTTCCACCACCACCTTAATTGGATGGGAATAATGGTGTAAATAATAACTATATATGATTATTATAAAGTGATATTGATTCGGTAATAGTATACATACATTACAATAAAATTCCAGGATCATGGGAACGATATCATCCCTCGTGCGTACGTACGGAATACCGTCTCCACGACGCGATGAGATTCATTCTCAATGATTAACCATTCATAAATGATTATAAAGTATATATAATAAGTAATCATGAAATATATGACATAATAATGATACTGGATTTATGTGTATATATATATATATATGTATGTCATCCAATTAATTCCATTCAATTAAATGAGGAAACGAAAACAACGTTCATGCATACGTACGGCCTACAGTCTCCATGAACGGTGTATTTATTTCCATTTATCAATATATTATATATATGTATATTATGAATACATATTATATATAAATCATGTTTTACATTCTGGATGTAATTAATCATGATATAAGTAATCATACGAAAAATTAAAAGTCAAAACGTGGACGACAAATGAAACGATTTTACCCAAAATGCTCTTTAACATGAAATTTACAAAAGAACGGGTAATATAAAGTCATAAGTGAACCATATATGATATCATAAAAATTAATATGATTCTTTAATAAGTCAATAACATTATTTATATCATTATACAGGAGGTTCGAAACCTTACAAATCAAATCATACCTAAGGTAAGGGATACATTTTCAAACTCATTTTTATCCGAGATTGCTTATACGTAAGTATTTACTGGGGTTACGTTTATCATCCATGACCATGTTTTCTAAAAATGCTTTCATATAATGGTTACCATTCTTCCATGGATGTTTACAGTCATTTTTACCCTTTATTGACTTTTTACCACATTGTATGAATGAAATCTTTCCTTTGGTTACCATATAAGGTACTTTTGGACTTTTCTGAAAAAAGTACGAAGAGAATGTTATTTTTAACTTATACGGCATGAAAGGATTTTTACAGTTTCATAACGCCTAATTTTCAAGAAGATTCATCTACAATATTGCATGACTATTTTCAACAAAACCCTTATCTTTTAAAATTTCATGGAATTTTGTGAAAAGAAAATGATTTCAAAGAAGAAAGGATATTTTCCTCAAGAATTCATTTCAAGTGTTTTTTCAAAACTATTTTCCATCTAAGATGACATTATTTCATATGTGTATGTTTTAAGTAAAATGTATCTCTAATTTAAATGGTTTCAATTTTCTAATGATGAAATGATATCAATTGTTTATGGATTAAGTTATGATGGCATGATTTTTAAGAATCCAATTTTATTTCTTGGGTTATGCTATGATTTATGATTTATGATTTTGTGGCACACGAAATAATGATTTCATTATGAGATGGGTGGGACCTATATCTCCCTCCAATGCATTGGGTAAATATTTATATCTCATGAGATAGACATGGCTGGAACGGCAGGTTAAACTGGTTCAGTAAAACAGGACGGAAATGAGGAGTGAACTCGATTCAGAAAGGGACTTTGTCCACTAAGATGGTCTTGGCAGCAATGCCTTGGCTACTATGGAAATCATTACATGTTCTTAATGGATGCCAAAATTACATGTTTTATTCCCATGCTATTTTATCATGATTTAGGTTCCATTATGATCTATTCCTTAAGTACTTCCATGTTTTATGTCGTTGTTCAAGATTTTTAATGTTTACGTTTTTTTTATGTTCAAATGTATATGGTATGTTTTATTTTATCCATGCATACCCTTACTGAGCATTTGAGCTCACCCTTTTTATGTTTTCTTTTCCCCCAGGATTAAAATAAAGATTTTAGGTAAGGAAACAAAAGTTGGAAGACCTTTATGGGAGATGTTGAAGATCTTTCACCACGATTAGAAGATTATATTCCGAGTTTCCAAAGACACCAAACTATTACAGTCCTTGTGTGTGTGTTTTTGTTATGTACTAATTATTCCGCTAAAGTATTGTAATGTCCATGTACGTCAGGCTTCGGGTCTCTATAGTTGGTATCAGAGGAAAGGTTTAGTCAACCTTTGGAAACTAGGATTCGAGAGCTTTAGTGAGATCCCTAGAGATATTTCTAAGGTATGTCTAGGGATGTCTCTAAGGTTAAGTATACATATAGGTTATAGTCCTAGAATTGAGCTAATGATCTTAGAATTTAACCTATTATGTTAGATATTGAGGGTACTCCCCCTTTACTATGTTGTTTTCCCTAGCATGATTTTTGCCTCTCACACTATTCTTTTTGGGTTTTAGATGACGGCTGGAACCCGAAGGAACCGTGTTGATCAATGCAATGGACAATGCAATGATTGTCCTCCTGAAAAAACAAATGTTATGGGAGATAGAGTGCGAAATATTATTGCTATACTTACACAAGCTATGAATCATTCTGGACATCCAAATGAGGAGAGAAGGGAACAATATTTTATTGAGACCTTCATGAGGCAACATCCACCTTCTTTCAGTGGGTCTTCTGATCCACTTGTTGCTGAACAATGGATCAGTACCACTGAAAAGATATTTTTAGTTCTTCAATGTTCTGAACATGATAATGTCATCTTAGCAGTATATCATTTGGAAGGTGAAGTTGATCAATGGTGGAATCTTATCAAGAATACGAGGCAAAGAGATGAAATTGAGTCCATGGAGTGGTACGAGTTCAAGAAATTATTTTTCAATAAGTACTTCCCATGTATTCTTCGAACAAAGATGGAGAAGGAGTTTCTTGAACTAAAGCAACAGGATGATGAATCTGTTGGTATATACGAAGCGAATTTTACAAGGCTTGAAAGGTATGCATCTGGATTTATCATCCAACCTGAAAGTAAAGTTGATCGATTCTTCAGTGGCTTAAAACCAAATCTTGAAGGGAATTAGCTATAAGTGTCTTCAGTAGCTATGAAGAAATTGTGCGTTGTGGTATCAAGGTAGAAATGGAAGTTGGTGTTACTTATCCATCTCATAGTTTTGACAAGAAACGAACGATGGAGTTCAAGGAGAAATCTCAGAATAATGGTGAAAAGAAGATGAATGTTTCCTTATTCTCAAAGTGTGGAAAGAAGCATGGTTGAGATTGTCTTAAAGGGACAAGTAAATGTTTCAAATGTGGAATGGAAGGTCATCGGGAATTTTAATGCCGCAATGATGGGAAGAAGATATCTAATGATGAAAACAAAGGAAGGGATACACAGAATGAACCTACTAAACTTCAATGCTTCAAGTGCAAGGAAATGGGGCATTATGATAATAAATTCCCTAATCAAAGGGTTAGTGATGATCGACATGAGCAACCACTTAAGGCAAAGGACAAAGGGAAGTTACATGCGATCACCATTTGCGATGTTGAATATGACAACGATGTGGTGGAATGATTAAATGTTTATGTAATGGGATCCCAAAAAAATGTTGTATATAGTATCGTAGATTATTGGAATATTTATGTATTGGTCTATTGTGGTTTTCAATAATTTTATGGTACCAGTATCCATGGAAAGTGATTGAGATAATTTTGGAAAAAAATATGATATGCGCATAATGAAGGGAAAACAAGAAAATGAAATATTTGAAAGTATTCATGAGCTCATGATTGATATAAGGACCAAGTGATATCATGGTTTGAGTATATAGAATTTTGAGGATTTTGGTATGTGGAAAGTGTTAACTTTTAACTACATTAATGTTTTCACTAAGGTTCAATGGGTATTTAAGAGAATACATGATTAAGGACTTTGAATGTTTGGAATCTGACCAACAAGACATATCTTATGATATATGGGGATCAACGATGGTATTAAATCTCTGGTAATCGTTTTCACTATATTATGAGAGTGGACTGCAGTATTATGGATAAGCCTAAAGATTGGAATGGATTATGGTGGACATAAGTTAGTATTGTTTAAGGATAGAAGTTTTTTTTGATATTATTGATGGGATTTTATAGTAATATAGTTTTAGAAAAAGGACAACCTGCAGGACGGGCGACAGCCCATCGTGTCAGACAAGGCCATGGGAATCGAACCCACAACCGAAGTGCAACTGGCCTTTATCGCCTACCACTGGCCTACAGGAAGTCCCTGTTTAGTAGAAACTAGTTTTATTATATTAAGAAGTATGATATATGAATTATAAGCCCATTTTAGGAAGCATATATCATTAATCTCACTATAGATGGACTTATGTATTTTTTTATAACTTTTCTAACCTTTTGTTTGAGACAGATGGAATAACCCATCATTCTATCACATGATCTGCTAACACATCATGAATGACAAATTCATCATCATTTATTTAAGAGATTAAGTGGATATTGTCCAAAGAACGACCAACAGTGAGACTATACCGAAATCACGAATGTATTTCTTCTAATTCCAATTTCATCAACTTTAGGGAAACGATCTTGAAAACCAAAAATGTTGTCTTAGTGCTCTTATATCTGATGAATCAGATGGTACCTTTGATCGTCACAAATTTATGGATTTGTGATTGCTGTATTTTCCATAGCCATGTTCTCTACCACTCTCCATCAGAACATGATGGTTAGATTTCTCTTCCATATCCATATTTTCACCTATGTGGAAACCCAGTGATTAGTTTATTTGGGTAACCATTACGTATCATACTTTTTTTTAAAGATTTGTTTTGGTATTCCTTTTTACGATGTTGGTTTCTATCAAAGAAACTTTCAAATATTAAACCATTTATAACCCTGACGAATTTCGAGGGCGAAATTCATTTTAAAGGGGGTAGAATGTAACACCCCGAGATTTTATGAAAAATATTCTTTTTAATTTCATTAATTTCTTGTGTTGTATGCTACACTAAAAGGATCTTGCACAACACGCATCCTTTACATTGCTTTCATTAAACTCAATCGCGACCTTCCTCAATAGCCTGTGCAGTACGCAATACCGAGTTTTACTAAACAACGATATTCTATTAAAATATTATTAAAACTTGTCGTTATGAATAGTAATAACCACTTTTTGAAATTTTGTAAATTTTATTTTTCAAAATAGACTTCATTTTTGGATTCAGAATATCGAAATTAGCTTAGGGTGAAATTTTGGTACATTTCGGATAACTTTCATTTTCTGATGAATAGTGAAAATTACTAAATTTTAATTAAAAACAATATTTTTAATCGAAATAATTAATACTGATAAATTATTAATTTGAGTGGTTTTAAAGTATATTTAGAATATATTTTTACAATTTAATACAATGTTGGTCATTGGATGTAATTCTACATTTAAACTAGACATAAACAAGTGTCAATCTTTTGATAGTTATTATCTCTTAAGAACACGCTATTTGTTTTGACGACGGGAATTAATTTTCAAATTAATTAATGCAACTGATATGTTTTGAATTTGGTAAAATAGACATCATTTTTGAGTTCATAATATCAAATATAGCTTAGGCCTAATTTTTTGTATTTTTTTGGAAACTTTCATTTTTTGATGAATAGTGAAACCACTAAGTGGTAGTTGAAAAAAAATGAATTTTTCATAAAACTTAATTTTACCGCTTCTGTGAGTGGAATTTCAAAACTCCAAGAGACACGTTTGATGTCAGTAAGTAAAATGTGGTTCAATGAGATGAAAATAATTTTTGGTGAATAGTAACTTTTTACTTTTTTTACCACGGTTAAAAGTAAATAGTGTAATTAAGGGTACAAATGATATTATAATTACCATAACACATGTCCTAATTCTATTGGATAAGTGTAATTTGACTAAAAACAACCTTAGGAATAAACTATGACCATTTAGGCTCACTTGGATTACATTAGGACATTTATTATTATTTAATTCAAAGAAGAGTTAAAAGAATTAAAATCAATGTTTATTTACTAAAACATTTTTAATATAGGGTTATACATAAGATATATTAGATTATAAATATTAATTATAAATCTAATACGATTTCCTACATAATGATATTTTATTTATAATTTTTAGACATTAAATAATGTAATTTATTTATGAGACAATGATGATAAAGTAATTACCATAATAGTGAAAAATTAGAATAATTGATATTATAAATACCCAAAAAATATAATTTGAGACTTTTAATGTATTACACTAATTTTATATGTTAATATTACATGTTAGTTTTGATTTAAGTAACTTTTTTTGAACTAATTAGTCTGTTATGATTTTCAAAAAAATCAATTACTAAATAGTGTAAAAATTGACATAAAATAGTTTTTAAAACACATATTATATTATTAATTGTTATTTTATACCTAAAAATCTATGGTTTGGCCAAATGACCTAGATAAAGTTATATATATTAATAATAAACAACTTGCAGTTCTTGTTTCTTGTTATAGTAAGTTTATTAACCTTATAGTGTAAGAACACAAGAAGACACGGTAAAAGTAAAATTATTTAACTTAATGTTAAATCTAAATGATAAGGTTAAAATAGGAACCTAAACTTGTCTAAATTCTATTGGATGAGAGGATTTAGACCCATCCCCACCTTAGCTTCAAAATAAATCAATTTTGATCTATTTAAAACCGAATTTGGCTTTATAATAAAATAATAGTTTTTGTTATTCCAAAGGTGCCCCTCTCCACCCTTATAAAAGGGCACCTCCTCCCTCTCTTCCCCACACCACATTGAGCCTTCAAGATCGGTCAAACCCTGCCAATTTATTCTCTCCACTTCCCTAGAGACATCCTAGAGGTCTTCGTCTTCTTCAGAGACCAATTTTAGTGCACTAAAAGGAGGTCTCAAAGAAGCGCTTTAAAGAAGAGGTAATGCCCGTTACCGATTCTTTCATCTTTATTTCTTCCTCCACTTCTTCTTCATTATTTGTTTCATCATGAAGTAATAAAATCAGTATCACTCATATACTTATATGTTATTATAATTATGAAACAACCCTATTTCACTATCTATCCATCCTACTGAAAATGAAATCACCACGCGTACGTACGTACGGAATACCGTCTCCACGCCGTGGTGTAATCTATTTTCCACCACCACCTTACTTGGATGGGTATAATGGTGTAAATAATAACTATATATGATTATAATAAAGTCATATTGATTCTAAAATAGTATACATACACTCCAATAAAATTCAACGGTCATGGGAACGATATCATCACTCGTGCGTACATACGGAATACCGTCTCCACGATGCGATGAGATTCATTCTCAATGATTAACCATTCATAAATGATTATAAAGTATATATAATAAGTAATCATGAAATATATGACATAATAATGATACTGGATTTATGTATATATATATATGTATGTATGTCATCCAATTAATTCCATTCAATTCAATGAGGAAATGAAAACAACGTTCATGCGTACGTACGGCCTACCGTCTCCATGAATGATGTATTTATTTCCATTTATCAATCTATTATATATATGTATATTATGAATATATATTATATATAAATTATGTTTTACATTTTGGATGTAAGTAATCATGATCTAAGTAATCATATGAATAATTACAAGTCAAAACACGGACGACAAATGAATCGATTTTACCCAAAACGCTCTTTAACATAGAATTTACAAAAGAACGGGTAATATAAAGTCATAAGTGAACCATATATGATATAATAACAATTAATATGATTCTTTAATAAGTCAATAACATTATTTAAATCATTATATAGGAGGTTCGGACACTTACGAATCAAATTGGACCTAAGGTAAGGGATACATTTTCAATCTCATTTTTATCTGAGATTGCTTATACGTAAGTATTTACTGGGGTTGCATTTATCATCCATGACCATGTTTTCTAAAAATGCTTTCATAAAATGTTTACCATTCTTTAATGGATGTTTAAAGTCATTTTACCGTTTATTGACTTTTTACCACATTGTATGAATGAAATCCTTCCTTTGGTTACCATATAAGGTACTTTTTGACTTTTCCGACAAAAGTACGAGGAGAATGTTATTTTTAATTTATACGACGTGAACGGATTTTTACAGTTTCATAATGCCTCATTTTCAAGAAGCACCCTCTACAAGTTTTCATGATTATTTTCAACAAAACCCTTATCTTTTAAAATTTCATGGAATTTTGTGAAAAGAAAATGATTTTAAAGAAGAAAGGATATTTTCCTCAAGAATTCATTTCAAGTGTTTTGTCAAAACTATTTTCCATCTAAGATGACATTATTTCATATGTGTATGTTTCAAGTAAAATGTCTCTATGATTTAAATGGTTTCAATTTTGTTATGATGAAATGATATCAATTGTTTATGGATTATGTTATGATGGCATGATGTTTAAGAATCCCATTTTATTTCATGGGTTATGCTATGATGTATGATTTATGATTTTGTGGCACACGAAAGAATTATTTCATCATGAGATTGGTGGGACCTATATCTCCCTCCAATGCATTGGGTAAATATTTATATCTCATGAGATAGAAATGGCTGGAATGGAAGGTTAAACCGGTTCAGTAAAACAAGACTGAAATGAGGAGTGAAATCGATTCAGAAAGGGACTTTGTCAACTAAGATGGTCTTGGAAGCAATGCCTTGGCTACTATGGAAATCATTACATGAGCTTAATGGATACCACAATTACATGTTTTATTCCCATGCTATTTTATCATGATTTATGTTCCATTATGATCTATGCCTTATGTACTTCCATGTTTTATGTCGTTGTTCAAGATTTTTAATGTTCATGTTTTTTTAAGTTAAAATGTATTTGGTATGTTTTATGTTATCCATGCTTACCCTTACTGAGAATTTGAGCTCACCCTTTTTATGTTTTCTTTTACCCCAGGATTAAAAGAAAGATTTTAGGTAAGGAAACAAAATTAGGAAGACCTTTATAAGAGATGTTGAAGATCTTTCACCACGATTAGAAGATTATATTCCGAGTTTCCAAAGACACTAAACTATTACGGTCCTTGTTTTTGTGTTTTTTTGTTTACTAAGTATTCCGCTAAAGTAATGTAATGTCCATGTACGTCAGGCTTCAGGTCTCTACAATAGCGATGAATTTTTTTTAATAATTTTTTTTATTAATAATAATCCCAAAAAAATTAATAATATTATCATTGTTATTATTAAATATTCACTTATAAAATTTATTATTACTTTTTATTATTTTATTTTTTAAAATTTCATTTCACTATTATTTTAGATTTTTAATTATCTTGAATACTGGGCAGGCGGCACGATGACCAGAGCATAGACACATTGTCTCTAGCCAATGGTATACCCATGCACTAGATGTTGCTTAGCTCAAACACCCATTTTTTCAATAAATAGCAAAAAACATAAATAGGGACTCACATGAACCCCGACCTGATCCAGAACCAAGGAAAAATTAAAACTCAGGTGTCACAATTATCCCCACCATAAGAAATAAATAACAAGGATGAATCCTAAAATAGAATCATATACTCCGTTAAAGTTCAAGGATTCCCCCAATGCATGAAAAAAATAGTCAAGAACACTATCAATGACGAAAGAGACTAAAAAAATAAACTTGGGAGGAAACCCAAAATGGACTCCCTGCAAAGTGTCACCCTCCCCAAAAGTGTCAACCCCTCCAGTTTATTGGTCTCAAAGACACATAACTTCACAACACTTAATCCAAACATTGAAATACATACACCTAAGACATCAACAAACAAAACTCAACCATTCACCTGATATTAAACTAGAATTCCAACATGGGGAGTCCTAAACAGACTCCCTACCATAAGAAATAGGCTAACACTAAATTCAGAAACACCCGTGATGGGTCTACCCTCTATAATAAATAACGAGATTAAACAAACTCAAAAAATTACACACAAAAACAAGAAACCCCCATCATAAGGGGAGGGGAGGGAAGGGGACTCATCTAATGGACCATCAAAACCACAGCCTCAGAAGAACTCAAATCAAAGACACACTTGATTCTCACCAACATTCTATAAAATGGCTATTAAAAAGAGATCTACATCTAGTGAAACACAAGTATTGGGATTTCGAGAAGACGATATGACCACACCTATTTATAGCTTGGGAGAAGCACTTACACCCACATGGTTCAAAACAAAAAAATGAGGTCCCCACTCTTCTTTTCTCTAGATGGTACCATTAGAAATAGTATCTACATATGGCGTATACTATCTTCATTTCATCTATAGAAGATAGATTTTAGAGTAAAACCCCTAACGTTCTTGACTGCACGTTAGCTTCATTCCGAGACCTATGGCTGGAGATCTAATGCTTGAAGAATCTCCTATCTCGTTATTAGTTATTAGAAACACCCATATATAACACACGGATCAAAATATCAAAAAACACAATTTCACAAAATAGATGTTCCAAAGGGTTCGACAAAAACCATTTTTTTAATTGAAAAATAATGATATACTAAAAAATGAACCCATAAACGTTCCTCAATTAATTCCAAAATATCACCCTACTCCTATAAATGGTCTGAGGTGACCCTAAAATAGTTGGGTATGTCTTCACGGTGCTTATTAGAAACACCTCGAAAGAACCTTTGCAAGTTACCCAAGAATCCATTGGTGTGGAAGGGTCTTGGAGCACTAGGGAACAAAAACCACTTATGGACCTGATTACCACACTAATGATTGATCAAGGTATTTCTCTCTAAAAAAGTTTACTGGAGGTATGAACTCCTCTTAATTCCTATACCAGTTTCTCAATCATCATAATGCTTCTCATTATTCTTATGTACATCCTTTACACCACTTCCAAAGGCTAGAGAAAGATTCTATATCTCATTTTCTCCTATTGACTTAGCTTCAACACTAAAGTCTTGTCTCATCATATTGAACTATATGGTTAGGTTGAGATCTACCACCTTCGTCTGCAATTTTGATTGGATCCCCAACTCAAAATTTCAAACCATCACGGTGTCGTTTGCAACATACCCTAGGTCATATGAAAATAGATCTAAAAGGAATCAATATAATTCTAACACAGATCCAACAACCTACTGAAATGAACACAACTCAATTCTCTTTCACACCTTCTTCAACTCAAAAAAGTACTACTGGATGAAAGAGAACTTGAATAATTCCCAGGTAAGATCTCTCCAGGGTTTCCTTCAAGTCACAGGCATCCCCCATGCCCATGATGGACCTTTGAGAATAAAGGTAGATAACATTAACTTTAATGTCTCGGGCAGTAGGAGTAAACTGAAGTCTCTCTCAATCCTTTGTATCCACTTCTCTACTTTGAGAGGTTATCCTTGACCATAAAAGAGAGGAGGTTTCAGATTCCGAAACTCAAGGATTTGGTCTGTGGGCTGATCAAATAGAGTGGTTGATATTCATGCATCACCCAGAGCTGCACCTTAGGGATCTGTCGAACCCTTATAGAGGAAGAAAATGAGAAACAAGGAAACAAGGAACTTAATCAAAAAAAATTCATCTCTTTGCGATTCAAAAACCAAACTTTTCAAAACCATTTTCACAAATTAACAAAAAACCAAAATGGTTAAAAATGGAAAACTAGTATTGATTGGTGACTTGGTCATATGGTTAGAATCCATATGTCAATCACACCATAATCACAGATTGTTTTTTACGGTAATTTCCCTGGTTTCACATGGATTTTTAGGCCATGAAAGCTCATAGAGGCTACTTTACAACACCCTTTTCACTTCCCAACACCATGCAATCCCCAAAAACCAGAGGACATCAAAAATATCAGAAATCCCATGGTAACTTGATGTTCAGAACGAGCAAGTGTTCATGATGTCTTTTATGTTCCTACACCTCGAGCATAAAAATCCTACTGCATCGACCATGAAAACCCAAAATAAAAATGGGAACTCTAAAAATGAAGGTCCACATATGATATGACCATCTCTGATACCATTTTTTCACTAACCAACCCAGGTTGACCCTATACCGATCACCCGAGCTAATCTGTGAAAATACCCAAGATGTGTTTCCGATCCACTGGGGCTAGCAATAAACACCAAGGGAATCAATAGAGGAAATGGGAATGATTTCTCCCAATGAAAAAATTAAGGAAAACTGTGAAAAAATAGAATCAAATGAATCTCAAATTGACATTTAAAAACCTTACATTATTTAAATTTTTAAAAAATAAAAATAAAAATTTGAATAGAAACCAAAAGTAGAATAACCAAACTGAACCTGCTGCCCAAGAAACCTCCATGTGACCCAGATGGCCACTCTTCAATCTGATACCAACATCACCCGAGGAAATCAATTTAGAACCCAACATATAATAGGAACAAAAAACAAGAAAACACTATATGCATGAGTATTAAAACTCAATATGTAGGCTCTGATAAACTGATTCCTAGTGTACATCTTTTAAATGAATAAAACATTTATTTCAAGTATAAATACAATCTAAAAATATAGAATTTTCTACTCTTTTCATTTTAAAGTTAACAAACCACAATTTTAATCCATTTCCTTCAAGTATAAAAAATGGTTCAAGAGGAGGAGAAATAAAACTCAAAAAATAAAACCCTTATTTTTTATAAAAGTTCCAAAGGAAAGACTATTTTTTCGTTAAAACAATTTATCTTGAAAGCCTCTTTAGCAAACCACACGTCTATAATTTTATAAGGAAACACCAAAAATAGGTACAAGAGATATCACTTCATATGATGAGGGAAATGCTACAAATGATACTAGTAATGGGGAAAATACAAGAATAACAAGGTACTTAGAGGAAAACAAGAACATACTAATACATGAGACTCATCCCAAAGGCATGCCCTACCCGATGACATCATAATTCCCAAACGCCCGACTGTTTCCCTACCTAGACTGACCAACGAGCCTAATATAATATCAATAAACCCAAGTGTGCACATTATATAGGCCACTATCTTTTAAAATAACCTTTAATAGTGTATAAAACATTCTCAAAATTATTCTCCGTCGTGCTAGGTTCCCATGATATGTTTGTAAGGGGGTGTGCCAAAAAATTTTAGAAACAAGTCACACAAATGTCATCACAAATTAACACAAATGGTACCACATAGACCACCGCATGGATTAGCCCCTTTCCTTAAATAATCATTACTCAAGTGGAGTCCCAAATTGAGTACATTACCACCACTTAATCCATCACAAGGAAACAAACTCAACCGGAAGTGTTTTCCAAAAGAAACCACATAAAAGTGCCAATCAGACCTCACTTAAATTTTCACCAAATAATCATTTGTGAAAAAATTACCATGAACAACCATTTTTTCAGAACCAAACACACCTTTTAAAAATCATTTAATAAATTAAAACCACTACATTAATTCTAAAACAATTTTACAATGACCAAGAGGAATCACATCGATAACTTAGCGTGAAAATACCATTAAGAGACCCCAATCATCATTTTTTCATCTCAAATACACTTATAAAAAATGAAAAAATTATTCTAAGAAATCATAAACTATATGTGAGAGCCAACCAGGAAACTAAACTAACACTGGTGTGCAAAACCCAAATAAGTACATCATGCGTTCAAAAATCCATTTTAAAATCATGCTCTCCCCAAAACACTCTCCAATCATGTTTTTCACCTCTTTTATAATTTAATAATCCATTAAAACTCCTTATAAAAAATTAAATAACACCCAAAGTATTTTTCATCGAAACGACACAAAAAACCCTCTTAAAAAACAAATGCACACCCAAAACCATTTTAAAAACATGACTCACACCAAATAAATAAGTCAACATATCATTTAAACAATTTATAAAACATTGGTAAGAATACACCAAGATTTTCTTATGATTATTCCCAATTTCAATACATTTGAAAAAATAAAATCACTAATTTCACCATTAGAAATATGTTTTTATGACCAAATCATGATTCTAAAAATTAAAAATCACATGTGAAATCCAACCAAGCTAATTCTCAAATAAAAGGGTGTTAAAAAATAATTTTACACCACTTGATCAAAATAATTAAACCAAACACCTCATTTCACAAAGAATTATTAAGATAAAAATAATAAACCATTAATTCATAACTAATTGTAGTGTGGAAACAAAAAATCATTGAAATATTAAATTAAAAGGCAATGTGCAAAGGCATCCTACCTCAAATGACGATGAATTTCAAGAATCCACAAGAAAAATTCAAATTCACCTCAATCGCACCCGCGGAAAGCTAAAACCATCCTAATAAACAATATTTAACCCCAAATTTCAGGAAATGAGCCTAAAAGTAAAACCTAGCACCTCGGATTTTTTCAACCAAAAACCCTACCAATGAAAACCCAAAATAAAGAAGTGGGAAAGAAAAATACTAAAAGGGGGATGGTTGTGGGATGTGCAGCTGATGGAAAGAGTGTTGGGGAGGTCACAGCTAGAGGAGGCTGCACTAACAAGGGATAGTGGCATTGTCAGAAAGGTACGTGGCCAGTGGTGGGGTTGGTCGGATGGGGTGTGCCCGCTAGGGGGGTCGGCAAGAGGAGTCTTGCATGACAAGGGGGTCGGGTGGAAGACAGGATGATGTTGGAGGAGTTTTTGTGTATAAGAGGCACGTGGGAGGGATCTAGGGTGCATGAGGTCTCATGTAGAAGAATGAGTGGGTGTGGAGGAGAGGAAAAAAAATTAAAGAATAAAAGAACATAAAAAAAGATAAAACTATTTTAATGACAATACTAGTAATAATAATGATAATAATAGTAAATACCATTCTTAATTATAATAAAAATTAATAATAATTATAAAAAAATTATAATAATAATTATAATAACTTTATTATGTTAAGAATAATAATAATAATTCTCAATTGTTACAATAATTAATATTCATTTTAATTATAATATTTATAATAACATTAATAATAGTAATAAAATTTTATTAATGATAATAACAGTAACTTTTTTAATAATAATAATTAAAAAAATTTAATAATAATAATCCAAATAAATATAATAATATTATCATTATTATTATTAAAGCAACAATTTTAATGTTTATTATAGCTTTTTCTTATTTTATTTTTTTAATATTCATTTCATTATTCTTATAAGTTTGTAATTATTTTGAATATTGGGAAAGCTATTCAGTGATAAGAGCATAGTCGCACATTCTACGGACTACGGTCTTCCTGTGTGCCAAATACTACCAAGCTCAAATACCCATTTTTCACTAAAGAGGAAAAAATATAAACAGGGACTCACCCGAACCCCGACCCGAGCCAAAACCAAGGGAAAATTGAAACCCAGGTGTGACACTACCAAACAAGAATTTCATGGCCACTAAAGAATAAGAAGGGTAAAATTTCATGGTGATTAAATATAGATTTTAATTGTAAAAATGGTTTTTTATGACTGATTTCCCCTATCATGAAAGTAGGATACTTGAATCTTAAGGCTTCAAACAGAATCAAGGAAAGCTCTTGTTTTCTACATGACCTGAGACTATAAATAATGTGATTAAAAGGAATAATATGCAATAAAGGGATAAAAATATCTCTTTGGTAAGGTATTAAAATATTTGTTAGTGATAATGATGCATCTGATTCAAAAATCCATTAAACACTAAATAATTCTTTGAAAATATAAATTCAATAAAAATATTCAATATCAAAATTAATTTGAAAAAAATTCCAGAATCAATGGAATTTTTCACACAATCAAGTCATTCATGAAAAAATCTTTTGGATAATGTTTTTATGATCAATTTTTATCAAATGAAAAAAAAATCATAAAAATCAAAAATGAAAACACATTTTGTTGTTTTATTATTGTTATTTTTATCTTTTTCTTTTTCTTGTTTTTTAATCCTAACTATGACATGTCACCCTCCCCCACACCAAAACATTACGTTTTCATAGATGAAAGAATGTCAAATAAATATACAAGTAAATAAAGGTTGTAAGAAGGGATATTCTGCTAAGTGGTGTCATATGTGGCATCCATTAGTTGGATTTACTCCACGATATTATTTAGAAAATCCTCATAGAATTTTTTAAGCCTCTTCCCATTGATAGTAAACCAATGTCCACTCTTCTCATACAAAACATGTATTGTATCAAAAGGGTAAACATGAGTAACAATATTAGGACTGATCCATCAGGAACGAATCTTACCTTGGTGGAGCTTTCACCTAGATTTTATACTTGAGAACGTTATCACCAATATGAAACTTCTACTAATGAATCATTTCATCATGGATAGATTTATTCTTCTCTTTATAGATTTTGGAGTTCTCATATTCATCACACCAAATTTCTTAGAACCCCTAAATCTTCAACATCCTAAGATCACCTAAATCTAATATGACATTGTTTAAAATCCCAATATTCATAGTGATCTACCTCTACTGAGAGGTGAAAATACTTTCCAAGAACAATAATGTATTGTAAAATCCCAATCGGGGTTTTAATGTTTGAGTGGAATGCTCAAAGTCCATCATCCAAGCGTAAACTCCAATCATTCCTATTGAGTTGTACCGTTTTTTACAAGATTATATTAACTTACCAATTTGATATTTCTTGTTGTCCATTAGTATAGTGGTGATATGCATTTGAAACATTATGAAGAACCTGATACATAAGAAGTAAATTTTTCATGCTGCGATTGCAAAAATGTGAACCCTGATCGCTAATGATGAACCTCAGGAAACCAAACCTACTAAAACTATGGGACCTCATAAAATCAACAACCACTTGAGAGTCATCGATTTTGGTGGGCTTTCCTTCCCCCCATTTAGAGACATAATCCATAGCCAATAATATATACATACAACCAAATGAATTTGAAAGATTCCCTATGTAGTCAATTCCCCATTCATCAAATATTTCAGAAAATAACATGGTTTATTGGGCAATTTCATTCCTCTGGGAAATATTCCTAGTGAATTAAAATTGTGTCCATGTCTTAAAAAGTTTATGGGAATATCTATACAATGTTGGCCAATAAATTAACATTTCCAGGACCTTAAGATTTGTATGTTGAGTGATAATGTGTCCCCCATAAGATAAATATTGGTAGAAGCTCAAAACAGACGTGAACTCATGGTCAGAGGCACACTAGAAAATGACTTAGTCACTAAAAAATCTACACAAATATGGTTCATCCCAAATGTTCCATCAAGAATAATGCTTAATTCATTGGGATTGTGAAGTGCTAAAATTATTGGGGACCCAATATGTTTTTAGAAAATTTACAATGTCTGCATACCAAGGGGTAAGGTCCACAACATCACAAAGGCTCTCATGATGGAAGAATTCTCCAATGGGAAGGGTTGAGTTAACATTATGGTTCTGTGGTGGAGAAATCATACTAATTTGGTTAGCTACAACATTTTCCACTCCTCTCTTATATCTAATCTCATGGTTAGACTCCTAGAGGAGAATCATCCACCAAATGAGTTGGGGCTTCTCTTTTGGTTTTTTAGGATAATACGAAGGGCAGCATGATCAGAAAAGACAAAGAATTTTTTCCAAATAAGATATTATCCAAATTTTTCTAAATAAAAAAGTACAATGAAGTTCTTTTTTAGTGGTTTTGTAGTTTCTATGTACATGGTCAAGGGTACGCGAGGCATACACAATGACATGAGGAGACTTCTCAATCATTTGTGATAAAACTTCCCCAACTACAATGTTAGATGCATCACACATATGTTATAATGGAAAATCCCACCTTGGTGGTTGGATTATGTGAGGTGATGTGAGGATCCATTTTAGTGAGTTGAAATAATCCTCAATTTTTTATAAAAAAAAATCATAATCCTTTTTCAATAATCGAGACAAGGTCAGTCGGATATTACTAAAGTATCTGATGAATCTGTGGTAAAAACTATCATGACCAAAGAAATATTGAAAATAAAAAACACATTTTGGATATGGAAGGGAGGAAATTAGTTCAATTTTTGATTTATCCATGTGAATTCACACTTTTGAAATAACATTACAAATAACTATCCCCTACTCAACCAAGAAATGGATTTTATCATAATTTAATACAAGATCATTATCAATGCAATGATATGCTGTAACAAAGGATATTCATTACTTGAAATGGAGTATGGTTTTTTTTTCAATACTCTAATTGATGATTAGGGAGATTGTAAGGAATGGGATCATACAGTTCAAGACGTAATAAGTATTGAAGGTGGTGCAGTATCCTCATGTTTTCCAAATATTTTAGCCTGAAAATGAAGAGTTTGATGTTGGGAAATGAATTTATTCACATAAGAGTGAATGGTATGCAAAACAAAAAATAATATAGGAAAAAAAGGGAACCACACACCTTAGAACATGGACTGTATACCATGTTCTAGGAATGGTTCGCGGCTATATACCTGGTTGTGGGAACGGTACGTGGAGAGGTTCGCATAACCGAAAATGGTTTGCAGTGACGGTTTGTGGTGAAGGCATGCAGTATACGAAATGTTTATGTTTTGTGGGATTAATAAGGTTCACAAAATAGAATTTTTTATGTGGTAGATGCTTATAGTACACTGATGGAGATTAGTATATTGTGAAGATTGTCCTATATTTAAAATTTGGGTACATCAGATTAGAAAAAATTTCATAGTTATGTGCCTATTTAAGGAGCATTAATCCCCATTGTTGAGTAGAGGTATTGAAGATAAATATTTTGGGAATAAATATGGTGAAGTACGAAGTGATTTGCAGAGGAGAAGATTGTACGTGGAGAGAACCATCCGCATAAGTAAAACAGTTTACATAAGAGAGTGCAGTTCACAGAAGAAGCTCTCGCAGTACGGGGATGAGTAAGGATGTACGTAGAGCAAGGTGGTACGTTGAGAATGTGAGAAGTGCATGGAGTAATTCAGTGTGTAGAGAAGGGTATTTCATAGAGAACCTAGATGTTATGAGAAAACAGAAGTGTCATGTAGTGGAAGTGATCCACAAACCATACCCGCTACTCAGTATGGGGAGGAGGTGAACTGGTACGTCGAACACCCAACGAAGCCTAAAAATTGACCAAATTAGTTTTTGAAATTAATTACCATTACTTATCAGTGCGTGGGAAAGTAAATTACATCTCTGGGCAATAAAGTTACTTCTGAAGATCATCCATTTACAGTTGATGATGTATGATTTAATGTTAATCCATTAAAGTGACTTTCAAGTTTAATAACTCTGTGAAGATCCTTCTAGTGTAATGTGAAAGGGGGAGTTAGCAGAAGTGATCATAGGGATGTAGTGTGATTTCGCTAAAACCTTGTAAAGTTTGTGCACGTGTCATATAATTACTATGCTAAACTCTTATAATCCACAACCTGTGAAGATTAGTGGTTTTTGGGTATGACTGAAACACTTTCAATGTATTCTCCTTAGACAAAGACCTTAGTGGTGAACTAAATAAAATTTTTCTTTCATTGCTTCACATTTGTTTTTTTGTTTTATACACTTCCTCTTCAGAAAGGATTAATAGGTTCCTACCAATGTGGGAACAAGATCAATCAGTTCAAGAGAAAAAGCTGACACTCTGATTCACCACTTCCCTCTCTTGGTGTTTTGGGGTCCTTCAAGTGGTATCTGATGGATGTTTATGGTGTTTAATGTATCTTCTGTTGTCATAGAGAATCCAATCAATGTTAGCGGAGTTCCCCACTTTGATGGAAGTAATTTTCATATATGAAAAAATAGGATGAAATATCACCTATGATCTCTTGGAAAGGATGTCTTATTTGCTACTATGCATGGAATACAAGTAACTGATCCTACATGACTGTTAATGACTGATACAAATTGGAAATTTCTTGATACTGATGCAAAAGAACATAATAATCTCACCGTATATATTTCTGATTAGATATATCTAAAGGCAATGAGTTTCAAATGTACCAAGTCAACATGGGATAAACTAGATAATATATATGAAGGAGATAGAAAAGTGAAGGAGGAAAAACATCAAGTACATCACAATAGGTTTGAAGATCTGAATGTGCACCCTAATGATAATTCAAACACCTTTTTCAATTAAATTACTAAAGTGGTAGGAGAAATTCATGGTCTGGGTGAGGAAATCAAAGACATTCACATAGTAAATAAAATTTTGAGAATACTTCCACGCATTTACAATGAAAAGGTTTCATCCCTTGAGGAAATAGATCTATCTATACACTTAGTGGATGAATTTCTAAGTAATATATTAGCATAAAAAATGAGAATCAAACCATAAGAAGCCATGAATCGTGTGAGAAAGGAAACGGAATTAAAAGCCATAGACAAACTAAAAGTTTCCTGAGATAGTGGTGATGAAAATGATGAGGAAAAATAAATGATTTCTCTCATTTCCAAGAAGATCGATAAGGGAAAGGGAAAATTTGAAGATAAACTACCTCTGGATTGCTTTCGTTTTGGAAACATTGGGCACATAGCTTATTAGTGCTCCATGAAATTTTATGATGAAGAGAGAAAAGTTTAAAACATGAAGAAGACATAGAAAATATTCTACAAAATGAGAACTTCAAATTTGAAAATAAAGTACATGTTAAGACCCCTCCCCACAAAGTGTACCCCTCCTAGGCCGGCAATGTGAGAAGGGAGATAGTGACCCCTGAGTCCCACCTTCAGTAGGCCCCAGTTTGGCACCTAGAATCAATGGTATAGTAAACACAAAATGAGAGTCATTACCGTCAATGAGAACACATGCAGAAGAGAGAGATAAGACAGACACCAAAAAACTCCAACTCAGAACTAAAATATATAAGAAAACCCAAGTTCACTTATGTAATTTCATGACAAAGTACTAAAAGTGGAAGGGGAAAACTGCAAGTACCCAAAATAATTTAAACAAACAACAACCACAAGCCCGAACATCTCCTGCAACCCCATGCTAGTAGAAACCAGCTTGATGTCCAACCTTCTCCAAGTGTCCTGAAAAAGAGTTTATATATACATAGGGTGATTATAACAGTATACTCAGTAGGATCCTCCCCACAACCTCTTGAGAAAAAGTAAACAAATCATGCTAAATAATAGTGAACAAAAAGTGAAACTAACTTGTCACCTAAACAGGTATTCTAAGTTCCCAGCCTCACTATGGCTACTCTCACTAAGTAATGCATGCAAGAGTATATAATATAATAATGAATATCAATGGTACCCCATTACTACATCCCTACTAGTTTTCCACTTTTCCCCAACATCGCATGTTCTAAGAATCTCTCTCCAAAAAGGATTTCCTGCAGACACCTAGGAGAAGCACCACAATATGCACCTCGTATAACAAAACCACTATTTCCATGAAAGAAATTACCCAGTTTGTTTCTAGGAGCCACCACAGCTCGCATAACGTGTATCATACGTCAGGTATTATACCTCAATCCATTACATCCCATACACCGTGTGAGGATCCTGAAGCCGTCACAGACTATACATGTTACACCTATAGTCTTCCACAGTATACTATATCTAGAATATATGTCTCTGAATAGCCAAAAGCCATTACATCCCTCAACACTCATATATGGGGAAAACTAACTAATGTTCCTACCAGCACAAGTAACTACCAAGAGAAGAGAGTAGGGCCAAATGGGGTAGTTATCCATCCATCCTCCAACCAGAATGTTGGGGAAAACACCCCCCCATAGGGCTCAGAATCCCTAGGGTGTCAGTTTCCATTACTTACGGGGTGGAGTAGCATATAGAAACAAAAAAGTACAAAATAGACTATAGCTCACAACCACACTATGAGCATAACCTAATCATAGACTCAACTACAGCTAACGTCTCTCGGACTCCCGGTTTCCATTTCTAAGACTAGGTATCCTATAAACACACAACCATTTAAAAAGATTTATTTCCTTACATCATTCTCTTTTTCATCAGTACCACTTTACATTAATTAATTCGTTAAACATTAATTAACCATTTAAAATTCCACATTAAATTTCATTAGCATCACATCCAAAGTCCATTGTCACTTTAAAATTACAACCTCATCATTATGTTCCAGCAAACTCTAACCCCATGGGTTAACATAATTTATTCAATTTCTTCATTACAGAATTACTTTCCTATATTCCCAGGAATTCTACAAAAACATTCTATGCTACTAAACACAAGGGGGCTCAACACGGTGAGTAGATGTACTACTTGTCAAGTCTTTTTCGCCTCTATCAAGATTGTAGACTCATCCTCCCTTGAGAAGCTAAACACAGAAATCACATGGAATACCCTACTCGTCTTCACCTCTTTCAAAAGAAGGGTAAGAAACACCATCTAGCATAGGCAGTGGGGAAAAGTAAAATAGATAATCAATCAATAAGAATCAACAAGTATCCAACAATCACATACATCTTGTTTCATCATCCCTGGTGTCCTCCCTGACACCCACATGCATAAATAGATGCATCCTGCCACACTAGGTGTCATCTTCTACCACAAAAAAAAAATCCTCCATGCCCCCACATATCACAACAGCCATCTAGGGTCACATCACAACACAAGCATCGGGAAAAAAACATCTTAACTATTTGTCGCTTGACCCTTAAACAAGCATGAAGGTAGATCAGATCCCTACAAGGAATTACCTTTTAGAAAACAACCAGCTATTTAATCCATCTTGGATTAAGTGGCTTATTATTAATAGGTTCTAAAAACATAAAACCTAACCAGTAAGATATCACAAATAATTAAACATGCGTACTGCACCAATTTTTTTAACATCAAATTACAACAAGAGGAACCAGATTCATTTACATGCATCTTTATCATTAGCCAAACAATTATCAATTAATTTCAGCTTTACGCTCATTACCAATTTTCATCGAGAACGAAAAATCTAAGCAAGAAATCATAGATATCCCACTATCTAGAAAAACAAGAGGCAATAACATATGATCGATCTCAATTTATTTATCTGGTTCAAATATTTATTAAGCCAATATCATTATGATCCAGTGGGATAAAACATGATAACTCTACAGTTGAATGTAACAGAAAAGAGAAGAAATGAATCCATTACCTAAAATGGTTTTTGACGTTCTTTATATGAGAACAATCCACACAATGGATCATGATCCCCTCCTCTCGCGACAACTGCATCCACCCAAGGATGCCATGGTACGACCGCACCAACTGAAACCCAAGATAACTCTATTAGAAGCATGAAGATCACATGCTATTATATGTAAAGTAGAAAAATAAGAAATTTAACCCAAAAATAACAACAATAAAACATACCTTATATCGAATATTGATGGATACTTCTTGGTTACACCGAAACAAGGGGTGCACTTGCAGCAAGAATAATGTCAAGGGAAACCAATCCATGGGGAAAAGTTTGATCTCATTATTCCTATGAGAATGAAGGAAATGTTTGAGCATCTCACACTAGAGAATAAGGAGGAAGAACAAGGGAGGACGATATCTTGTCTCTTTTGAAGATTTAACAGAGAGGTGGCTTAAAATATGCTTGATTTTCCATTAAAAGAAGATCGCATTAAACCATGTAGTATGACCAAGTAAAAACATCTCGAGCCTTAGGAACAATTAATATAGTATTTATGGCTTTTGAATCTGCCTTATATTCCTTTAAACGAGGCTTTAAATGCATTTTACGTCAAAGGAAATGTTAAAGGGGTGAAACTGTATGAAGATAGAAACACTGTACACCTACCATTATGGAAACACTATACACCTACCATTATGGAAACACTGTACACCTATAATTCTAGAAACAATGTACAACTACCGTTCTTGAAAAATTTTACACCTAGCATTTTGGAAACACTATACACCTACCATTCAGGAAACACTGTACACCTACCGTTCTACAAACACTATTCACCTTTTATTCTGGAAACACTGTACACCTACTGTTCTGGAAACACTATACATCTACCGTTCTAGAAAATCTGAACACCTACCATTTTGGAAACACTGTACACCAACCGTTTTGGAAACACAATTCATAGAACTCAAAATTTGGCAAAGGAAAGAAAAGGTCACCATTGGAACCTCCCCTTTGGATTGTTTACTTAATGTTAATGATGATACTATTCATATAAGGTTACTATTGCATTTTTCACAGAAGGTCACTGATGACACTGTTCACAAAAGCTCACTGATGCACAATTCAGATAAGGTTAGAGATGACACTATTCACAGAAGGTCAATGATGACACTGTTCACACAAGGTCATTGATGTTACTGTTCACACAAGGTCATCGATGACACTGTTCTCAAAAGGTCACCGATACACTGTTCACATACGATTACCGATGACACTATTCACATAAGGTCACTGATGAAAATGTTCATAGAATGTCACCGATGCACAGTTCACATAAGGTCACAGTTACACTGTTCACATAAGGTTATTAATGACACTATTCGCATAAGGTCACTGATGACACTGTTCACAGAAGGTCACTAATGCACTATTCAATAAAGGACACTGATGCACTGTTGACATAAGGTTACCAATGACATTGTTCACAATAGGTCACTGATGAAACTATTCAGATAAGGTCACTCATGTCACTGTTCACACAAGGTCACTGATGACACTATTCATAGAAGGTCACTGATGCACTGTTCTCATAAGGTTACCAATGACACTATTCACAAAAGGTCACTGATGCACTATTCACATAAGGACACCATTTCACTGTTCACATAATGTTACTGATGACACTATTCAAATAAGGTCACCGATGAAACTCTTCATAGAAGGTCACTGATACACTGTTCAGATAAGGTCATCGATGACACTATTCACAGAAGGTCACCGATGCACTGTTCCCAACGGTCTACCATTGGAACTGTTCACTGAAATTGAAAAATGTGGCAACGTGTTAGGGATATTTCACCTTGACCTCCCGAAACACCTCATACACCGGATTTTCACAAAGGAATAGACCGAGAGGTCTGGATCGTTACATCTGATACCTCTCAAAACAGTTTTTTCCTCAAGAAGTCAAAAACCCACCTAAAGGGGTAATCAAAATGGTGTCTGAACAACCACCCATCGAGATACCTCTAAAAAGAGAGTAAGCCACAAGAACCAACAAAAGAAAACCATATTATAAACATGAATGGTATAACCGAAATAGAACATTGTTGCATGGAAATATTTAAACATCAAACAACTCAGGGTACTAAGCACATATTTGTGATTCACGTTCCCAGGTACTCTCCTCCATGCCACTGTGTCACCACAAGACATGAACCAAGGAGATAAAATGTGTGTGCAACACCTTCTCCTTGCAGTATTGGATCTCCACAGGTCACTCCTCAATGGTTTCATCATCAACAAAGTCGATCTCTCCCCAATAGATGATGCGAGAGTCATCATGAATATAACGGAGGAGCTGTGATACATGGAAAACATCATGTATCCGACTCATCTATGGGGGAAGTGTTACTCGATGTGTCATAGCTCCAACACTAGCATACACCTTGAAAGGCCCAACAAACCAGGGGGAAAGCTTACTCCCACGACCAAACATTCACTTCCCACGATGCGGAGTCACCTTTAGAAACACATGATCCCCAACATTAAACTCTAAGGGTATCCTTCTTTAATCAACATATGATTTATGACGATCTTGTGCTATCTTCATCCTCTCATGAATCACCTGAACCATCTCTATTGTATTCTGCACTAGTTCAGGTTTGAGAATTATTGACTCTCCGACCCCAGTCCAGCACAATGGATAATAGAAAGGTTGGGCATACTAGGCTTCAAATGCCGCCATGTTGTTGGTGGAGTGAAAACTATTATTTTAAGAAAAATCCAACAAGGGTAAGTGCCTCATTCATGAACCTCCAAAATCAAGAACGCAAGAGTGTAACATGTCTTCAAGAGTCTAGATGGTTTGCTCTGTCTGACCATCCAATTGAGGATGAAAAGTATTGCTAAGGCATAGATGAGAACCTAAAGCATGTTGAATCCCTCTCCACACCCAAGAAGTAAAGCGAGGATATCGATCATAAATGATCATACTCAGGAATCAATGGTGTCTCGCCACCGGCTTTAGATACTGCCCTGGAAAAACATCCACTGAGCTCGACTCCTTGATTTCTATAAAGTGGGATGATTTTGTTAAGGGATACATTACCACCCAAATAGAATCATCTCCTCCCGGAGCTCGAGGTAAACCATTAACAAAGTCCATTTATATGTCCTCTAACTTCCAATAAGGAATATTTAATGTCTAGAGAAGACCACCAGGAACACAGTGTTCAGTCTTCACCTTCCATTAGACCAAACATCGAGACACAAACTCCACAACCGCATGCTTTAGCCTAGGCCACAAAAACTGGCTCCTCAAGGCTCGGTACATCTTTTTCATGCCAAGATAAAATGCTAAAGGTGAACTATGAAACTCTCTGAGAACCATATCACACATCTTCAAATGAAAAAAAAGCCTTCTGTGATACAACACTCAATGTTGTTCATCCTCTGACCAACCATCATGGGTCTCAACACAAACAACTCGGTCTTTCCACAACTCTACCTCAAGATCGCCCACCTGGGAATCTTCCACTTGATTCATGAGAGATGATCGCACCATCATCTAAAAGAGAAAACCTCTTCTCCTAACTTCTACCATATCAAGATGTAATGCTAACAGTTCTTCCATTACTCTCCAAGAGTCACCAGATTCACGCACTACATCACTACGTGACTTCCAACTCAGCGCATCAGCTAATACATTCCCCTTTCCAAGTGTATATGTTATTTTTAAGTCATATTCCTATAAGAACTCCATACACTGATGTTGTTGTAAGTTCAAGTCACACTGGGATAAAACATACCTCAATCTCTTATGATCGGTGTAAACCACAAAGCACTCACCAATGAGGTAATGTCTCCACAACTTCAGAGAAAACAACAAGGATTCTAACTCAAGATCATGAGTGGAATAGTTATGTTCATGTGGATGTTTCTACCGAGACACATTAGAAACAACTGATCTTTTCTTCATCCAAACAATTCCCAACCCCAGATGAGATGCATCGCAGAAAACATCAAACTGAACTACATTAGCTGGAAGACAAAGAACTGGAGCACTTATTAACTTCTCTTTTAGATACTCGAAAGATTCCTGACAGTAATCAGTCCATATGAATGCCTGATCCTTCCTGTTCTAAGCTATAAATGGAGTCACAACTCGGGAGAAATCAGCTACAATCCTCCTGTAATAGCCTGTGATACCAAGGAAACATCGCACCTCCGACACTGTCTTGGGGGCTTCCCAAGACACAACTACTTCTACCTTTGATGTATCCACAGTTATTCCCTGCTGAGACATAATGTTCCCCATGAAACTGACTTATTGAACCCAAAAATCACACTTATAAAACTTACCAAACAGCTGCTGTTGACGAAGATCTCTCAAAATATCCTGTAGATGCTCTGCATGCTCCTCCTCGGATGTGGAGTACACAAGGATGTGGTCGATGAAAACTAACATGAACATGTCCAGGAACTCATGGTACACAGAATTCATCAATACCATGAACTTAAATGGAGAATTCATCATGCCTATCAGCATTACAATGAACTCATAATTCCCATGATGACAACGGAAAGCATTATTCGGGATATCCTCATCCTTCACAGGCATCTGATGATATCTTGACCACAAGTAGATCTTTGAAAACCAACATTCACCCTTTAGTTGATCGATTAAATCATCAATCCACAGAATATGATAGTGATTATTTATTGTCACTTTGTTTAATCAACGATAATGGACACAAAACCTCAAACTTCTGTAAGCCTTCTTCACAAACAAATCTGGTACACCCCACAGTGACACACTTGACTGAAAAAAACTGTACTGTAACATTCCATAAAGCTATATATGTAGATCTCATAGATCAGAAGGGGCTAACCTATATGGAGACATAGTGATAGAGACTCTCCTAGTTGTAGATCGATCCCATACTTGATCACTCATCAAGGGGGTAATGCTACAACCTCTTCTGGAAAGACACCAGGGTACTCTTCTACGACCCTAGGATGTGCCAACTGTTGAACCTCTAAATAACTCAACATCATCTTAGCCATCATGGATGATATGGACAGAACACGCCTATTCCCCATCTGAGGATCTCTCTCACCCACAAACACCACGGGCTCTCCATCTGAATCAAAGAAAATGACCTTCTTCCTATAGCAATCCACGATAGCTAGAACCGAATACAACCAATCCATGCTGAGGAATACATCATATGGTTGTATTCATAGACATAGGAAATCTCCCCAAGAGCGGTGATGCCCCAACACTAGCTCATAGTTTCTATATACTTCAAACATGTCAGATCGACCTCTAACTGGCGTACTCAATGACAATGGAACTGTAAGCCTCTATACCTCAAGTCCCAAAGCATGGACAAGGGTAGGTGATATGAAGGATTGTGTTTCTCCTGAATCAAACAAGGCATAAAACAAGGTAGAAAACAATAAAAGGGTACCTCGAACGATGTCTAGCTCACCTGGAGCTGGCAACGCTAGAGCATGAAGTTGACCACGACCTCCTCCATGGCCTCTCTGGCCCTGATGACAACCACCACCTTGGTCGCGCTCTTCTCTCTGAGGATGGGGAGCATCACGGGGTTGTGCTATGCATACCCCATCTACCCTCTGGTGATCAAAAGCTGGTGGAACCTACTGCTGATGCCTCAGCTGGAACTGCCTCAATGGAGGAACCTAGATCCGAGCACCTGGTGCACGATGACTGCTCTAAAAGGTCGGGCACTCCAGTTGTTGATGACCTCGACCACAACAAGAAAAACAAGCACCTGATCCCTTGGCATAGTCCGGAGAGTTTCTACCTCCAAAGAAACAATATGTGAAGGGCTGGGACCTACCTCCAGCTGAATGGAAACTCTTCTGCCCTAAAAACAGGGATCCTCGGACCAAAACTATGCTTCGTGAGGAATCATGATGACTCCCCACTCATGATGATCCAGTTTTGGCCAAAGTCCTCTCGACAACCTCTTCCCTCACCAGCACCTCATGATATGTCTTCCTCATAAATGGGGTGACCTAGCGTTGGATCTCTAGATGCAATGCCTCCTCGAAATGCCTCGTCTTGGATCCTCATCTAGAAATAGGTCTGAAGCATATCGTAAAAAGTTCCTGAAATGGATTCCAAACTCTCCCACACTAGAGCTCCCGCGTTGATGGGTAATAATCTTTTGGAGACTTGATGGATTTGCAGTTAAAGAAACAAATATGACTCTAAACTTTTCTCATAACTCCTCCCATGAGATCAAAGACTCCTCGTGATCCCTGAGGAACATGAACCACCACTACCTCGTTGCTCTACATAGCATCCTCACAACCAAAGAGACTTGTTGGTCCTTTTAAACTTGGATCGAACTGAATTGGATCTCAAGCTCCTCTAACCGGTCATTCGTGACTGCATTTGAAATGGAGCCATCATACTTCTGCAGACTCTAGCACTGAAACTCTCAGAGTGTCTTCATCCAAGTGTCATCTTCGTCAACCTCTACCCTATTGTGATCTGCTAGAATATCCTGCTAGACATCCTCTATGTGATCCTGACAAGGACTTCGACCTGGAGTCATACCTATAAATAACAAACAGTTAGGGATCCAAAAACTGTTATATGGAAGAATCAACATCAATTTATTTATTTATTTATTTTTTCATTTTAGATTAACCTTTCCCAAGGTCTAACCATTTAAACATACGCACAAAGAAGAATGATGCATGATCCTTTCCTAGGTATCTACCCTGCTACTTGTATCACCTTGTTAGTAGTCATTGTAAACTTAAAGGTACATAAATCAGATCATAGGGGGGCGTAAACAGCTATGTATCAGCCAGTCTCCAGTGTTTACATCACCTGGTAAACATAAATGACACTATATCCCTACCAAACCATTCAACTTCACTTGTTCCTAACTCTAAACTCCATCATATCCCTCAAACTCCCTTTGATACCACTATGTCACGACCCCCTCCCCATAAAGTATACCCCTCCTGGGCTAGAAAAGAGGAAAAGGAGATAATGAACCTCAAGTCCCACCTCCCGTAGGCCCCAGGTTGGCAACTAGCACCGAAGATATAGTAAGCACACAAATGGGAGGCATTACCCTCTATGAGTACACATGAGGAAGAGAGAGATAAGAAAGACACCAACCAACTCCAACTCAGAACTGAAATATAAAAGAAAACCCAAGTTCACTTATGTAATTTCATGAAAAATTACTACAAATGGAGGTAGAAAACTACATGTACCCAAAAGAAAGTAGAAACAGCTGCAACCACAAGCACGAACAGCTCCTTCAACCCCAAGCTAGTAGAAAATAGCTTGATCTCAAACTTGCTTCAAGTTTCTTGAAAAACAATTTATATATATGGATGGTGAGTATAACAATATACTCAGTAGGATCCTCCCCGAAGCCTCTATTCCAAAATCAAAGAAATCATGCTAAAGCACAATGAAAAACAAGTGAAACTAACTCGTCACCAAAATAGGTATACTAAGTTACCTGCCTCACCATGGATACTCTCACTAAGTAATGCATACAAGACTATATAATTTAATAAAGAATATCAAGGGTACCCTGCTATGACTTCCCCACTAGTTTTCCGCTTTTCCCCAATGTCACACGTCCTATTAATCTCTCTCCAAAAAGGCTTTCCAGTAGACATCTGGGCGATGCACCACAATATGCACCTTGTGCAAAAAAAACCACCACGTACACACAAGAAAGTAACCCGGTAGTTTCCGGGAGCCACCACAGCTTAAATAACTTGTATCATATTTCCAGAATTATACCTCAATCCATTACAGCCCATACACCGAGTAAGGATCCTCATGCCATCATAGCCTATACATGTTACACCTATAGTATTTCGTAGGATACAATATCCAGAATATGTGTCTATGAATAACCAGAATCCATTAAAACCCTCTACACACATATATGGGGAAATCTAACCATTTTACCTACCAGCACAAGAAACTATGAAGAGAAGAGAGCAGGGCCAAAGGGGGTAGTCAGCCATACATCCTCCCACCAAAATGTTGGGGAAAACACCCCCCAGGGCTCAGAATCCCCGGGGTGTCAGTTTCCCTTACTGACGTGGTGGAGTAGCATATAAAAACACAAAAAATACAGAATATACTATAGCTCACAACCAGACTATGGGAATAACCTAGTCTTAGACTCAACTGTAGCTAATGTCTCCCGGACTCCCGGCTGGCACTTCTAAGTCTATGTATACTATAAGAACACAACCATTTAAAAGATTTATTTGCTTACTTCATTCCATTTTTCTTCATATAAACTTTATGCTAATTAGTTTTTTAAATATTAATTAACCATTTAAAATTCCACATTAAATTTCATTAGCATCACAACCAAAGTCCACTACCCCTTTAAAATTACAACCTCATCATTATGCCCTAGAAATATCCAACCCCATGGGTTAACATCATTTATTAAATTATTCATTACAAAATTACATACCCATATTCCCAGGAATGCTATAAAGACATTCTTTGCTCCTAAACACAAGGAGGCTCATCACAGTGAGTGGATGTACTACTCGTCGAGTCTTTTCTTCCTATAGAACGAGCATAGACCCATCCTCCCTTGAGAAGAAAAATACAGAAAGCACGTGGCATACCCCGTGCATCTTAGCCTCTTTTGAAAGAATGAAAATCAAGATCATCTACCTTATGAAGTGGGGAAAAGTAAAACAGATATTCAACCAGTAAGAATTAGCAAGCATCCAACAATAACATCCATCCCGTGCCATCATCCCTCGTTCCCTCCCTGACACCCACATGCGTAAACCGATGCATCTCACCACTATAGGCGTCATCTTTTGCCACAACCAAAAGGCCTCCATGCCCCCACATATCACAATAGCCATCCAGGGTCACATCCCAACACAAGCATCAGGAAAAAAACATCATAACAATTTAGCTCTTGGCCCTTAAAAAATCATGAGGGTAGCTCAGAACCCTACGATGAATTATCTTTTATCAATCAATCAGTTCATTAATCCATCAGGGATTAATAGATTTATTATCCATAGGTTACAAACACGGGAAACATAACTAGTAAGATATCAAAAATAATTAAACATGCTTACTGCACTAATTTTATTGACATAAAATTATAGCAAGAGGAACCAGATTCATTTACATGGCTCTTTATATTTAGCCAGACAATTATCAATTAATTCAGCTTTACGTTCTTTACCAATTTCCATCGAGAACTAAAAAGAAAACCAAGTAAACATTGATATCACAATATCTAAAAAACAAGAGTCAATAAAATAAGATCGATCTCAATTTATTTATCTGGTTCAAATATTTATTATGACAATTACATTATGATCTAGTGGGAAAAAACATGCTAACTTTATAGTTTCACATAACTGAAAGGATAATCAATGAATCCCATACCTCAAACGGTTCTTGACATTCTTTATACGAGAACAATCCACACAACATACCATGATCTCCTCCTCTCGCGACAACTACATCCACCCGAGGATGCCACGGTACGACCACACCAACCGAAACCCAAGAAAACTCCATTAGAAGCATGGAGATCACATGATATAATATGGAAATGTGAAATAGAAGAAGATGAACACCAAAAGAATGACGATAAAACATACCTTATATCAAAGATTGATGGATACTTCTTGGTTGCACCGAAACAGAGGGTGCAGTTGCAGTAAGAAGAATGTCGAGGGAAACCAATCCATAGGGAAAAGTTTGATATCACGATTCCTACGGGAAGGAAGGAAAGGTTCGATCCTCTCGCACTAGAGAACTATGAGGATGAAAAATATAGGAAGATATCTTGTCCCTTTAGAATATTTAATGGAGTGACAATTTAGGATATGCTTGATTTCCCATTAAAATCGAAACACATTAATCCACACGGTTTGAACATGTAAAAACATCTCGAGCCTTAGGAATAATTATTATAGGATTTATGGCCTTTTAATCGGCCTTAGAGTCCTTAAAACATGGCCTTAAATGCATTTTACAACAAAGGAAACATTATAGGGGAGAACTGTAGGAAGCTGGAAACACTGTACACCCTACCATTCTGGAAACATTATACACCTACCGTTCTAGAAACATTGTACACCTACCATTCTGGAAACACTGTACACCTACCATTCTGGAAACATTATACACCTACCATTCTAGAAACACTGTACACATACCATTTTGGAAACATTGTACACCTACCGTTCTGGAAACACTATACACCTATCATTATGGAAACACTTTACACGGTCACCGTTGGAACCTCACCATTGGATTGTTTACTTAAGGTTACTGATGATAATGTTCATATAAGGTTATTGTTGGGATATTCATAGAAGGTCACCATTGACACTGTTCACATAAGGTCATTGATGTCACTGTTCACACAAGGTCACCGATGACACTATTCACTGAAGGTCACCAATGCACTATTCACATAAGGTTACCGATGACACTATTCACAAAAGGTCACCGATGAAACTGTTCACATAAGGTCACCGATGTTATTGTTCACACAAGTACTCTAATGACATTGTTCACAGAAGGTCACTGATGCACTGTTCACATAAGGTTACCGATGACACTATTCACACAAGGTCACCGATGACACTATTCATAGAAGGTCACTGATGCACAGTTCACATAAGGTCACCGTTTCACTGTTCACATAAGGTTACCAATGAAAATGTTCAAAAACGGTCACTGATGAAACTGTTCATAGAAGGTCACCGATGCACTTTTCACAATGGTCTATTGTTGGAACTATTCATTGAAATGGAAAATTTTGGTAAGGGGTTGGGTATATGTCTCCTTGACCTCCCGAAACACCTCATACAATTGATTTTCGCAAAGGAATGGACCAGAGAGTTTCGAACCATTATATTACAGAAGAATTATTTTTTCTATGAGGTAAAAGATGATGATAATGATTTCCATGAGGATGAAGAACTAGAATTTAAGACTAGAAACCATGCCTCCATAATGGCTACCGTGGAAAAGTAAGAACTATTGACAGATAAAGATAGTGATAATAAGATGGATTCTAATTTATATAACAACCATACTAGTTATTCCACACTTAAACAAGATTTATTACATAAATGTGCACTTAAGACAACTCTGAGAATCGATAAGTCTGGTGTCTTTGGAAATAAAGAACATTACATGACAACTTATGACATAAAATAGAACATTTTTATTGAATAATTATTTTACATTACCACAAAATTCCCTCATAATTAGCATTTCATGGGATATCCTAAGGGAATACATAAGAAAAGGGTGAGCTATAAATCCCATTAAGGGATTAAACAAGACAAAACATGAAGAATATAGTACATGTTAGGAAATAGGCATATCAATGTAGCACAAAAGAAATATGAACATGAAGGCATGATATAGTATGATTATAATAACATGGAAATGTGGAAACAACATACAAAATGATATTATTATGATCCAATAATCATTGTATATGTATTATCATGAGTAATCCCTCATTTCACATGAATTAGAATAAGTAAACCCTCAATTCACATGAATTATCATGAGTAAACCCTCATTGCACATGAATTGGCATGAGAAAACCCTTATTTCACATGAATTGGCATGATTAAACCCTCAATTCACATGAATTCACATGAGTAAACCCTCATTTCACATGGCGTATCTTGATACTAAACATTACCCAATTCATTGGAGTTCTATTAGGGAACACCCTTTATAAACATTTAATTTCATGCATAAGTGTGCCACATAGATCTTATAAAATGGAATCATTCAACATCATTATTTATTCCACGATCAATAAATGTGGAATACATACATTTAATTACCATTGAATATCTATATGTGCATAAATTTTAATACCCTTGATAGTAAAATGAGTATGGTATTCACTACATGATGATTTTGGCATGGAAAATCACGGTGCAATTTCGACAGCCTAACGGTGTGACATAAACAATTAAAAAAAATGGTTGATGAGATAGAAGGGGGTATCTCATCATATGTACTTTAAATTGAAAGAAAGAGGGTCATATAGATATATTTCCCAACACATGTAATTTGGAAATAGAAGGCGTAACATAATAATGCAACTTGAAGAAAGAGGAGAAATGGAATAACTCTTACGTAGTATCGACATGGTAACGGGTGTACATGGGAGGGATTAATGAGAGAGAAAGAGGTATATCATCATTGAAATATATGAAGGAAAGTATGGGGGAGGTGATAAATAATACCCCTACATTTTTAATTGAAAATAAAATTTTATAACAACATAAATAATTTTTGACAAAAAATTGAAATAAAGAAACCCCTTACGGAAATTCAGCATGGTTACGGGTGTACATAAGCGTTCATAAGTGGTATAAATGAGAGTGAAAGGAGATATCATGACTTATAAATAAAATGTAAAGTAGTTATTTTATTTAATAACATATAACAACATAGTAATAAAATAAATTAAAAGACATAACATGAAAAGAATACCTGATAAAAGAGGAGGGTGAAAGATCCCATACAAAATTTCAGCATAGTAACTGCTTAGGTAAGGGTCAAAATGAGGGAGGATAAATGATCCATAATTTAAATAAAATCAATTTTACAGTATTTTAATGATTAAAAACAAATATTAATGAATGAAAATAAAATTAAAGGAACTACTCTCAAAGAAGGTGCTTGAATTCAAAGAGGAGGAGAGGAATCCCTTACTTGGAAGTGTGATCCCAAAGGCTTGGAAGAGGCTTGAGAGAGGATTATTGGGAGATTAGGGCGCCTTATAAGGACTATAGAGAGTATGGTGAAGTGTTCGGTTGAGCTCCAAATGGTTTTAGTGAATAGAAAAGGGAGGTTGGGTTGGTTTATATAGGAAATGAGAGTGAATTATTTATTATTTGGTTTTTGGACACTATGCGTTAAACTAATCAAAACCACAAACCATGACATGGTTTTTGCCCACAGTTTCTTCTAGAGGATAGTGGTATAAAATATTTTATAAGGAAAAGGGCCGAAAAAAATAAAATATTAGGATTTATTAGGAGGAGGAGAGTCACACTCTCATGGAAATCATTTTAAAATGTTAAAATATTTTATAAGTCTTAGAGGGTCCACTAAGGCATTATAAAATTAATCAAGAAAATATGAAATCACAATATTTTAAAAGTAAAACATATATTGGTCGAATATCCATTTTATAGTATTTTATAGCATCACTATTGGGTCATTATGATGTCATAAAACACATTATATATTTATTCAGTATTTAATTTTTAACCAAAAAATTGACTGTCTTAGAAAATTATGAAAAACAATTGTTGGATAATTTATATGTTGTGATTAAAAAAATAATATTTATTTTATCTAAATATTTTTCTAAATATTTTAATTTTCACTTTTAAAATAAAAACCAACATTTACTAAAAATTGATGGATCTTGAAAAAATACTGTTTTTAACCTTAATAAAAATGACATTTGACTTCATTAAAATTATATACTCATTTATTATTCATAAAAGTAAATTGATAATAATATTTTATTAAATATTAATTATTTTAAAAATTAAATAATTCATCAAAATAATTTATTTAATTAAAAATAAAATATAAATTTTATCATATAAAAATATAATTATTATCAAAATGGATATTTAATCTTATATAGAGTAAAAAAATAAATATAATCATCATTTATAATTAAAAATAGTTTTATTATAACACAATTATAATAAAATTATTTATAAAAACGTATTTTAATATAATATTTTATATTTCTGAAATGTACCATTTTACACGAAAAGTCAATTTATAGAATTCATTTCATTTTTATGAAAAACTATTCTCATAAAGGAATTGGTGGAATAATAATTTTATTTATAAATGGGATTACACAAAAAGTAAATATTTCCTTGTTATATAACCCCTTATAACACCCATATAAGACATAAGGGTAAGGTTTTTGATTGTGACAGACTCTTGGGCCAGCTCAAATAATATACCTCAAGAGGTAATATCTATTAACATCCACTTCTCCCAAAGGATATTTCATTCCATATTAATATGTTGAATCCTATCTTGGTCTTGGTCAATATTGAATCCCAGTGATGATTCCTCCTTTTTGAGCTATGAAAACTGAGATTCTTACAGACCGAGTCTACTGGATGAGGCCATCCTCTCCTTTGTCAATGTTGAAATGATTCTTTTTAAAAACCATATATTTATATCTGTCATATGATCACTGTTCAATGGCTATATTATCAAGGGTAATGATACTTAATGGTCATGTAAACCCAATTGGATAAAATAAAAATATCGCATGTGTTTTATATATCTATATGTCATTTAATTAAATAAAAGAAAGGGAATTTTGTTCATGAATTTTCATGTCGTTAAAACCTTCCCCCTTAAAAAATTTCTCCCATGAAGATTTCTTTTTACAAATCTAAAATAGATGAGGGTAACTTTTCCTCATCACTTCCTCTAGTTCCCACTTTTCTTTTTTAAACATTTGGTTTCTCCATAACACTTTGACCAGGGGAATTCTCTTATTTCATAGAACTTTTTCCCAATGATCTAAGATATTAAACATATTTTCCCCATAGGAGAGGTCATTCTGTAATGGTACCACCTCTAGATTGAGTACAGGTGATGGGCCAACTATTTAATTTCTCAAGAGTGATACATGGAATACATCATGTGCTTGAGATAGGTTCGGTGCGAGTGATAGTCGACAGGCCACTACTCCAATGCGATTAAGGATCTCAAAAGATAAAATGCACCTTGTACTAGCTTTCCCTTCTTTCCAAATCTCATAACTATCTTCCATAGAGATATGAGGAGGAATACTATGTCTCCAACATTAAACTCTAGGTCACATCGATGATTTTCAGCATAGATCATTTGTCAAATCTGGGCAACTTTGATGTGTTGCGGAATAGTCTTAACCATCTCCAGCATTTCGTGGACCATTTTTGGACCTAGATCTATTTTATCCCCACTTCATCCCAACATACTGGTGTTGTGAACCTATTCCCATAAAGGGATTCATATAGATCCATTTTGATTCTTGAGTGGAAATTGTTATTGTAACAGAACTCAAATGGAGGAATATGTTGATCCCATCCTCCATTGAAATCCATTGAGCATGCTCTCAACATATCCTCAAGTGTTTGGATAGTATTCTAATATTGGCTATCATTTTGACGATGATAATCCATATTAATGTTCAGCTCAGTATTCCGAGCATGTTGGAGACACTTCTTGAACTTAGAGGTTAATCTTGTATCTCAATCAGATACAGTCGATAGTGGTACTCTATGTAGCCTTACTGCTTCTATGATGTATATATGTGAATGTTGATTCAATGAAAAATCCTCCCAAATTTCAATAAAGTTTACATTATTTGTAAGATGATCCAAAACAACCCAGATATAATTGTTTCCTTTGGATGTCTTCAGGAGTCTGGTGACAATGTCCATAGTGATATTTTCACATTTCCATATTGGTTGGGGTAATGGTTTTATCAGCCCCTTAGACTTCTGCATCTCATTATTCACTTACTGACATACTAGGAACTCTGATGAAAATTCAGTTATCTCATTATTCATTTTATCCCCCCAACAATTCTCTTTAGAGATCTCAATATATCTTTGTGTTTCATGGGTGAATAGATAAATTTGAATAATCTGCATCATCCAAAAGTTCTTTCATTAAATTTGGATTTGATGGAACACAAAGTCTTTTCCCAAATATCACAATTCCTTCTTCCTTAATATTGATCTATGAGAATTCCCCTTTTCTGATAGTTTCCACTTTCTTCTGAATTCCCACATCATTCTTTTGATCATCCTTTAACCTTTCCAAAAGAGACAGTTGATCAATCATTAGTGAAAGGATTGATGGTTATCCCTTCTTTATGATTACCATGTCCATATTCATTAAATCTGAGAATATTGGATCCTTTTCAATTATAATCAATGAAAGAGTTTCTAGAACCCTTCTACTTAGAGCATCCACCACCTTGTTCGCTTTCCTATGGTAATAATGGATTGAGTAGGCATAGTCTTTGATCATCTCTTACCATCTTCATTGGTGCATGTTCAACTTTTTCTGTGTGAATATATACTTGGGTATTTTTTTATCCTTATATATTTCACAGTTATCCCCAAAGATATATTTCCACCTGATTTTTAAAGAGAATATTACTACATTGAACTCCAGATCACGTGTTGGATAGTTTTTCTCATGAATTTTTAACTTCTATAAGGAATAGGAAATTATGTTGTCTTTTTTCCTCAAATTCCATCAAAGGGATACTTATAAAATTTTCAAGAAGAATATTCCCACAAACATCAACATGTGATGCAACAATTATAGAAGTTTTTTCCTAATGATTTAATATCATTTCTACTAGCGACCCAATGTTCGTAGAAAACATAAAAGTTATACTAATTGAACATGAATTGAAATAAATTACAAAATACAATACTTTTAAGTAGTGGTTACTTATAATTCATTCATCATTATCCATCTTAGAATAGGACTTCATATTCTCCTTTGATCATGGAGATCGTTGATGCTCATCATGCTTCTCAACACTTGCAATAGATCATTGTGTAGGGTAATGCTTGACTTCTCCACATTTATAGCATAGAACTATGTAAGATGCCTTAGATGGAACTTTATTTCCATCCATAAAATTATCCATTATTTCATGGAAATTGGATACTTTGTTCCCTTCATTTACAGGCTTAAAACATATCATAGTCCCTTTGTGACATTTCCCTTGGTACCTCTCTCTACACTTGTTGCATGAAAAAAATTGGGTCTTCTTCCCCTTATCAACTTTAGATGGACTTTCATGAGATTTCATATTCTTCTTCCATGATTTCCTTGGGAATTAAACAAAGTTCCAATTGTTAATTGTAATTTTTAATTGTTGTTTTAAAATAATCATGATATATCCTACTTGAGCTCCCATTTGATTGGGAATCTCACTGGGAAATTTATCATCTTTCTCTTCACATTAGTTTTTATCCATATTACTTGTATTACCAGCCATTGGATAGAATAAATAGAAAATTAAGGATGAGTATCTTAAATATTTCAACACATAAAGGTGAATCCAATTATATTAAAGGGATAACTTATAAATTACATTTATCACTCTAACTTATTAATTACTAGGCTTCAATTTATGTTATCCACGATCTATCTACTAACGTATATTCTTATGGGATTTTTTCTCCCTTAATAATAGTTCATACGAAGCTTATTAATTTACCAAAGCATATACCTAGGGAGTGTCAAGGCAATACTGTAGCAAGGCCCATTTTCGTGCACCAGTTCCCATTCGTGTCTAGCTCAAAGCAGTGTTTTCAGGTTTTACCCTTAAATAAATATGTGCCAGATCCACCTCTAATTGTTCGTATCTAGATAGGGATGTATTTTCTTAATAAACCACTTACACTATACCAATAAAAATTTAGGGATGTTTTCCTTATATTTAGTATTGTCCCTAAGGATTTCTCTAGGGTTTTCTAATCCTAATACCAAAAATATCTAATCCTATACTCTGATACCAACTATAAAAACCCTAATTATTATTACACACTAAAACCTGATTTATTACATAAAATTTCACTTAATACAACATTGAGGATCGATAGGTCTAGTGTCTTGGGAAATAAGGAATATTACGTGACAACTTAAGATATAAAATACAATATCTTTATTGAAAACTTCTTTTACATGACCAAAATAGTTCTTCATACTTAGCATTACATTAGATAACCAAAGGAAATATATAATAAAATGGTGATCTATAAATCCTGGTAAAGGAGTAAACAAGGAATAACATGAAGAATACAGAACATGTTAGGCAATAGGCATATCAATGGAGCGTAAGAGAAACATGAACATAAAGGCATGATATAGCATGATTATCATAACCTATAAATGTGGAAAAAGCATAAAACATTATATTACCATGATACAAGGATCATTGCACATGGATTAGAATAAACCCTCATTTTAGATGATTTAGAATGACTAAACCCTCATTGCAAATGAATTAGCATGAGTAAACAGCCATTGCACATAAATTAGCATGAGTAAACCCCCATTGCACAGGAAATTAACATGAGTTATCCATTCTTTCACAAGAATTATCACGAGTAAATTCTCATTGCATAAAGATTATCATGATACTAAAAATTACCCAATGCATTGGAGCTCTATTCAGGCACACACTTTATAAATAGTTCATTTCATGCATAAGTGTGCCACATATATCATATAACATGGAATCATTCAACATCATAAGTTATTCACAATAAATAAATGTGTAATGAATAAATTTAAGTACCATTAAATATTCATATGTTTATAAAGGTGAATACCCTTGATAGATAATCAGATATGGTGTTCACTACACGATGATTTTGTCTTGGAAAATCACGATGCAATTTCAGCAGCCTAACAGTTTGACATAAAAATTCATAAAAATGGTTGATGTGAGAGAAACGGGTATCTCATCATATTTACATGAAATTGGAAGTAATGGAGTCATATATATACATGTCCCAACACATTTAATTTTGACATAGAAGGTGTAACATAATAATGAAACGTGAAGAAATATGGGAAATAGAATAACTCCTATAAAATTTTGGCATGGTAATGGGTGTACATTGGAGGGATTAATGAGAGAGGAAGGGGTATATCATTAATCAAAAATAAGGATGGAAGTATGGGTGAGGTGAAAAATTATACTCCAACATTTTTAATTGAAAATAAAAGTGTATAACAATATAAAGAAACTTGGACAAAAAATGAGAAATGAAGAAATCCCTTATGGAAATTCAACATGGTTACATGTGTACATAAGGGTTCATCAGAGGGATAAATGAGAGTGAAAGGGGATCTCGTGATTAATAAATCAAATTAGTAGTAATTATGTTATTTAATAACATATCCCCAAATAGGAATAAAATAAATTAAAAGATATAACAGGAAAAAAATGCATGGTTAAAGGGGAGGGTGAAAGATCCCTTACCAAATCTCAGCATATTAACGGCTTAGGTAAGGGTCAAACTGAGGGAGTATAAATAATAAATAATTGAAATAAAATAAATTTAAAAGTAATTTAATGATTATAAACGAATTTAAATGCAATCAATTTAAATTAAAGGACCTAATCGCAAAGAAGGTGCTTGATTTCAAAGAGGAGGGGAGGAATCCCTTACTTGGAAGTGTGACCCCAAAGGCTTGGTAGAGGCTTGAGAGAGGCTTCATGATAGATTTGAGCTCCTTGGAAGGACTCTAGAGAGTCTGAGGCATAGTTTTGTAGAGCTCCAAATGGTTTTATTGAGGAGGATGGGAGGTTGTGTGGGTTTATATAGGAAATGAGATGGAATTCTTTATTATTTAGGTTTTGAACACTACACATAAAACTAATCAAAACCACAAACCATCACATGGTTTTTTCCCACAGTTTCATCCATAGGATAGTTGTATAATATATTTTATAAGTAAAAGGTCCTAAAATAATAAAATATTAGTCTTTATTAGGTGGAGGTGAGCCACACTCTCATGGAAATCATTTTAAAATGTTAAAATATGTTATAAGTCTTGGAGGGTCCACTAAGGCATTATAAAATTAATCAAACAAATCAAAACTCCCAATATTTTAAAGTTAAAACATATATTTTCATAATATCACTTTTCTAGTATTCTATTACGTCATAATTGATTCATTATGATGTCATAAAACCCATTATATATTTATTCGGTATTTAATTTTTACCCAAAAAATAGACTCTCTTAGATAATTATTAAAAATTCCTCATTAGATAATTTCTACATATTGATTAAAAAATAATATTTCTTTTATCTAAATAATTTTCTAAATATGTTAATTTTAACTTTTCAAATAAAAACCAACATTTACTCAAAATTGATGGGTTTTAAAAAAACTATTTTTAACCTTAATAAAAATTATATTTGACTTCACGAAAATTATATAATAATTTATTATTCATAAAAGTAATTTGATAATAATATTTTATTAAAATATTAATTATTTCTAAAATTCATTAATTATTTAAAATAAAATCTTTTATTAAAAATAAAATTTCTATTTTATCGTGTAAAAATATAATTTTTATCAAACTGAATACTTAATCATTTATAAAGTAAAAATAATAAAAATACTCATAATTTATAATTAAATGTAGTGTTATTTAAACACTATTATATTAAAATTTTCAATAAAAAACATAGTTTAATATAATAATTTTTATTTCTGAAAAGTAACATTTTATAGGAAAAGTCAATTTATCTAATTCATTATATTTTTAAGAAATAATTACTCTCATAAAGGAATTGGTGGAATAATAATTTTATTTATAAAAGGGATTGCACAAAATCCTACAAATAACTACTTACATAACCCCTTATAAGACCAATGCATAAGGTGTGCGATTGTGACAGACTCTTGGTGCGGCTGGGATAACATCACTCGGGTGGTGATCCCTATTAACTACCACTTCTCCAATAAGATATTCTGTTCAATATTAATGTGTTTAAACTCTGGTTGGTCTTGGTCAAGAGTGAATCCTAGTAAAAATACCTCCTTTCTGAGATCTGACAAATGAGATTCATACGGCTTGAGTATACTGCATGAGGTTATCATCACCTTTTTCTGTATCAGAATGATTATTTATAAAAAAGACATATATTTATATCAGTTAAGTGATCATTATTCGATGGATATATTATCAATGGTAATGATAATTAATGGTCATTTAACCTTAATTGGATAAAATAAAAAAATTCATGTGTTTCCTATATCCATAATACATTTAATTAAATAAAATAAATGGAATTTTTGTCATGAATGTTTGGGTTGTTAAAAATTCAATCCCAATTTTCATCATAAGGATAATTTTGGTAAGATGGAGAATTAATGTAAGAGATTCAATAAGTGTAAAGAAATAGTTAAAGAATCATTAGAATATATTGAAGCAGAAATTGAATGAGTTAAAGAACTGGTGAAAGTACATTCATCAATCCTTGAAATCACTAATGATGTTTGGGAACTAAAACTCGGAATTGAAGAACTAGAAAAGTTCAACAATTACCATACCATGAGACCGGGGGAGAATCCTAAGATCATTGATGGACTTGAAGAAGAAGTTGTTACTCTGAAAAGTAAAATTGAAAGTGAATCAATTTCCGAAGAATAAAAGAAGAAAATACAATTTAGAAAATTCTCAGATGCTGAGTTGGTAGCAATATCAAAGTGTGGTTCTGATGGAGTTAAAAAAATTGAATGACCGAATACCCACATTAATGGAAAATGGTGGAATCAGTTGTGATTCTGAAACAACAAATTCTACAAATAAAGGTGTACATGATAAATGCAAGTAGAAAGTGGGTCATGTTGAAAAGTCACCTGATGTGATGAAAAATAAATCCTCGATTCATTATAAAAGAGGAACTGAAGACTACCCTCAGGTATCTAGAAAAGATAGGTAGCCAAACATTGTGTCCAATGAAGGAGACAAGAGAAGGAATCATAATGAGTATACATTTACACTTATGAAATGTCAATTATGTGGCTATTTGGTCCATAAAATTTCATATTGCAAAGAGGCAAGGAGCAATATGAATGGGGAAGATATTGGAGTTCAAAAAAATATTACATATTTATATAAAAATTCTTATAGAATAAATATTTTCTATGGATTTTTTTTCATAATTCTATCTTTGGTCATAAAAATGTGTATTGCATGAAGAGGTTTGATATGAAAAATTCATACAATGCTCAAAGATAGTTCAATACTTCTCCACCATATGGTGTTGTTATGTCAAATAGGCTTTCTCCTTTGGATGAAGATTATGAATATGAATAACTAGTGTACATGGAAGATAGAATTGAAAGGTCATTGGTATTCTACACTCAATCCAATATCTCATGGAAAGAAAAGATGAAAATTGAGAAATCTAACTTTGTAGAAATATCTATCAAATCTACCAAGAACAACATCATGTGTATTCTCGATAGTGGATGTTTGTACCATAAGATGGGAAATTCATACCTATTAATAAATATCAAGAAAAATATTGATGGAATAGTGAGGATTGGTAGTGATGGTGCTCTAAAGATCAATGGAATTGGAAATACTGAATCGGGTAATGGTGAGCTAAACAAGACTAAATTTATTTATGTGGATGGATTGCACCAAAATCTTCTGAGCGTGAGTAATCTCTGTGACTCAAGAATTATTCTGACATTCAATGATAAGGGTTGTACTATAAGAGGAAAGATATGGAATTCTCTTATGAAAGGATGTAGAATAGATGGAAACTTGTATCGGTTTGATAGTAATAAAAACATTTTCTACATGACTGTTGAAGAAGAAAACAACGTGTGGCATTGAAGATTGGGGAAAATCAATCATAAATACATGAAAAGTATATCTAAGATGAAAATATTCATGGATATCCTTAATTTGTAGCATGAATGAGAAAATACATTTGATTATTTCATGCGATGGAAACTAGTCAGTATTTACTACTGGTAAAAGAAGAAAATATCATCTAATCTCCTTCACCTCATCCATACAGATATATGTGTCCAGATAAATGATGTCAGAACACATGGATAAGGTATTTTTTTCATTTCATAAATGATTACAGTAGAATGGCATGTGTGATCATTATACACAGGAAGAGTCAAGTGATTGATTTCTTGAAAACCTATTGGAAAATTGCTGAGAATGATACTGGATGGAAGATCAAAGTTCTGCAGTCATAAAATTTAGAGGAATACATATCCATTAAATTTAAAAACTATCAAGAGAATCATGGGATATAACATTAGGTGGAAACTGTTGGAACTCCATAGAAAAATCGAGTTGTTGAGCACATGAATCAACAAGTAAATAACGTGGCTAGAACTATGCTGGTCAAGAGTTGTATTACTCAAAATTACTGGAAAGAGGTAGTACAAGCTGCAGTATATATTCAAAATCATATAGGGCTATATATTGGTTAGTCAAAGACACAATATGAATTCTGACATGGAAGGAAGACCTCCTTAAAATATTTTCGTGTTTTCAAAAGAAAATTTTTCATCCTAAATAAAGAATAAAATCAAGGGAAGTATAGGGACAATATAGATGAAGGAATATATCATGAATACTCAATGAATAAAAAATCTTACAAGTGTTTCAATAAGAACTTGGGATGAATTTTTGAAAGCAATGATGTTAAGATCATTGAAGAGAAAAACATTAATGCTTCGATGAATTCTTATACTAGTGTGATAAAATATGAGGAAGAATGTGAACATGGAACAAATGATAATACAAAGGTAAAGTAAGGTTTAAAAAACTCTCAAGAGTCACATCATGATGTTGACTCAGAAGAATAATTAAAAGAGGAAGCCATAGATGAAGGGAATTCAGTTGAAGCCCAAAGGAGAAATTTAAGAGCAAAGATTGATCAGTCCAAACTGTTCGAGGAACAGAATGGACCTACATAGAAAAGGATAATGAGGAATAATCCACAATCTTTATTTCTATTAGATTTGGAAATATTCTCATATGAAGAAGTTGCAAAGGATAAATCATGGGTTAATTAAATTAATTAAGATCTTGATCATATTGATAAGAATGAAACATGGGATCTAGTTAAGAGACCCAAAAATTACAATGTGATTGGTAAAAAGTGTATTTTTATGAATAAATTCGATGAACATGGTAATGTGATCAGAAATAATGATTGATTGGTTTTTAAAGGATATTCATAAATTGAAGGGGTCTATTTTGATGAAAAATTTTCTCTGGTGGCTAGACTGGAGTTAATTAGGCTATTTCTTTCCATGGAAATCCAAATAGGATATAATGTGAATCAAATAAATGTCAAGAAAGATTTCTTAAATTGTATCATTGAGGAAGAAGTTTACATTGAACAACCAATGGCTTTCCTTCTTAGAAATGTTGAAATGGAGGTCTGTAGATTAAATAAAGCACTCTATAGACTGAAGCATACACCCCAGGCATGGTACTCTCGACTGGATTCTTACCTAAAAAGGCTTAAATTCAAAAGAGGAGAATGTATCACAATCTCTATATGAATAATTCATAAAAGGATTAGTTCATGGTATTAGTGCACATTGATGATATTTTTTTGGGTGGAAGAGGGAAGGGATCGGTGGATGAATTTTCCAATCACATGATATCTTAATTTGAAATGTCAACGATTTGTGAAATGAAATACTTTTTAGGGTTTTAGGTGATTCGGAAGAAGGATTACACATTCATTTAACAGAAAAAAATTTTCTAGATAAATACTTAAGAAATTTAATATGGGTGATTCTAAACCAATGTAGACTTCAATTTCAGTTGGAACAAAACATTGAAAGAATGAATATGGGAATATTGTGGATCACACAATGTATAAAAGAATCATTGGAATATTATTTTATCTGATAGTGACACTATCTGATTTTGTCATTACAAAATGATTAGCGGCCCACTTTTAGAGTAATCTGAAAGAAGAACAAATGGAAGAAGTGAAAAGAATCATGAGGTACATTCAAGGTACTCAAAATTATGGCTTATATTTTACTGCAAGAAGTGATAGTGAACTATCAGCATTTTCTGATGCTAACTGGGCTAGAGATATTGTGGATAGAAAGTCCACTGGTGGTGGATCATTCTATGTTGGGAAGATGCTTGTGGGTTGGTTGAGAATGAAACAAGAAAGTAATTCTTTTTGTACTGTTGAAGCTAAATATATACATAAAAATATTTCTCTCAGCTACTTTGGATGAAGTAGAAACTAACTAACATTGGTGATGAGGTGAAACAACCAATGGTGGTTTACTGTGATAACAAGACTGAAATTGATCTTATAAATAATCCTATTCGGAATCCTCATACGAAACATATTGAAATCAGTTATCACTTCATCAAGGAAAAACTTAAACAAGGCATGATTAAAATGGATCATGTGGGAACTGATGAGCAATTGGCTGATATTCTTACCAAGACACTAGCTGCAGCTATGGTTGAGAAAAATCCATTGAACCTCGGTGTTCAACAACCTCTGAATGCATAATGAGGTCACAAAATTCCCCCCTCCCTAATTTTTTTAACTATATTAATATGTTTGTGGAAGTGATACAGGTTTAAGGGGGAGATATAATCTAGGGAGAGTATATTCTGGTCTATAAAATGATCAAATACAGGTCTATGAGTTTATCTACAATGGGGGAGAAATGGATAAATTCAATTTGAAAATGTTGAGGTAGAAAATTATATGCTTTTATGGTTATAGGCTTCTTATAAGAGAATGGAGAATTTCATTGGAGAGAGAGAATGTGAAGGGAGAAAACAATTTTTGTGTCATGAGGAAGAAGTTAGAGCATTCATTAGAATAAATAACAACATGTTTCATGTCTTCCCTCTTATTTTCTACAATGATCACTTCTCACATTGACATAAAGTGTTGGCTATGTTAATTCTTGTGTCTCATGTTTTGATAGTGGCTAGTGCTCTAATGAATTTATCTACAGATTTCCAACAATCCCAAAGGGGGAGATTGTTGGATCCAAGGATGGTCTTTACCATAAATGGTGTATAGTTCGTGTTTGTTTTCAATCCTATAATGTATTATTAGGGAGATTAAAAGGAATGGAATCATATATTGCAAGTTGTAAGTATTATTGAAGGTGGTGCAGTTTCCCAGTCTTTTCCAATTTTGTGGGCCTCAAAATCAGGAGATTGATGTCGGAAAGAAAATGTTTTTTTACATAGGATTGAATGGTGTACAAACTGAAAAATAAAAAAAATAAAAATAAAGGAACTACATATCTTGGAATATTGAATGTGTACCATGTTCTAGGAATGGTTCATGGCCGCATACCTGGCAGCATGAATGGTACGCAGAGCGGTTCACAAAACTTAAAATGGTTTGTTGTAATAGTTTGTGGTGGACGCATTAGATACGCATAATGTTGAAGGATAATGGGATTATTGTGGTTCGTGAAATAGGATCAGTACATGGTAGAGGCTCACGGTAAACAAGTTAAGATTCGTATGTGCTGAAGATTGTCCCAAATTTAAATTTTTGGTAAATCAGATTAGAAAAATTTGTGGAGTTATATTCCAATTTAAGGAGCAGTAATCCCCTTCGTTGAGTAGCAGCTTTGAATATCAAAATTTTGGTATGAAATACAGTAAATACTGAAGTGGTTTGTAGAGGAGAAGATAATATATGGAGAGAACCCTCCACGTAAGGAAAAAAATCCATAGAAGAGAGTGTAGTTCGTGGAGGAAGTTGTTGTAGTACGCAGTAGAGTAAGGTAGTATGAGGAGCATAGTGATACGTGGAGAATCTCATCAGTACGCGGAGTATGGTAGTAAGTAGAGAATTTTAGTTTGCATAGGATCTAAATGGTACACAAAAATATGAGTGGTACATAGAGGAAGTGATCCATGAACCATACTCACTAGTCAATATATAGAGGAGGTGAAGTGGTACTGGGAACACCCAAGGTAGCCAAACAATTGACCAAATCATTTTTGAAAAATTAATTACCATAACTTACCAGTGTAAGGGAAATTAAATTACATGTTTTGGTGATAACAAGACATCAAAAGAGAAACCATTTATAGTATAGGATGAATGATTTAATGTTAAACTGTTGATGCGGCCATAAAGTCAATAAACTAAGTAAGGATTCTTCCAACGTATTGAGAATGGGGGATTCAACTGAAGTGATCTGAGGGATGCAATGTGAATTCCCTAAAACCTTATAAAGGTAGTCAGTCTGGCACAGAGTGATTGTTCTAAAATCTTATAATCCACAACTTGGGAATATTAGTAGTTTTTGGGTATGACCAATACACTTTCATCATATGATTCTCTGACATAGCCCTTAGTGGTGAACCAAGTAAAATTGTTGTGTCATTGCTTTGTAAGTTATTGTTTGATTTTTGCACTTCCTCTTCCAATAGGTTAAATAGGTTCCCACCAACGTGGGAACAAGATCCATCGGTTTAAGAGAAAAAGTTTACTCCCTGATTCACCCCTCTCCTCTCAAGGTGTTCTATAGTCCTTCATGATAGAGGGAAAAACCTATGTGTACCAAATAGTCATCAAAAGAAGATCTATAAACCATGAAATTCTCCAAAAAAATCCCTACAATTCTCACAGTACTCATATTAAATAATCAATATAAATCACTAAAAAGTACTTGGAGCATTACATATACCAAACTATATACTTTTTTATGAAACTATGCTGAATGGACAGGTAAATTGCTTCTTTTCATGGTCCTCAGGGGCTGTATGGATTTGAAAATAACCTGAATATCCATCAAGGAAACAATAATGGGACTTACCAGCTTGTCTTTCTATCATTTGTTCAATTAAAGGTAGAGGAAAGTGGTCTTTTGTGTGGTTTGATTTAGTTTATGGTAGTAAATATAGACTCTCCAACTGTTCTGAACATATGTTAGAATCAATTCATTTCTTTAATTTGACACTACTATTATTCTAGTTTTTTAGGCACAATTTACACTATGCCAACCCATTTACTATCAAATATAGGATAAATGGTCTTTGTAGCAAGAAATTTACTCACTTCCAATTTTACCACTTCATGGAGAGTGTGATTTAATTAGCATTCAGATTTCCCTATGATCATATCATCATCATCTAAAAGTATATGGTGCATAAAAATAGATGGTATAATCCCTAGAGTGTCATTCAATATCTATCCTCTTTCCTTTTTCCACTCTCTCAAAAGTTCGAGTAATTTTTTATTCCTATTAGAGAGAGCGTTTTTTGTAATTAGGATTTGAAATTGGTCAATACCCTCAAGATATGCATATTTTCAATTAGAATTATGTGGATTTAGTTTCAGCATCATTGGTTTTTTGATTGAGGGAGGAGATTTAGGGGGACTGAGGTCCATGAAACCATCAATTTTCTCATGTTTATTATCAAAAGAGAGGTAATAAATGGAAATGATATTTTAATAATCATCGACCGTCATGGGAAACTCAAAATGAACACAATCATCAATTAAATCATATAATTTACACTTTTAGGAACCCACAAAACACTCAAAACATGAATCAAAACTCCAATCATCCAAGGATGAAGAATAGGAAAATAAATCAAATTATGCATCAAGGAGATAATTTTGTGTGTGTTTTCTTATAGAGAAATACCATTAAATAGATAGGATGAGTGGAGTTATCTTCAAATGTTCTTTTCATGGAATCGAGAATGTTAAAACTTACATTTTCTTACTCGAACTCCATGTAAATAGTACCATTTTGGGCATTGATAATCGTCTTTTCTAATTTCAAGAATGGTCATCCAAGTATGATAGAGGCATGTCCTTGGGTTCTGTTATCCTCCATCTCATGAATGTAGAATTTGGTGGGGAAGATGGTATTCTTCAATTTTAGGAGGACATCCTTAACCACTTATTATGGGTGTGTTGTGCTCTAGTTGGAATGTTACACTATGATTCTTGTCAGTTGAAGATCTACAACCTATAGAGATGTGTACCCAGAGTAATGCATTACATTAATTGAAGAACCTAAATCTTGCATAGAATCTGAAAAGGATGTCTCCCCTATGGTGAAATGTATCATTAATGTCCCTAGATCCTCGAATTTGGTGGGCATTTATGGTTGAATCAATGTCGATACATTCTTTCTCAGGTTAACTCTCTCATTCCCCTTTAGCCTTCATCTATTGGAGTAAATTTCTTTAAGAAATTTGGTGTAACAAGGAATATGTTTAACTTAATTCAACAAAAGAATATTAACTTGAACCTTTTTAAATGTATCCATTATTTCCTTATCAATATCATAATCAAAAAAAATCTTATATTTAAAGAGTCTTAGAGGGAAAGGCAGAGTAATGGATTGTTCATGGGAATCCTCAATGATAATTTGATTACCCTTTTTGACTTTTTGTCTTTACATGAAACATTTTAGGGTTGGGAAAGATATTTTTAAAGAGGTTGAATTACCTTTTGGTTAGAATCATTGGATGAGGAAACCTATTTAACACTATAAAGTGTTATTGAACAAACTTTGCCTTTGTCTTTTGGATTAGAAACAGGTTGATATTGTAGTTTTCCAAAACCTTGCATCTTAATCTCACCGATTTTATTTTCCAATTATTCCACTTGAGTCCATAGGTCCTGAATGGACGATTGTGTTGTATTTTGGAACTAGGGTTCTGGGTTTCCATTTCCACCACCATGTCCTCAAGGATTGGTTTAGATTTGGGAGGAGGAGGATTGTTTCTAGATGTTGACGGATAATAATTTTTTATAAATTGGCCTTATTGATACCAATTCTTCTTGGGGTATGTTGAGTTTCATCCTTGTCAGTATAGCATTTTTACATTCCACCTAGTTTTTGGATTTGTCCTGAATGGTTCTTTCTTGAATGGTGGTTCTTGTTGGATTAGACACTTGAGGAATATTTTTGCACAAGACTCAGATGAATCCTGAAGTTGGGGGCACTGGTAACAAAAGTGAGTGTTATCTGAAAAAATACCACAATATAATGGAACAGGAGGAGAGTTTGAATTACCTTGTAGTAGAAATAATTACCTTAAAAGGGTATACATATGATCAAGTTTATTATCTATCTTTTTTCTAGAGATGAATGACTTACCTCATGAACTCCTTGAGTGGGTGCAATTGCTCGTGTACCAAATTGTTATGAATTTTGAACCATGTTGGCTATTAAGTCACGAGCAGTAGAAGGAGTTTTCTTAACTAGGGAACCACCTACTACAACATCGATCTTACAACAATCCATGGGTATAATTCTTTCATAGAAGTGTTGAATTTGAAATTCTTCACTAATTTGGTGGTGGGGAAAACATGAGCAAAATATTTTGAGTCTATCCCAGAATTCATGAAGGGTCTATCCTTATGATTTCTTAATTCCGTATATCTATTTTCTAATTGATTTAATTCATGTGGTAGGGAAGAAAATATATAGAAAAGGTCATTTAAGTTCATTCCATCCCTCAATTTTGGTATACATATAGTATACCTTATCTTCGGCTGCACCATCAAGGGAGAAAGGGAAGGCCATATACTTAATGAGGTCTTCATACACATTTTACGGTTTCATGGTAAAGAACAATATGTGAAACTCCTTGATATACTTGTGAGGCTCCTTACCAAGGAGAACATGGAATTTAGGAAGGAGGTGTCTGAGGATTAATCTCAGCTAAAATTTCAATGCTACCTTATAATATTGGTTGTATGAAGGTTGGTACTCCACATTCAGGGTGGTCAATTATTTTAACGTTTGGTTATTTGTACCCATGATTTCTTGGCTTTGTTTTGGTTAATTTTTTTATTGGTTTAGGACCACTTGATGCTCCACAAGGGGTTCCTTAGTGTTACGTGAATTTCTTACTCCAGATGACCGAATTTGTGATTGAAGTGAATTTTCAATTTTATGGTCAAATTCAAGTAGTGTTTCTTATCTAGATATTATCATGAAACAATGATGTCCAATATGATTTTTTGTTTGTTTGATTGTATTTTTTTTATTTTTTTTTTTATTTTTTATGGAAGATGAATAAAATGAAAACACTTAAGAATAAATAAAGGATATAATAAAATATAATTTTATACTAAAGAATTAGATAGAAATAGAGAGATAAAGATAGATAGAGATAGAGAGATATATAGAGAGAAAAAAACACACACAAATAAATAAAAAAACAACCAAAAGGGATAGGGGATATTGAAAGGAGTATTAATGAAGAAGTATGATAAATAAAAAATTGAAAGAATAAAAAAAAGATCTTGGATCCCTATAAATGGTGCTAAAATTTGATCGTGTTATCGACCACATCAAAATGGATGTTTTTTTTACTAAAATCTATATAGTATACTAGGAAACCTAGGTGGTATCTCGATAGAACCACAGAAAATTAATTTTAAAAGAAGTATTTATTATGAAAATAAAATGGTAATGGGATCAAGTGTTTTGAGTTTATAAGATTTAAAAGAATAAATTGAAACAACTTTACTAAGTCAGATAAATAAGTTGGGGAAATCGTGATCAACCCAGGTACGTGCCCCTTGATGCTCAATCCGTCATCGCTATCAAGGGAATGGTAAGGATCATTGATTCCTTGATTTTATACACACTAAAACTAGTTAGGTATGTTTTTTATACTAGGTTACCGCATATTGTTTTATCAATCAATTATATTTATTAGCAGAGACTACTCAAAATCAACAAAATTGAATCGATGTAAAAACTGAACTCAATCAAGGCATCACATCAACAAAGTGATGAGATGGCTAGATTTGTGTCAATTATACAATTTTACTTAGGGAAAGAACATACATATTCCAGGGTTATAGATTCCTGATTTTATCAACTGATGTGATCCATCCTCATACTCATGAAAGGGAAGAGGTGAGAAAAGAGAAGAACATGCTCAAATCATCACAAGATCCGGGTTATGCATGAAATCACGAGGATTTTTGTTACATTAATTTATACGTGATTATATGAGAACAAAAACAAATTCAAAAGGTAGAAATTAAGAAAAATTTACAACAAACCTAGAAATTCAATTACCTTACAAATATTACAAGCATAGAGCTTGGGATTACAACATAGAACACCACCTAAATTGATCACTGCGAAATTTAGAAGCATATGATAAAGAATTGGAATAAAATGGATGAAGAGAGCTCTCCAGTTCGACTCAAATTCACATCTGGTCATTCCACTCGATATAATGAGTTTTATGGGTGATTTTATGGAAAATTACATCATAACTTCCACAAAATAAGTCATGTACATAAGGGACTAGTTCACTATTCATGATGGGCTTTTTACTCTTTTATATAGCTAGTCTACTAACCAAAACGTTTTCAATTTTCATGAAATACGTTGGAGAGGTGTTCCTTTGAGTTAGTTGTCCGATGGAGGTATAATAAACCCCATCGGATGTCCTAGTCCTGTGTTATGGTCCAAATACAAGAGGTTGGTCTAATATGTCCTACACAGAATGTATTCACTTATAGGCCACGTTTGGGGCCCTTATGCCAACATTCATCCTTTTTCATAGTTTTATGAATTGAATAAACATGAACATTGAATCCAAAAAAAAGTAATTTTAACATTTTTATCAGCTTAGTTAATGATATGATAAAAACAGTGAAATATTGTCAAATTAGGCCATTGTGAAATAGCATCTTTTAAGCATGTTTTCAACAATATAATTCAAAACAAATATTGAGTAAAAATTAATTTAATAATGGAATGATCAAACCCATAAAACATTTAATACAAAAGTATAATTTTGATAAAATATGTTATATCTTTGTGTGATCAAGAGGTTGGGTGGGTTGTTAGTGCTTTTAGGTGTGTGTGATACAGGTAGATGTTTTTAACCGTGGTAGTGGAATGTATAGGGTGTCTCCAAGTGAGGGTTTATCCCTGAGGGATAAGAGGAAAATTAATGGTTTTGTTAATTTACAGTCAATTGTCATTATGATTATTTGTTTTTTTGAAATCAGAGGTAGTCTCAAGAGAGGTTGGCTAGTGTTGAATGTGGCATAGATGTGAAGCACAAGTGGGTGATTTAGAGTATTAATTACATGGTTGGTGTAGTCGAGTGTGTTAAAAGTGAACTTCTATGTATTGGTTTCCCCCACAGAAGTTGTTTGAGTGTTTTTGGTTGGTTGTAAGGTCTCTTTTGAGAAGACACCATGCCATGTGGAGCCATTCCCATTGGCCTTGATAGTGGATGGGGCATGAATCAATTTTGATCATCAGTGAACAAGACAAGGGTGACCAAGGTGTGGGTGGACCCTTTTGATAGAGATGTGACACCTATGATGGTGGTGGTTATGCAAATAGACTTTCTTGTATATTTCTTGTTTGGTTAAATGATAATTTTGAGAATTCCATAATTCAAGTGAGGCTGATGGTCTAGGAGGCAAGTTCAGTTGAGTGAGTATGCATTGGGCATAGCTCTAGTGATGTGTGATCCATGTAATCTATAGTCAGGTTCAGTGTGGTAATTAGAGTGTGTGAGACGTTAAGGTCTTGAGAATTTTAATTTGTGGGAATATTTTGGAATGGAACGTTGCCTTTAGTATGGATAATCAGGTGGATAGGGATAAATGATTGTTTTATTTCTATTTGATCATAGTGGGAGGTGTAGGTTATGTGAAAATTAGGTGGGTTTTGGATTGGTGTACTGGTCGATGTGTTCCTTTTAAACCACCTAGTCTATGCAGAAATTACTCTATTAGGGTAAAGGAAGTTTTAATGTGGTATATTTGGTGTTTTGAGTGTTTTTTGGATGGTTGTGAAGTGTTAGTGAGTTTTGAATAGACGTTCCTTTTTGGGTTTTGGTGATGGAATGTGTATGAGGCATTTGTGGGAAGGGAATCCTGAAACTTTTAGAAATGTTATGGTGTCCCCATAATGGTAGTTTAAATCATGATATATAGTTTTTTAGTGTTTTTGAAAACTACTTAGCATGATTTTATCATGTGATGACCATGTACAATATCTTGACATCATCCTGGGTGTGTTGAGAAGGCTCTAGCTTTATGCCTAGAAACTTGACTGTGTTTTGGTTGGATATGGGACACCATAGAGATTAATCTCTTAGGGAGGAATGTGTAAAGTCACGTGGTTGGTATTACACCATCTACTTGTTGATTTTGAGGTACTCAGGATGGATCAGATGTCAGTGAGTTCCATGGGTGCGGTTCTTGGATGCTGGGAATGTGTAGTGGGTACTATTGGTTTTTTTTCATGATAGGTTGGACGACCATGTCCAAACATTGATATCCCACTAGTGATTGAAGTTGTATTTACAATGGTTTAAATATATTGAGGAAGGGGGTGACAAAAAATACTCCGCGGTGGGGAGTGATATTCTAGTATTGGATGAATGGAGCAGGCTATGGAGTGGTTCTGGTAGAAATGAAATGCCAATGAGAAGTTTTTAAGGAAACTTTTAGGTTCCTCATATAAGCTTAGGTGGGCCTCAAATGTAGTGGAATATAAATTTGAGTTATGCCTTCAAACTCTGGATATTTTTATAGGTGATCCGAGTGTTTATATCATAGACGTATTAGTGGGTGTTTTAGAGAAAAAAATAGCTCACGGATCAGCAGATTCTATAGTGGTGATGTTTCACCATAGGTTGAGAATGGACTCCGGTAAGTGTGTCCAGATGATGGGATATTCTTTATGTTATAAGACGTCATGTATAGTTAGAGGATGACATGCCGATATTGAAATTTGGGAACCAACATAGTGATTCAGTTAAGATGTTATGACTTAGTTGGGTAAAAGTGAATGGATGTGGTGGGTTGTAAGACACCTTCAGTTAATATTGAGATTTTAAGTGCACCCCAGTATGAGAAAAGGGTTTTCAAGAAGATCCATGTTTTCTTCATTGAGATAGGGACTATAGAGGTGTGATAAATCTGGTTTTTCACGACGGCAAGGTTGGGATATAGTGTTGGGTGGAGTTTCTATGGTTTTTTTGGGCACGGTGATTTGGAAAACACATCGATTATGTTGGGAAATTATAATTGAGGTTATATTCTTCTCTTTTTGATGGTGGAGTTACCCAACATCAGGAAATGTGGGTGAATTGGTAAATAAAATGGTGTGGAGCACCATAGTGGTAATGTGGCCAGTTGTTGACATGGGTAGTAGTAAGTGTTAGATAGGCACTGGTAGGAGCCATCTTAGTGAGGATGTGTTGGTGATGGATGTTGGATTGGGTTTTTTCTGGTTTAGTTCCTTGAGATTAAGGTTATGATTAGATATACATCAAATGTTTAAAAATGGTGAGATATTGCTGGGCCTCAAGTTGCAGACTAGTGTGTGTCAATGAGTGTGGTTGGAATATATGTATCCCTTCAGTGAAGTCGAGTTTGGGTCACTGATAGCCTTTTCGAAACTAGGTATGATTGTTCCAACTTTGTTGGACTGTTAAATTTGGAGAGGATCAGACCACGTGTGCTCTGGTTGGATCTCCCAAGGTAATCTTATGCCTTTTCAGTATCATTTTTTGTGGTGGTTCAGTGATATTACCCAGACCTTTCCCTTATGTTAACATTGATAATAATGAGTTTAGGTATTTGAATACTTTAGGCGAATCATCTCATAGTTGAAGAGTATGGTGAGGGAAGCTTCCTTAGGGATGTATTATTTCATTGGTCTGTGTGTGGGATGATGTAGTTGTGTCTGGGAGAATGTTTGGGAAACAAAAGTTGGATAATGACCCCCATGGCCCAATCATTGATCTTGGATTATTAGCACGGTTCGGAAGTATGGCTTAAGGACGAGCCATTATATGGTGGGGAGGTTGTATCATCACAAAAATTTGTGAAAGTATGTCCTTGTTTAAATTTTGGTTAAACCTTTTTTTTAAGAAGTGTTTATTGAGTGTTTGAGAATATGTGCAGGTATTCTAAGGGTTTGGGACACTAAATGAGGGGGAAAGAGGTGACACAATGTGACTCACATGGTTGTAACATGGTTAGTTAAAACTATGTTCCTGGCCTAAGAAACCATGTTGTATGGAGACACTTTCAGGAAGAGGCTAGCACACAGTTACCACATGATTTTCTAAATTGGGTGGGTTCTCCTATGAAACTGTGTGGCCTTTAAAAAGTGGAAAATTTCACTTTTCCCTCCATAATCAATTTCTATCTTCCCCTATTACCCCTACCCCCCCATTCGACCCCCTATAGCTTGGGTGATTAATCAAACCCTCCAAGGCTTCCAATAGGTTATTCTCCTTTGATTATTAGGTGTTTGGAGTGTGGTTGGGTGAGAATATAAGATCTGAGAGGTTCTAACACTCCACTTTTCTATATTTTCTATATTATGGTTTGTAATATCTCTAGTCTCTTTGTGATTTTCTAAATCCCTCACTTTTCTAGAATATTATATTTTAGGGCCATAAAGTGTGCTTGATTTCAAATCAAGGGATACATTTGGTCTAGTAATCATCTTCAAGCATGAGGTAGGTGGTATTTATGATTTTTCCCATAGTATTGATCTTTATTATGTGTATTTGGTTGTGTAAATGTGTTTCCTTGTTACATTACTTTATCATTGATTATGTATAGTGATTTGAACCTCATATTGAGGAGTGAAAGCATTCACTGATCCTGTTGGGTTTGTTGATCATGTGAGACCGATCATAGTGTTACCCATGGGGTCTGTCAAACCCATGAAATGGTGAAAGAAATTGGTAAACATTTATTTAAGGGAAATATGGGAGTGAATTAGTTGTAAATTTTAATAAGGTATATGGATTTGTTAAAGATTAAATTTATTTGATTATATGTTATATTTGTGAATTGCCAAAGGGGCTTTTGAAATGGTTTTTAAGATGTATTTGGGAGTTTTGACCTGACCATAGATTTCAATGATGGGATCAAAAATTGAAAGTTTTGAATGTTTTTGAAATAAGTTATTGACCTCAAATTTTTTTTAAATGTTTTCTTATTAATTACTTTTATAGGATGATATTTTTTAGTTTAAGATATAGCATAAGGGGACATTTTTCATGGTGTAGGGAAAATGGTTAAATGGGATAGCGTGAATGTGTCAAATGACTCATGATTTTTTGATTGGAATATGTAAATGGGTTAATTTATTTGAATTGATGAATATGTTAAATGGGTTAAGATATGAAAAAAAGATAAATTGGTTAAATTGGATATTCTAAGTAAATAGAAAATTTTCTAATGGGTTATGTCTTGGTGATGATTCATATATTGTATGCAATTTGAATTGTAAATGTTATGTGTTTTGTTATGAATGGTTTGGGATGTGGTATATATGTGGTAATTGGATAAAGAAGAATACGCACATGGCTTGGTGGTGTGGGATAAAGGACTAAGGCTCCTCCCAAGGGTCGGTTGGGATGAGGGTCTAACCCAGCCCAGAAATACAAAGGTTAAGGGGTTGGACATATGCTTTATACCCCTAATGGTTTCAATGGATGAAACTACATGGACTGAATCTCCATGGTATGTGTGATTGGATTACTACCAAGAATTATGCTTTAAGGTAAGTTTGATTTTATGAACACCTGGAATAACACTCTATGGCATGTGTGACGTATTTTTCTAAAATGGTTATCCTGAGTGAGATAGGGAACTTGATTGTTTTCCCTTATGCATGGTAATTAACTAGCTTATACCATATTTTAAATGATGTAAATGCCTAACCCATGGGAAAAATGATGAAAAAGATCAAGTGAATATTTTTATCTAATAATTATGTGATTAGTGAACACCCCCTTGGGATTAAAATTGTATGTAACCCCTTGTGCCTTATCTTAGGTTCCCATTGTGTCCTGAGTATGTTTTGTTTATTAGTTGACTCTAGGGAACATAATGGATAAAATATATATTAGATAATTACTTAAACGATTTCATTATTTCCTTGTTTACTTGTTATACTTAAATATATGCATACATTGTTGTACAAACTAGTTTTCTTTAGACGCCATTGGTTGTGGCCTACTGAGTTGTACCCACACCCTACTCGGGTCTCCATGGAACTTTGGTACTTGGGAAAAGCTACCTTTTTAGGTATAGTTTTAGGATAGGGACTTGATGTGTGTTTCATGAATGGTTTGTTTGGTTGGAGGATGGGTGGTCAGGATCAGGTTGGGACTTAGGTGTGGGTTCAGATTCTTTTTTTAGTTTTGGTTTTTGTTTATTTCTATGAATGTAAAACATATAGTATACTCATCATGATTTTATATAATTTGATACTTGGTTACTTGTTGTTATTTCTGAATGTTGTTCATTTATTTGTTTCAACTGGTTAGTGTATCTATTGATATTAATTTATGAAATGGATTTACTCTAAAATGTGGGTATATTATCCCCAAAGTTTCTTCTTAGACCAACACTGCTATTCATAAGCCGCTCGCATACATGGAGGTGCACCTAAGGTCATGTGACAACCTATCTTGGGGAATGGGATAGTGTCCACCAGTTTGGAGCATTACAAACTGGTATCAAAGAAATTATTTTTCCTTACTTTTTTAGAATTATAGAGAGGATACTATAATATTTTTGGGTCATGGTAATGATCTAGTTATTCGGTGTCTACAACCCAATGTATGAGGGAAAACCCAAGATCCCAGGAGTGGGAATTGATGTTTAGTTATCTTCTTTTATGGTTGATTGTTATTTCCACCTCAAGTGGTGCAATTGGAAGTGATTTTATAGATTCATGTGGTTTATCTCTTGGCATAGTATGGAAAGAGAGTGTCTATGATTTCATGGATCATGTTAGGAACATAGGATTAGAAGGTCATCCATATCCTATGATTTATAGTACTTTGGGATTCACATTTTGGTAGTGTAATTTTATTCTAGTAATTTTTGTTTTGTTGTTTTTCCCTTAAAATTTTTTATAAATGAATTTTTTTAAGGTGTAAATCCTTGGGGATTTGATAATAGAATGTTTTTAAATGTGAACCCATTGTATTAAATTGGAAAAGTTTAGTTAATAATGGAGATGAAACATAATGGAACTGTTAGGAATATTGGAAGTGGGTATGCCTAGTGTTGCGGTCAGACCCTGTGTATGGGTGGTTTAAGTAACGAGACTGACCTAGTTTGAGACCTTAGTTATGGGTCGTGAGGCTTTATTGATATTCTTTGAATGTTAAAAGGGATGTTCTTGTATTACCCTTGATAAGGTTGGGACCATGGGAAATGGTTTTTTGGATGGTAATGTGGTTGTAGTAACTCATAAGGGTTTCGATCAAGAAGGTTGTGTTCTGGACACTAAGGTCAGTGTTTAGCTTGTGGTGTTGTTGTATGTGGGTGGGTATTCTCGGTCTGAGGCCTAGAGTAAGCCTATAATGGGACAAGTTAGATGTGGTGTGTTTTGTAGTGGGGTAGAGATTCATTGTGGGTGGTGTCCTACTGAGTTATACTCACACCCTGCACAGGCCTCCATGGAACTTGGGCACCCAAGAAGATGCTACATGTTTTAATATATAGGTTTTGGATAGGGGCCTAATGTGTGGTTCATGCATGGGTTGTTTGGATGGATAATGGGAGGTTAGGACAAGGTTGGGACTTTGGTTAGTGTTTAGATAATTTTGGTGGTTTTGGTTTATTTCTATGACTATTGGGCATGTAGTATACTCATCATGTTGTTATAGCATGTGCTATATGGTTACTTTTAGGCATTGCTGCATGTTGTCAATTTATTTTTTCAGTTGGTTAGTGTATCTGTTGATATTATATTCTATTGTGTATTTACTAAAAAATGTTGGAATAGTATCTCCAACATTATTCAATAGACTCACACTTTTATTCAGTAGCCTCTAGCATACTGGGAGGCGTGTTGGAGGTCATGTGATGACCCGACTTGGGGCACCAGATAGTGGCTACCAGGTCAGGGATGTTACAATAAATATAGTAATTTATTTCTAATATAAACATTTAACACATAAATAATAAATTATATTTTTCTATAAAAATTATAAAACCATAATTCACCCAAAATAATATCACTTTGTTTGTTGTTAAAATCATTTAATTTATTTTTCTACTGCTTGCATAAGCACTGTGTCGATGTTGCGTAAGCATTTAAGGTAATTATTTCATCACTAAAAATTAAAACTAAATTATTATCATAAAAGTATTTATATTATAAATAACTATTTAAAACCATTCATGGATTTTTTTTATCCTTCTAATGACATATCAAAGACATTGAAATCAATAAATTAACATTTTTGGAATTATTCTTTATTTTAAGTAATATGATTGTCTTGATTAAATAAAAATGGAACAAAAATTCCATATTTTAGAATATATAATGGATTTGGTCTAAATATGCTCATAAAAAAGTATAAATAAAGTGTTCTGGTGATTTTAAAGCCTTTATACATTTGTTTTAACCCTCGTTAACCAAATTTACCATTTACTATGTTGATAAATTTTACCATAATTACTATTCATTATAACTAAAAATAAAGTTAACTTATTTTCCAAATCCTGATATAATGATTAAAAATATGGAAAAATTTTTATAAAATTTAATTTCTATTAGTGGATTAAATTTCTTTTAAAATAATCATGAAAAACACAATGAAAAATGCTTTTCTAGAAAAAAAAATACATTTTATGTATAAAATTGTTTTTATATAAAAGTTATGAATAATTTTGATTTAAATAAAATTAATTGGATTATGTTTAATAAAAATGAGTTGATTAAATTCTAAAACCAATTCAAAACAAAATGGGTCTTTTTAAATACTTCAAAAGAAAATGTAGTTTTCTATAAAATCAGTACTTTTCTCTATTGACTTGAAAATCAATCTTTTCAGAAAAATTCCAAAATTTCACCCTAAGATCATTTTGATATAATGATTTAAAAATTTATAACATATTTATCAAATAAAATTTATATAATTAGAATAAATTAATTTTAATATTTTCTTACAAAAATCAATAAAAATCTATTTTGATGAAAACATATTTTGGAAGTATAAAATGAATTTATAAAAATTGAGTGCATATTTTCTAAGAAGTAATAAATAAATTTTTATTTATTAGGACCCTTATATACATATTTCAAAATTTAGTTACTCGTATTTATACCATCCAATTCAATGTCTAGTTTGTAATAGTCATATTTAAGTAATATTATTTTACGATTTGTTTGAACTTGGTGTTGTGTCTACTACAAGTTATTTAACATTGTGTTATTTTTTAAAGAAAATGTAAACCAAAATATTAGGGTATTATATTTAAAAATATTAACATCCTTCATATCACATTATAAAAATTATTATAAGTGAGTTTGAATATAATATATATGTTGAAAAAAAAATACAAGAACTATATCCACAACTCTGACCCAATTCTTCTTCCCTTTACAAATACCTCAATGCTTGGGGATTCTTATTCAACTCCAATTCTTAGAAAACTCCATTGGATCTAAAAAACAATACCACGGTCATAATTAAGCTTAATCTCAACCTATTCCTCATTTGGGATAAATAATTATTTAGGAAGACTAGCTATGAAGGTATTCAGTCAGAAAAATGGTATTGATTTAGATGAAATTTTTTAACTGATGGTATAAATGTCTCATATCATAGTTGTTCTTGGATTGGATTATAGACTCAACATGGAGGAATAACAAATTGATATAAAAAAATAAATTCGTATTTCATATTTTTGGAGATTATATGTTCAGAAATAGACACTAAGGAAATGGTATAAGAAATTTGGCACATTTATGGAGAAATATGTGTACATGAAAGAAATTTTTGATCATTTTTTCTTCATTAAAAAATTTAATGGTGATTTCATTATTTTATTTGTTTATATTGATGATAAGAAAATTATTGGTAGAGATTTAACCAATATTTATAGGTTGAAAATGGATTTTAACAAGTATTTTGAAATTAAGGACTTATGGGAATCTTAAAAATTCCTTTGTAGGAAGATTGTTTGTGTCATGAGGAATCACCAGATTTGGTTATCTCAGGAATTATACATTATAAAGGATTTTGAAATATTCAATATGATCAAGTCCAAACCATTTATTACTCTACGTATGATTCATCTCATACTCACAACATGACAGATTATATCAAATAAGGACGAGAAAAAAGTGATGGAAAGGGATCCTTATCAGTCGGTATTTATAAATCAAATGTATTTTTTAGTGTGCACTAGGAAAGATAGTTCTCACATTATTAGTATTGTGAGTAAGTTTTTATCAAATCCAAGAAAGGGGCATTGTAGAGAAGTAAAACTGATATTAAGGTCCCTATGAGGTATAACCAAACATTGATTATGTTTTGGAAATGATAAATTTCATGACTTGAATAATTGGGAAACCTTTCTAATCTTATAGTAAAGATGAGGGTGACCTTCGATTCTAGCCTTCAAAAATATTCAGGTTAAAGAATTTTACCGAGGGTATAAACATGTAAATGGAAGGTATATTCATCATATATCCCAAGAACATAATAATAAATCTCCCAACCAACACTGCACAATAAAATAAAACATTCATCCTATAATTTTTTTCAATTTCTGAAAATAAACAATCATTAAAATAAAATATTTCTAAATATGTTTTTCGATATCAACCCCAGGAATGGAGCTAGTAATTTCTAGGACAGTCTCCAAATCCCACATAAAAACCTAAAATATAGTCTATATATATAATTTTGAGCATAGAATTTATATTCAATATCATCATTCCCAATATATATCTTAAAAATGTGAAATAAGTTTAATAATGCTCCAGCGAATAAAAAAATAATCAGGTGTTAATGAAATTGATTTTGGAAGGTATAGTCTGATCCATTAAATGAAGTTAGGGTAACTGATATCATCTTAGACTATACACCAAAATATAACTATCATGTTTTGACCTATGCGGTGGGGTCGATAGATGTGGAAGGTTTCATTAGGCCCTGCTTAAGGGTTTGGGTGGAGAAATCCCCCAACCTAAATTTTGGGGCACTATAGAAATGTTTAATCACTACATAAAAGATGATTCGATACACTAATAGGGCACTATATTAGTTTGGACTATGACATCGTACTATAGTATAATGTGACTAACAATAATGATAGGTCATCTTATCTTTATGGACTTCCAACCACATGTTATTATAGCATAATGGACTTATTATATTGATTGATACTATAGATATGTGGGTTAATGTAGCACCACAATTATTTATGATATCATTTCATGCTAGGGTTTCATATATTGAATTTACCCTATAATTAAGCTTCTAGATTTTATCTAAGTGTTTTACCTCTTTATAGATGTAGGGGTTATTCCTGAACCAAGTAAATATTTGTGTATTACGATCTTATTCTTATTATTTTATTTTTATAACTTATACTCTTATTCTTGAATCAATTGTTTTTGGATCAATCAAAATTTTAAAAATATGTTAATTATCCCCAAGTTCACAAAGGCTTGCTTTCGAAATAATGCATCACTATAGTAAAATAGTATTAAGGAATATAAACAAGGCACCTTGGAACCACTTCTTCACTGATTTTCTACTCCCATTCCCCAATTTCAAACATTCTATGTTCATCCCTCCTATATAAACTAATAACATATCAATAATAGATCCATTTTAGTAGGGTATCATGGAAATGAAGGATGCCAATCATTTTCCTTAATCCTTCCATGAATTACCCCCACCATGAACTACTACAAAGAAGGGCCGCCCCCAACTCTATACATCCACCAGATATAAATCACCACCAAGTGTATACCTATACAAATTATACATATATATAAATTATATATCTAAACTAACTATCTAATACTATATCTTATAGGAGATAAATGAAGAAGGGGTTGTCAGCCAACCTCCCTCTCTAACATGGATGCTGGGGGAAACACCTAGAACCCAAATCATTTTGGAATCACTATAAATACACAACATGGGTGGTGAAAATATATAAATAATAAGAAAATAAAAGCAATGGTAGTCACACACAGTCTTATAATATGGGTTCATAGAAACCCCCCCCCCCCTATAAAATCCAACAACCACCACTACACCATTACTACCACATATCCCATATCATCTTCCAAGTCTATCGTGTAACCAACCGACACCCCACATAAAATACATCCATAAAAATTATAATTACCGATTAAAACCAATCTTATAACCAATTATGGTTTTAACATTTACTAGAAAAGTTATATTTGTTCACCGTTTAATACCATATCTAATGAAACACAATTCTCTATCCATTTTCACACATTTTTTTCAATCTCTACCCATACATTTCAAGTATTGTCATTTCATATGAAACTCATGTATTTCTATTCCAAACCGTGTCACATTACCTATATTTATAGTTACAAGCCACATATCATAACTATAAAGAAACGAATAAAACATCCCATAACACATACCATGTCCAGTAATTCAATATCCATACACCCCATACAAAAACCTATCACCACAGCCCAACCATCACAAAACAACAATCATCACATCCCATACAAACCATATCAACCATCTACATCCCCATATCCTAACACATCCCATACCTAAAATCATCCACAATAACCCTAACCATGTCTACATTACCACTCCAAATCCAGTCTAACAAGAGAAGGACATAACAAAAATAACCATAAGCACATTGAAAATCTCCCCTTCGTATTCCTAAATTTCATATAATTCATTCAAGGCCAACGCCAAAATCATATTTCTATTTATATATTTTCTTAAAAATCATTAATTAATATCTTTTAGAATTTAACCATTTATGGGGGTTGTTTTTAACAATCAATTTTAGAAATAATTCATATAAGTCTAAAAAATAGTCAATTTTCTCAAAAACAGTGATAAGTAAAACATAAAAAAAATTCACAAATCAAGTAAAACACTTGGTATTAACCCTAATAACCTTTAGTTTCTTTAATTATAATTCATTATCTTATTTATAATGATTCTTACTAGCCACAAAAAAGATAATAAAATCCATAAACTCCAATGATTTATACATAAAATAACAGATTTCCTAAATTCCAAACATCAGTAGAAGCTTCACAAACTGCTGTGAAATATAAAGTGAGTAAGAAGTAATTGCATGAAAAAATCCACACAAAAGAAACCCCACAACATCTATATCTTATAAATATACTATAAAAATTAAACCCTAACATCCTCAGGCTTTATGAATCACTACCTCTGATAATTTACAAGGATGAATAGGCGTTGATGGAAAGAAAACTAAGAAGAGAGGGGTAATAAGTCACCTGAAATCCCTAAAAATTGATTACCAAGGAAAAAAGTTAAAATATAAGAAAAGAGGGGCTGAAAAGTTTTCAAAAATATTGTTAGTTTTTCCCAATGTTCGGGGAAATAATGGAAGAAAAAAGAAAATTATAGGGTCACCCAAATTTTTATTCATGATAGAAAAACAGAAGACCATGGTACGAGGGGTATGTTTTATGATGGAATAAGGTCAAACTGATAGAAATAACAAAATAATGGAAAGTTATATTCCATAATAATCTATATCAAACTTTACGTTGAATATTGTGCTATAAATCTATCTATTTCAAATTCGATTAAACCCTAGATTTGATGAACCCATATATGGATAGTGGCATATGGCCCATCACCAAACAATATCTCTTAAACATGAAACCCAATTCCATGATGAAACTGAGAAACTATAATGTAATGACTCCCAAATCGAATGAATTGACATAGTTGGCCACCCTAAACATCATGATATTTCCATGAGTACAACACTATAGTCATCATCATTCCCTTTCAAGATCATATTTAGAACAACCCCATGGCATAGCCAAAGGGACAACATGTAAAGGCTCCCAAATTGAAATAATGAAAAAATACAACTCCCCTAGACATTTATAGTGTTTCTAAAGTCTTCACAGAAAAATTCATAACCTCCTTGGTGAAACTCAATCCTCCACTCTATAAGGATAAATTTCCGTGAACTTTTATCTTAAAATACCACCTCTCTACCTCAAATCTCCTCCTGGAACAACAAACTCATAAAACCAAAAAGGTAATGGGTTAATAAAATCTAAGATGTTTCATTATACACCTATTAAATGATTCACATCCCAAAAAATAAAAAATAAACCTAAAAGAAAACATCAACCCCAAAAACCTCAATCAATTAGCCCAATAGATACCTATCAAATAGAATCAATGCCATCCACAAGACACAACATCATAAGAAAGAAAAAAATTTAATAAATTAACATAATTTCAAACATTACATCCCCAAAATAAAAAAATCTCTAAGAAATCAAGATAATAAGAGTGAATTTATGAATCATGATCCTATGTACTCTTGTAAAAACTACCATGGATCCACAATACTCAAGCTAATGGGATAACACACTAACACAACTTCTTCTTTGGGAAGTCCTAATTCTCATCTAGTCACTCTACAAACATCACATAATCATAAAAATACATCTCATACCATTATAATATATGGGAGTAATTTTGAATATATCATTGAATATATTACATGTGAAATACATCGTGAGTCTGATCTATCTATGGGGAAAGTTCTGACTAGTATACCACCTCACTTATATGCTCCAACACCTTAAAATGTTTTATGGAATGGGAATAAATCATTACCCCAAAATCAAACCTTCGCTAACCATAATGATGGGAAACACACAAAAACACATGTTCTGTAACATCAAACTATATTGGTCTTCTCCTCTATTAATCATATGACTTTTAATGGTCTTTGAACATCTTCTTCCATTCTCAAATTATCTGAATTTTCTCTTCCATGCTCTACACCACATTATACACTCAAACTATTGACTCCCCAACCATAGTTTAACACAATAAAGATCAGAAAATTTCTCCCATATAGTACCTCATATGGATCCATGATGATGAAAGAGTGATGGTTTTTGTTGTAATAGAACTCAACTAAGGAAATGTGTTTTACCCACCAACCACCAAAATCTAATTTTCAATCCTGTAACATATCCTATAGTGTCTGGATAGTCTGGTATATCTATTAATAATTCCAGGGATATAAAATAGTTCAAACACATAGGTTTGATCCAAAATAATTTTATTTTCCTCTAAAAAATCATTAAGTAAAATGAGGATCCAAATCAGAAATGATGGACCAAAGTTCCCCATGAAGCCCCACAATCTCAAATACATATCACCTCGCTAGATCATCCATGACACTCAACTCTTTTATAACTAGAAATGATATGACTTCATTAATTTTTCTATGGTCACAAAAATGGAAACTCATCCTCCCTAATGTTAGGTTGATTCAGTGAAGAAGTCCATTGATATGTCCTATCCCTTACACTCAGGGACATAGAATGAATGCAACAACCATCAAGGAACATGATTCTTTAATTAAAAATTTTGGTAGACTATAAACTATACCATGAACTCGGATATTAACCATTTCCTCACCATCCACCAAAAATGGCTCCTGAAACCACATTACATCATAGATATACCTAGATGCACCAATAGGGGTGATCTGTGAAACTCATTAAGAACCTACTCGTGCATTCCTAATGGAGAAAATAGACTCTCTAGAGACATAATTTGATATTTTTCAACATTCTACCACCCCCTTAAAGTGTATCCTTTAAGAAAAAGGTATCACATCACCTCTACCTCTATGTATTCCCACTAATACTGCACAATTTTATAGATGACTACACAATCATCTAGAATAGAAAACCTAGACAAAATAATTTTTTGTATCTAGTTTCATCATTTATAACTCTTATATCACTCTCTAATAATCCCTAAACTCTCAAACAATATCACATTGTGACATCGAACTCAGTGTGTTATCTACACCATTCCCCTTCCCCAAGGTGTAGAAGTTCAAAATGATATAACCCTACAAGAACATTAATAACAGTCAATTTTAAAAATTCATATCTCATTGATAGAAATCATAACTTGTTATATTATGGTTTATAAAGACCATAAAGAGATCATTGGTTAGTTAATATTTCCAAAACATCAGAGAAAAAACCACCACCACCAAATTTAAATCATTGGTGTCATAGTTATACTCAAGGGAATGTAACTAACTAGACTCAGAAGTGATCATATCTATTTCTACATCAAAAAAAACTAAAACTGGTATGGAAATCATTATATAAGTCCTCAAATGTCAATCCCTATGTTGTAAACTAAATGATATAAGCATTTATCATTTTCTCTTTTAGGTAGAAAATTTTTTCCTAATAATAATCAGTCTGGTTAAATGTATGGTAATTCTTTATTAAGTAAATTAATGGGTATTTAATAAAATTTAAGTTTGATATAACCCTTGGTTAATATCCCATGAGATCATAGAATATATGAACATCTTCCGCATTATTTGGTGCTTCCCAAGAACAATCTCCTCAATAATTTATAGGCACACTAATACTCATTGTTGATAAACCAAAAGTCTAAGGAAGTGAAACTCCCTCATCTAAAACCTTCACTTTGGTATATTTTACAAAGGAATATGGTGTTAAAGAACCTAAAAAATATCTATAATGTGATCATCATGATCCTCCTACAACTTCAAGTATATGAGGATGTCTTCCGTAAACACCACCAAAAACCAATCGAGGAAATCATTGAATAGGGATGTCATGATTCTCATTAAAATGGTTTGGGAAGTCATGACACAAAATGGAATCAATAAAAACATAATGTTCCCATATTATTACTAAGTGGAATTATTTTTTATATCCTCCCATTTCACCCTCATCTTGTGATATCTGTAATGACCTAAACTTTTGAATAATAATTGGTTTCCTGAATATTTATGTTTTATTGTCCCATATATTTAAAATAATATAGGTATAAATTAAAATTTAACAATATGTTTTTGACCATTATTTGACTATTGTTCAATTATAACTAATGATAAATATGACCATTGGAAACAATAATAATTTTAATGTTATAATTGTTGTTTATAAAAAGAAATGACAATGGAAAATTAATTCACAAAGAAGAGTCGATGACCTCTACTAGTAGAATCGTTCAATATGAATCCCCTTTTTTGGAGATTGGGAAGAAGGTAGCGTCACTGGGCTTTTATCTAGACAAAGACCAAGCTAGGCTTCTACATGTTAGGCTTAAACAAAATCGCCTACAGGAGAAGTTCAAGCTCATTGAGATCACATCCCAAACCATGTTCATCGAACGACCCCAAGAAAGCCCCACCATCGCAAACCTTACTCTTAAGAAATATTTTGGTGTAATAAATGGATTTGTATCAATATCCTAGCATTATGATTATTTTTTATAGAATAATTAATATACTTTCATTCTATTATTGTTACATTGTAAAAGATTTTCTAAAGCACAAATAGTGTTTTTGGATAATATTTGAATTTAATTAAGGATTAAATTTTGATGAATTAATATATTTTTGAAATAAATAATATTTTAAAAAAATATTATTATTAAATTACATTTATTAAATATTAATTATCATATAATTTTTTTTGTTGTCGAAATTAACTTTTATTAATGTTCCAAAACTGTTTTTACCAAACCCCGTCAATTTTCAATAAATGTTGGTTTTTATTTTAAAAGTGAAATTAAAATATTTAAAAATTTATTTAGATAAAATGAATTGTATTTTTTGAATAAGGATTTTGAAATTATCCAAAGGTGAATGTTTCCTAAATTTCTGATATAGTTGAATTTTTGGATAAAAATTAAATACTGTATAAATATATAATGTGTTTTATGACATCATAATGACCTAATGTTGATGTAATAAAATAATATAAAAGACATAATCAGTTAAATATATTTATTTACTTTAAAATAATTTAATTTTATGTTTTTTTGATTTATTTTATAAATCCTTGGTGAATCCTCCAAGACATTAAAATATTTTTAGATTATAAAATCATTTCTTTGAAAATGTGACTCACCTCCACATAGGAAAGTGTAATATTTTAATATATTCTACCATAATACTTATAAAATAATGTATACCACGATCTTATTCTATAAACCATGTTCAAAAACCTTGGTATGGTTCGTGGTTTTGAATATTTTAGTGTGTAGTGTCTAAAACCCAAATAATAAAGACTTCTCACACCTTTACAATATAAACCCACCCAAGAACCAATTCCTATTCACTATAAATACATAAATATGATACACACTCTTATATATACTCCTTATATTTCTCTCAATGTGCCCTAATCCCCCAATAATCTTCTCCCAATCCTTTTGTATCAAACATCCAAGTAAGGTTCCCTTCCTTTCTCAATATTTTTCCAAGTTTCCCTATATTGATACATCCTTTTATTTTAAATTAAAAATTATGGGTAATGTTTTATCACCTCCCACATACTACCCTTATTATGTTTTAATGATGAGATACCACTTTATCTCTCATTAATCCCTCTCCTATACACCTGTTACCATACTGAAATTCCGTAAGGGATTTCTCTCTTCTCATTTCCATTCAAGAATTTCTTTTATATTATGCATCTAAATTCCATTTCATATGTTGGGATATTATGTTCCATGATCCCCTTAACTTCCATTTCATGTATAAATTATGATATACACCTTTCTCTCTCATCAACCCATTTTAGGAATTTTATTTGACGTCGTTATGCGGCCAGAATTGCACCATAATTTTCTATGCCAAAATCATCATTTAGTGAATACCATACCCATTTCTCTATCAAGTGTATTCAACTTTGTTCTCAGATAATTAATTATTATCTAATTACATGTATGTATTCTTCATTCCTTGTTCTTGGAATAAATTATGATGTTTAGTGAATCCATTTTCTATTATCTATATGGCATGCTTATGCATGAAATGAAATTTTTATGAATTGTGAGCTCTGATAGCGCTACACGAATTGGGTAATGTTTAGTATCATGATAATATATGTGCAATGAGGATTTAATAATTATAATTAATGTGAAATTAGGGTTTAATCATGTTAATTAATGTGCAATTATGGTTTATTTATGCTAATCCATGTACAATGAGCCTTGGCTCCTGCCAACATCATGTTTCATGTTGCATCCACATTTCCATGCTATAAATATCATGCTATATCGTGACTTTATGTTCAGGTTTCTTTTGTGATCTATTGATATTCCAATTGACTAACATGAATTTTCTTCCACATTTCATTCCATGTTTATTCTCTTTCTGGGCTTTATAGCTCACCCTTTTCTTATGTATGTCCTCCAATTATCCCGTGCAATGCTAAATATGAAAGAATGTTGTGGTGATATTAAATAAGCTTCAATAAATAGGTATATTTCATGTATTATTTATTTATTTAATGTTACTAATCCCCAAAGACATTAGACCTCTCAATATTCATGAGTTTAATAAGTGAAATTTTATTTAAAAAATCATGTTTAAATATGAAATAATGAGCAAGGTTGATATAGTTGTTATTAGTGGATAAGTTTAGTTATTTATTGGATTAGTATTATAAAACTCTAGTAAAATCATTAGGGATAATACTTAGTATAATAAAAATAATCCCTAAATCTTGGTGAGTATAGTTTATGTCCTTTATCAAGAAAATGCATCCCTGTTTAGATACGAATAATTAGAGGTGGCTCTGAAATATATGTATCTAGGTGTAAAAACAAAAACCACCGCTTTGAGATATAATAAAACAGAAACAGGTGCATGACAATGGGCCTTGTTACACTCTTGGTTTGACACTCCTAGAGGATATTCTTTGGTAAATTCATAAGATTAGTAAGAAGAATTATTAAGTCAACAAAAAATCACATAATAATATATACTTTGAAATAGATCATGGATAACCTAGATTGAAACATATAGTATCACAAGTTAGGATATACTATACAATTTTATCTTTATATTTCCAATGTTTTCTTTTTTACATTCTTATTATCTAATTATTCAAACCCCCTAATTTTATTTTCATTTTCTTAGATAAAACGTGGAAGAGGAAGATCATGAACAACTCTTCCCTATCTTCCTTAAGAACTACTTGGGGATATTATCCTAAAGTCATGCATAGATAAATTTGAAACCTTTTCAAATATCCAAGTTATAGGAAAACAACTTTATGAGTCATTAAATACCTCTATAATTTAATGATTATTTCAAGGATCCAGTACCGTCAGTTGGTGAATTTCGTGCTCTTATCTTTCTTACCATGCTAAGAGTGGTAAGTACCGTCAACATCTTTTCAAATTATTCTCTCTATTAAAAGGTTATGATGCACTAAATGATTTTCTAGATGTTGTAAAAGAGGGAGACCTCCGAGAATCCTATATGTATCAAATTTTGGATTTCTGTCTTTGGGGAAATACCAACACGGAAATACGAAAACCATATTTTGAAATATTTGAAGATGAATCAGTAATAAGTATTTATAATAAAACAGGTTTGAGAAGATATTTCAAAATTATATATAAGAAATACAATTTCAATAAATTATCAGTTCTTCCATCGATATAATCCATGATGTTTGATTTATTTTGGGGTAAATAAAGTACATGATTTTGAAAAAAATCATGATGTATCATTGTGACACATGATCCCTTTCTGCATAAAGGAAATGAAAATATGAAAGACTAAGGACCTCTTTGAAGAGATGAAGGAGAAGCAACCTCACCTATTTTTACCTTATTATGTAAAACGAAATTTCAGGGATGGAATTTCATAAGGGTGGAAGGATGTCACATCCCAAACATTTGAATATTTGTTTTTTCCTAAAAATGTATATTTTACTGTATCACATTAATTAAAACTATTTAAGTGTAAATTGAAATGTAACTATTAGTTTTCGGCGGTTATATAACTTTTGGTCAATAGTGAACAATGATAAATATTACTATTTGAAACAATAATAATTTTAACATTATACTTATTGTTTATAAATAGAAATTAAAATGGGAAAATTAATTCAGAACGAAGAGCTGATGGCCTCTACCAATAGAATTGTTCCATACGAGGCCAATTTTTCAGAGCTCAGGAAGGAGGTAGTTTCAATGGGCTTCACTATAGACTAATCCCAAGATAAGCTTCAATATGTAATATATGAATTAAATAACCTATAGGAGAAGTTCATACTCATCTAGATCATGGCTCAAACCATGCTCACCGAACGACCCCAAGAAAGCCCCACCATCGCAGACCTTACTCTTATATAGTATGATAGTGTAATAAAGGTATATGTATCAAGACCCTAGTATTATGATTATTATTTTTATAGAATAATTATTGTACTTTAAATCTATTATTGTTACTTTTTAAATGATTTTCTAAAGAAAAAATGTTATTTTTTGTTAATATTCGAATTTAATTAAGGAATATATTTTGATTAATTCATTTATTTTTGAAATAAATAATATTTTAAAATAATATTAATATTAAATTAATGTTATTAAATACTAATGATCATATAATTTTTTTATGACAAGAGTATCTTTTAATAAGGCTTGAGAACTATTTTTTCCAAAACCCGTCAACTTTCAATAAATGTCAGTTTTTATTTTAAAAGTAAAAATTCATATATTTAGAAAAATATGTTGGAAAAATAAATATTAGTTTTAGAATCATGGTGTCTAAATTATCCAATGATGAATTTTTCATAATTTTCTGAGATAGTCGATTTATTTGGTAAAAATTAAATACCTTATAAATATATAATGTGTTTCATGACATCATAATGACCTAATAATGATGTAAAAAATTTATATCAAAGGAATATTCAGACAAATATATGTTTCTCCTTTAAAATATTATAATTTTAGGGTTATTTTATTTATTTTATAAAGCTGTAGTGAATCCTCCCAGACATATAAAATATTTTATGATTTTAAAATCATTTCCCTGAAAGTGTAACTCACCTCCACATAATCAAGGGACATATTTTAATAATTTTGTACCTTAGCCTTAAAAAATAATTTATTGAACTCCCCGTTTCTAGAAACTATGGGAAAAAAGGGTTGTTTTGCGGTTTTAATATTTTAGTGTGTAGTATCGAAACCAAAAATAATAAATAATTCCCCCCACATTTCCTATATAACCCCACCCTAGCACCCATTAATCTTCACTAAAACTCCATGAATCTCATCCACACTCTGATTTATACTCCCTATAGCCCTCAAAAGGTTCTCCAATCCCCAAATAATCCTTTCTCAAGCCTTTGGGATCACACATACAAGTAAGGGTTCCTTCCTTTCTCAATTATTGTCCAAGTTTCCTTATATTGTTATATCCTTTTATTTTCAATTAAAAATGATGTTGTATTTTTTCAAACCTCCCCCATAATTACCTTATTATGTTTTAATGATGATATTACCCTTTCTATCTCATTAATCCCTCTGATGTACACCTGTTACCATGCTGAAATTCTGTAAGGGATTTCTCTCTTCTCAGTTCATTTAATAACTTATTTTATATTATGCATCTAAATTCCATTTCATATGTTGGGATATTATTTCCCACTATCCCATTACTCTAAATTTCCTGTATAAATTATTATAGATCCATTTCTCTCTCATAAACTAATTTTATGAATTTCTATTTGACGTCATTATGATATAAATATTTCACCATGAATTTCCATTCCAAAATCTTCCTATAGTGAATACCATACCCATTTCTATATCAAGTGTATTCACCTTTATGATAATGTACTTATTGATTATAAATATTACATGTATGTATTCCACCTTTCTTTTTAGGGGAATGAATTATGATGTTTAATGAATTCATGTTGTATGATCTATGTGGAACACTTATGCATGAAATGAAATGTATATGAAGGGTGTGACTTGATAGCGCTCCAATGCATTGGGTAATGTTTAGTATCATTATATGCTTGTGGAAATGAGGGTTTAATCATGATAATTAATATGCAATGAGGGCATGATAATTCATTTTCAATGAGGGTTTACTCATGTTAATCCATGTGAAATGAGCCTTGGCTCATTCTAATATCATGTTGTATGTTGTTGCCACATTTTCATGTTATGGATGTCATGATATATCATGCCTTTATGTTCATGTTTACTATGTGATCTGTTGATATTCCTATTGACTAACATGTATTTTATTCCTCGTATTATTCCATGTTTATTTCCTTACTAGGCTTTATAGCTCACCCTTTTCTTATTTATGTCCTCAGGTTATCCCTTGTAATTCTATGTACAAAGGAATTTTGTGCTCATGTAAAAGAAGATTCAATAAAGATGAGAATTTCATGTCTTATATTATTATGTAATGTTATTAATACCCAAAGAAACTATACCTCTTGACCTTCTATGTTTTATTAAGTGCAATTTTATTTAATAAATCATGTCTAAATATGAAATAATGAGTTGGGTTGTTATAATATCTAGGTTTCAAATCAATATTCAAAAACTATCTGACTCCATTTACCTAGTTTAATGAGACATTTATCATTGGGAGAGGGTTGAAACACTTGAATGTCACCTAATTAAAAAACTTTATATGTATATATTTGACCTCAAACCACTAATTTATTTCTTATTGAACATCACTAGTGTGCCCCATGGTGATATACAGGGTTAGATGAAGCCAATACCCAATTGATCGTCGGAGGGAACTTCTCATCAGCCTGTAGTGAAGGGAAGAGGGACCCCCTAGGCTCACTTCCAATTTTCCTTAGTTAAGAGACTTGCATAAATGGTATAAAACATATAAATGGGCGGAATTTCCCTCATATATCTATAGAAAATAATAATAAATCCACCAACTAACACTGTATAATAAAATAAAACCCACACCTATAATGCATGCTAATATCTTGAAAGAATCAAGACCTACAATAAAATTATACCAAATAATTCTTATTCATGTGACTCCTTAAAACCTACAAGAACCAAGCTAGTGATTTCCATCTCCATCTCCAAATCCCCCTAGAAACCTACAATGATTATATATATATATATATATATTGGGGAGAGCATAAAAATTATACTCAGTAGGTCATTACCAATTTCTTTCGTGCTAATGTAGGATAAGCATACTAAAGGTCTAGTGAATAAAAATAAGAACCATCAAGAACCTATGAAAGAAAACTATCCCCCAACATCACAATGGATCTCTCACCAAATGACATACCTAATGTATTAAATTAGTATCAATGAATATAAACAAGGTTCCTTGTAACCACTTACCTAATAATTTAATGCTCTCATGCCCCACTATCAAATATTATACTCTCATTCCTCCCATGTAAACTAATCATAAATCAATCAAAAATAAAATTTAGTAGGATATCATGGACATGATGGACATAAACCTCATACACTCCTCCTCTTATGCATGATCCCCACCATGAATTATCCCCACCAGGTATTTCCACCAACTTTATATTTCGAAAAACTATACACCAACAAAAACTATATACTACCACCAACTATACATCATCATAAACATTATATTGCTACCAATTTTCATATACTATGGTAAAAGGTACAATAGGGAAGAGGGGTAATCGGCTATCTACCCCCACCAACCTAGATTTCAAAGAAAACACCTAGAACCCAAAACCTTCGGGAGTTAGTATAAATACATGACTCAAGTGGGGTGTATATAGAAATATTTTGAAAATACAAGATATATAAGTCACACACAATACCATCAGATGGTTTCACACTCAATATACTCTACTAAATCCAATAACCATCACTACACTATTACCTATACACATCCCATATATGATTCTATATTTACAGTGTAACCGTCCCACACCCCACATATAAAACAACCATAATAAATTTTATAATTTCTTGCTAAAACTCATGGTCTCTCCAATTACTATTTTACCATTTACTAATAATTTTACATTCATCACACCATTAAATATCATATTCAATTTCTAACTATTACCAAGACATTTTACATATTTATTCCAATATTTACTAATATATTTCATGTATTGTCATTTCATATGCAGCACATGTATTTATTTTTTAACCCATATTATATTTAAAAATTTAACTTTTAAATCCACATTCATTAACTACTGGGAAACTAATAATCCATCCCACAAAAAAATACATCCAATGCATTAATATCCACACACCCTATAGAAATATCCATCAATACATCCCAACCATCATGAAATAGTATTCATCACATCCCACACCTACCATATCAACTAAACACATCCCCATTTTCCAACACATATCATTAACAAAACAAACCACAAAAATCCAAATCATGCCCACATAACCACTACAAATCCAACCTAATAAGAGAAGAAATACACAATAGAACTAACAACAAAAACATCAAATGATGCCTCTTCATATTCATGTTTTATAAATATTCCATTCAAGGATGGGACACACATCATATTCCTCTTTAAATATTTTCACACAACCAATTCAATACCAGATTTATGAATTTAACCTTTAATGAGAGCTTGATTAAATAATCAATTTTAGTATTCATTCATATATGTCACAACATCAATCAATTTCCTTAACATAAATGGTAAGTAAAACATCAGCAACAATAAAAATAATGAATCAAGTAAAATGCATATGATTCGCCCAAATTACCTTTAGTTTCTTTAATTCCAAGGCATTATATTAATTATAATGATTCTCGTTGGTCTCCCAAAAGATAAAAAATCATGAAACTCCAATAATTTAAACATAAAAGAAGATAGTTTCTGAATGTTATACCTCAATGGAAGCTTTACAAGCCACTGAAGAAGTCAAAGTGTGGAATAAGTGATTTCAAGATCAAATATCAATAAAAAACCCCAAACAATCTAGATCACAGAAATGTACCACAAAATAAAACCCTAGAATCCTTTTAATTGAACCATAACTACCACAAAGAATTTAAAAATAAGAATGGGGAGCAATGAAAATAATAATTATAAGGGAATGGTAAAAAAATAATCTTGAATATCCCGAAATTAGTCTCCTAAGTAAAGGATCACACTCAAGAAAATAGGGTATGAATGGTGTCCAAAAATTATTCTTTGGGTCATCCAAGGTTGTGGGAAATAATAGAGGAATAAAGGAAATCAAAGGAGTAAAAAAATTATATCTAGACTAAAAAAACATAAAACTACATTGAAATGGGTATAGTTCATGGTGAAATTGGGTCGAATTGGAAGAACCCATGGTGTTAAAGAAAGGGTCACACTAAAATAATCTTAGTTAAACTGTCCTTCTAAAATCACATTACAAATATATTCATTTAAAATTTAGTCAAACATCAAATCTGATAAACCTAAAGATGGACCTAGGTGTAGGGTTAATCACCACATTTTAGTTCCCAAACATCCAAACCAATTCCATGATGAATCCAAGGCACCACGACACAATAAATCCAAAATTGGTAGAACCACCAAGGTCAACTGCAAGAAAATCCACATAATAACACTCAAACACCCAAACAAAATCTCTGACAAAACCAAGGTACCATGATTAAATGACTCTCAAATTGATAGAAACACCAAGTTTCACTGACCTAAACTTAAAATTATAGTCATGAGGATCGTGATGAAGTACTTATAATTTCCCTTTTTTAATTGGCTGAATACTAAAGGCATAGTATATCCAAATCCCCATGGTGAATAGCTCCAAATTAGGATAATGGTGGAATTTCACCCCCCCAACCTCTACGGAAAAGCCAAAGGATCCATGATGAATCTTTCAACCTCCATGGTGCATCTAGATCCTTCATACCATAAGTACTTCATTCAATTGAAATTTCAGGTTAAAATCCCCCTATGCTCCTCAAATCATTTCCTGATTCCCCCTACTCTCAAAACATGTAAAGTAATGCGCAGAGAAATATAGGATGTTACAATAAATCCATTTTGTAAGTACATACAAGTGTATAAATGGATAGATATGTTTACATAAGTTAATCCATATTTGGTTTTGTGATATCATTTGCAGAGGAAGTTATTTTATGGCAATCATGACATTAAAAATGTGATGTATTATTTACCATATAAGTAGAGTATATTGTACTAATTTAAGGTTGTAAATATATATTATGGAAGAATAAATTTTTGTAGGATCTAGGATAGAGTCAAGAGAATTATATTCTCTATTGTGATAGTTAGAATGATATTTATCTAAAGTGGAACCCAAAATTTCATTCTAGGTCTATATATATTAATGTTTGATATCACTAGATCAATAATGTTTCTGAAGAAAAATAGTCAAAAATGAGAAAATTAATGAAGATGTTAATGGAGAAAATACAATGACTATTGTTCTATGGAAAGATAAGATTGACATTTTCAAGTTACAGTGGGTCTATCATTATACAAAATTTGCTCATGAGGTTGGGGATTATATGGGGTCACTCTTAATTAGATAGTCAAATATGGTTGGATTAATTTTCAATTTAATTTTTTATCTATATAAATAGGATATTTTCATTTTCTAACAACTTACTCATAGATTTTTTTATCAACATTGAATGTGAATATTAAAATGGTGGGAATGGAGGGTTTTCTTCATTTACGTGAATGAGAAAAAAAATTTCTCCTTCAAAATTAAAATGGGATCAAATACCATGGAATTTTAAGGTGAAAAATTCCCCCATTATAACATTTATTAATTTACGATTCTTATATGGATAGTTAATAGTGAATTAACCCCTTATCTCATAAATGTATACATAGGTTTTTGAACCATGTACACTCTGTGTTATCTATCTATATCATTGATGTTCATGTGTGTTTCAGTCTATATAAGTTATACTACCCCATCATATATTAATTTTCAAATGTTTCATTGAGATTTTAACCATATTTTGAGTTGTAGAGGTTTTGAATTATATTTATCCATAATATATTAGGTAGTATTTCATCTTTTGGATATATTATGTATAGGGTATTGGTATATAGCCTTACTTGGTATGAAATGATAGCTTGATGGGTGGTATTATTAGGAGGTGCCTTGATGGTTAACTTTGGAAACAAGTTTATAATATTTAGTTATCATACATTTCATATCAAATAGGTTTATTATTAGTATTTTTTATTTTTTATGATTATATCTAGATCTATCTCACAATATATAGAAAAAAGTTCCTCTATCATTATTATATGTTACATTTACTAGGCTTCCAAGCTCACCATTTTCATTTTTATGTAAAATCCCAGGAAATAAATATGATACAAGGTTTATGGGTTATACATGTAATATGGAAACAACTAGATGAATTTCAATATAAATTATAAAATTAATTTACTAAAATTTTATAACATCATTTACAACCCAACATTTTTTTAAAAGTGAATATGTTCACATTTATAAAAGTGAAAATATGAATTCAAATGTTTCTAGTTAAACATGAATGAACTAGAATATAATATCATGTAAAAATCCATTTAAATTGTATATTTTTAAATTATAATTGAAGACAGTAATTTATAAGTACTTAAATATAAATATACTATCATGGATAACTTTGTTTAAAACATTGTGAAATGTATGGATAAATTTATGTCTAATTATCTATCCATTTATAACAAGCCAAATAAACCATTAAAGACATAAGAGTTATAATACATGTAATTTATATGAATAATATTATCAAGTTAAAAATAAAAATAACAATAGTGTCTGAGGGAGGAATGAATTTACAGCTAAGATTGCATATTTACTACCAAAATGATAACACATAATAAGTAACATGCATATAATCCCCACCCCCAATATCTACTCTTTTTGTCATTTGAAATGGAATTATTCTAGGATCAGAACAAGTTAATAAGTTAAAACAAAACAATAATATTGAAGAAACCCCTTTTGAAAAAATAATCAATTCATAGGATCCTAGGAACACCAAAAAACATGAAGACGAATCCATCAGTCAGCATAGTGGATCCTCATAATGTTGATGTTAAAGGAGTTATAGTGGGGGAACATATACCCTACCATACGAATGCCACCCACCAATTGTATTTAAATTCATTGAAGGGGATAAAAACAAATGCCACCCACCCACAAGATCATTATTTCTATCCTAGTAAGCATCGACTAATTTGTCGAACTATCAAACTCTAATGTACTAAATTCATCTCATCTCAGCACAACCACCGAAACAAAAAATTTAAACCCAACAATAGAAGAAAGCATGGAAGAAACCTACCTCATACTGGTATTCTGTTGTAATATTATTATCTTCAATCTATCAAACATTTATTGAAGATCAAATAAATTAGAATAAAAAATTAGTAATCAAAAGTGAAAAGATCGTACCACTATGGATAAACATTGAGATAAAATAGATGATTTTGACGTTTTTTAAAAAAAATGGGAAAATTTTTACTTTTAAAACAATCCATGAAATTTTATAATCATTTCCATATTCTCTTAACACTTTAAATTTAAAAACAAAAACCCGATGATTTTTTTCTCTCATCTTATGAAAGAAATTCCAGTATATTTTGTGCCCACACTTTATGAAAGTTGTTTTTTTAGTAAACAATATATGGTATGCATAGAATGAAAGTTTCTAGAATCAAAATTATGAATTTTGAAAACACAAGTACAGATTTGGACACTCAAGAAATAAACCGTATAGCAATTAGAGAAATATTTGTTCATGGAATCTTCCTCACAAGAGTAGTTATTATAAAGACTATACCTATTGTAGGATCTTGTGCCATGAAAATAATAATGTTAGTAAATCAAACCCACATCGAGGGGAGATAAAAAAAATCAGGAACCATTTAGGCTAGGTTTGGTGTGAAGGGATCTTTTTTGATAGAATCCAAAAAGGTATGATAGATTAAATGATAAATGGTTTGGTGAGTCATTATTTTATTATATATGCATGGAAGTATGTTAAATTGTATGACCTTTAGAAACAAAAAATATAATATCATTTTTTCCTCATTGTTTAAGGGTAATTATTTCCAATAATATAGAAAATAATACAATTATATCCAAAAAATATTTTCCAATGAATGAATGAACATTTCATCCAATTTTAATACTCCCTCTTCTAAACGTTATATTAACCATTACTTACCGAAGATCATCGGTAAAAAATGTAACCATGGTTTATATGTCTTATGTGTTCATATAGATGATGTGGAATAGAATACATTGAAAAATGATAGTAAGGATGATCAAAATATACAAATGCATTAACCAGGTTCATGATTAATATATCATCATTTAGTAATGCTTGATAAAGGGACACAATATTATTAACGAACATGAAATGGGAAAAAATAACTTTACATAATAAATAAGGAAATAAAACTCAAAAAAATATATTCATAATTTAATTTTATCTACTTAATTGAAATGTGGGGTTGAAAACTGTGATGAACCAAAAGAGAAGTGTAACTTTGTACCACATTCTCTATTGTGAAAAATATTCTCCTAACCACCAACTATGAAAAACAGAATGGAAAATGTTATTTATTTTAATGTAGAGTGATCCAAATCTTATTAAGGTGGTTGAATCACAAAAATATACTAAATTGATAAATATTGTAAAAATCATTTGTACTATATATCCCATAATTATCACAATTAAATGGTTTAATGCTTATATCCAAAGAAAATATAGTTTTAAATGGAAATAAAAATACCAAGTTAATTTCAAAATAAATCCACCTCAATAGTCACATGTTGAATAATTATAGTTTTGCATTCAATGTATTATGAACCTAATCCACCAAAACCATAAATTAAACCATGGTTATTGAACATTATACATGTTCAGACTCAATTATTTTGGATTCCATGCATTCTTTAATCCTTTATCTTCAATGCAAGTTATAGTGTAGATAAAATTTAGATGTTTTGTGGTGTAATTTTTTCAAACATTACATCTTGATCCTTTTATATATAATAAAACCATTAGATATTCATATTATCATCACCAAAAAATTATAAAAAATCCAAAATCTAAGAAAAAGTCTTGAAATATCTACGAGTGAGATGATATAGAGAAATTTATTGAAGAAGAAAAATATATTTTTTTTATTCATTGTTTGAGTGACATGGGAATAATAAATGTGGCATAAAAGATACATTAAATCATGAAGTAATAGAAATTAGATGAACCCTTGGAATTCTAACTTCTATTGTCATCATTTTTCAGTTGCTCAAAATCAAAATCCAACTATACATATTAAATGAGATTAAAATATAAATTTAATTTAAAAAGGCACATCAAATAAAGGTTATAAGATCTCAAATGACTTGTAATAAGTTGTTTGATCAGATTTTGTAGATTTTTTGTGATAGTTTGAAAACAATTTGATGTAAGTGTCATGACATCCACCACAACAACAATGACCACCGGAGTAATATGTTGCATATGAGTTCCTCATAAGTGTCATGTCAGTATTCAGAACATCAACAAAATCAGTAAAATTTTAAAAAATTAAGAGAAACCCTTCAATTTTGAGCATTTTTTGGAGCATGGTTCTTCAAAAAATGAAGCTAAAATAATCTTAGAAAAGTTAAATTTTGATCCAAAAATAATCTTATCCACCATTTTCTATCATTTCAGATGTAATGGTGCACTCTTTTTCCCCAAATTTTTCTATAATTTTTTATAGAACTATATATTTTAATATGATGTTTATATAAAAAACCTATGTAACACTATATTAGAAAAACTTCATTATAGAGAATGTTTAGAACAATAAAAAAGATACAATGGAAGAAGTTAGAGAAGAAGAAGAAGAAGAAGAAGGTCCTCTAGAAAAACACTCCTTTAGGACAAGGTCTAAACCTCTTTATAGCCAATCTATCAAAAAATATCTGAATTACTTACCCCATAAGAATCCAACACATTTAATATAACTAACCCACTTATTACCAACCCCAACCAACTATATCAAAACCAAAAAATCTATCTATTGTAATAGTACAATATTTGTCTGGGCAGTTATTTACCCTTCCCTCACATAGATTCACCCACTTATTTCATTCCTATCACTTACTCCCTCCTGAAAACTAACCATTTCCCCAAAGTTAAAAAAACTAATGAATTTCTTAATGTTTTCATAGATAGACCAAACCCACCTCCCTCCTTCAGTGATTGAACATTTTATCTAATTCTTCGTGAGTTAGGGATGTGAGAAGATTAAATAAGTATTACATTGCGTTTAGGAAAATATTTTTTGATTCATTCTACATATATCAAAAAATAATTTTTCAATTTAGTTTCTAGCTCATACCTATGTTTCTCAAATTGTTCTACCTCTACATATAATTAGTTTTTAATTAAAGACACTTAATTTGTTTTCATGGCATATAATTTTAGTGTATCTTTCTTTGGAACCTTATAAACAGTAATAATATTTTCTTCCTTGACTATATAGCTAGAATGAAATTCTGATAACACTTTCATCTTATCAAATATTTTATCCAAACTCCCTATATATTCATTATTTCTTATCATTATCTTATTAAATAATACACCCACCAATTTAGAAAAAACATATATATGTGTCAACATTGATTTTAGAGCCTCTATGGACATAGTTATTTTCTTAGGATTTTTTTTACTGAATTACACATAAAAAATCTTCTATTTGTATCATTTATTAAGACTTATCTTTAGTTTGGATACATAAAAATCTATTCCTCCAAGATCATCATTTATTTTTAATCCTATAATATCACCTTGTACAATTTGAATTAATTCCTCTTGACTTACCAAAACATCCTCATGGTAACTTGATAGTTATTTTTCAAGGTCTTATATAATTCTTCCATGTGAATAATGAACTTCTTTTCTTCCAGAAATACCTTTATTCAAAGGCATACATTCAATAGTAAAGATAATGGAATCACATCTAGAAGTTTCGATAATTCATATTCTAACATACATGGAACTCAAGTTGAGACTCTCACAATATAAGAGTTTCTCTAATAGGGGGTTGATCCAACACAATATTACCAATTGGTTGTTCAAATAATTGAGTCATATGTTGAGACAACCTATCACTTCTAATGTGTATTACAACATGAAGACTTTATAAAAGACATGCCCACAGTGGGGGCTTTGGTAGTGGGTTTAAAAATAATGCATCTTTGTTTTTTCTAGGTTTCAAAATAATTGATTCATCCACTAAAATTTGAACCATGTGATATATTACCTTACGCATTGCACAATATACCAAAATTAAATAATATAGTTGTTTCACCTTTCAAAATTTCCCAAATTCATAATATTATCTTTATACTAAGAAACCCCTTTCTACAATACCATTAGTTATCCAAGTATGATTAGTAGAATATGAGGTCTTTTTTAGAATATAACCAGGTATTTTAACATTGTAATTAAGTGATTAAAATACATTGGGTTCCCTTTATAGCTTAAACCAGAGTTATTACTGGGCACAATATGTGTGATTTTTTAAGGATAAACAAAAGAAACAAAGAAAATTTGGATAACAAGCTATAGAAGTGATGAGTTTGATCGGAGGGTACTGTAGCGGCGGTAGGAAACTTTAGCAGCGGTGGTACTATGCGAGTACTGTAGCAGCCGAGTTACTATTAACATAATGGAAATTGGGCCAAACAAATGGGCCTATGGGCTATGTAATGGGATACAAGACCACTGGGCCTTTGGGCTATGTAATGGGTCTCCCTCTACCTAGTTAAAATAGATCTTTTATTTTCTTTAATAATAAAATGAGGCTTCGGCCGTAACCTTTCAAAAAAAAGTGATGAGTTTCATATAAATGATAATTTAATCTTCAACTAAAAGTGAATGCACAAGGAAAATGTCATTAATATAATTTATGAATTACTTAATCCATAAATCTTTCCTATTTAAACATGGACAAAAAAATAAACATTATTGTGTATAACATACCAACATGACTAAAATTGTAATTTTCCAAGAAACACTCTCTTGTATTTCTATATTTTGGGAGTATGAAACAATTCATTTCTTCATTAACTCAATAAAATTAACTATTTAATTACTCATATCATATTTTTTATTGTACTTTTAGTGTTTTTGATCAATTAAAACAAACTGAAATCATAAAATAAAAAGTGATAGAACATCATTATTTTCAATTCATGTTTCTAGAAGCTAGATAAAAAACTCCAACACTAAAATTATCAATGGAAACCAGTTATTATTCTTCTCCAAATAAAGGATTAATAGTTTTTAAAATCTAAAAGAATAATTAAACCCATCATAATTCATATATTTGTTTTTTAAAAACGTCACATGTATTTACCTTCAATGACACCATAGCCACATGAGACAACAAACATCTCAACATTTTCTCTAAAATGCTATTATCCAAGGAAAACATGATAGTGAAACTAAAGTTATTTTTTAACCAGTTTTGTACTAGTATGAAGATGATCATCACATTATCAAACCACACATTCCTTATAATTTGGACATTTATTGAGTCATATTACTATGAAATGAGTTTCAAAAATTAATTAAATTGTATCAAATTTCCACTTCTTCATCATATTTCCATTGATTTTATCCATCAGAGTAGTCATAAAATTAATATGGTGCAACGTATGTTTCTCTTATTACTTTCCAAACATGATGTTTTTAGATTCTGGTAAAAGAACTATACTTATAACTACTTTGAGCATCCGTAGTTGAAGATCCTAGCTCTCTAATTGTATAAATTACAATATTTACAATATTTAAATTTTTAATACCACCTAGATACAAATAATTTAGGATTTAGAAATACTAATCAAGAATTGAACTATTTATAGATTATTCTATGAACACTTTCAGAATAATAGGATCATCACATGAAAAAAAGATAAGTATAATCATTTAGGATTTGACTATAACCCCCCCCCCCCCCATAGTTCGTCCTATCATGTATATATTTCTCTGTAAATATGAGAATATTGCCAATGTTTATTTTTCACCTTTCTACATCATACATGACTCTAGATATGGTAGAATATTTCCACTTCATGTTGATTCAAATTAGAGGAAATATTATCTTTTCTTATCCATTCCTTTGGGGAAGAAAGAACTCCCATAATCATTAATTATACTGTAAAAGGTTCCAACGAATCATAATTACATTTTCAAAAAAAAATTGGAAAACCCCAAGTTTTTTATATATAGTTTGTTTCATATCATGCTACTAATAGAAGAGATCTATTTGTCCCCTAATAAGAACTTTGATGGTTGACTGTACTTACAAAATATTATCTTCATATTTATGAAACGTTTTGTTATAAATTAATATTTATTCAACCTATGTATGCATTATCTATTTTTTTCCAACACTCACAGACTTCAACAAAGCTACTTGTCACTCCATCCTAGTCGTCATCTAGCAGCAGCTCTGAGTTCTCTTGTCAAAGGTAAAATCTCAATGAAATAGCTAAATGATAGAACTAAAGGTTCTAAAATTAATTGTATGAATATATTTTAGTGACCCAATTCTCAAGATTCCTCTCTATGAGAGGCCTTCGTGTTTATTTATATAGAATAATAATGACAGCGTAATACATAAATTTTTATGTGGGACTCAAATTTACTTACTCTTAAACACTCCTCCTCAATATTGGTTCATATAGATTAGATAAATGATAAAATAAAAAATAATACCCTAAAAATACTTCTTAATAAGGATATTCCTAGCTTGAAATACAAGAAATAATGAACAATAAAATAATAAATTTGACTCCTGTTTCCTTCTTGTTTTTCTCCAATTGTTGTACTCCACCAGTTTTACTCTCATCCATGGTTTCTTAATAAATTGATGATAATTATAGGACTCTTGGGTCCCATGTTGATGAAGACCATTTCATGATGATTTTAATTAAAAAATATCAATAAACAACCTCAAAATTTTTAGGTGAAATGAAACATAACATGCAGTCCCAAATTGGCTAGGTGATAAGGAATCCAAATAGCGAACCAACATTGGATGAGTGAAAATCCATCTAAATTGTGGGCCCAAATTGTTTAGGTTATACAATACCAAAATAGTATAGCCAAAAGATAACTTTTATTTTCATTGGTGTAGGGGTTTGGATAGAAGTAATAGAGTAGTGATTGAGAGTTGGATCTATGATGTATAAGTATAACAGGGAGATTCCTAGGTCTCCTGGATCTTGACCACACTTGGAATAAGGGCCCCCACATAGAGGCATGGGTGTATTGGGTCACCTACATCAGGAAATATTTTACATATAAGTGAAGGGTGTTAGATATGGGGTGGTGATGGGATTCATGACTGGGGTGTGCATGATGGGAGGGGATGCGTGATGAGGGGAAGGGGAGATGGAAGAAGGGGTTATGCTACGACTACTCGGAGATGAGGAACGAGGTGTTGACTAGAGGACATGGGTTATACATTAGGGGTTTTCACAACTACTAGGAAGGAAATAAGAAAGATGGGTTCATCCGGACTAGGTGAATGGTAGCAGAAAGTAAGAGGATCAAATGGATATGGGGGTCACCACCCCCTTGGGGGATACATAAGTCGAATCCTATGTGATGATAGAGGGGGTGTAATAATTAAGGTTTAGGATCCTCCTTTGAAATAAAGTTAGAATAGAAGAGAGTGAAAAAATTCCCAATATGTCTCTCAAGGGATCCCTTGGAGCTTATTTATATTATAATAATAAATATGAAATAATATATAATGTTTGATGTGTAACTCAACAAAACTATCAATCTAAAATGAAGTTTATACATGAATATAGAAGGAAAACAATATTAGAAACACTTTATTATAAAAAAAATCAAAATAGTAAAGTGGATATAGTGGAATTAGTTGGAGAATAATAATAATAATAATAATAAGTTCCCTAGGAAAAATGCTCCCTAAGGCCAAGGTTGAAACCTCTTTCAGCCACGTTTTCACTAAATGTTCTAACACCCTTCCTTACAAGAATACAACACATTTAATATTCCAAACCCAAAGCCTAACAACATAAACCTACTATATCCATCCAAAATATATATCTTCTATAATAGTAAAATACTTCTCTCTATAGTTATTTACCCTTACCTCACATGTAAAACCCTACTACTCATATTCCTATCAATTTTTTGATAAATTAAAATTCAATGGATAGATAATCCACTATAGGTATAGTAATTTAAACATTATTTAACTATTTAATTTTTACATTTAAAATGGAATATAACCTTAATTATAATTATTTTTGTAACCATTTTAATACCAAGTGATTCAATCATGATGTTACTATAGACATAGAGTGAATAAAGTTAAATAAAAAAGATAATCCGTAAAATTTGATAATAGATCGATCAAAACATCTCCCACTATGGTGATTAAGATACTAGTTCATATGGATTATTATAGAATTTAGAAAATATATATCAATCAAACTTTTTGAATGAATATCCTTTTATTCAAGTATGAACCTTTGAATATAGTGGAAATCATATAATCTAGAACACTGTATTAAAAAACTTTTGAATCAATTTATGGTAAACAATAATACTATAATTGATGAAGATGTGGTGAACTATATTTTATGCATGTTTCCCATTAGTTTTGATAAATTGGTTCTCTCCATTAGTAATTTTTCTCTTTAATAAAATATTTCCATAAATATTGTAATTGGTGTTCTATTCGACAGGGGAACCAGAAGGAAGGATGTGGGTTTCACCCACAAAAAATCCCTAACCATGGACAAAATAGGAAGGAAACAATGAGGTGGATGAGGTTTGGGAGAAAAGTACAAATAAAAAGGTATAAAAAGGTCTAATATAGAAAAATACCATCATAAAATTTTCATCATTGTGCATGGAGGGGCAAATGGAGAAACACATATAAGAGTTTTAATATAATTTCCCAAATAATAACCAATAAAAATTAATAGAGATTCATGTGTGGTGGTAAATTTATTAGTATGTCTTTGATTCAATGATGAAGAAGAAATTTTTGACACATCATGTTGATACATGGAGTAGGTGGGTGATACAAAACCATCATATCATCACTCTACATCATGATCATTTTCTAACTGATCAAACCCAGTGACCATCAAGTTGCCAAGATGGTAAATACCAATTCAAAATTACATAGTTCATTGTGATAGTTAAAATTATTCGATATTGAGAAATAACTAGAGTTACCATTATCTAATGAATAATATTTATCTTCTCTATCATTGGAAAAGTGAGGTTATTGATTGTTTACTATTTAAAGTAATTAATATCTACACAAATAAGAACCAGAAGAATATTCTGAAAAAATTGGTAACCATGTTTTTTTAAGATACATGATGAAAAATGACAATGAGTCCTCTTATAGCTATGGTTAATTACCTATTTCATAGTGCAAGTAAATTTCATTGATGATTCACATAATATATAACATATAATAAATTTTAATCAGAATAATAGATTATAAATATGAAAACCAAACATAAAACATATAAAGATATAAAAAAAATCATAACAAAAAAATAAAATATATCAAATCTAAATATATTATTCATCATTTTCTTCATTAAAAATAATATCATTGCTAATAGTATCATCAATAAATCTTTCAAATCCATCTTAAATGGTTTTTGTTGAATAATGTTTTTCTACACCTTCTATAATAATAAAATTTATGTCTTATTTATATTTAAACTCATATATTCTAGAGTATTTTGAATGAAAGTAGATTCTATAGTGTAATTATTATGTTAATAATCACAACCATCTAAAACTATGTCATCCTAGACCAAATTATTATAATTGAATATAATATCATTTGGTACATCATTTCATTCCTTAATTTTTTTTTCAAACATCCACATATTAAAAAAAATAATATTCTCAAGATATAATTTGATTTGATATTGATTTCATTTGATTTGTATTTATCTTTACTATCTGTAAGGATATCATTTAATATAAATAGAATATGATATTTTTATTTAAATACCTTAAATAAAAGTATTATTTTAGGATTTTTGAATCCATAAATTATAGGGATTAATATCTGTAGATCCCTAAGCTATATGAATTTCATTATATTTAGATCTTTTTACTTAATGAAACTTATATTTAAGGCTATAATTCAATCTTAATGATAGAATAGTTTTTCTGATTAAATTGTGACACAGTATCAAATCCCTGTTCACTCAAGTCGATTCATTAACCATCATTTCGGTTTTTTCATTTTTGAATTCATTACAGATTATTATGCATCCTTAATCACTTCTCATCTTTCTTCTATGTATGCAAACATCTAAAAAATATTTTACAAAAAAAACTACCTCCTCAAACGAAGTAATAATATTGTTGACCTACAAAATATTTTATTTTTGTATAATTTTAGTTGTAAAACTACCTCAAGTGGTCCCAATTTATTTACACCTATAGGAATAGGAAGGATAAAATATCACAAAAAACTCAGTATAGGATCATTAAAGATTTATTTTTTATTCAGGTAATGGTAATATGAGGATTCAATGATAATATATTTTATATGGGATTCCCTAGATTATAATATTGGAGGCACTTGAATGTTCCTCCTTATGGATAAGGAAATCTAGGACATTATCCACTGTTCATGCTTAAAGGCTATTGTTACTTATTAAATTTATGAACTCATAGAAAATGTTTCACAAAAAAAATAAAGTGAAAATTCAATTACTAAATATGCTAATAATTTATAGAGTTTGTGTTATAAATTGTCTCATTAAAGTTTTTTTAATTGAAGTGTATTGAGGATGATGTTATAATAGATCACATGACATTCCATGTGTTTTTGGAAGTATAATTACAAGATGGAAAAAAGTATCAATGGAGGAATCTATAAGAGATAGTTAGAATAACTGAGCCCAAATGGGGGGAATTTAAGCTTGTTATAAGAGGTTAGAGGAGTGAGAATAGGGGGATTGTTTGTTATAGAATTTGGCCAATTTGGCATGTCCTGGAGAGTGGAAAACCTCTCTTGTGTTTATCATTATAAAATTATTATTCATCTTCACCAATAATATAATTAAGCGATATTATTGAAATGAAATATGTTTATGAATTCCTAGCTAGTTTAAATTCAAAAATTGATCAGATCATGGTTCAAATTCTAGGTAGAGAAAACTATATCTCCATAGGGAAGTCCTTTTATCATATTAGAGGTTAAGAAAGTCATAGGAATGTCATGATATATTCACATGGAACTGATAGGTCAACTCAATATTTAAAAATTTAAGTAAAGGGTGATATAACTAAATAACTTAGAGACATAAAAATAGACAAATATATGTTATGGTGTACCTACTACAAGATGTAGATATATATAAAGTAAAATGATGAAAACTATTTGAAAACCCATCTAGACTATAATGGGGAAAAATATTAGAAAAAACCTCAAACATTGATGTATGAATAAGAAAAAATGAGGATAATATCTTGGTATAATTTTTCAAAGAAGAAACTAAAAACTGAAAAATATATTGAGGTCACTTGAGAAGCCTTCTAGAACATACCCATCAAATCTCATGGATTAAACACCTTTTTATTTTTACATGAATTCCACCAAAACCTGTTATTATAGACTCATGATATAAAACCACATGAAACCTACATCCCATTTTCCCCACACATAAACCCTTTATCTAGTAATATATAGATTCTTATTTCTAATGGTTCCATAGCTACTACTAGTGGATTCGGTAATGTTTGTAGAACAACCAAAATTATTTTCCAAACAACTATTCATGTTCCAAATATTTCAAATAATCTTTTATATATTCAAAAAATTACTTATGACTTTAATATCAGTGCTATTTTATTCCCCTATCACTATTTTTTCAAGAATAGGGAATGGGAAGGAATATTGGAATCTATAAGGACAACCTTTATTAACATATAATGGCTCAAGGAAGCAACAAAACATTATCTTGTTCTATATCTTGTCTCAATTTTTTGAATGAAATTTCTCTTTTCTTGTATCACTTATGTCTTTTAAATCCTTCATTTAATGTCTCTAAAGTCTTTTTTATTGAATTTATTTCAATTTGTTGACATCACTAAATTTCATAGTGATATTTGTGAGTTTGTAGAACACACCCATGTACCTCTCTCAATTACAAATAAATGATTCTCAAAGTAAGATCATAGTTTTTCTCATAATGCATGGATCCTTCAAATTTCATTTTAAATCTTTATTTCCATTCTAAGGAAAATGCCTAATGGATTAAGTGAGGATTTAAAATTCGTTAGGGGTTGTTTGGGGCCCAAATTTCTAGTTATTATAGGAAATAGATGACGTGTGAGGTTAGATCATAGAAAGTTCTAACTATATACCTTAGTCATGAAGGATGTAGGTGGTTCCACATTTTTAGTTTAACTATAAAAGGTAGGTCACATGGCCATGAAAAAAACTACAGACATGTTGCAGGGGGGAAGTGGCATGGTGTTCAAATGGTTTTTCAAGCTATGCACAAATCATGCAAGGTCATGTTCCATATGGACAATGGTGACACATGGTTGGCACACGATTTGGCCAACTGTGTGGCCAAATAATTCACCCTTTAAAAAATGGGTGAAATTGCTAGTTTTTTATTTCCTCATTTAAGAACATAACCCTCTTTATTTTCCTCTCTACACATAGTAGCCCTTCCACATTTTAGAGCTCCTCCACCTCTTCCCGAGGATTTGAGATAACTAATTTATTTAATCTTAGAATCAACTACCATTCATTGCATCAGATCCTCCTTAATAAGTTCTTCAATCCTATTTTTTATTTTCTTAGTTTATCTCACCATACGTAATGTTAAACTATGTAATATAATATGTCTTATTTTCAGGATGTTGGTCTATTTCTCTAATTTCTTTGATTTCAGACAAGATTGGACGCTGAAATTGGATATGGAATCAATTAACAATCTCATGTTATAGGTCTAGGACGTTTACCTAAGATATAGGTTAATTATATTACATGTTGTTTTGTTTCATGCCAGACATTCCATGCATTTCCTAAAAATGAGTAAATCTCTTCAAATTAATGATCCCATTCTTTTGATACTTCCATAGGCCCTTATTTTCATCATTGGATGTCTACCTTGTCTGTTACCATTCTTTAGGTGTGTTAATTAAATGTTATTGTTACACATAAATAGCTATAAGATCCAAATCACATTCTAATTGGGTTGGGTTGTTTCTATAATAAAATGTTAATAATTAATTAAATGAAATCGGAAATGATAACACCATGTACCTTTTACCCTTTTTGAATTAATATTTATGCACATGACTATATAGGATTTGATGAAAAGTGAATTTTACATGTATAATCATTATTTTCGTTATTAAAATATTAAATTATATAATTATTTATCATCATTAGACCATGGATACTGGTGGTTGTGAAATAGTTAAGTGAATTTTTGATCATGATGCTACGAATTCCCTTAATGTTTGATATTAGAAATGATGTTTCACATCATTTACTGAGATGTTGAACATGAATTTTCACATCAATTTCTATGGTGTTGGACATGATGTTTTACATATTTTACTTTGATGTTGGACATGATGCTTCATGCTCTTAGTTAGGATGTTGAGAATGAAGTCACACATCAATGATTGGGATTTGTTAGACATGATTCTTCATATCCATATATGAATGTTGCAACAATTCCCTTATTTACAGTATCACACTCCTATGATTATGCAAGGATGCCATGGTCATATGCCTCAGGTCCTGTCTAGAACTTTGTGTGTGTGTGTGTGTTTTCTTATTCATATATATATATATACTTAAACATATGTGGTGGTACTTGTTTATAGACATTCTAACTTAGGCTGAAGTGGGTAGCGTCATACAGGAATCCTTGAGGAACTCAAGTCGACTGGGTTTAGTTTATCTTATAGCGTTCATTTATCATTTTACTTGCACACTTCTATTTTATATAAAATGGATAGAATATTACGAAAAATCATTAGTGGTGTCCTATAGGTGCTTTACTCAAACCCTGTTCGGGCCGCAATTTTCTACCTAGGTAGACTTCATTGATGCATGTAGGGATAAAGGCAAGAACCCAGCTATAGATTCTTGATTTTCTATACTAGGATAGAGTGCATTAGTAGAGGAATGAGCTATTTCTCAGGATGATATTAGAGATATCCTTTTGGTATTTTGTTATTTTTTTATACATTAACTATATGTCTTTCTGCTGAAATATATTCCTACCTCATTTTTGTATCATGATGACTTCATCATATTTTTTTACACAACACTATATATTATTTATGACACTTTATTACTATCTGGATATTCTTCTCCCACTATTTCATATACCTCATTTATTTTGATTTATTTTTCTTGAACCATTGTGCTACACTCTAATCTTTAGGATATAGTGACTCTACTATACCATTGATGACCTAGGCTGCTTTTCGACAACCTCTGGGGTACAGGGAGGCATGTTTGATTCCATGTGGATAACAAAACTTGTCACTTATTTATGAATTGGGCCTAGAATTTCAAAAAGTGGTATCAGAGCATTTATTCTTTTAAATCATCTTACTATTTTGGGTGGGTAGCAAGAGGACTAAGAATGTGTCAGTATTTGGTAACGAACCAGTTCCTAGGAGTAACTAACCAACCTACAGATTAAATAGAAAATACCTTGGATGGGAATTATTATTCTAGATTGTGTCTATTACATTTATATATATTTCACCAATGGGTGAAACATGTTATTTGTGAAATTTTATTGTTATTATTATTATTTTACTTTAACCCTTTATTGTGTATGGAAAGGAAGTATTGTATCATGCATCATGATAGGCACCTGGGAATTCAAGAGTCATGTATATTCCATGAAATATTTATTTCATTGAGTTCATTCCCTATGGGGTGCTATATATGCATTTATTTTTATATTTGTAAATGTTCTAATGTTTCTTGTAGGAAAATAAATAATTTGTTACTTAATGAGACAACATCAACCTAAATATTGTTTTCCCACATAGATTGATGGTGACACCTTAACTAACCAATTATCACATATTTTATCCGTGAACCATTGGTTTAATAGGGTGAAACATTAGTGGTTGAAATTGAATTGGATCCAATTTCAATTTATAAAGTTTGTTGACCTATATAAATTAGTGATGGTGATCCATATAATCAAAACATTATAATCCAATTTGAACTTATAAATCATAGGACGTTGTAACTTGGGAATAGAAGATGCATCTAACTAAACCACGAAACATGTATACATAAAAAATATAAATTATAATTCTGAAATGAATTGTTATTGTTAAATAGGGATATCAATGGATAATTTTATAGAGTTTTCCTATATAACTTGTATTTTACACTCCATATAATATAACCTATTTTATGAGATATGTGGTCTTAACCCTAACCCGACCATAGTAGTTGGAAGTTGGGAGTGTCTCTTATGATCCTTTATGATATTATATATCATCTAGACCTAGATTTAGAAACTCAAATAGGGGTATTAACTCTTGTATAATAAGGCTTGTGCCTATCATGTTATTATATATGTGATCGTTCTATTACAAAATCAAATTATAAGGCTTGTATTTGGTATTGTAGAAATATTACACCATGATATCCTTGATTAATGTACTAATAGGGAAATAAATAATATGATATGGATTTGGTGGGATATGATCCACTGGTATTTCCTCTTATAGTGCCTACTGTGGAACCTCGTGGTATTATTAACCTGGGTGTTGATGATCAGTTTTGAGAGGGATTCTTACAGCTACTGTAGGCAATGCAAGGAGTTCCAAGACCTACCCCATATATGGAAGAGTTGAGCAGGGAGTTCCAATAGTAGAACCCTCCTACCTTTTCAGCGTAAGGTGGACCCCAAGATGTTGAGTCATGGATAAAGTTCATGCTATCTATCTTCGATCATCTTGAGGTGAATCTAAAATGGATGTTCAAGCTTTAAGCATACATTATATTTAATCCTACTAAGATTTGGTGGTATATTATTACTCAAGTAGATCATCATTAGGGAATGGTATGGAGGGAAATTAATATGGTATTCTATGACTATTTTTCCCATAGACACTAAGATCTGACTAAAACATGGATTTTATGCACTTAAATTAGTGTTCTATGTCTGTGATGGATTATTTAACTCATTTCACTAAAATTTAGTGTTTTTTACTGACTCTTATGGGTGATAATATTGTGATATAAATATGGTTTGAGTATATAATCATATATACCATCTTATATTAGGTTGAAATCTTCTAGTTGACTATTGTTTCATAGATATTGAATTGTGCCCTCATCACCAAGAAAAATTTGGGGGAATATGGTGTTGTGCTATGGGTGGTTCAGTGACAAGATAGGGAAGTGGTGCATCTGATAGTAATAAGTGATTCCGGGAGTCTACTCATGGGGGTATTGGTAGTCAGACGGTGTGAAATAATAGTTAAATAATATTTTATCATTATGGGACGTTAGGTCACACAAAACCCTAGTGCAATAAGGATTCAGTTGACTGTTGATCCTACAAAATGATGGGCTATATTTTAAATTTCTACAAAAATCCTATATTTCCTAGTGAGAGAATATCTACACCAACACTGAATTCAAGAGTGGGATAAGTAGCTCTGTGTTAGGTAAGTATATAGAGCACTACTGGTTATACAAGCCAAGGAGGTGAACATGGTTGGTGAAGATAAACATTTGATATGTAGTTTCTGTAGGGTAGACCAACTCAGGGTAGTTAGGTTGTATCTCAGGGATGCTGATCAGGATAGTTATATGGAGTATAGATAACACATGAGGAGTAGATCTTCAGTTTTTTTGTAGTGAAGGGTATAATATTAGTATCAATTATTATAGTTATGTCATCCCTCCTTTTTATTACATAACTTTTCATTACATTTTAGAAACACATGATCTTTAAAGTCTAGTGTCATGGAAATCAGGAACTTAAAACACGAAAACATAAAAAAATATTCTAATACACTTGTAGGTATTCATTATAATTTATTCCTAAGTAAAATTATTTCATCTCATAACCTGGAGATATACATTAAAGGAAAGGGTGATTAGAAGGCCTAGTAATGAAATCAAGGGAATCAGTTTACTTGTGATATCAACAAGAACTTTATGAAAACCACAAGACATGAGAAATGGAAAAAAGGCATATCATAATAAAAATAACACGAATCAAAACTTGAATATATGGCTATAACATTTCATTTAGACATTCATGAACATATCACCATGGTTTATTCCCAAAGTGTCATAAAAACATTTCCAAGATTATTCACCATTGTATCCTGTAACTGGTCATCTCTAGAGATTATTTCTTTACCCAAATCATTAAAGAACTATCAGGGATAACCCTTATTATGTATTTATTTTCATGTGATCAACATAGATCATAATAAAACATTTCATAAATACCCCAAATAGAATCAAAGAAATGGGTTTCAGGTCAAAATCATGATGTTTAAAAAGTACATAAAAATAGGATCATTATGTCGTTTATAACCCATTAAAAGGGAGAGAGGGTAATATGTATGTAAATTCCAGAATAAAATAGGTAAATTTAATGTATTTATGAATACCCCTAGAAATGAAATATATATTTGGGTATCCACATAAAATAATACAAGATAATTTCTTGAGAAAAAGAGAGATTTTGAGATGAAAATTCTGCAGCATAACAGCTACATGACATCATTTTAAAAAACATTTAAAAAGAGAGGTAACAAGGGTCAACCACTCATAAATAATTCATAATACATTATGAGTACATAATAAGATCATGGTATGGATATTTTAATGACATACCGCATGAAAATAAAAATGAAAGAAAAGAGAAGGCACTATTTCTTTTAGGAAAAATTCGGTAATTTAACGGTGTCGCTAAAAAATTCAGAAAATAAATTGATAAGAGAGGAAGGGGTATATAATAATTTTGAAATGAAATGGAAAGTAATAAGAATTTATAAGATCATAACCACACCTAAGAAGATGAAATATAGAAGACATAACATAAATGAAATCATGACTAAAAATAGGAGGGTGAAAGGTTCCCTTACCTTGAAGTGTATCATAGAAAGATCGAAGGTTGGGAACTTCGGGGGCTTTAGGGAACCTAGGGAGGACTCCTTGGGAGGTAGGAAGACCATAGATATTTTGGGGATGATTTTGGCCTGAAATTAATGAGGGAATGGCTCGGTATTTTAAGGAAAATTGATCGATTATTTAATTAATTTCCAAGGGACACCTCATCAGTGGTAATTGCAAAACCATGGGCTTGCCTATGGTATTTTCCCATGGTATTGGCCACTTGGGACACCTCATTGGATATATTACTTTTCAAAATTCTACCAGAATGATTAAATCATCATTACATAAACAATGATGTCATTAAACACCCGAAACTCAAAACTGTAATTTTACTATTCAATGAAAATTCAACTATTTCAGAAAAATCAAAAAACTTTAACCTAACCTAATATTAATGCTCAAAATTCCAAAATGAAATCCATTTTATGGAAAGAATTTTTTTAAATATTTATCATTTAATTTTGAAATAAAATCATTATTTATTGAAAAAAACATCTCTAAAACTATAACTTATTTTGTAACACCTTTAAAAAGTAATCAAGGTCCCATAAAATTATCTTATAACCATAAGAAAATAAAGTAAAAATTTATGATTAAATTTTATGAAAATACATTTTAATTTTAAATTATTTAATTAATTATAAAATTTTAAATAAAATATTTATCACCTACAAAAATAACAAAACTTATACTATTATAGTTTTTTAATTTTAAGATGTCTAAATTGTATTTATACATTCATGGGTGATGTTTCTATTTTTTTGCCGATTTTATATTCATTACTATTCATAAGGGTATGTTACTATTCATACATTACTATTCACTAGAAATCATGTTGATCATTTTAGACTCTAAATTTCATACTGATCACAACTATAGAAGAACATTTTTTTAAATCATTTCACACTAATGATTATTTAAAGTTTACATTAATATTTTAAAATACCCTTTCTTTCCAAAATCCATTAGTAATATGTAACTATAAATTCATCCTACATTTATCTGGATATTTTAAATTCACTTAATTTTCCATAATAAGAAATAACCATTTCACTTGTACAAAAGGTTGACACAAGTAACTAGGGTTGCATTACATAACCCCTTATAACACTTTCATAGGACCTAAGTGTAAGGTATGATACGATGATAGAATCTTGGTGATGCTTAGACAACATTTCTTGAGTGGTGATTTCAATCAGCTTGAACTTCTCCCTTAGTCGATTCAGTTCTAGCATCACATGTTGAAGCTCAGCTTGGGCTTGGTTCAGAGAAAATCCCAGAGATGCTACCTCTATCCCAAGCTCTGACAGATAGACTTCATACGGCCCAAGTCTACTAGATGAGGTCATCAACTCTTCTTTATATATTAATTAACCAAGATCGCTTGTATTGATAAATAATAATTGTAACATTAAGAGTTTAGTTTTAAACGTCCATATGGACCAATGGTCATATTGACCAATGGTCACATTGAAAAACGGTCATATTGACCAACAGTCATATAATAATCAAAACCCAACAGTCTCACATTATTAATTAAAGGATATAGATTTGTGGAGTATAAAATGAAATAACACACAAAAGTAGAAATTAAATTTTATTCAAAAGTTTGGGTATTTACATTCTTCCCCCAGTAAGAAATTTCATCAGTGAAATTTTAACTCGTACCCTGAGAAGAGAAAAGGTGTGGGTACTTCCGCCTCATAGACTCCTCTAGTTCCCACATGGATTCTTCTCATTTTTGGTTCCTCTATAACAACTTAATAAGGTGGGTAGTCTTGTTGCATAGAACCTTGTCTCTATGATCCAAGATCTCCACTGGTTGTTCCTCATAAGAAAGGTCATGTTCCAGTTGTACCACATCTAGATTTTGTACATATGAAGGGTTAGCTATGTACTTACTCAAGAGGAATACATGGAAGACATCATGAACTTGTGATAGATTTGGAGGAAGTGCAAGCCGATAGACCACTGCTCCCATTCGATCAAGGATTTTGTAGGAACCAATGTACCTAGGGCTGAGCTTCCATTTCTTCCCACACCACGTGAATCTCTTCCAAGGTAAAATTTAAAGAAAGAATTTGTCACCAACATCAAACTCCAAGTCCCTTCAGTGGTTGTCAACATAGCGCTTTTTCCAACTCTAATCATCCTTAATGTGTTGTTGGATGGCATGGAATTTTTATGTCATCTCCTGCATAAGATTAGGCCCAAGAAGCTTTCTCTCATGAGCTTCATGCCAACAAGTAGGAGTTATACATCGCTTACCATAGAGATCTTCATAGGGTGCCATTTGAATGCTCGAGTGGAAGCTGTTATTGTAAGAGAACTCAACTAATGGGAGATGTTGAACCCATCCACCCTTAAATTCCATTGAGCATGTTCTTGGTATTTCCTTGAGTGTTTGAATAGTCATTTCAGATTGGCCATCAGTTTGGGGTGATAGGTCATACTGAAATTCAATTCGATATTAAGAGCATGTTAAAGACTTCTTCAGAATTTTGATGTGAACCTTGGATCGCGATCAGATATGATGGAAAGTGGAACTTCATGCAGCCTTACCACTTCCTTCACGTAAATCCCGGTAAGTTGATCAAGAGATAAATCTTCCCAAATAGAGATAAAATGGGCAATCTTAGAGAGACGGTCCAAAATAACCCATATCGCATTGTTTCCTTTGGACATTCTCGGTAGAATAGTGATGAAGTCCATAGTGATATTGTCTCACTTCCATGCTGTTATGGGTAGTGGTTGCAATACCCCTTTAGGAAGTTGTTGTTCTTCCTTCATTTTCTGACATACCAGGCACCTTGAAGTGTAGTCAGTAACCTCCCTTTTCATATTATCCCACCAATAATGATCATGAAGGTCCCTATACATTTTTGTGCTTCCAAGATGTATAGAGAAAGTATAGATATGAGATTCATCCATCAGCTCCTTCTTTATTTTTGGAATAGGTTGAACATGTATTCTTATATGAAATTTCAGTACACCTTCTTGATAAATATTGAACTCAAGAAACTTCCCATCCTTCACAGCCTCAAACTTATTCTGTAAAAAAGGATCTTCTTTCTGTGCTTTCTTGATCTTCTCTAGTAATGAATGTTGAGAAATCATTTGGGTTAGGGTTGATGATATCTCTTCCCTTATAATTCTCATGTCTAGCTTTACTAGTTCATTGATAAAAGGGTCTCTTTGAATCCTCATCATGGAAAGAATAATTGGGTCTTTCCTGGTTAATGCATCAGTGGCTTTTTTTCTCTTCTGGGATGAATATGAAATAAACAATAATAGTCTTTGAGAAGTTCCAACCATCTCCCATGTCTCATGTTCAATTCCTTTTGGGTGAAAATATACTTCAAACTTTTATGTTCTGTGTATATATCACATTTCCCCTTATAAAGATAGTGCCTCCATATCTTTAGAGAAAAAACTACCACAACTAGCTCTAGATCATGCGTAGGATAGTTTTTCTCATGATTATTCAACTTTTGGGATGTATAAGAAATGACCTTTTCGTTTTTCATGAGGACACACCCATGCCCTTTCAGATATGCATCACTAAAAATAATGAATCCTTCTCTACTTGAGGGTTGAGTTAACATGGGTACAGTAACTAATCTCTTCTTCATCTCTTGGAATCATTCCTCATACTCCTTTTTCTAGATGAACTTGACCCCTTTTCATGTTAACTTGGTCAATTGATTATAAATTCATGATTTTTTTTCATAAACCTCCTATAATATCTCACTAATCCATGGAAACAAAAAATCTCAGTCATTGTTGTAGGCTGAGGCCACCCCTCTACAACTTTTGTCTTTTCAGGGTCAACTAAGATTCCTTCATTGGTTACAATGTGCCCCAATAATGCAACATGTTGTAACAAGAATTCACAGTTTATGAACTTCCCATAAAGACTCTCCTTCCATAGAGTTTTCAAAATACCACTTAGATGATCCTCATGCTCCTTGCAACTTTTTGAATATATAAAAATATCATCAATAAAAACTACCAAAAAATTATAAAAGTAGTCATTAAAGACTCTATTCATCAAATCCATTAAAATAGCAGGTGCATTAGTCAGTCCAAAGGAGATAACAACAAACTCATAATGCCCATATCTTGATCAGAAGGCTGTCTTTGGAATATCTTATATATTCACCCTCAATTGATGATAACCAGATCGAATATCACTCTTAGAGAAGAATTGAGCCCCATGAAGTGGTTAAATAATTCATCAATTCTTGTAAGAGGGTATTTTTTCTTCACTGTGATCCCATTCAGTTCTCTATATTCAATGCATAGCTACATCAATACATCATTCTTCGTCATAAAGAGAATAGGTGCTCCCCAATGAGACACACTTGGTCGGATAAACCCATTATCCAAAAGATCTTTGAGTTGTTTTTTATCTCATTCAACTCCAAATTTTCCATCCTATACATGGTATTTGATATCAGATGGGATTCAGGTGTGAGTTCAATGGAGAACTCTACCTCTATTTCTAGGGGAGGTCCGGGTAACTCCTCAAGAAATACGTCAACGTATTCCTGGACTATGGGGACTTTTTCTATCCTCAAAATATCATTTACTTCATCTTCTTCACAGATAAACTCCATAAAGAAAGATATAGGAAGTTCTTCTAGAAAAATATCAGGTTGAGATGTCTATCCATGGATGATAACTATAGGTTTTCCATTCATGACTACTGAGATTTCCTTACTTCTACATTTGATCTTAGCATTTTATTTTTATAGTCAGTCCATCCCTAGTATAATTTCGAATTCCATCAAGGGAATGACTACTAGATTTGCGATAATATTATGCTCACTAAAGTAAATACTAGAGATTCTAAACATTGATGATGCTTGGATAATCTTACCAGGAGTCTTGACTGATAACTATACTTTTAGAAAATAGGGGGTTTATTATAAATTCTCTACAAACATGGAATAAATAAAGGAATTCGTAGAACCAAAATCGAACAATGTACTTGATAGATTTTAGAGAACAACAAGAGTACATACCACCACATCATTTGGCACTTCAACTTCAGCCATAGTGATTGCAAAAGTACGACCATGTTCCCTTTGTGATTGTTGAGGATGATGGTGATTCCCCTCCATTGCTCATGGATTTAGACACTGATTGGAAATGTTCCCAAGTTTCCCACACTTATAGAATTGGACATCAGGTAAGTCTTGCACCATATTCTTCTTGTCATTAGTGTTGTGAAGTTGAGGTTTCACCTCACTACAACAATTCTCCATGATATGCCCATCTCTTCCACACTTGTAGCACTTCCTACTCTTGAGCAAGCAGTTTCCCGAGTACTTCTTCCCACATTTATTACACGTGGTAAGTTTCACTTTCTTTCATCCTCTTCCCTGATCGAAGTTCCTCCCTAATCTTATCTTAATAGATCTTTTCTTGTCATTGTATTTATGAGACCATTGTGTCTCACCAAAATCTAGTTTTACTTTCATTGCACTTCGCACGATCTCTTCATGGATATCATAATCTCGGTTGACTAGATTCTTCTGCAGATGAGGTCTCAGTCCACCAAATAATATATCAACCTTACCATTTGAATACATGACAAATCTAGAGGTGTAACGTTAAAGCCTTGTGAATTTCATCTCATAGCTTCCCACAGATTCATTCTTCTTCTTCTTCAGCTCAAGAAACTCCTCCTCCATTCCAATTCTTATCGATCGAGGGAAATACATGTTGATGAATATCCCTCTGAACTCTTCCCACCCTATAGCTTCAACGCCCAGTCTTGGACTTGTGTTTTTAATCAGTTCCCACCACTGATCAACTTCTCCCTCTAAGCGATAAACAACCAAGGTAACATTCACTTGTTCATAATAGTAGATCATAGAAAATATCTTCTCTATAGAGTTCATCCACTATTCAAAAATCAGTGGGTCGGTAGATCCACTAAAGGTTGGTGGTCTTTAACGTATAAAGGATTCAACTGAAAGTTGTTCCCTTCGCAGTTAGATTATTCTCTCAGCTTGATTCATGTTATTTTCCATATCTAGAGTTAGTTGGTTCATCATTCGCATTAAAGTTTCCATTTCGGATTCCATCATAGGGTCGTCAGTGCATGGTCCATTGCGGTCACCATTTGAACTGTTCCTCCTATTGCCCTCCATTTTCTAAAATAATAAATCCTTAGTGAGAAACATACTTGATTCAAAAATCTTTTAACTATAATGGATTTTATGTCTTAAAACTCCATGCTTTAAACAATTACATTTCTCTATAAATCCTTCATAATGATTGATAAAAAAGCATATAATTAACCAAACATAACCACCAGGGGTGTCGTAACCAATATTTCAACAAGGCCCATTGTCATGTACTAGGATACCCCGAGTCATGCCCGAAACTCCTTGTGAGAGTTTTCACTCCTAATTACATCTATGCTAGAGCCGCCTCTACCTGCTCATATCTAGACAGGGATGTATTTGTTTGATAAACCACTTACTCAATATTCACCAAAATAATAGGATGTTTTCCTATATTTAAAATTTTCTATAGGGTTATTCCGAACGTTTTCATAGCCTAATTTCCATAAATAACTAAAAAATACTTTAATACCAACTATGGCATCCCACCTTTTTATTACATAACTTTTCATTGCATTTTACAAACAGTGGATCTTTAAAGTCTAATGTCATGGAAATCAGGAACATAAAACATGAAAATATAAAACATTATTCTAATCCACTACTAGGGCTTCATCATAAGTTGTTCCTAAGTAAAATTATTTCATCTCAGAACCTGGAGACATAAATCGAAGGAAAGGGTGAGCAGAAGGCCCAGTAACGAAATCAAGGGAATCAGTTTACTTGTGATATCAATAATAACTTGATGAAAACCACAAGACATGAGAAATAGAAAAATAATAATATCATAATAAAAAAAATTGAATCAAAACATGAATATGTGGCTACAACATTTCATTTATAAATTCATGAACATATCACCAAGGTTCATTCCCAAGGTGTCATAAAAACATTATCAAGGTTATTCATCATGGTATCGTGTAACTTGTCATCTCTAGAGATTAATTCTTTACCCAATGCATTAGAGTGCTATCAGGATGCACCCTTAATATGTATTTATTTTCATGTGATCTACATATATCATAATCAATTATTTCATAAATAACCCAAATAGAATCCAAGAAATGGGTTTTATGTCAAAATCGTGACATTTAAAAAGTACTAAAAAATATGATCTTTATGTCATTTATAACCCTTGGAAAGCGAGAGAGGGTTTTATGTATGTCAATTACAGAATCAAATAGATCAATTTTATGTATTTATGAATACCTATAGAAATGGAAATAGATTTTGTTATCCATGTAAAATCATACAAGATAATTTCATGACAAAAAGAGAGATTTTGAGCCTAAAATTATACAACATAATAGCTACATGACATCATTTTCATAAGCATTTAAAAATAGAGGGGACAAGGGTAAACCACTCATAAATAATTCATAATACATTATGGGTACATAATTAGATCATGGTATGGATATTTTAATGATATACCACATGAAAAGAAAACATGAAAGAAAAGAGAAGAGGTTACTTCTTTTATGAAAATTATGGCAGCCTAACGACGGCGCTAAAAAATTCAGAAAATAAATTGATGAGAGTGGAAAGGGTCTCTCAAAATTTGGAAATGAAATGGAAAATAATAATAATATATAATAAAATACCCCCACATAAGAAGATGAAAACTAGAAGACATAACATAAATGAAATCTTGACTAAAAAGAGGAGGGTGAAAGGTTCCCTTACCTTGAAGAGTATCTATGAAAGCTCGAATGTTGGGAACTTGGGGGGGCTTGAGGGAACCTTGGGAGGAATCCATGGGAGGTATAAAGACAATATATCCATTGAGTAGGATTTTTTAATGAAATTAATGATGGAGTTACATGGTATTTATATGAAAATTGAGGGAATATTTAATTAATTTCCAAGGGACACCTCATCTGTGGTATTTAAAAAACCGTTGGTTTTCCTATGGTATTTTCCCATGGCATTGGCTACTTGGGACACCTCATAAGATATATTACTATCCACAAGTCTACCAGAATGATTACATCATCATTACATCATCAATGATGTCATTAAACACCTGAAACACAAAAATGTATTTTTGATATTCACCAAAAATTTCGTTGTTTTTGAAAGATCCCAAAAATTTACTCTAACCTAAAATCGATGATCTGAATTCAAAAATGAACTCCATTTTATGAAAATAATTTTTTAAATATTTTTAATTTAAATTTTAAATGAAATCATTATTTATTCCAAAAAAACTCTAAAACTATAACTTATTTTGTAACACCTTGAAAAAGTAATCAAGGTCCCATAAAATTATCATATAACCCTAAGAAAATAAAGTAACAATTTATGATTAAATTTTATTAAAATTGAATTTCATTTTAAATTATTAAATTAATTATAAAAATGTAAATAAAATATTTTTAAACTATAAAATTAACTAAACTTATACTATAATCTTTTTTTACTTTTAAGATATCTAAATTGTATTTATACATTCATGGGTGATGATTCTATTTTTTCGGTCGATTTACTATTCATTACTATTTGTAAGTGTATGTTACTATTAATACATTAAAATTCACTAAAAATCAATTTGATCTTATTGGACTCTAAATTTCTTACAGATCACAACTGTAGAATTCCATGTTTTGAAAATCATTTCACATTATTAATTATTTAAAGTTTACATTAATATTTTAAAATACCCTTTTTTCAAAATTCATTAGTAATATGGAACTATATATTCAACCTAATTTTATCCAGATGGTTAACACAAGTAACTAAGGTTACGTTACATAGCCTCTTATAACACCTACATATGACCTAAGTGTAAGGTGTGCCATGGTGATTGAATCTTGGGGCGGCTTAGACAACATTGCCCGAGTGGTTATTTCAATCAGCTTGAACTTCTCCCTTAGGTGATTTCGTTCAAGCTTTACATGTTGATGCATAGCTTGGGAATGGTTTAGAGCAAATCCCAGAGATGTTACATCCTTCCCATGCTCTAACAGATGGGCTTCGTATGGCCCGAGTCTACTGGATGAGGCCATCGACTCTTAATTATATATTAATTAACCAAGATCACTTTTATTTATAAACATTAATTGTAACCTTAAGATTTTAGTTTCCAATGATCATATTGATTAACAGTCATATTGAACAATGTTCATATTGACCAACGGTCATATAACAGTCGAAACCCAAAGGTATCACTTCATTAATTAATGTATATAGTTTTCTGGAGTGTAAAATTAAATAACACATGAAAGTATAAAATAAAATTTAGTCGAAAGCTTGTGTCGTTACAATAATGTCTAATTTATTTGACACGGGTGATTCGCATTCAATCATATATGCATCTATTATGGAAATATTTGGCCTCAATATAAAATATTTATATGGAGTTATGACTTTGGATACACCATTGGGAATTCAATTGGAGAGTGTACATTAATTTAAGCAATTACCCTTTGAGTTAAGAGACTATCATTTTGTATGGAATATTTTCATCCTTGAGAGGAAGGTTTTTTATTTAATTCACAGGATGAAATGGTTAGTAATACATTACACTCATATTAATTTATATATCTAGTGTGTTTTATTTATATCATTTGAGGGTGGTAGTTATATTCACAAAGGAGAATGGGATGTTCCGTTGAGTCAAGCTGGACATAAGCATCATGTGCAGGGCAGAGTGATAACCCAGATGGCCAGTCTTTTTCTAAGAAGCTAGGGAACTTGTCTGATGGATGTAACTCCTATAGTAGACCATTTTATGGATTTATTCCCTATTTACTTTTCTAGGTTACCTATTAGTAGGCAGTTTGAGTTTACTATTGATCTAGTGTCATTGGTGGCACCAGTAATTATCCCACCTTACAGGATGTCCACTACAAAGCATCAAGAACTCAATAGATAGTTTGAGGATGTAGAGACCCAATTTATGCCTTGAAAGACTTTTAATATTTCTATATATGTATCCAGATCTTGACATTGAGATGGTGCTTGATTCCAAGGCCCGGTGGGCCCAGAATTAATTTTATAAAAATATTAATAATATTTCTATGTTTCACACATAGGTTCTTAAATAAAATGCTATAACACATAAAAGGATGCTAAAATCAGAAATATGAGTCCACTGTTGAGCCCATAACGTGGTTTTTACGCTAGGTGCGACCTAAAATGGTTCTGCGTAGGGCATTTAGACTCCTCACTCATCGACAGTACATTCAATGAAATAATTAATTATTTCATTAATTAATTAATTAATTTTGATACAGAGAAATGTTCTATAAGAATAATTCCATGTAAAATTTTCTAGATTTAGCTTCATAAACCCTTTGATAATTCTAGATATCCTCATTCCTCCTCTATTGGATAATCACATTATATAATGATGAAATGCCAGATCTGAGCAGATCAGGATGCAGTGAACATAACAAATCCTCTCGATCATTGGCAGGTGTGTTATTCAAAAAATAACAATACAATATTTAATTATTACTTACTAATCTTGTTATTTACACCCTTTTGATTAAATTAATTGATCTGATTGAACTCTTCTATCAATATGTGCCAATTTGGGCCTAAGCATGCACCCGGGTATCGATTTATATTGATTATTTCAATGTTTTCTAACCTCATATGCCCATTATTGATCATTGGACCAGAAATATTGTCCAAAAATATTTAAAAAATAATATGTTTTCCCCATTTTTTCCTTCGTGTTCATAACTGGTTGGACCCCACTATGCCAGTTTGACCTTGTTGGGCGGTACCGAGCCTGATTGGACCCCTAGAACTGATACAGTTTTGTGAACAAGGGGTAGATCGATGAAGTATGAATAGATTTTGGATGATTGCAGGTTTTGGTGGATTATTTAAATGAACAATGGATGAATAATCACTAATGGAAGGTTTGGTGCATTTGGGTTGAACAATGAACTCTCATGGACCCCCAGAGATCGATTTCCGATGAACAATAATTGGACACCATGAATCACGACCAGATCCACTCATCCCAAACAAATTTGAGGTATGATATATGGAGGAATATCATTATTCAATTAATTTTTGTCAATTATGAGATTCTTTAGATAACCTAACTACACACCATGTAGAGGGATGAACAAATGGCGTGTATCTTTTTAAGTGTAGTGGGTAGGGTTTTAAGAAATCATAAGGATGATATAGTGTGAAGCCCTCCTACATGCCGTGTTCCCCTTCCCTAGATGGGAAACCCATGTGGTGGATCTCATGGGTGGGATCCCATGTTGATGTACAAGGAAATGACCAGGTCACACGGGAAACACCCCATGTGAGGTGGAACACGGTGTACCTAAATATATGAACACAACCAACAAGACACGGCTCGGTCTGATTAGTCTGGATATTCCATGTAGTCCAACTATATAACGTGTAATACTACATGGGTAAGGATTTGTGTACTAGATAAAAACATGGATAGGTGGTGGAGTGAGACCACAGACCTTGTGGGTCCTCGAACATGCCATAAACCCCTTGTATCCTTTTTAATGAAATATTAATGTTTTATATCTCCTTCATTTGGACTCAAATTTTAGCCTGTGAGTATCCTATCCCGTGTTTTTTTCATGTTGAATTCTATAGTTCACTTGGTTGTGTATTTTGAGGTAATATGTGAAATGTTTCAAGAATAGTTCTTCATTAGGCGATGCTCAATGACGGTAGTGATTAGGCAGGATCACCTGAGACATCCTATAGAGTGTAACACCCCATCAGTGTTGTTGTGGGTGCTCTACAACTTCTTATTGAGTAGGACCCCACTATAGGATAGGGTGCGGGACCTCGATGACTAGAGTGGAACCCACTAATCACAGAAGGATGCTTTAAGAGTTGGTTTCTTAGAACCAACTGGTTGTACTTTTATTACATGAATATTTAATGTAATTAAATATTAAAAATCTAATTAGATACTATTAATTTTTATACATGACTACAGTGTTATAATGTCCTAGAGTATTTATCACATTGACAAGATCATAGAAATTCCCCACTATGATGAGAACCTTGAAGTGCTATGAAAATATTCTTAAATATATTTATGCAGATGGATGAAATAATATAATGGGACACATAGTATACAGACCGTCAGGTGTGAGGACTCACAAGCAGCTGAGACATCCTCTCATGAAGTTCGTACATGGTAATCTATAAGGTGGGAGATTATGAGAATAGTCCCACCAGTAGGAATTCCGAATGTTTTCATGTCATCGGATATTCCTGTCTACGAGCAAGTGTAATGATCCTTAGATTTTAATATTATCAATAATACATTTCACGACTCATGCAGTTTGATTTACTGATAAAAAACATCCTGCAAACAGTTAATGGGAAGTAGGGTGTGTTGTGTGTGTCATGAGTGGCATGTTATTAATGTATAATTCAAGGAAGGATTTATCCTTTCTATTTATGGAATTTGATATATCGTCCCTTTGATTGAAATAGAACTGTCACACGAAATTCCCTACCCATGGTGTAAAGACAAGTTTATTTCAGTTAGTCAAAGAACAACGTATCAAGCACAAATGTTGATGACACTATCATGAAACCTTCTTGATGAGATATTGAGAAAAAGGGATTATATTACACAGTGAGCACTCATATTTGGATTTCTTTGTTGTGACTTTAATTCCTTTCTCTTGGGTTCCTTGACCCATTGCTATATAGTACTCTTGGACATTAGGCGATCCCACCTAATTCTAATGAGAAATAATCCTAGAGGGTCACACACTAAGTGTTTTTGGTAATCATGGTTAAATTCTATTTAAATTTAATTAATGTAATAAATATTATTATCAAGACATTGGAATAATTTAATTCAAGTTAAATTTATTGCATAAATTAAATAAATATTTATTCATTGAATTGTGGGTAAAATATATTTATTTATTTTATTGAACATTTAATAAATAAATATTTACTAGTTTTAAATAAAATATTTATTTAAGAGAATATATTATTTATTTATTTATTCAGGTGTTCAATAAGTGGAAGTGGAGTTTTATTGGATCAAGATCGGTCTAGTAGTAGAATAATTTTTGCAGGACGGTAAATAATTATTTAACTTGTTGGTGAAAATTAAAATAATAATAACCCTACTATTATTTTTTGATGTGTAATTTTACTTATAATTACGTTTTGTGCAATTTGGCTCACCATAAATAATGATGTGGTATTATAATTAAAATCATGAGCTTTCCTTCAGGTTATGAATGTATTTAACTATTGTTATGTAATTTAATATTGTAACTGAATCTCCATCTCGATAAATAGACATGTACGCCTATTGTGCCTTGTACTAAACTACATGCCCAGTTAATTGAGAATTGTTTAGATAAAAAATTTCTCTCTTGAATCCTCTTCCCACCTATCTCAAGAAAGAGAGATGTTCTTCAATGCTGAAGAACAATCAATCAAAAATGACTGACATGATACACTCGCTTCATTGCGCTAGAACCCAGAGAATGAGTGGTGTCAATCGGATGCCATTAGAGCACATGTGGATCACCGCTAGAGGGATTCTGGGTGGGATCCTCGCAAGCGGAACGAGATAATCCATATGGTTTATTCCAAATGACAAACATCATCAATGAAGAAAGTACCGAAGATCCAGGTATTATTCTCTTTATGAAATTAATTAAGATAATTATAAACATGATGTGAAATATCCCCATTAATGGTTTTGGGCCTCTTCCTTATTTATCTAAATCTTTGATTCTATTTTTTGTGGACTATAATTTATCATCGTATTGATCCTGGAATAATCATTGATCATGGTAAAAATTAACGTTGGGTGACGGCCCAACCGCGGTTCCGGTGCGTCTAGATCCTTCAAGAGATATTAGAGCGGTTACATCATAGTTTATAATTATTTAAATAATTCATTGATGATTTACAGTTTAATAATTTAGTTTTTCAATTCATGTTAATCATTCTATCAATCTGAATCTCTAGATCCATTCCTCCTCTTTCGTTTCTCAGTCACCTTACAGAAATGATATTTTGTTTTAATTTTGGTTAAAATAAAATAGAGGATCTCAAAGGGAGGTTCCCAAGCTTCTTCGCCATACAACACTAGAATACATAGTGTGTAGTTGGATTCACATGTCATGTATCAAAGTTCAATTCATCAGGACTGGTCCTCCCAACCAAGTCGTGTCATTATAGTTTGTCTACCTCATAATGACTATGTGTGTTGACTAGAAATAGTTGGCACAAGGTTTCCAGATTACACGTCATGTGGCCCAATGGACCTAGCATGTTGTCCCTTCATGTTAGGGTTAGGCCGTGTACGTTGTACAAGGCTTGACCGAATGAAGACCATGTAACATGGATACTACACAGTTTGTGTCCCACTGGACACGTCGTCTACTCTATGTACTTCTAATGTACATATACATGTTGTATCCATGGGCGCATACTTTGGATGGACGGTGAATGATAGTACACACCATGTAGTAGGTACTACACACTCTGTACTCATCCAAATTACACAGATTCATTAAAATTTATTATTATATTATACAAACCCTTGAGACGTGTACCATGGTGTATGTGTAAAGCTGGGTAATAACACGTGATAGGTTATATATATATATATGTGTGTGTGTGAGTGTGTTTAATTTAACATCTGTGTAACGTTCATTCCTACTCATTGGGTAGTTATGAACAGTAATTCACCAAGTTTCTACTAAGTTACAAGTTATGTACAAATATAATTTTAAAAAAAATTATTTGTTCAAAATTATGATGGATGAGAATCTCAAGGAAATTCAGTAAAAGGTTTTAAGATAAAAGGATTGATTAATTAAGGATGATAATTAATTTATTTGAGTGTGATTTTATCATAATCAAGAATGATTAATGAATTGAATACTAGTTTTATTAAATGCGTAACTCGTTACATGCATGTCGATGATCATGATCTTGACCAAAACCTTTGTATGTGATTGGATTCCTTTTAGTTTATTTATTAAATTAATTGTTGGCATGTGATCCATATCTCCTAATTAATATATAGGGCCTGCATTTCCATGGTTTTTTTATGTCAACCCCCTTTTTACCCCTCACCTACTTGTGAGTTCAAAATCATATGTAATGGATGGAACTTCCATGCTAGTGTAGGTGGTCCAAGTTGGAGCTGAGATGAAACCAATCCCAGGATGATACAGAGGTGGATAGGTGGAATGTTGTAATAATAAACCCAAAAGGTTCAAGGGGTTTCTCCCCAAGGTCATGGTTAATTTATCAACTTCTAAATAAACTAACCATTAGAAAATCACATGATCATGAACCTTTCGTTATTTTATTTCTATCAGTTGCATGGATTATCATTATGGATGTTTTTTCATGATCTCATAATTAATGTATTAAAAAATCATGCAAGATGGATAAAAAATAAACTAGGATTATGAGTAAATATTATCAAGACATATTTAATCACTTATGTAATTTCCACTTAATATTAACAAGCATGTGATAATGATAATAATCAATTCATGATTAAGAGATAAAAATTCATCAAAAAAAATATTAAGTCAGACTAAACCTTCAATTAAATTATTAGGGGAAAAAATAAATAAATCTATGTGTTTGACCAACCCTTGATGGGACACATACATTTATACAAGAAGCCCTTATGAAACGTTTCGGGTTTCCTTAACCATATTACATAAAAATGACTAGTCATTATTAGAATTGGTGTAATATTGGAGTCAAGATTTGAGGAAATAAAAATTCAAGATATCAGGATTGGGGATTCCACTCAATAGATCAAAGAGTTTCAAGCCTGCAGTTGGAAAAGACCTGCCTACCTAAATACATTCAAATAACTTGACCAACCATTTTTGGGGTTATGAAAAGGGTAATTTGGATCCTTAAAAATATAATTTCATGGAAATTGTACATTATGAGTTCAATGGTGAGGTCCATTAGAAATTGATAAAATAGTGGGATACTTAATAAAATTAATTTATTATTTCTCATAAAATGTAATCAAGAATGTACTAATGATCTGCTCTTTTAATTGTAGAATAAAAAATGAAAATATTGTCAACCACACTATCCCTGCGATCAATTTTGGATAAATACAACATCCTCACCTGCATTAACTTTAAGGAATAGTTTAGAAACATTTAGGTTATCCATTGCCATGAACAGAAGTCTGACATATTATAGTCAGCATTACCTTATCTGCATGCCAAAGAGGTGAGTGATGAGGATTTCCGAGTCTATGATAAACATATGAATGATATGGTTGACATTCAATGTTTGATGTTATCATAAATTCCTAGTGAGCTCATGAAGTCTCAAAAAAACATGGATGCTTATAACATGCTATAGCACTTTTCTGGTCTTTACCAGGAGAGAGAAAAAAGGGACATGTTTGAGATCTTCAAGGCACACTTTTAGAGTAAACATGGAGAGTGTACCCCATCTAGGCCTCATGTAGTCAATGTCATTTGGTATATTGAGTACATGGAGGGTCTAGGGTTTAAAATCATTGTAGAACTAGGAACCGATCTCATTCTCGCATCACTCCCTCGTAGATTATTCAGCTTTGTTATTAATTTTAATATGAACAACATTGATAAGTCTCTATCTGATCTTCTTATCCTCATTCTCCAAGGGAAAAAATATATGAAGCGTGAAAAGCCTTCTATCATTACGGTCAATAAGAGGAAAGGGATAGAAAGTAGCTTTAATACAAAAGATTCTTCACGCCCATACAAGATGAAGAAGATCAAAGTGGAGGCAAGGGAATAGGAGTCTTTGTTTCCCATGTGGAATGAAGGGCCATTGGAAGAAAAAATGCACCCAACCTAAGAAGTAAGGGGAAGCTTTAGGTGAATTTGTTATCAAATGAAATATATCTATTTCTACAAATTGGGTTTTAGATATAGCTTGGGGTGTCCACATATGTATCCAAATATGAGAACCAAGTATATTCATGAAGATTAACTAAGGGTAGATAGATCTAAGAGCAGTCAATGGAGCCAGACTTGTTTTTGTAGATGTCGGGGACAACCACCTCATGTTACCAACAAGGATGATCTTGGTGTTAAAGGGTTGTAAATATGTGTTGTTTGTTACTAAAAACATTATTTATATATCCAGATTTGATACAGATGGATTTTTTTCCATGTTTGAAAATTAATATTTCTTATTTTAAAAATATAGCATTTGTTTTGGTAGGGAACATTTATACAAAGGTCTTTACATGTTGGATTACACAAACCATGTAATGGAAATTGATAACAAAGATGCTTCACATGACTCATACCACACCCAACATTGGAATCATCAGCTAGGTCATGTAAATAAGAAATGATTGACAAAGTTACATCAAGATAGATATTTATATCCTTTTGATCTAAACCCACTTGGCATATGTTATGCATGTTTACAAGGAAAAATGACTAAATCCCCATTTAGTGGGAAAGGTGAAAGGGATAAACAGCTTCTTGAATTGGTTCATACCGATGTGTGTAGACCATTTTTAGTTGAAGCAAGAGGAGGGTACTCATACTTCCTAAATTTTTCTGATGATTTTAGTAGATATGGATGTATCAACATAATTAGGTATAAGTTAGATTCTTTTGATAAGTTCAAATAATACAAGAATGAAGTTGAGAAATAGCTTGCTAAAAATATTGAGAAACTCTGCTCAGACAGAGGTAGAGAATATCTTTATATAGACTTCATTGATTACTTATGAGAGTTTGGGATCCTATCCCAACTCACTCCTCCTTAAATTCCCCAGTGTAATGGTGTGAGAGAAAGGAGGAACTGAACCATATTGGAGATGGTGAGATCAATGATGTGTCTTTAGAGTCATCCTTTATCATTTGGGGGATATGCATTACAAATAGCATTTCATATACTAAACCAAGTACCAACTAAAAAAATAAATGTTATTCTATACGAGTGTTGGAGTGGAGATAAATACATGTTATAAAATTTAGATATTTGGGGAATCAATGTGTTTGTTAAGGCCACTTCAGGTAACAAACTTACACCCAAGGCACAATGTTTACCTTTATAGGATACCCCAAGGAAACAAGTTTATATCACCTATACAACACCTCAATAAAAAGTTTGTAGTGGGAATAAATTTCATATTCCTTCAGAGAGATCTCATATCCAAAAGAGATAGTGGGATCGAGATAGACTTTGATGGAGTTGAGGCTCAAGGTACACAAGAGTTGGTATATGAATAGATTCGACAAAGCCCCGAGAAAGAAAAAAAATTACAGCGTCACAATAACTGTGTTGGAGTAAAAGAGATGTTAGAGAACTAGAAAGGTATGGTTTTCTACTTACTGACGATGGTGACTCATTATTAGTTGATAATAATGATTCTCTTACCTATAAGGAAGAAGTAAGTGGAACAGATGTTTCTAAGTGGAAAGAATCCATGAATTCTAAAATGGATTCCATGTACTGAAACCAAGTATGGATTTTGGTATATCCTCCATTTTATGTAAATACTTTTGGTTTAAAATTGGTATTCAAGAAGAAACTGGGCACAGAAAGACAAGTTAGTACATATAAGGAACAACTGGTTGCAAAAGGGTTCAAGAAGCATCAAGGTATGGACTACGATGAAACCTTTTAACCAGTTTCAACGTTGAAATCCATCATAATTCTATTGGCCATTTCCAATAACCATGACTATGAGATTTTGAAAATGGATGTCAAAACATCCTTCCTTAACAAGAACCTTTAGGATGATGTCTACATGACACAACCTGAAGGGTTTATGAACCCAAAGGATTCCAATAAGGTATGCAAGTTGTAGAAATCTATTTATGGATTAAATCAAGCATCCAGGTCATGGAACATTAGTTTTGATGAAGACATATTGAAATTTGGTTTTATCAAGAATGAATGTTAGCCTTGTGTCTAAAAATCATTTAATGGGAGTGTAGTCATTTTTTTAATAGTATATGTTGATGACATATTACTTATTGGAAATGAGATACCATTATTACAGTCTGTTAAGGCATGGTTGAATAAATGCATATCTATAGAGGACCTGGATGAGGCGGCATATATTCTTGGGATCAAGATCCATCATGATAGATCCAAGAGACTTCTAGTCCTAAATCAAATTACATACATTGATAAGATACTCAAGATATTTTGTATGGAACAATCCAAGAGGGGATTGTTTCCAGCGTCACATGGCATTCATCTTTCCAAGAAAATGTTTCCTAAGACATATGAGGAATTAAATATAATGGAAAGGAATCCATACGCATTAATAATTGGGTTAGCCATGTATTCCATGATATATACTAGGCTATATGTTGCTAATGAATTGAGTGTGGTAAGAAGATATCAAGCTGAACCAGATGACTGATATTGCAAGGCAGTCAAGACTATCTTAATGTATCTGAGATGTACTATGTTTATGCTCTTGGTTTATGTAGGAGATGAAGAACTATTCATAAAAGGATATGCATATGCTAGTTTCCAGACTGATCAAGATGACATGAAGTCGCAAATGGGATACATCTTCACATTGAATGGAGGTGCAGTGAGCTAGAAGAGCTCAAAGAAGAGTGTGGTCATAGATTCTACAGTAGAGTCTGAGTATATCATAGCTTCTGAGGTAGCTAATGAAGAAGTTTGTATTAAAATCATCATCCAAGATAAATTTGTGATACCAAGAGGTAAATATCCCATCACACTATATTGTGATAATACTATAGCGGTGGCCCTCGCAAAAGATACAAGGTCACATCATCGGATGAACCACATACCTTAGAAGTATCATATCTTGAGGGATTTTTCTCAAAGAGTTGAATTTGTAGTGAGAAGTATTTCCATGGAATAAAATGTGGTGGAACCCTTGACTAAGTCCTTGACTCAGTAAAAACATGACCATCAAGTGAGGTTTAGCGGACGAAAATTTATAGGCAGTTGGCTCTAGTCCATGTAAGAGATTGTAAGAGTTGGGGTCCTGGAACCAAATGGTTGTACTTTCATTACATGAATATTTAATATATTTAAATATTAATGATATTATTACATATTTTTCATTATTCTTCCTGACTATATTGTTATAATGTCCTTGAGTATTTGTCTCATTAACAAGGTCATAGCAGTTCCCCACTATGATGAGAACCTTGAAGTGCTATGAAAATATTCTTAAATATACTATTGTGGTTAGATGAAATACTATAATTGGACACATAGTATACTGACCGTCAGGTGTGATTACTCATAAGTAGATGATACTTCCTATCATGAAGTTTATACTTTCTAATCTCCAAGATGGGAGATTATGAGAACATACCCTTCTGTGAGAATTCCTCATGTTTTGTTGTCATCATATATTTCAATATGTGAGAAAGTGTAATGATCCTTATAATTTAATATTATCATTAATATGTTTCATGACTCACACACTTTGATTTACTAATGAAAATTGTCACACAGACAGTTGGCGGTAGGTTGGGTACACTGGGTACTTCATGAGTGGCATGTTATAAATGGATAAGTCGAGGAAGGATTTTTCTATTCCATTTATGGAAGTTGATATCTCGACCTTTTGATAGAAATAGAACTGTCACATGACCTTACATCGACATGGTGTAATGATGATTTTATTTCAGGTAGTCTAAGAATGGTGTGTCAAGAACAAAGGCTGATGACACTATCATGAAACTTTCCGGATGAGATATTGAGACAAAGAGATTATATTAAACAGTGACCATTCATATGTGTATGTAATTGTTGCAACTTTAAGTTCATTATTTTGGGTTCTTTGACCCATTTCTAGATATTACTCTTAGACTTTAGGCAAGCCCACCCTACGGACAATAAGAAATAATCCTAGAGGGATATACACTATGTGTTTATGGTGGTCTCAGTTAAATTCAATTTGAATTTAATTAATGGAATAAATATTATTTTCAATATAGTAGAATAATTTTATTCAAGTTAAATTGTTTACATAAATTAAATTAATATTTATTCACTAGTTTGTGGTTAAAATATATTTATTTAATTTATTGAACATTTTATAAATATTTATTTACTAGTTTGTAAATAAAATATTTATTTAAGAGAATAATTTATTTATTTATTTATTTGGATTCTCATTAAATGGAAGTGGATTTTAGCGTACCAAGTCCAGACTGGTAGTAAAATAATTATTTGCAAGATAATAAATAATTATTAAACTAGTTAACGTAAATTAAAATAACAATAAAACTTCTATTATTTTATGATGCAGGATTTTATTTATAATTCCATTTTACACACATTTGTGCACCATAAATAATGATTTGGTATTATTATTAAAATCATGGGTTTTCTCCATGTTTAGAATTTATTTAATTGTTGTTATGAAATTAAATGCTGTAACAAAATCCCCATGTTGATAAATATACACATACGTTTATTGTGCCATGTACCGAACCGCACGCCCTGTGAATTGAGAATTGTTGAGCTAAACAATTTCTCTCTCGAATCCTCTTCCCGACCCTCTCAATAATAGGAGATGTTCTTCAAGTCCGAGGAACAAGAAATCAAGAATGAACAACAAAATACAATATCTTAATCACGCTAGCACTCGGAGAATGAGTTGTGTCGATCGGAGGCCATCAAAGCACGTGTGGATCACTGCTAGATGAATTCTAGTTTGGATACTCACAAACGTAATGAGATAATCTGAAAGGGTCATTCCGGATGACCAAAAACATCAACAAATAATGTACCGAAGATCTATGTATTCTTTTATTTGTAAAATTAATTAAATTAATTATAAACATGACGTGCAAGATCCTCTCTAAAGGTTTCAGGCCTCATCCTTTTTTGTCTAAATCATTGATTTTATTATGTGGTGGCTAGGATTCATCATAGTATTGATCTTGGAATAACCATTGATCATGGTAAAAATTAAAGTTGGGTGTCAACCCAACCACACTTCCGTTGTGAACGAAACCTAAAGGTGCAGGCCCTCGAGCTATAGATTGGAACCCCCCATCAACTTGGGTGGGGGTCCTCTACCTTTAGATTGAAACCCCATAATTCACAAGGATGTGGGTTCTCGATGATTAGAGTGGAACCCCCAGTGGTACTAGGGCATGGGTCCTCAACTTCTGAGTGGAACCCACCCATCAGATAAGGTGTGGGTCCTCAATGATCAGAGTGTAACCCCCCATCGGTATGAGTATAATTCCCTAGCCTTAAACATTACATAATCTTGAGCTAAGTTAAAAATATATATTGGGTATCTTTTCAGGTTTAGAGTAATAGAGAATTTTTCCACAACTATTACATAATATACCCAGATATTACATGTGGATAGTTACACTCAGTATCCACTTTTTCCACCAAAGTAAACCCTTAAAACAAAACATGATTTATTTTTCTTGAAAAAACCTTTCTTGACTTCTTCCGTTACCATACCCATCTTTATACCTTGTGGGAACAATTTCAAAAACGTGGAATGAGCATAGAAATCTCAGAAAGGAATATAAAATAAAGAATAAAACGGTTAGTCCATGAATATTTAAAACCCATGAAAACATTTTCACAAAATCATACTTTTCACCCATAAAACATAAACTACTTAGATTACGTCATGTAATCATAAAATTCTTACAAAACATCATATAAATAATAAAACATAAAGGTAATGTGTGGCGTCCATATCCTAATTATATTGTAGATTTCATAGCTCCATAGGGTGTAACCATCGTGAATATGTTTGGAATACCAATCACAGTATATTCACTAAATCTCTTAAAAGAAACCTTATCATTTACCTAGTTTATGTTACCTAGTGAATTGAATTGTAACGCCCATACCCCAGTTACCCAGAGTCTGTGCATTATTTTAATACATTGACATGACTATGGGGAATCAAGTCCTGGAAGGCTGATCAATTTAGCAATCTTGGAAAATAGATTACATAAATGAACATTACGTTACACATTAGAAAATAAAACACAACATAAATGATCCTTTGAGAATGCCACTAATCCCCTAGATTAACCCTGCTCATCAATCATAATACACTTCTTGGAATCCTAGGAAAAATTAAAACACAGAAAGGGGTGAGCTCAGATGCTCAGTAAGGATAAAAATATATTTTAAACTTTCATAAATAAGGATAAACATTTAAGGCGTTGTTTAAGACTAAAAAAATCCTTTTAAACATAAAATTCCTCATAATATGGCAAAGATAAAATAAAAAAATGTCATTTACTTATTCACATGGATATTATACTAGGTGAATAATCACATGAAATATCAATAGACACTTTCATAATGATGGAATGTATAATTCCGGACGTTAATTTCTCTTTCAAGGCCTTGTGCTAGGACCTAGGGTCTAACTGTAACCAGACCCCAACCCGGAGAGCCTCTATAACCGGACTCCAACCTGGAGAGCCTCTGTAATCGGACTCCAACCCATAGAGCCTCTATAACCGGACTCCAACCTATAGGGTCTACTATAACCGAACCCCAACCCATAGTTATTACTTTTACCCATCCCCAACCCAGAGGGCTTACTTTTACCCATCCCCAACTCGTAACATACTATTCTAATACATTCATCTTAAGAAAATGATGAAATATAACATAAACATTTGTATTAAAACTAGCATAGGAAATGTCAATACATTAACCATAAATAATGAATGGAATAAAAATAACTCATCCAAAGTCAAACATATCACAAAACCTTAAATACAATATGGAATATTTTTATCTTAATGAATCAACTTCAAACAAGTGTAAAATTTGTCAAAGGTTGTTGACATAGATGAAATCAAAACTATTTGAGAGAAATATCTCTTTATTTCATTTTTATGAAATCATTTAAGGATACATTATTATATGAGAAAAATTTTATTTTTAAAATATAATTATAAGCTGTTAAGGGAAGATTTGACGATTTTATAATGGCAGAGAATAATCACACCCAATGTATAAGTTAAAAAACGATATTCTTACCATAATTTTGTCAGAAAGGACATAAAATACCTTGTTTGGAAAATGACGGAAAGATTATTTTCATAACATATATGGTAAAATAAGGGAAAAAATTAATTTAACCCATTGTATAGTAAATAGTACAAAAAAATTTAAATACATTTTTAAGAAATATTGATGTGGATGATAAAGAGGTCACAGTAGATACTTACGTAAAAACAACCTTGGATAATAAAGAGATTTTGAAATTAAACTTTACCTTGTTATTTTCCTTGGTTGAGGGTATGATAACCTCATGTATAATGGTGAAATAAAAGTTATAAAATTATACATGAACCATATACATTAATATGATATCATATATAATATTCTAATATTTCTTTGTTAATGAAATTTCAGTAGTATCATCATTTCGGGTGTTAACTGATTCGTTTTCCTTTATATGATTTGTTACATAAGTAATATTTGTTATGGATATGATGTATCTTATTCATATTCATAATTATATTAATTCATTTAAACAATATTTTTAATCTTAAAATGAAAATTAGTCTGAATGGATACGATGGGGAATGAATCTCATAGCGTTCGTGGAGATAGTAATCTGTACGTACACACGGGCGACAATATCATTATTTTGATATTAAAATCGTATATAATTTGATGGTATATCTTATATACAGAATAATTATCATTTTATATTTATTATTTACATCATTTATACTTATTTTTATACCCATCAAAATGATGAAGTTTTTGAATAACAAACTACACCACAACGTGGAGACGGTAAGCCGTACGTACGCACGTATGGTGACATGTCATTACTAGGATGGATAAAATAATGAATATGGTTGTAAAATTTTTATAATAACATCCCAATATATAGAATATAATGGATTTATTATTTTAGAATGGAAACAACAAATAAATATTAAGTGGAAGAAGAAAATAACTTGAAATAGGTGATGAAATATTTATCTCTTCTCCGGGTTCTTCCTATTGATTTGATCAAAAGGGCTCTATATATTCACTTTTTGACTGAAGGAAGGCCTCTAGGATGAAGGGAGTAAAGTGGAGAGGATATTTGGGTAGAGTTTGTCTGATCCAAATGGCTTTGAAGTTGTGGATTTGAGAGAATGAGAAGTGCCCTTTATAAGAGGGGTGATGAGAACCTTAGGAAAAGATTGAAATATTATTTTATAATAAAATAATTTTCGGTTTATAATGGCTCAAAAATAATTTATATCAAGGATAAAGTGGGTATGGGTGAAAAAACACTCAAAAAATAGGTTTTAGACAGGTTTGGGTCACTATATTAACCTTATCTCTTATATTTAACTCTTAGTTAATTAGTTTGACCTTTACCATGTCTCTTTGTATTTTTATATTATATGGTTAATAAACATACTATAAACATCAAAGAGAACCTCAAGTGGTTTATTAATTACATATATAATATTATTTAAGACCTTTGGTCGAACCTTAGATTTTTATGAATAGAATATAAATTTAAAATATAATATATTTTTTAAAAACTCTTTTATGTCAATTTTGACACTATTTCCTATTTTGTTTTTTGTTAAATTCCAAACAGCATTATTACGTCGAAAAAATTCATTTTATAAATACTAACATGTCACATTAACCTATAAAATTTATGTATGGCATCAAAACTTTCAAATTATATTTATTTTAACATCAATAATTCAATTTATTTGATTCTTTCATTAATAAGGAAAATACTGCATCATCATTTTGTCATAAATAAATTTAAATATTCAATGTCTAAAATTTATAAATAAAATACCATTAGTTAGGAAATATTTTTTCCTTTCTAATTAATATTTATAGTCAAATAGATAACATATATAACCTTATGTAAAAATTGTTTTACTAAAAGATATATGCTTATGTCATTTCTGTATTTACTTTAACTTAATTAATATAAAGTGTCATTATCACTTACAAGTGGCTCCATGGGGTCCCAAAATCAACCCCAGGATGCCCATGGTTAGACATGTATCATAAAATACGGTTAGAACATGTATTAGGGTAATTTAATATTATTATAATATTTTTTTCCCATTATTTACCGGATTTACCCTTTAATAATGGTAAATAAAATATTTACCGAAGTAATTATTCAAAATGTCTAAAAATAAAAGTTACCTATTTACACAATTTGGACCTCCTTATTCTAAATATGGAATAAATTTTTATAAATTCTAAACACCTAAGTGGAAGAACATAATTTTAAATTTATTCCCATTGTCAAAACAAAAAGCGTGTTTTTAAGAAATAATAACTATCAAAAGATTGACACTTGCTTATGTCCAGTTTAAATGTGAAATTATGTCGAATGAAAAAAATTAGATTAAATGGAAAAAATATAATCTAATTATAATTAAAAACCACTCAATAATATAACTTAGCACTGTAAATTAGTTTGATTAAAAAAGTTTCTTTAATTAAAATTTAGTATTTTTCACTATTCAGCAAAAAATGGAAAGTTTTCAGAAAAACACCAAAAATTCACCCAAAGATAATATCGATATTCCGAATCTAAAAATGAATTCCATTTTGAAAGATAAAATTTATAAAAGTTCAAAAAGTGGGTATTACTGTTCATATTGTTTAGTATGATTGGTCGCGGTGTGTTAGAATCTCGATGTTGTGTACGATGCACGCTATTGCATTATTTAAACGGAAACATACCGTGGAAGATTGGGGTGTTACATTCTCCCCACCTTCAATAAATTTCATCATTGTAATTTGAATTTGTTCTATAAAAATAAATGATGTGAATAGAAAATACCTTTGTAGAAAACCCACATCGGAAATAGGGTTAATAAAATTTAGTTTTAATAAAAGGGAAAGGGAAATGAGGAAGTCACCACCAAATTAGGGTTTCAAATATGATAACATTGGTGGAAATTAACGAAATGTAATTAGAGGGAAAACATTAATATTTATAGGGAGTGATTGATTTCATCAAACACAAACAAGTGTAAAATTGAGGGCCTCAAAGCCATCAATCTATGATGATTTAAAATAACATCAGTTCAACAAAACATAGATTATTAGGATAACACCTTTTTTTTTATATACCTTCCTTATGGTTAAGAATTAATTTTTTATAGAATAAGAGAAAATATATATATATACATATATATATATATATATATATATATATATATTCCTGAAAAGTAGAGTTTCATCCTTCAACTAATTTCTACCAAAAACTCATCTTTCACTCCAAAAGATAATAGAACTAAAAAATATTCTATTTATCCTCATAATATAAGGTTCCTAATATTAACATTTAACATTTAAATGAAGAAAACTATTTTGTAATAACCAGGGACTTCCGGTAGGCTGGTGGTAGGTAAAAAATCCTTGTCGCACTTTGGTTGTGGGTTCGATTCCTGCAGCTTTGTCCGACGCGATGGGTTATCGCCCGAACTACAGGTTGTCATTTTCCTAAAACTATAGTATTATAATATTCCAAAAATAATCATAAGAAATATTTTAACCTTAAAAAATACTATCCAAAATTCAACATAATCCATTCCAACCTTTATTGTTATCCAAAATTCCTCTGTTCAAACTCTCTCTAAAATGTCTCTAAATTCCAAAATCAACATCGAATCCCCCAAAAAAGTAATGTTTCTCTCATTGTCACATACTGGAAATATGATTACCTTCATCATATTAAAACCTTAATTAAAACAACAAACACTACAGTGAAATCCTTATATATATATATATCACATTATTCTTATAACCAAAATATAATTCATGAGTCCAAAAACAAAAATTCATTAGTTATTCCACTTCAACTATCATGACAGAATAAGCTTGGACTTTATCCCTTGGCCTTTTCTGAGGAATGTTTCCTTGATTCTTAGGACATTAATTTTCATAATTCCCCATTTCTCTACAATTTTAGCATTCAACATTTACATCAACTTTCTTTCCCTTGCAATCATGATCTTGGGGGCCTTTTCACCACACTTGTAACAGACTCGCATTCCTTTTTGGAAAGTACCAGGGTGTTTCTTCCCACAATTATCACATAATGGAAAATCCTTCTTTCCCCTTTCCACTTTATCTGCCTCTTTTTCCACCGTTATCTTCTTCTCTTTATTTACTTTATTTTTGTAAGACTTAGAGAACTCCTTTTTTGTCTTGATAGCACATGAGACAATATCTCCGTATGAAGAGAATGATTATGAGACTAATGATTGATAGAGAAATGGTTTTAACCCATAAATGAAATGATCAATCTTACTCCTTGGGTTACGTATATAATCTATTTCATTCCATGCTAACCTTGTAATGTTAGCCTCATACTTTGCAACATTCTCATCCTCTTTTTGCCTCAGACTTAGAAATTGTCTTTCCATATCTGCTCGAGGGTCACAATGAAAGTATTTTTCTAATAAAATATCTTTAAACTCCCCCAATTCCATACTTGATACTTCTTCATATTCCATTGTGTTTTGAATCAATGACCACCATTGATCAGAATCTTCAGTGAGGCGATAAACTGGCATGACAACTTTTTCCCTATCGCTACTCCCCAAAGCAGGAAATATTTTCTATAAGGAACGTATCCATTGCTCAGCTACCAATGTATTGTTACTCCCATTAAATTTTTGTGGTTGTTTCCTCATGAAGAAATCTAACATTGATCTTCCAAATTGTGGATCAGGGTGCTCTATACAGGTAAGGTTATTATTCAAAACCTGTGTGAGGTGTCCTAGTATGGTGATAAGATGATCAGCACCAGTTGCATCACCAGCTCCGCTATAATTATCTTGAGTAGAAGGGCAATCCATACATGGATTACGTGCATTAATATGGTTTAGATTACTTACACTAGGCTCCATTTCTAAACTATGGCATAAACTAGATTAGTTTATGAATCAAAATACATAATTCTATACTTGTAAAACACTTAACATGAATTGAAAAGTTTATGGATATAATCCATAATCATAAAATATGTTTAATTTGAGGAAGTATATACTCATAAACCCTTCATAATGGTTTGTAAAGAAAATGAGAATTATCCTAAGAATATCCCTTTGGATTGTCGTAACCAAGAGTGCAGAAAGGTCTGTTGTCGTTCACCAGTTACTGTTCTAGTCTATCTCAAAGCGGTGTTTTCGGATTTTACCCCTAGGTACATCTGTGCCAGAGCCGCCTCTACCTGCTCGTTTCCAGAAAGGGATGTATTTCTTGGAAAACTCACAAAATCTCTATATTAACAAAATTCTAGAAAGTTATTCTATAATAATATTCAAATTTTATCTTAGGGTAATGTTCTCTAATCATAGTTTTTCTAAATCTAGTTTCCAAGGTTATTGTTAAAATTCTTCTATTACAAACTGTAACGCCCCGACCCCAGTTACCCAAAGTCAGTGAATTATTTTAATACATTGGCATGATTACAAGGAATAAAGTCCCAAAAGTCTGATAAATTTAGCAGTCTTGGAAAATATATTACATACATGAATGTTACATTACACATTAGAAAATAAAACACAACATAAATGATCCTTTGATAATTCCATTAATCCCCTAGCTTAACCCAGCTTATCAATCACAACACACTATTTGGAATCCTGAGAAAATTAAAACATAGAAAGGGGTAAGCTCAGATTCTCAGTAAGGATAACAATATAGTGGATACTTTTATTATTATGCATAAACATTTAAGGTAATTTCTAAGACTAAAACAAAAGCCTTTTAAACTTAAACTTCATCATAATATGGCAAAGATACAATAAAATAATTCCATTTACTTGTTCACGTGGATAGTCTACTAGTAAAATAATCACATGCAATATCAATAGCCACTTTCATAATGATGAAATGCATAATTCCAAACTTTATTTTCTTTGTCAAGGCCTCGTGCTAGGACCTAGGGGCTAACTATAACCGAACCACAACCTAGAGAGCCTCTGTAACTGGACTCCAACCCGGAGAGCCTCAATAACCGGATTCCAACCTGGAGAGCCTCTATAACCGGACTCCAACCCGAAGGGTCTACTATAACTGAGCCCCAACCTAAAAGGGTTACTTTTACCAATCCCCAACCCGGAACATACTATTCTAATACATTTATCATAAGAAATGGTTTAAATATAATGTAAACATTCGTATTAAAACTAGCATATGAAATGCCAATACTTTAACCATAAACAATGAATGGCATAAAAATAACTCATCAACAGTCAAACATATCACAAAACCTTAAATACAATATGGAATATTTGTATCATAATAAAAAAACTTCAAACAAGTGTAAAATTTATCAAAGGATGTTGACATATATGAAATCAAAACTATTTGAGAGAAACAGATCTTTATTTTTTTTAAATAATTTAAAGATACATATTTATAAGAGAAAACATTTATTTTTAAAATATTTTTATAATATTGTAAGGTAATCTTAGATGATGTTATAATGGCGTAGAATAACTACAGCTACCGTATAAGTTAAAAAAAGACATTCTTATCATAATTTTGTTGAAAAGGACATAAAGTACATTGTTTGGAAAATGACAGAAAGATTCCTTTCACAACTTATAAGGTCAAATTAGGTTATAAATTACCTTAACCCATTTTCTATTAAATATAAAAAATGTTTTGAAATACATTTTTAATAATCATGGATGTGGATGATAAAGAGGTTCCAGTAGATACTTACGTAAAAACAACCACTAATAATAATGAGATTGTGATATTAACCCTTACCTTGTTATTTTACTTGGTCAAGGGTAGGTTAAAATTCTGTGTAATGGTGAAATAATTGTTATTAAATTATACAAGAACCATATACATTAATATGATATCATATATGATCTTATAATATTTCTCTGTTAATGATATTTCAGTAGTATCATCATTTCGGGTGTTAGCTGATCCATTTTCCTTTATATTCTTTGTTACATAAGTAATTTTTGTTGTGTATATGATGAATAATATTCATATTCATAATTATATTAAGTCATTAAACATTATTTTTAATCATAAAATGAAAATTATTCTTCAGTGGATACGACGGGGAATGAATCTTATCACGTTCGTGGAGATGGTAATCCGTATGTACGCACGAGCTACAATATCATTATTTTGATATTAAAATCGTATATAATTGGATGGTATATCACATATAGAGAATAATTATCATGTTACATTTATTATTTATATCATTTATACTCATTATTCTACCCATACAAATGATGAAGTGTTTGAATAACAAACTACACCACAACGTAGAGACGGTAAGTTGTACGTACGCACGTATGGGGACATATCATTCCTAGGATGGATAAAATAATGAAAATCATTGTACCATTTTTATAATAACATAAAATTATGTAGAATATACTTGATTTATTATTTTATAATGGAAATAACAGATAAATAGGAAGTGGAATAAGAAATCAACTTGAAGGAGGTGATGAAATATTTAACTCTTCTTCGGGTTCTTCCTTCTGATTTGATCAAAAGGGCCCTTTGAATTGGCTTTCTAACTAAAGTAATACCTCTAGTATGAAGGTAGGACAATTAATATGATATTTGAGCAGGGGTTTTCTGATAAAAATGGCTTTTATGGTGTGGATTTGAGGGAAGGGGAAGTGCCATTTTATAAGAGGGGTGAGGGGAACCATAGGAAAATATTGAAATATTATTTTATAATAAAATTATATTCAGTTTATAATGGCTCAAAAAAATTTATTTCGAGGATAAGGTGGGTATGGGTCGAAAACCACTCAAAAAATATGTTTTATATAGGTTTGGGTCACTATATTAACCTTATCTTCTAGATTTAACTCTTAGTTAATTAGTTTGACATTTACCATGTCTCATTGTATTTTTATATTATATGGTTAATAAACTTACTATAAACTTCCAAGAGATGATAAAGTGGTTAATTAATGTAATATATAATATTATTTGAGACCTTTGTCCAAAACCTATATTTTTAGAAATAGAATATCAATTAATAATATAATATTTGTTTTAAAAACTATTTTATGTCAACTTTGACATTATTTTCTATTTTTTTTATTCCTAACAGCATTAATAATTCAAAAAAAAAATTAACCAATCCTAACATGTCAAATTTACCTATAAAATTATTATATGGATTCAAAATATTCATATTATATTTATTTTAACATCTATAAAACCATTTATTTGATTCTTTCATTAATAGGGAAAAGGCTACATCATCATTGTGTCATAAATAAATTTAATTATCCAATGTCTAAAAATTATAAATAAAATACCAATATGTAGGAAATAATATTATAATTCCAATTAATATTTATAGTCTAAGAGATAACATATATAACCCTATGTAAATGTTTTCTCACTAAAAGATATATGCTTATTTCTTTTTTGTATTTACTTTAACTTAATTAATATAAAGTGTAATTATCACTTACACATGGCTCCATGTAGTCCCAAAGTCAACCCAAGGATGCCCATGGTTAGACATGTATCAGACAAAAGGTTTAGAACACGTTTTAGGGTAATTTGATATTATTATAATTATATTTTTTTACCCTTATTTAGCAGATTTACCCTTTAACCATGGTAAATATAATATTTACCGAAATAATTATTCAAAATTTCTGAAAATAAAAGTTACATATTTACACAATATGGAACTCCTGATTCTAAATATGGAATCTATTTTTCTAAATTCAAAACACAGAAGTGGCATAAAATAATTTGAAATTAATTCTTGTAGTCAAAACAAAAAAACATTTTTTTAAGAAATAATAACTATCAAAAGATTGAAACTTGCTTATGTCCAGTTTAAAGGTGTAATTACGTCCAATGACCAATATTATATTAAATGGTAAAAATATAATCCAATTATACATAAAAACTACTCAATATTATAACTTATAACTATAAATTAGTTTTCTTAAAAATGTTGTTTTTAATTAAAATTTAATCTTTTTCATTATTCATCAAAAAATTGAACGTTTTCATAAAAATACCTAAAATTCACCCTAAGATAATTTTGATATTAAAAATCCAAAAATTGTGTCCATTTTGAAAGACAAAATTTATACAATTTCAAAAATTGGGTATTACTATTCATAACGGCTAGTTTGATTGGTCGCGGTGTGTTATAATCTCGAAGTTGCTTACGATGCAAGCTATTGCATTATTCAAATGGAAACGTAACATTGATTATTGGGATGTTACATGATGATATATAATGGCGTCAGCCACCCTCGTATTATCTCAGAACCACCTGTATGCATAAGCAATGCCCAATAACCATAACATAATCATAACACATGAACACGCATAAAGGAAAATTAAAACTTCTACATTGCAATCATAAGACATAATTTCCAGATATTGATATAGTGAATCCATTATAAAAACCATTTTCAATAGCAAAATACCAAAAAATTAATATGGTATTTATTTATTTGATTAAAAATATTATGGCTTTTAGAGGAAGCCAAATACCAAATAATGGTCATGGCGGCGGAAAGGTCGTTGTCGCCGCATATGTTAAAAAAATTCCTTTTTGTCTTTTAGTAAAATGATTAATAGAAAAATATTCCTTTTGAAAATCATTGAATGAAATTAAATTTCAAAGGGGTTTATTATACACCTTATAAATGAAGAAGGTGAATATTATCAAAATATGCCTCAATGAAAGGACATTATGACGAATTCCCTTATGAAGATCGTATCATTAGATTAAGGATAAATCAATGAAATTATTATGTTTGAAAATAAAAATACACCCAATAAAAGTCGACATTCAGTATAAAACAATAAAAGGTCATTCACACATATTCATTGAAAATCAAAACCAATGACATGGATATTTAACTCAATGAATGGAGATTGAATTAAGATTTCTGTTACCTTTAGTCTGACCTGTCTTATACGTTCTTTATTTTACAGAATAATAAACATATGTTGATTTATAATTTATTGAGAACATTTTTAAAGGTTATTATTCCTTTTATATCACTTTTTACTATGTTAAAAATTTTACAGAACTATTTAAGTTCATATCGGGTGTTTTGTCGATATTGGGTACTTGAGTCAAAAATGAACTTGTTTTGATGTAAATTTTCCATGTGGTCAAAATAAAATCATCTCCAGAATATTATTCCTGATTTAAATATCATATATATCCATTATATTTGTATTTATAATATTCAATAACACTTTTAGATAAGAAATGAAATGCACAGTTCATGGAGACGGTAGGCCATACATACACATGGGCCCTACATTCATTTATTTCTTATATTAAATGAATGAAAAATAAATGATAAATATATATATATATATATATTATAATTTCAGTATAATATATATGTTATATATGTTAAACATTTTCATTAAATCTATCCTTTATATGTTCCATGTATGGCATGAATCAGTCATATCACTTTGAGGGGACGGTTGTCCACACTACCACAAATGAAATTATCGTATTTACACATTATGGAAAGCATAATGGTATGTTGTAAATAAATATTATAGAAGAATAGAGACAATATAAATATAATTTATTTCATATATAAATATATTTCTATCATAATTTCCACCATGAGAAGTGTTTGGAGGAAATTGAACAATCATCATTTCATGAGGTAGTAGTTAGTTGTACACAGAAACAGTATGTTCTATATTCATTAGATGGAGGTGTCTATTATTGTGGCTTGAAACCATAGAATAAAAAAATCCAAGTATTTTTTTTATAATTTTTTTCATAAAATAATGGAATAAATATAGATTAGGGTTTTCGAGAAGAAAACTAAATAAAAGGGGCTTGAGAGAGGACATTACGTCTAAATCGGGTAACTACTTTTGAATTGAGTCAAAATGATTTCTTGAATTTTATTCAAACTAAGGTAAGGATTATTGGAGGAAGGAATGGATTTTGTGAGATTATTTGAGCATAATTTGGGATAGCCTAGGGGAATTAGAGGTGTGAGTAAGTGGGTTGAGGTGATGGCCTTTTATAAGATGGAGGAGGGGCACTTTAGGAAAGGCTTGAAATAGTTTTTTTTATAAATTCATTTTCAAATAATAATAGCTCTAAAGTGATATATTTAGAGAATAATATGATTATGGGTATAAATATTATCAACCAATAGGTTTTAGAAAAGTTTATATAAACAATTTAATCTTATATTTTGCCTTTAAACCTTAGTTAAATAGATTAACTATTACCATGTATTCTTGTATTTTTTACACTATATGGACAATATAGTTACTATATAATGTCAAGAAAAACTTATGTGGATTATTATTGAAATTTTGAACATTATATAATTTATTTTTCAGATTTTTAAATTTTGATGACAATTATATCATTTAATCAAATAGTTTTTTTTAAAAACTAATTTATGTCAATTTTGACACTATTTAGTATTTGGTTTTTGTTAAAGCTATAAAAACTTTATTAATTCAAAAAAACTAAATTAACTCAAATAGAACACGTCATAAGAATCCATAAAATACTTGGATGGAATCAAAAATTTTAAATTACATTTATTTTAATATTTATAATATCATTTATTTGAATCCTTCAGTAATAAGGTAATCACTATATCATCATTGTGTAGTAAATAAATTTATTTATTTAGTGTCTAAAAATTATAAATAAAATGCCATGATGTATGAAATATTTTTATCTTTATAATTAATATTTATATTCAAATACATAAATTATATAATCTGACATTAAAATTGTTTCAGTAACAAGATACGTGTTTATGTTGTATTTCCCTTTACTTTATATTAATTATTAGCATGTCATTTTCACACCTAAGTGGCTCCAAAATACCAAAGGTTCAGCCTAAGAATTTTTTTTTCTCCCAAAACTCATAAAATTATATTAAGACAAGTGTTAAGGAATTTTTCGATTATTATAATATTATTTTTACCCTTATTTATCTAATTTACCATTTAACCATGATAAAAATAATTACTAAAGTTACTATTCATAATTTCCTAAAATAAAAGGTGCCTATTTAATTTATTTAGACCTTATGATTTTAAATATGGAATTAATTTTTACAAATTCAAAACATATAAGTTTCCTTAATTAATTTAAAATTAATTCTCGTTGTCAAAACCAGAAAGCGGATTTCTAAGAAGTAAAAAACTATCAAATGAATGATATGTGTTTATGTACAATTTAAATGTGAAATTACATAAAATTAATAAAATTAGATTTTATGATAAATCCATAATCCAAAAAATTGATTAAAAATATAATATAGCTCTATAAATAAATTTGATGAAATGGAAATTTTGAATTAAAATGCAATAATCTTCACTATTCGTTAAAATATGAATTTCATTATAAAAATACCAAAATTTAAACCAAGGTAAATTTATATATCCCACTTCCAAATAATAAGTTTATTATGTAAAATAGAACATAAAAAATTGTCAAAAACTATATTTAAAAAGGGTTCTCCATCAAAAGGTGGTAAAACTGTATATTTTTTCAAAATATTTCTTTTATCCAAAAATTTTGAATTTGTTTGTATATCATATATAGAAAACATATAAAATGAATTTAAAACATTAAAATGAATATATAAAATATTTTTTTCAATAATTAAAAATTTATAAAGAGTTATATGATTTTATAAACACAATTATTCTCTTTTAAATAGGTTTTCATAAAAACACATCATTTTTATTCAATTGGGTTTTATTTACATATCTAATAAATTTGGTTACCAATGAATCATTATTAAATCATTTTTAAAGAATATTTTCATAATTCAATTGATACTATTCATTCTCGACAATCAAATGGCTAGGTTATAATGGTAACATTTAAATAATAATATTTTGTTGTTTGTTTTTAAACTTGATGTTGTGTATCATGTATGTTATTGAATGTAGTGTTTCTTTCTTAAAACTAGGGATGTTACATCCTCCACCATTTAATAAATTACATCCTTGCAATCTGAATTTTGGGTCAGCAACTTGGGTATGACTTTTCAAAATACTTTTATTGCAAACCCACTTCGGAAAAAGGGTTAATAAAACTTCTTTAAATGATAGAAAGTGAAGTACAAAGGATCCCCAAGATAACACATATTATTGTAACCTATAGGAAAAAATGGATATGGAAGAAAAAAATAAGTTTCAACATCTAATGTATAGGGATTGAAAACTTGATCTGGGGAAAGTTAACAACCAGAAAACCACAAACTTCTGATGGGTTAAATAGCCTTGATTTTGTAGTAGTAAAATGTAAACGGAAAACATTTTTTATTTATGATATAATTTATAAATGTGAAGAATTATTTTACTACTTAGAATAATAACATAAGGAAATATACTTAATTGAGAGGTGGAGTTTTATCCATTAATCTAATTCTACCACAAACTAATCTTTCTTCCAAATTGATGATTAATTAAGATGACTTCGTCACCCTTGAAGCACTAGAATCAACATCTATAGAATCACATAATCCACAAAAGATGAAACATATATTTACCCTGTATTTCGAAATTAACCAAAACAAAAATTCTTATTACAAGATGAGATAATCCCCCAAAAATAATAATCCTTTATAAGGATAAGGACTACTTTTAATCTCCAAAATTCAATAGTAATACCCAAGTTCTGCGTAGACCATTCAGTAAACAAATGTCCTTAAAATTCATCAAAAAAAGTCCCAAAAAATATTGAAATCCAAAATTTAGAATGATTTGATCACATAGTCTTCCATAATAAATCATAACATCTGTATCCAAATAACATCGACTACTCGTAAAGTCTCATACTAAAAAGAAATTAACCTAATCACATATTCTCCACGATAGATTAGTAATTTCCATAAAAACCCCAAATCGCAATATGTCCACAATAAAACATAGATTATTCCAAAATAAAATTCAACCATTACTCCTCAAATGAAATCCCATAGTATTCACGTTTCTATAGGCATATAGTGTTACTAAAATAGATAATGTATTCCAAAATAATATTTATCACTTAATCACCAAATCATTTTCTTATACTACGGATATCCATTTGATAAAACATAAGTTCCCAAAATCAACTTCTTATTAATCCACAAAATCATATACCTTAAAAAAATAATTCATACTAACTTGGTACTTCATATAGGCTAGCGGTGAGTGATAAATCTCAATTGCTCTTCGGTTTTCAGTTCGATTCCCACAACATTGTCCAACAAGATAGGTTGTCCCACGGTCTGTGTGTTGTCCTTTTTTGAAAACTATATAATTCTTATAAAATTCACAAAATGAGATAAAATACTCAAAAAACCATACCATATTTTAGCCTCAATGTATATCTCATGCCTTTAATTTTATATCCCAAAATGTAATAAACCATAGTTATATAAAAATCAAGGATCATATAAAACCTAAAGGTTCTTTTTAATTATTTCCATAAAAGAAAAGATAATTCTTACTCAAATAAAATTTTTACATAACAAAATTAAGGGTCAAGCATACTAGGAAAAGTTTTCCAAAGTAATCACATCCTCAAAAGAGAATTAGTAATACTAACCATTCATCATCCTATAATCTATCATAACTCTTTAATTCCCATATAATCATTAAGTATCCTTTATGATCCTTTAACCATGGTTTTCTATATTATTCCTTAATACTGATTTCCTACAACAAAAACATGAATCATGTTATAAGATTCAATAATTTCAAATCATAACGTTTGAAATAATCTATACCATTCATAGTTCATTTTCAGTTTCCTCATCTTTAATTTGAATGGAATTAGTTATTGGTAAAAATATATTTGTACGGTCCTACTAATCCTATAATTTTCGTCAATGGTGATTGTATCCTAAAATACCATTAGTATACTTAATATTTAAGAACATAAATACTCAAAAGGTGTTTCTAAGACATTGAAGTTATTATTAACCTTAAAATTATAAACCCATGATGACATCCCTAACTCTTAAGAAAACATGCCAATCTCCAAAGTTTTCTAAACCAACCTATGATACCAACTATAAATCCCCATACTTAAACATTACATAATATTTATTTAATTAAATAATTCACATTTGTAACATTTTCAGGTTTAGAGTTATATAATATTAGTTCATAACTATTTCATAATAGACCCAGACATTACATGTTCATAGTTACACTTGGTATCCACTTTTTCCACCAAAATAAACCCTTTAAATAAACCATGATTTCATTTTCTGTATAAAAATATTCTAGACTTATTCCTTTCTCTTACCCATTCATATAACCTGTGGAAAACCTTTCAAAAACTTGGGATGAGTATATAAATCTCATTAAGTAATATAAAATAAGGAATAAAACTATTTGTCTATGAATATTTAAAACCCATGAAAACATTTTCACAAAAACATACTTTTTACCCATAAAACATAAAATGCCTAGCTTACATAATATAATCATAAGATTCCTAAATAAATTCAAATAAATCATAAAACATAAAGGTAACTTGTAGAATCCATATCATACTTACATTATAGCTTTCACAGATACATAGGGTTTAACCATCATAGTTACATTTGGAATACCCATCACATTATATTCCTTAAATCTCTTAGGAGAAACCATATCACTTAGCTTTTCCACGTTACCCAATACATTGGAGAGCTATCCCAGGATCACCCACAATCTTTTTATCGTGAAACCACCCATATACAAAAACAGTTCCCATGAACCATAATATAATCATAACATAGGAACAATTATAAAGTAAAAACCAACATTTCTACATTGTAATAATAAGATATCATTTCAAGATATTGATATAAGAAATCCATTCTCAAAACCATTTTCAATACAAAAATACCTAAAAAAGGAATATGATATTTTATTTTTTTATACATTATGGCTTGTAGTGGAAGACAAATAGAAAATAATTTTCATGGCATCAAAAAATCGTATTTCGCCGCATATGTTAAAAAACATTCCTTTTTATTCATTTTGTAAAATGATTAGTAGAAAAATATTCATTCTAAAAACCATATAATTAATATTAAAAGAAAAATAGGTTTATTATACACTGTAGAAAAGAAGGATGTGTATATTATCAAAATATGCCTCAATGAAAGGAGATTAATACGAAGTACCTTAGGATGATCATATCACTAGATTAAGGATAAATCGATGACATTATTATGTATGAAAATAAAAATAAACCCAATATAAGTGGATATATAGTGTAAAAAAATAAAAGTTAATTCACACATATTCTTTGAAAAACAAAACTAATGTCATGGATATTTAACTCAACGAATGGATATTGAGTTAATATTTCCCTTACCTTGAGTCTAACTTGTCTCGTACTTTCATTATTTTCCTAAATAACAAAAATAGGTTAATTTATACTTTCGTGAGAACCTTTTTCAAGTTTATTATTCCTTTTATATCAATTATTTCAATGTTATGAAAATTACATAACTATTTGAGTTCATATCAGACGTTTTGTTGATATTGGGTACTTGAGTCAAAAATGAACTTGTTTTGATGTAAATTGTCCATGTGGTCAAAATTACACCATCTCCAGAATATTATTCATGATTTAAATATCACATATATTCAGTATATATGTATTTATAATGGTCCAAAAACATTTTTATATAATAAATGAATTTAACTATTTATAGAGACGGTAGGCCATACTTACACATGAACACTACTTTCATTTCATTTTCATGTTATGAAATGTAATATAAATGATAAATAGGTATATTATAGTTATTTTATAATATCTATGTTATATATGTTACATAATTTCATTAAATTTATCCTTTATATGTTCCATGTTTGGCATGAATGAGTCATATCACTCTGAGGGGGCGGTACTCCACACTTCCCCAAATGAAATTATCATATTTACACATTATGGAACTTATAATGGTATGTTTTAAATAGAACTTTCCTAAGAATGGGGAAAATATAAAAATAATATATTTCATATATAAATATATTTACATTATAATGACCACCATGAGAGGTGGCAGGGGAAAATTGAACAATAATCATTTCATGATGCAGTAGTCTACCGTACACAGAAACAATATGTTCTATATCAATTAGATGGAAGTATGTGTTAGTGTAAGTCTAAAAATTAGCATAAAAACATCCTATAATTTTTATTATACTTTGTTTTAGAAAATAATGTTATAAAGAGAGGTTAGGGTGTTAGGGAATGAAAATAAATTAAAGGAGCTTGAGAGAAGACGTTACCTTAAAATCGAGTAACTATTTTGGATTTGAGACAAAAGGATTTCTTGAATTGTCTTATACCATATTTAAGGCTTATTGAAGGACGATAGGGATTTTGGGAGATTATTTGAGCATAATTTGGGCAATATAAGGTTCTTGAGAGGTGTGAGTAAGTGGGTAGAGGTGGTGGCCATTTAAAAGAGGGAGGAGGAGCACTATAAAATAGTCTTGAAATATTATTTTATTATAAATTGATTTTAGAATTATAATAGATTCAAAGTGATATATTTATATGATAAGATGAGTATGGGTCTATATTCTATCGACCAATAGGTTTTATACAAGTTTAGGTCACAAATTTAACCATATATTTTGGATTTAACCCTTATTTAACTAAATTAACTCTTACCATGTCTTCTTGTATCTTTATAATGTATGGTCAATATTGTTAGTATAAAATGCCAACAGAACCTAAAGTGTGTCATTAATGACATTTTTAAAATTATCTATGTCCTTTGGATGAATAATAGATTTTATGACTATTATATCATTTAATAAAATAGTATTTGTTTTAAAACTCATTTTTTTCAATTTTGACACTATTTAGTAAGTGATTTTTGTTAAAGCTATAAAAATTTATTGATTCGAAAAAACTACCTTAACTCAATGATAAGATTTCATAATAATCCATAAAATTCATGTATGGAATAAAAATTTTCAAATTACATTTATTTTAATATTTATAATGTCATTTATTTGAATCTTTCATTAATAAGGTAATCACTACATTCTCATTGTGTCATAAATAAATTTATTTATATGATGTATTAAAATTATAAATAAAATACCATGATGTAGGAAATTTTTTTAGATTTAATATTACTCTTTATATCTAAAGATATCAATTATATAACCCAACCTTAATTTTTCTTTGTAAAAAGATACATACTTATGTTATATTTCCCTTTATTTTAAATGAATTATTATAACATGTCATTTTCACACCCAAGTGGCTCCAAAATGCCAAACGTTAAGCATGAGGATTGTTTTGGTCTCACATGACTCATAGAATTTTATTAGGACTTGTTTTAGTGTAGTTTTATATTATTATAATATTATTTTTACCCTTATTTACTTAATTTACCCTTTAACCGTGGTAAATAAAAATAATTACTAAAGTTACTATTCATAATGTTTAAAAATAAAAGGTACCTATTTAAAAAATTTGGTATTTATGATTCCAAATATGGAATCAAATTTTTCTAATTAAAAAACATAATTTTAATTAATTAATTTAAAATTAATTCTCATTGCCAAAACCAGAAAGCATGTTTTTAAGAAGTAAAAAACTATCAAAAGATTTACAAGTGTTATTGTCAAATTTAAATGAAAAATTACTTCCAATTACCAAAATAAGATTACATGATAAAAACATGATACAATTATACTTTAAAACCTATTAAATATATAATTTATCAATATAAATAAATTAGACAAAAAGGTAGTTTTGAATTAAAATGCAGTATTTTTCACTATTCATTAAAATATGAATTTCGTCAAAGAAATTCCAAAATTTCTAACAGGGTAAATTTTGATGTCCCTATTACAAATAAGAATTTTATTATGGAAAATTAAACTTATAAAATTGTTAAAAACTAGATTTAAATAGGGTTCTCCATCAAAAGGCGGTAAAGTTGTATTTTTTTTTGAAAAATGCCAATTTTATCGAAAAATTGAATTTTTTATTATATCCTATCTAGAAAAAATATAAGATTAATTTAAAAAATTACATTGAATATATAACATATATTTTTTATTAAATAAAAGTACATAAAGGGTGATATGATTTTATAAACACAATTATTCTAATTTAAATAGGTTTTCATAAAAACACATCATTTATATTCAATTGGTTATTATTTCCATTTATAATAAATTTTGTAACTAATGAATAATTATTTAAACATGTGTAAACCATATTTTTATAATTCAATTGATACTATTCATTCTTGTCATTCCAACAGCTAGGCTATAACAGTAACACTTAAATAATAATATTTAGTTATTCATTTTAAGCTTGATGTAGCGTATCATGTATGCTATTGATCATAGTGTCTCTTTCTCAAAACATGGGATGTTACAATGATTTTGCATCCTCTAAGAATACATATAGAGTGGAACCCCCATGCGCATGGGTGTGAGTCCTCTATAGATACCTACAGAGTATAACCCCTTAGCGTACTAGGGTGGGGGACCTCTACTTAGATTTTTTGGCCCCTCGACTGTGAAACATAGTGACAGGGTGTGGTTTGAATTATATGGTAACTTATGGGCATACACATGAGATATTGGGAATTTTTGATGGACTTTTGTAACTGTTGGCTATTATTCTTATTAGGCTGAGATGTGATATGGAAATCACCATAATCTATTGTTTGGGATTATTTTGATTGGGCATATATATATATATACACACACTGTCTTATGTGTTCACACCTTGGATTTGGTTACTCTCTTTCCATGATAGGTGAAGAAAAATGAGGTATGCCACATTCTTTCCATATTTAGATTCATGTTTATAGACGAGTCTACTATCCTATTATAGGTGGGGAATACTTGATCTTTAGTTTATCTTATCATCGTGTCAAGACCCTAGTACTTAGATGAGGTAACATTGACTCTTTGTTTTGGTTGATCTGTTATGTTTGACTATATCTTGCATCTAAAGTCCTTACATTCCAATTTTATCTCTTACTCATCCCTCTTGAACTTTTAGGATGTCCTACTGGGCATGTTTATATTCACCTCTGTATGGGATTTTTCTATGCATGTTGTGAATTACGTAGAAAACTGATAGTTCATAGATAAATTAAGATATGTTTAGGGATATTGGGTGCTTTATACCGCGTACAGTGTTCATAGCATGGGATTATGGAGTTGGGCTCTCTCAGCAATTTACTTTTCCAATTTTTTCAGGTTGGGGCTGATTTATGGTTGGGCATGTATTATTACACTTTAATTTTTAGTTTACACTTTCATACTCTTGTACACCCTAGAGGTTATCCATGCTTGTTTTACTTTGTGTTTCATCTTTTACTCTTTCCATCTTCATGTTTATATCGAGATGGATATGTTCGTGTATATAGGTACTTAGGAAAAGGCCTTCCTGAGTTTAGATATCCCTTCGTCATTGGTCGCCACTCCTTTGTCGATGGAGGCGAGCTTGGGGTAGTTGCCACTTAAGCCTTGTCATAAGTCAGGTCATGAAAGATTGGTATCATAGATGATTAAATCCTTGGGATTTTGTTCGAACTAGTTCCCTTTCTAGGATTTTGGTTTGCTTTAAAGAAACGTTGTCAAATATTCTCGAGTGTGGCTCTCCGAATAGGTAATAAAGTGATGTAGCAGGCATCTGATTTGTCTATTCACTAGGACCCTTATTGCCTTCTAATCAACTCAGTATACTGTGATATTAGTTATAGGGATCAATGGAACATCCATCATGTAGGATTGAGTCTTTTATTGTCCTTCTTAAGTAATCTCCCAATTTTTGTTGATATATATATATATATGATCATCTATCTGTGGTACATCATGAAAATTCTCAGGATTCAACTACAAATATATCCAGATAGGATACCAGTTTTGGATCAAGATGAAAGTATAATGAGTGATGAGGCCTCAGTTCAAGGTCCATCCTCGAAACCCCTTCCTCTGAGTGGGTAGGTAGAAACACCTAAACTTATTTAGAAGAAGATATTCCCAGCAGATCCGGCTAAGGAATTTTGTAGGCTTAGCATTCCTCATGAGTTCCTGTTCCATAGGATGTTGGGGTTTTTCAGTGAGCTGGATTCTTAGGCAGTAGAGGATTGTCTAGATTTCGTGGTCCATGTCTTTTGGATCATCCAGAAACTGGTGGAAAATGTGGTTTAAATGGAAAATATCCTCTTAAACAGAGTATTTGGGAACTGGTGGAGCATTGTTATGTATATGCACAATGAGTCCACAATTCCATGGACTAATTTCCAACTGTTGTTATGTGAGAATTATTACCACTTCATTTTGTGCTCAGTTTGGATCCAAGAGCTTTTAGAGATATAGTAGGGAGGGACGACAGTGGTTGAGTATGAAAAATGGTTTAGATACCTTATGTGGTACTCTATTAAAATGATTTGGGATAGTTACTTCCCGACATGAATGTTTGAGCAGGGACTCCAAAAAGAGATAGTGTTGTGTCCTTGTGAATCCCCACCTATTTCGGGGTGTTGGAAAGTGCACTGGTAATATGGAGAATTATTTTAGAGGGATGTCAAATGGTAGAAGGTGGAAGTGGGTGCGACAGATCTGAGTCATCTACAGTGGCTAGCCGATGCTATGTGCTAGGATCTCAGTATGTGAGACCTCCCCATGATCAGACTCAATCAAATGGTCAAAGGCATCCTAGAAACCATGGTACCCTACAGAGCGGAGGTGTTTTACTTGTGATGGGTGAGGTCACATATCATGATATTTCCTGACCAAACATGTCGAACAACATAGGTAGATATCTAATGTACCTCCACAATAGAGGTAGTATCGTGATCAGGGATCTCCCAGATTAGGAGATAGAGTTTTTCATCGACTTGCAACCTCAGACCGCTCTGATATCTTTTATGACATATTGGAAATACCTTACATAGTTTCTAGAGCATCAATTATAGTTGGAGGATCTTCAAGATAAGTTTTTCATCAGTACTATTGTGTCCTGCATGGAAGATCTAATTTTGTTCATGAAAAAGGAAGATGTGATTTTTCACCTTTTCATGGATTATCATCACCTGATCCAAGCCACTATAAAGAATAAGTACCCCTTTTCAGTGATTTACGGCCTCTTCAACCATTTTAGAGGCATGATATGGTTCTCAAAGATTGATCTCAAGTACGGCTAGCACCAGTTGAGGGTTCGAGAGAATGATATTCCAAATATGGCATTTTTTCATTATAGACACTATGATTTCCTAGTGGTTCCCTTTAGTGAAACAAATTTCCCCATCGTGTTTATGTATTTGATGAAATAGGTTTTCAATCCATACATAGACTAGTATGTTTTTTTCTTCTTTGATGAAATACTCATCTAGTTTGCATCATAGGAGGATCATACAAATAACTTGATGATTGTTCTATATTTTCTTCAAGAGAACCAACTTTGTGGAAAGCTCTCAAATTTCTAGTTTTGGATCCATGAGGTTCACTTTATAGGGCATGTAATTTATGATCATGGTTTAGTCATGGTTCTAGAGAAGATCGATATAGTGATATATTGGGAGACACCTATGAGTGTCTCAGTATTGTGGAGATTTCTTATATTGATAGGGTACTATAGGAGGTTTGTGGTAGACATTTATAGAATTTCAACCCATTTTGAACACCCTAACTTAGAAAAAGAAGTCGTTTACCTAGTCGGAGTAGCACCGCATGGACTTTGTGGAGTTGAGTCTGAGGCTGATGAGTGATCATGTTTTGAGACTACTAGTAGAGTGAGTGAAGTACGTAGTGTATTGAAATGCCTTAAGATCTGTGCATGACTATGTGTTGATGTAGTGGTAAGAAGTTATTGCGTATGGGTCGATGCAGTTGAGACCCCATGAGATGAACTATGAGACTCATGGCCTAGAGATGGTAGTAGTAATCTTTTACTTGATGATTCAAAGGCACTATCTGATGGGGGAGAACATTTTAGTTCACTAAGACCTTCAGAGTCTCAGGTATGTCTTCATGTAGAGAAACTTGAACCTGAGACATCAGCACTGGTCGGAATTCCTACTCTAATAAGACTTTGATATTGTCTACACTATATGGAGAGATAGCACTCTAGTATATTCCCTTAGCAGGAAGTTCCAAGATCACTTAGTGTAGGTGGCTTCAGAGCAGTTGGCCTCCTTGTAGATGGCCATAGTAAAGCAGGAGGGTACAACTTTTCTCTAATCGTTGGGGCTGACTCCTTCTCTTATTGAGCATTTCAGAGATTCATATTTGGGAGAAATCAAATATGAGGTCTTTTCTACCCATATATACCTAGGTGACTCACTAGATGGATATTATAAATAAGGGAATCATGTTATATTTTTTCAGGGACGGACGGTGGTTCCAGTCATGATGCGGGAGGAGGTGATGCGAGAGTTCCACACTTCTCCTCTAGTTATACATCCTGATGTCGGGAAGAGGTACAGAGACCATCAATGATTGTTTTTGTGGTCCAGAATGAGATAAATCATAGTTGAGTTTTTCTCTCGGTACCTCACCTTTTAGCAGCTGAAATATGATCAAAAAGTTCTGACAGGTTTGTTGCAGCCCCTTGAGATCCCATAATGTAAGTGTTATGGCATATACATGGACTTTGTGGAAGGGATTACATGCACTACAAAGGGCCATGATGTCATATGGTTAATAGTTGATTGAATCATAAAGATGGCTCAGTCCATTTCAATCATGGGTTAGACTTTGATGGAGATTTTTGGGTAGTTGTACATACGGGATATTGTTCGCCTTTATGAGGTGGCCTCAATGATTGCCTTTGATCATAACATGCAGTTTACATCAAAATTATGGAGAGGCATATAAGTGGAATTTGGGACCAAAATGAGGATAATTACATCATTTCATACCCAGAATTTTGGGCAGACCAAGCGCACTATCCAAGTGTTATAGGATATGCTTAGGGCTTGCATGTTAGACTTCAACTAGAGTTTGGAGGATCACCTTCCATTTGTAGGGTTTGCGTATAACATCAACTACCACTCTACACTCGGAATGGAATCTTTTGAGTCCCTATATGGGAGTCCATGTAGGTCACCCTTATGCTGGACATATAGAAGTGAGACATCTCTTGTAGGCCTATATATGGTATAGGTAATGACGAAGAAGGTTCGGGTCATCTATGAGTAGATGAGGACATACCAATGAAGAAGGAAATCATACACAAATCATAACTGTATGACCTAGTAGTTTCAGTAGGGGGACCATATCTTCTGGAGATTATCCCAACAATAAGAATTATGAAGGTTCAGACAAGGAGGAAAGATATCCTTGAGGTTCATCGGGCCATTCGAGATTGTATACAGTGTTGGCACGGTTTCTTACCATCTCAACCTACCCTCATGGCTGGAGAGGGTGCATGACTTCTTACACATGTCGCAGTTGAGGAAATATGTGCATGACCCCACACACGCCATTGACCATGACGAGTTGGACATCAAGGATAGAGCCACCTTTACAAAGCACCCGATGGTGATCAAGGATTGATAAGAGAGAACCCTGCATGGATGGATCATCCCCTTGGTTTTCATGTTGCGGCAGTACGGCAATGTGTAGGAATGTTTTTTCCAGTGGACGAGCCAGGTGCGATATTAGTATCCCAAGTTGTTTTCATAGTTTTTATTTTCAGGGATGAAAATCATGAAGGAATGAATGAAGTATAGACCTATTTTTTCCTTTATATACTTTTAAATCTTAATATATATATTCCCAGAGCTAGGCACTAAGACGGCATGTGATTCCAAGACCCGGTGTACCCGAAATTAATTTTATAAAAATATTAAATATATTTATATTCTGTGCATGCAGATTCTTAAAGAAAATGGGATAACTCTTAAACAAGAGCTCGTACTAGAAATATGAGACCATGAATGAGTCTGAAACAAAATTTTTACCCTTGGATCCACCTAAAATGGGTCAACACGGGGAATTTAGACTCCTCTATCATTGGCAGTACATTCAGTGAAATAATTAATTATTTCATTAATTAATTATTTCATTTTGACATAATTAAATGTTATATAATAATACTTCCATGGAAAAATCTCCATGTTTTTACACATAAACCCTAGTAGAATTTTAGAGATCCTATTTCCTCCTTTGTTGGAAAATCACCTCAGACGGCGATGAACATCGGATCAGAGAAGATCAAGATGCGACATAGTCAATGACTCCTCTCAATCATTGGAGGACACATTCTTCAATGAAAAATGATCCAATATCCATGTAGTAATATTCAATTTGGTAATTTATGCCCTTTTGATTAAATTAATTGACCATATTGACCCCTTCTATCGATCTAAACCAATTGTGGCATAAGCTTGTTCTTGAGTATCGATTTATGTTGATTATTTCATTGCATTCTAATCCAGGTTGCCTGTTCTTGATCATTGGCCATGAATTCTTGTCCAACAATGTTTAAAACATTTTTTTTCCTTTCCCCCCTCTTTTTATACATGTTTAACACCGGTTCGAATCCGCTATCCTGATTCGACTTTTATGGGTGGTACCAAGCCCTTTCGGGCCCCCGAAATCACAAATATTACATAGAAAAGTTATGGATCAATGAATTATCAATATATCTATGATAATTTCAGGTTTTTGTTGATCACTTAAATGAATGATGTAAAATTCATCATTGATGGAAGGTGTAGTGCATGTGGGTTGAATGATGAACTCCTGTGGACCATTGAAGATAGATTTTCGGTGAACAACAGCAGGAAAACACGAATTAAGGCCAGATCCAATCATCCCAAAAATATTTGAGGCAAGATATATGGAATAATGGACTGATTCAAGGTGCGGTTATCATATCTAAGATTCTAGAGAAAACCTTACTATATGCCATGTATATGGATGAACACACAGTGTGTATCCCCTTATATGTGGTAGCTAGGGTTTTGAAAAATTATAAGGATGGAATGGCATGTATCCCTCCAACACACCTTGTACCCCTTCCCTATATGGATAGCCTATGTGGAAGATCACATGGGAGGGATCCTATGTGGAAGTACATGACCAAGTACATGGTTGTGTGCATGCCCAAGTCACACGGGTGACACCTCATGTGTGGAATCACACCATGTATCGAAGTACATGAACATGGCCAGTAGGGCAGGGCCCAGTCCCAGTTTTTTTGGACACACCGTACAGTCCACCTACACAGAAGATACAACTAAATGGGTTTGGAGTCATGTGTCATCCAGGGACATGTCCGGGTTGTGTAGTGGGACCACACATTGTGTGGGTCCCCTCACACATTGTGTACCCTTTATTTCCTTTTTAAGGAAACACCAAGGTTATGTATATCCTTCATTTGTACATGGATTTTGTCTCACAAGTAGCCTATCCTAAGTGATTTTTCACATAGAACACAACAGTTCCCATAGTTGTGGATTGTAAAGTGGGGTTAGAAATGTTCTAGGTAAGATGCTTGTTTTGGCGATGCTCGACAATGATAGTGATCAGGTGGGATCATTAGAGACTTCCTGTAGTATGTAACCCACCATCATCATGAGAGTGTGTCCTCTATAGCTTCTTACTAAGTGGATCCCCCTATCAGATATAGAATGGGTCCTTGATGACTAGATTGGAACCCCCTTATCACCCCAGGGCTCTGGATGCATGATTTTTTGTACTTTGATGGAGTGTGAGAACAAAGGATTGAACTAGTGCTCGTGACCATATTAGAGATAACATTTTTTCATTTGTTATTTTGTTTATACATGTATTGTATGTCTTTCTCCTGTCAGGTATGTCTGCCACTTTTTTGTAGCATGATGACTTCATTATCTCTTGCAGAAAACATTGGGTATTATTTATGACTGATTATAATTGTATGGATGTTCTACTTCTGTTGTTTCTTCTATCTCATTTTTATTGATTTATATGTTTTACATCATTGTGCTACACTCTGATCATGATGGTATAGTCTCCCCACTGTACTATCATATATTCTCACTGTTATTCGACAGCCTATGATATACGCGGCGAGGCATTTGGGACCATGTGGCCAATTAGACCAATCACTTATTTATGAATCAGGCCCAGGACATAACACTCTATTCCCTTTGAGTTAATCTATATTGATATCAGGGGGTCTTCACCTATTCCTAATATCTCTAGTGCTAAGTATCCCATGATCTTAATTTATGCATATAATTGTGCAATTTCTCAAATAAAAATATTAGTTTGATACTATTATACCTAATTTTCACTTTAACTAAGAATCAATTTGAGGAAAAAATAAAGTGATTCAGAACTAACAATTCCAAGGACTACATTAACCAAAATTTTTCTCAATATTTCCAATCTTAGGGAATTAATCACGAATCTTCATGTGTCAATATTCTATTGTAAAATGTTGTAGGATAGAGGAAAAATGATCATCTGCTCGATGATACTCATGATATTCTCTTCTAAGGAAATATGCATACATTGTATTTGTGAAATGCTATCTTAAAATCAACTCAATAAATGTTCTACCATAAAGTGTGTTAGCTAACCATATTCCAATGGAAATTTTTAACATAAACTATCCTCGTTTCAGGACAAAAAATATTTTTGGGTGCACTTCCTTTGTTCTTGTTCAGTCATTAAAGGAAAAAAATTAAATCCCAAGTGATATGAAAGGGTTGTGTACAGTGTGATGTGGGATGTTGAGGGCACCTCTATACCTCCAAATAGTTAGTTGGTAGGGGATAATAAATTAGGTTGGGGTTGTGATGTACTTTACTCTAGCCAGCAGTAGTGGTTGAAGAATTAAACACGGGTTGGGGTTACCAAGTAGGGAGGTCTTGGATAATTGATTGGATTATGTATAGATAATAGGGATGCATTCAGCCTTGGACTGGGGTGCAACTTCCCTATGAGACTTATTCCTTTCTCCATTTCCTTCTACATCCCTCATTCTTCATCTCAACTCTTCTTCCTCTTTTTATGATCAGTTTTACTTTTATCCCTGTATTCAAATGGAACCTATTGTTTTTCCTCAATTTTTACCAACATGTCTTATCAATGGGTGATTTTATTGCAAGGAGAAATCATGGAACTGGGATCCTTGGTGAAAATATGTCCAGGATGGCATTGCAAGAACCAGTTGTTGAGATTGAATCTTCTACTAGGGTCCATGAGGTGTTCTGGAGGAAGAATCATGATCTTATGAATAAGCTACAGAAGTATCCAGGAGTGTGAGATCGTAGTGAACCGGAGATTTTTGGTTCAGTCCGAGTTTGACTAAGAGAGGATGATCCATAACCACATTAGATTCTATAGTCCATTCATGCAAAAATAGAGGTATTAGCTACAAGATATATATATATATATATATCTCTCTCTTCTTCTAGTTTTTCAAAATCATTGTAAGTGGTGTTAGGTTTGTAACTACAGTGCAAGATGCATAATTTTTAGTGGGAAAAAATGATGTTTCTCACTTACTCATCGATATATCTGGAAAGTCTAAAACTGAAAAGGAAAACAGAGAGGGAAGCTACAAAAATAGAGGTCCTACATACAGCTTCTGTTTTAAAGATTTTTTGTATGTGGCAGTGACTCCTCCCAGTTCCGGCCTAGTGTCATAATAATATAATGATTAACATTCTCCAATAATGGTAGAAACAAATCGGAATGCGTCACTTTATAAGCCTAGTTCATGTGAATAAAAATTTTAAGATTGTGTCCCTTATTTTCATTGTGGAGGGATTGATATGGAGGTAAGTGGATTAGTTTCCACACATACTTCTTAAGTATCAATGGTGGAAGACACTATTGTGTGCCTGTGGAGTTTCCAAACTCATCTCAAAAGCAACAAAGATTGGCAATTTGAATACAATCAGGTCCCATGGAGCATGCTTGGACAAGATCCTTTCTTAGAACACTTTGATCGAATATTTTCATTAGCTGAACCAATAATTGTTGGTAGTTTATATAACGGATGACACTGCCCCTGTTATTGTTGTCAGTTGTAGATGAGGTGGGTGGTCAACCCCACTAACTCATCCATCTTGGGAGGGGAATTATAAGCGGCAGGAGGGCAATGTAGAAGCCTATAAAAGGCAGGAGCCTCCTCCCAGATCTCTAATCAGCCATCCAACAGCTTCACGGGTTATCATATCCGAGTGGTAGTAAGTGAGGCAGTTTCCCCACATATTCAGGAGAGATATTATGAGGGTTTTCTCCGTTTAATAGTGAGAGAATGTGCACCCACTTTTACCCACAACGATCCTTCTATTTCCCCATGCTTTTTTACCTCTTCAATTTTAGAGGTTTTTCCGCGTTACATCTGGTGTCTATTTATTTATGCATTTTTCATTTTATTTTATATCATGATTATCATTTCAGCAGTGGGTCAATAATTGTTTTTGATCTCAATAAGTGGTATCAGAGGGAGGTTTTGGCTTGATATTGTTCACATTATTGGGTACTAATAATTCTCATAATTTTTAGTATGCTTTGTGATTTCAACTCCGGTTGATCTTTCACATAAAAAAATTATTGAGATTATTAAATACACTATTTTGAAGTAGATAATGTTATGGAATGATGGCGTGTCTAGATGGCGATGAAATTCTAGATCGAAAAATTTAGCTGGAATAATTTTTCGCTGCGGAAGATGAAGATGCAGGCTGTGCTGTGGAAGGTTAATTGCCTACAAGAAATTAGAAAAAAGTTGGTGGGTATGACAGATGAGAAATGGAACTCCATGGACAAGAATTTTATTTCCAACATCCATTTTACTTTTTTAGATGAGGTCCTATCTAGCATTGCAGAGACAAATATGACAAAGAAAATATGAGATACTCTAACAAAGTTATACGAAAATCACTTCACAACCAAATTTTCCTAAAGAAAAAATCGTTCACTCTTTGAATGGAGGAGTTATAATTAGTGACCGACCACATAAAAAACCTCAATACCCTGTTCACTCAACTCATGAAATTGGGATATAAAATTTTGGATACTGAACATGAATAGTTTCTGCTTCAGAGTTTTCCTGATTCGAATGACCAACTCATCATCAACATCACCAACAACATCCTAATAGATATTCTTCCCTTCAATGATATTACAGCTCTGGTTCCTGGAAAAGAAATTTAGTGTATAAAAAAATAGGTTAAATAGAAAACTTCTCACCAATCAGAGGCACTGTCAATGGAGAGAGGAAGGATGATGAAGCATATTTCTAGTGGGAGCCAAAATCACGGCGGATCCAAATCAAGGAGTAAGAAGAAGAATGTCACATGTTTCAATTGTGGAAAGAAGGGCCACATCAAGAAGGAATGTAGGAACAAGAAGAGTAGTGAAAAGATTTCTCAGGGGAATGTGATGAGTAATACTTGAAATGGAGACATTCTGGTCAGTGAAGCAGCGATAATTGCTGGAAGCATCTCAACAATGCCTAGATAATTGACTCAGGAGAAACATATAACATGATGTCTCGACAGGAATGGTTTGATCAATATGAAACCATATCAGAAGGACTTTTGTACGTAAGGAACGATCACACCTTAATGGTTATTGGATTCAATACCATCAAATTTAAGTTGCATGACAGTATTGTTCGAACCATCCAAGGAGTACACCATGTGAAGGGTCTGGAGAAGAACATATTGTCTTTGGGACAATTTGATTACATCGGATTCATGAATTGAACTGAGAATGAAGTGATGAAAATTGTGAAGGGCGTGCTTGGGGTTATGAAGGAAAAAAGGATCTCAATGAACTTATGCGTTCTTATGGGTGAAAAACACAAGGAGATGGAGATCATTGTTGCATCAACTTCCTCAACGGAAGCGTTGATGATGTTATGGCATCAAAATTATGGGCATATGCTAGAATGAAGCCTAATGATTCTGGAGAATCAGAAGTTTTTTCCTAGGCTTACAAAGGTGTCCTTACCATTTTGAGAGCATTGTTTTTTGATCAAGAAACACATGTTAAATTTCTAGACATCAACAACCTGATGTTAGGACATCTTAGAGTAGATTCATTTAGATGTTTGGCACGCACCGATTATATCAATGGGATGAGAAAGGTACATTGTATCATTCATTGATAATTATTCCAGGAGATGTTGGGTGTACCCAATTAAGTGGAAGGGATATGTTTTTGATGTCTTCAAAACATTACAATTGTGGAAAGAACATTAATCTATAAAGAAGATCAATTGTCTGAGGACTAAAAATTGTGGAGAATATACAAGAAAGAATTTTGATATTTTTTTCAACTAGAATGAATCAAGAGACAATTCATGGTGTCATACAATCCTCATTATAATTGAGTGACAAAGATGATAAACATATCCCTGATAGATAGAACAGGTGTGATGTTGAAGATTTCAAGAATTTCCAAAAAAAAGTGTAGAAGAAGTAAATACCGCCTATTATGTGATCATTGGATCTCCTTCAGTAAATATTGATATGAAGACACCGATATAGATGTGGACTGATAAACCCACTGAATATTCTCTATTTTATACATTTGGAAGTCCTTTATATGCAATTTTTAATGACCATGAGAATTCGATGTTGGATTCAAGATCTAGTAAATGCATCTTATTGGGGTATGATGATTGTGTGATGGGGTATCGTTTGTGGGAACCCACTACCTGAAAAATTGTCATCAACAGAGATTTCATTTTTGCATAAGACATGGTGTAAAAGACAACTGATCATGATATGGACAAAGAGAATAAAGAAACTACAATAGTTAAAGTAGCTGATAAATCCAAGGAAGAACCAGTTACCTCTAAGGCTTTAATAGAGCATGATGATCAAGTACCTGTTGAGTCTAGACCACAATGGTCAACTCAAGAGAAAAGGACACTAGTAAGAAACTCAAACTATGTTATTGAGAGAAATATTGTGTACTGCTTATTGATGGAGGATGGAGTGCTATATTCTTTTGCGGTGGCCACCCAAACCCCATATGTATCCTCTTGTATGGCGGTGATGCAAGAGGAACTTGAATCCCTACACAATAACAAGACTTCAGATCTTGTTCCATTACCTAATGGAAGGAAGGATATCAATGTAAAATGGGTCTTTAAGATCAATCTGGATAGAAATGACTATGTAGAAAGAAATCGTGCATGAATAGTGTTCAAAGGATATGCTCAGAAAGAAGATATTGATTTCAATGAAATATTTTCTCCTGTTGTTATACTGAAAACTATCCAAATAGTTATGGCGATGTGTGCTACATACAATTTACATCTAGAGAAGTAAGATGTAAATAATTCTTTTCTGCATTGTGATCCTGATGAAGAGATCTATATTATCCAACGAGAAGGATTTTCAGAAGTAGGAAAACACTACTACAAATATAACTTTTATAAGCGCTAGAAATAGACTTTAACAGCGCTAAAAAGGTGATGTTAAAGCTAGCGAAGATAAGGGGGGGTTCCCTTTATCAAATCTCCAAAAAGAGCTGGTAAAGACCCCTTTTATCAGTGCTTTTTTTAGCGCTGATAAAAGGGTTATTTTATTAGCGATAAAAAGAAGCGCTGACAAAAATGTCCTTTATCAAAAATTTCTTTTTAGTGCTGATAAAATACCTCTCTTATCAGTGCTTTTATTAGCGCTGATAATCATAAAAAAAATTCAAAAAATTAAAAAAATCATGCAAATCAGGGGGGCTTTTATAGCACTTGAGCCCCCTTTTAACAGCGCTTTTCTAGCCCCTCCGGCGCCCGCACGCACCCCCGCCACCCTTTATCAGTACTAGCCTCCCAAATCCACCCCCATGCGCGCGCCCCTACCTCCACCAGGTTTTGAACTCGAGACCTCCCTCCTGCACGCCTAAGCCCTTACCACTCCTCTATTTTGATTTTTTTCTCCATTTCATGATATCTCTATTTATATATATATATATAGTTATGTATATTCTTATAGTAATATATATTTATATTAATATATATATATATATATATTGTTATATTAATATATATGTATAGTAATATTAATATATATATTTATAGTTATATGAATATATATATGTAGTTATATTTATATATATATAGTTAGATTAATATATAGGTATATAAATATTCATATATTTTTATTTCAAATAAAATGGATATTAGTTATTATTTAGATACAACTAATATATTTTATTATTTATATTTCTAATTAAATTTTTATGTGTGAATATATAAAAAATATGTATATATTGATATATATTTGATTATAAATAGCACTGCATTATAAAAAATGATAAAATTTCAAAAATATAATAACCTTATGAATGTAATACATTGGAATAAATTCAGCCCCCCCCCCCCCAAAAAAAACCAATAATACCCCCTTAAACGAGGCTGAAAATCCAAAAAATGTTAAAAAATCGGGGAATTCTGACTAAAAACTCTAATTTGGAGGCCCTGTGGGGATTTTTTGGCCCCTAAATATGTGATATAGGCCTTTCGTATATTGTTTGTGCGTAGAGATTGTCACAGGCTTCGATTTGATATGCTGTAGAGCTCAAACAGACTCTCGGATCAAAAGTTATGGTCGTTTGAAGTTCGAGTTTCATTTTCAACATATTTTGGATCTTTTTAAAAAAAATTTATTTTTTAGTCATTAAGTTGTTATTAAATGACTATTACTCCATATATCTAACAAATTATTTATTAAAAATATTTTTTTTAGTTATTTTATACGCCATTTTCACTAAATATCCTATATATTAAGTGTAACTGTATATTTATACTTATCTAAAATATATTTAAAATTATATTTAAAAAATATATATTATATTTATATCAACATAAACATATCTATATATTTAAATATTAATATATATTTTTAATGAATTATTTTTTTGGAAGTACACCCTTTATCAGCACTTTTAAAAAAATCACTGATAAAGACCCCCCTTTATCATCGCTACTAAAAAAGTGCTGATAAAGAGGTACCCTTTAAGAGCGCTAAAAAAAGAACTGTTAAAGGGCACCCCTTTATCAGGGCTAAAAAAAGCACTAATAAAGGGGTACTTTTATCAATGCTTTTTTTAGTGATTACAAAAGTACCCCCCTTTTTTAGCGCTTTTCCGTTAGCGCTGATAAAGGCTGGCATTGGCCTTTCCTAGTTTTGTGGTAGTGAAAGAGAAATTTGTTTTCAGGTTAAACAAATATATTTACAGTCTCAAACAGACGCCAAGGTGTTGGTAATAAATATTCGACTCCTATATAATGATCCTTGGATACAATAGAGTTCATTTAGATCCTTGTGCATATTTTAGGGGTTTTTATGGTAATGATTTCATCATTTTCTATTATATATGGATGACATGTTGGTTGTAGGCCTCAACAATGATCAGATCCAAGATATGAACATACAGTTGTCTAGGGTCCTTGTTATGAAGGACTTGGGACCAAAAAATGAGATTGTTGGGATCCAGATTTTCCGAGACAGAGATAATTATAAGACTTAGCTATCAAAAAAAATTACTTACCAAGATTCTTGAAACACTTCCGTATGAAAGAATATAAGACAATCTTTACCCCTCTTCCTGTTAATTTCGTGTTATCCTCAATGATGAGTCCTTGAAGTGAATCCTAGTGGATGGAGATGTCTCAAGTACCATATGAATAAATAGTGGGAAGTCTGATGTTTTCTATGGTTTGTACTAGAACAAACGTTGCACATGTAGTGGGAGTAGTTATTCTGTACATAGAGAATCTAAGATGGGATCATTGAAGCATAGTGAAGAGGATATTGAGACACCTCAAGGAGACCTCAAATGCTGCATTATGTTATGTAGGATCACATTTCACTTTCAGAGGCTATGTTAATTTAGATTTTTTAAGAGATTCTGACTGGAGTAAATACGCTACTGGTTATGTGTTTACTCTTGTATGAAGAGGTGTGAGATGGATTTCAAAGTTATAGTTAGTTGTAGCTTTATCCACGATGGAGGCAAAGTACATAGAAACTACACAGGCTTTCAAAGAGGTTATTTTTAGGAGCTGGTCGTTGGGAGAGATCAATCATAGACATGAGCAGATTGTATTGTTTTGTGATAGCCAGAGCACATTACACGTTGCAAAGAATCCATCTTTTCATTCCTGGATGATGAAAATTAAGATAAAATATCACTTTTTTAGATATTTGGGGGAGGAAAGAAGTGTGAATATGCATAAAATTAATAATAAATATAATCTGGTAGATTTTCTGGTGATGGTAGTTGACTCTGATAAGTTTAGATTGTGCAGATCCTTGAGTAGTTTTTCAGAGACGTGAGTAGCTTGTTTGGAAGATAAAAAAGGTTGTGTAGAGATGTGATTGGTTCTTAATAAAATCTCAAAGTGGGAGATGTATCAATAGTTTATTCGATGGGTTTCATTGCCCCTTGTTTTTATCAAAGGGGTATGGCAGTGGTAGAGGAGGTGGGTGGCCAACCCCACCAACTCATCCAGTAGGAGAGGGGAATTTTAGGTTGTAGGAGGGTTGAGAGAATCCTATAAAAGGAAGGAGCCTCCTCCCAGATCTCTCATCACTCAACCTACAGCTGCAAGAGTTCTCATATCCGAGCGGTAGTTAGTGAGGAAATTTCCCCACTTATTCAAGAAAATATTATGAGAGTTTTCTATTTGTAATAATGAGGGAGTGTGTACCCACTTTTACCCATAGTGATCCTTTTATTCGCCTGTTTTTTAACACCTTTCATTTTGGGGGGTTTCCCACATTACATCAGATTCCCATTTATTTCTATATATTGCACTTAATTTTATCTCATGATTATCGTTTCACCAGTTTGTCAATCATTTATGGTTCCAACAATAACCATAGTTGGAATCTGTAGAGATGATTTTATATAAGAATCTCATAAAAACAGTATCTATTAAATGGAAGAGCAGCTATCAGATAGGGAATAAGATTCCATGCCAAAAGTAAATAAATAATAGCTTGGGTCACAAATCTACATGATAATCGGAAACATGAAGCTTTTTATCTTAAGTATCCACATCAGAAACATGGATATTACCAGAGACAAAGGAACTTCATTTTCAACAATTTTTACCCTATAGAAGCTCTAGCTATGGTGGTTAATGATAATGGGGGGAGGTGTTTTTTATTTATTGGTCTCTTGATTGTATATACAAGACTATTAAACATGACAGATTGACTCGTTATTTGGATTTTAATATCAACCAATGGTATGTCTCAAAGTCACGGGAGTACCTGTTTCCTTTAGAGTGGGATCTCTCATTGTATTTTACAATGTTACTTATGATATATATATATATATATATCCCTATTTGCATCACTAATGAAGAGTTGATCCTTGTCAATCAATATTTGATGTCAATGAAGATATTGAGAAACTAGATTGTGAAATTGATATGGATCTCATAATTCAGTGTAGGATATTTTCTCCTCAATTTCAAATAATCATACATCATTTAGTTTATTCTTTTGGAAAATATTTGATATGAAATCGTAGAATTGATTATGATGTCATTTGAACTCTAGACTATGTTGTTGGAGGAGAACTGAATTAAGAATTATACCATAACATTATTATGCCCCCATTAATTGTAAATTATTGAAAAATTCATAATTAAAACAAGGATGTTTTCCCATTTTTGGAATATTTTGTGTATATGGTGCAGGTTTTGGGTGGTGGATTTTCTCCATATTTCACAACAATGTTTCAGAGGTGCATAAACATCATTGAGGCACAACTATTAGCAAAGGTGGGTCCTGCTTCAGTTAGGGTTCATTATGATAAAGAGTTCATTGTATTATCTCTATACATGGTCTTTTTAATTTCCGATGGTCTTGGTATCATGATAGAGAGTTTTAGTTTCTTATATTCTGGAATATCTTCTATTGAGTTGTTGGTTGGATAATGTGGCTAATATTTGGTGGAGTGCATTTTTCCTTCTAGGTGACCTTATTGATGTTTGTCCTTTTCATTTTCACCCCTACATGTTAAAAATTCTATATGATTCTACCAAGATATTGAGCACTAAAAAGCTAAAGGAAACTATTTTAGTATAAACTAATTATGTTATGTAATTAGTCTCGTCGTTGTTTCTTAGAGAATCCACCAATTGGAGGACACTGTAGAGGAGATAGACCTGGCATATAAAGACCACCAAACAATGGTCTCTATAAATCAGTTTGGGTTCGGTTATAGTGACAGCCAAATAGAGGTATCTATAGGGGTCGTCATATTTAGCTATAGCGAACACCTTTTAGTGGTCGTTATATCTCTTCCACACATAACTTATAGCGACCGCCAAATGATAGTCACTATATGTTTTTCTAATTTTTTTTAAATGATAGGAATTCAATAAAAATCCCTATATTTTAAAATCACTAAAAAAGAACTCCAAAATATCTAAACTCATGCACATGTAAATCCATTCATCTCGTTATCTTCCATGCTCCACGTCCATTATCGAATATAACTGTATGACAAAATTTAATAAAAAAATTACTACTGAAAAAAACAACTAAACATATAATTGAAATGAAATAAAATATTTCAATTCACGATTAGTATAACAGATCGAAAGAATTTTATTTTGAAAATATACTAATAATTTTGAATACCTTTTTAAAAATTTAAAATCGTTAATTCTATCATTTTAACTAGAACAGATGTCTGGTTGATGTGTACTCTACTTGCAAACCTACCAAAAAATATTAAGTCAGTTTTCCAGTGATTTTATTTCATTCTGAGGTTGTTATCTATGCATTTTATTGTTAAACACATGTTTTGGTCTTTTATAACATGAAAAATGAATTTTTATTCACCATAGTCACACAACACCTCCGATTGACCTACCATCTATCAGACCATTTCACAATTCACTTACCGGTTGTTAGAGTCTAATTTCATGGAATATATAGGTCGTTTGGCTAGTTTTGACCACCCGAAACACATTTTTGATGCACTCCAAACACTTAAAAACCACATATTCGGTCGTACCGCACACACCGCAAGTCTGATTGGAATGTTGTCTCCTCGTACAATTCACGAATAATTACTAAAATGTTGTCCAGTGATTTCAAGTCATTAAGAAGAAATTTTCTATAAATTTGACCGTTAAATATTTGTTTTATTGTTTTTTGGAACCATATTTGTCTTTTCCATCACCACAGTCACACGACACCTCCGATTGATGTATCGTTTGCCCGAAAATTTCAAAATTCACTCATCTATTGTTGTGTCTTGATCTCATGGCATTCTGAGGTCATTTGACTGATTTTGACCACCCCACGAACCTTTTTGAAGTGCACCAAACTCTTAAAAACCACATATTTAGTCATACCACACACATCGCATGTTTGATTTATGTGTTGTCTCTTAGTGCACATCACAAATAATAATTAGATTGTTGTCATGTGATTTCAAGTTATTCTAAGGATGTTTTCTATGAATCTGACCAATAAATGCCTGTTTAGGTGTTTTATGGAACCAGATTTGTATTTTCGATCACCGCGGTCACACAACACCTCGGATCGATGTACCTTCTACCCATCCTTTTCACAATTCACCCACTAGTTGTTTTTCATCTAATTTCATGGCATTTTGAAGTCATTTGGGTGGTTTTGAGCACCACACGTACCTTTTTAAAGCACGCCAAACACATAAAAAACATATTCAAACATACCGTGCACACTACATGTCCAGTTGATTTTCCATATCCTCATACACATCAAAAATAATAATTATATTTTTATCCTATTATTTCATTTCATTATGACGTCGTTCACTTTTCATTTGATTGTTAGACACATGTTTTTGTTTTTATGACACGAAAAGCGTGTTTTCCTTCACCATGGTCACAAGACACCTCCGTTGATAAACTGTCTACCCGAACATTTCACGATTCACTCACTAGTTGTTGTGGTCTGATTTCATGGCATTCCAAAGTTATTTGGCTGGTTTTGACCATTCCACAAACCTTTTTGAAGTGTGCCAAACACTTAAAAACCACATATTTATTCGTAATGCATGCCCCACACATATAATTGTTGTGTCATGTTTTTTTACACATCAGGAATAATAATTAGATTTTTTTCTATGATTTCAAGTCATTCTGAGGACATTTTCTATGGATCTAACCGTTAAACATTTGTTTTGGTGTTTTGTGGCACCAGATTTGTGTTTTCAGTCATTGCAGTCAAACGACCCCTCCGATTTATGTACTGTCTACCCGAACATTTCACAATTCACTCAACAGTTGTTTTTTTCTAGTTTCATGGCATTCCAAGGTCGTTCAGCTGGTTTTGAACACCTCAAAAACCTTTTTAAAGCGCACCAAACACTTGAGAAACACATATTTAGCCATACCGCTCACACCACACGTATGATTGATGTGTCATCTCCTCATACATATCACAAATAATAATTAAATTGATGTCATTATGATGTTTCTATCTATGAATTTGATTGTTAAATGAATTCTTTGGTTGTTTATAACACAAAAAGTGTGTTTTTCGTCACTACGATCACACAAAAACTCTGATTGACATACCGTCTACCCGACCACTTCAAAATTCACTCTTGAGTCGTTTTCACTTGATTTATTGGCGTTTCAAAGTCATTCAACTGGTTTTGACCACCCCACACACATTTTTTGAAGCTCGTCAAACACTTAAAAACCACATATTTCGTCGTACCATACACACCACACGTCCAATTGACATGTTGTCTCCTCGTACACGTCATGCATAATAATTAGATTTTTTCTGTGATTTCATGTCATTCTGAGGACATTTGCTATGGATCTGACCGTTAAACAGTGGTTTTGGTGTATTATGGAACCAGATTTGCATTTTCCATCACTACATTCACACAACACCTTTGATTGACGTACCGTCTAGCCTAAAATTTTACAACTCACTCACCAGTTGTTTTCATCTGATTTCATGGCATTCCGAGGTCATTCGACTAGTTTTGACAACCCCATAGACCTTTTTAAAGCACATCAAACACATAAAAGACACATATTCATCCGTACTACGCACACCGCATGTCTAATTGACACGCCATCTCCTTGTACACATCACGAATAATAATTAGATTGTTTTCTGGTGATTTTATTTCATTATGATGTCATTCCCTATGCATTTGATTATTAAACTCGTGTTTTGGTATTTTATAACACAAAATTGTGTTTTCCATCACCGCAGTCACACGACACCTATGATTGACAGAATATCTGCCACAACATTTCAAAATTCACACACATGTTATTTTTGTCTTATTTCATGGAATCTTGATGTCGTTCAACTAGTTTTGACCACCACACACACCTTTTTGAAGCGTACCAAACACTTAAGAACCAGATATTCTGTCATACTGTGCACACCGCACATCTGATTTATGTGTTGTCTCCTCGTACATGTCACGAATAATAATTATATTTTTTCGGTTATTTCAAGACATTACAAGGATGTTTTCTATGGATTTGACCATTAAACGTTCGTTTGGGTGTTTTCTTGCACCAAATTTTCATTTTCCATCACTGTGGTCACACAACACCTCCGATTAATGTACTCTCTACCTAAGCATTTCACAATTCACTCTATGGTCATTGTAATCTGATTTCACGGAATTTGGAGGTATTTCAAATTGTTTTTACCACCCCACACACCTTTTTAAACAATGTTAAACACTTAAAAAACACATATTCAGCCGTAGCATGCACACCGCACGTCTGATTGATGTGTTGTCTCCTCACACACTCCAAGAATAATAATTATATTCTTTCGTATGATTTTATTTCATTCTGAAGTCATCGCTATGAATTTGATTTTTAAACACATGTTTTGGTCTTTTATAACATGAAAAGTGCATTTTCTATCACCATGGTCACACGAAACCTCAAATTAACATAATGTCTACCTGACCATTTCAAAATTCATTCACAATTTGTTTTCATCTAATTTCATGGAATTCTGAGTTCGTTCAGAAGGTTTTGACCACCCCACACACATTTTTGAAGCACACAGAACACTTAAAAACCACATATTCATCCATACCACAAACACCGCAAGTCCAATCGATGTTCTGTTTCCTCATACATATCATGAATAATAACTAGATTGTTATCTTGTGATTTCAAGTCATTGTGAGGAATATTTCTATGAATCTGACTGTTAAATGTTTGTTTCAGTTTTTGTGCCACCAGATTTGTGTTTTCCATCACAGTGGTCACACGAAACATCTGATTGATGTACTGTATACCTAAATATTTCACAATTCACTCACTAGTTGTCATCATCTAATTTCATGTAATTTCAAGGTCGTTTGGATGGTTTTGACCACCCACACACCTTTTTGAAGCTCTCGAAACACTTAAAAACCACATATTCAGTTGTACTGCGCACACCACACATCTCATTGGTGTGTCTTCACATCATACACACCAAAAATAATAATTATATTGTTTTCCTATGATATCATGTCATTCTGAGGATGTTTTCTATAGAAATGATTATTAAATGTTCATTTTGGTGTTTTATGGAACCAAATTTGTGTTTTCTATCACTACGGTCACACGACACCTCCGATTGATGTACCGTCTACCTAACTATTTCAAAATTCACTCACTAGTTTTTTTCAACTGATTTCATGGAATTTTGAGATCGTTCGACTAGTTTTGACCACCCCACACACCTTTTTAATGTGCATCAAAGATTTAAAAACACATATTAAGTTGTACCGTGCACACCACACGTCTGATTGACGTACTGCCTCCTCGTACACATCATGATTAATAATTAGAACATTTTACGATGAACTATCTATAATTTTTCACTAAAGCCCATTACTCGTATTTTATTCTAGGTAATGACGTATCATACCAAAAAGAAATGGATGTGTGTCCACATGAGTGTTCTGGTCATCAAAAGGGGGATTCTCAATTTGGAATGGACTAAATAATACTCTAATTTATAATAGGTACAACCAAGGCATTATCCAATTACTTATCTATAATGGGCTCTCCAAAACTAGAAAATTAAAAATAAATAAAGATAAATCTTAATAAATTGAAGTTTTATGTAATATATCATAATCAAAAATCATGAAATCTTTTAAAGAATGAATTAAATCACAATAATTAAAACAGTATAACACAGAGGTGTAAATAGAAATAAATTTTAACGAATAATTATTAATTCTGTCTTCATGTATGATATTAAAAAGCTAATGCAAATTACCTCATACATGAGGTTCATCCTCATCTCGATCACCAATATCCCTACGATGTCCAGCACCTATATATGGAGCTTACAATATATATCAATATTATGTATCATAAACATATCAATAAAAGTCCATATGAGTATGGTTTATTTTATTTTTGACCTATGGCACCACATGTGTACCATCAATAGGACATTGCATCATCACTTCATCGATACGTGCGGACATATATGATAATATCTCCTCATACTCTTCATGTAACTATTGAAACCGCTCCTTTGTATTGCACAGTATATCCTACATGGAAGCATCTATCTCAGTTTGTGTGAACATACATGTATCTCTGTATGTACCCATCGCCTCTGCTCTAATAACTGTATGTTGTGGGACACCACAACCATATGTCAAAGAATAACCATGACCGTCATGCCCCAGGACACGTAGAAATATCTCATCTCTATATACAGTACTACAACATTGATCCTCTGGAAACTCTTCTAACTGAGCATTAAATTAATCCTTTATCATATACATAATTAATTAATGAAATAATAGGAATAATTTATATGAAATAAATATATATTTGTTACTAAATAATTTTCATACTATAACAATGTAATAATATGGATCATCGCCCTATGAGTCCTCACCAATATGGATATCTGATCGATCAGATCACCTCGTTGGTGTAACTATAATAAAGGTGTTCACCATGATATACTAAAATATTTTTAATATATGAATGAATATTAAATTCTAAACACACATCATCTGTGACTTGTGACACATGTCGAGTTCCATGTATGGAAGGTGTGCCCTGCATCACCAAATTACATGAATAAAGAGAAGAATCAATCTACATTCAATGTATTCAGTTAATTTACATATGAAAAATTAGTCATTTATAGATTAAAAGAAATAAATCTTATCATCGTCACCTCACTTGACCAAAACGCAACCAAATCATACCACTGTATGAGAAGAATACTTGGGCAGACTCACTGTAGAATGTCTGGCACACCCACAAATGGTATCTGATGATCTCCCTTCACCCTTACCTTGTAATCCTTCCAGAATTTTTGGAATTTGGTGACACATACTTCCCGGATCACATCTGGATAAGATGTAAAATTATCATGTTAAAAAAATAGTCAGTAGATGTGATAATAATAAAAATAATATCATGAAAAATTAAACATTGAATTTACTTGAAATTCCCTCCATAATCTCTGTCAATCGTATCCTGGGGGAATGAAGTCCAGTCATGAGTTGTCATAGGGAATCTGTGTGCGTCTTATATCATATTCCCAAACTGATGAATCAATATTGTTTCACCTTCTTTGACTGGATAAAATGTGTCATCAAATAACAAATCCAATCAGGCTCTAGAGATCTTGTATTGAACCCCTCTACCTATCCCCCTATGTCTGTTGGAGGACACACTAGATCTCGTTAAACAGAAATTCATAATTCAATTAGAATATGACTACATTTTTAATAAAAAATTAGAAAGAGTTAGGGAAATATACAAAAAAAATTAAAATCAATAAATTTAGAAAAATGAAAACATACTTACCGAAAACATCAGGTGAACCACTCTTCCCACCCTGTGACATACCTACATAAAAATAATTATAGTTAAATCAATAAATTTTTATACATATATAACTCCTAAATATTTTCACAAACATTAACTGGGGAAGTAATTACAATTTTCACTAATCATGAAAGTCTATTGTATCTCTTTCAATTTCCTCTATGGACCACTATATATCTTCATCTCATACAACTACTATTGTTTAGTCAAGTGTTTGATTAGTAAATGAACCAATATCAGGTTCCTCTCAGTCAATCATAAAACCCCTCTTCAAGACATTTTCACCACAGCTTTCCAATCAGAATTAATGCTGACAAAGTAACCATTCTCTACCTATGATGTCAGTATGAAGGGCTCGTTTCTTACTCGGTAATCTTTATATATCATATTGTTAATGTTTACTGATGTAAATCAGAAGTTATCAACTTTGTTTCCACAAATCGGATTGACCCAATCACACTTTAACAATATGTGTTTTAAGACATGCCCATAAATAACCTCTATAATATCCCTCAGAAATCCATATTAATAACATGCATCAACAAAAGAACAACCAAAACCACTATTTTGTGTGGATCGGTTCATGTCATCATCACTAATACAAAATCAGATTTTTTTAGCATCCATAGACTTAAAGCGACGAGCTGTAATAAATGGAAAATCATCTAGTTGGTGGAGTTCTACACTCACAGTATGGGTACATAAATCATGCATCTTTTGAAACTCCAAATTTCACATTGTTCAATGGATAAAGGATTGTGAAAATACAACTGAGTTGCACTATAAAAATATGAAATCAATTTTTTATACATGCATGATTCTTGAACAACTCATTAAATGTGTTGAAATCATGTTTTTTGGATTTCATAGTTAGTGGCATAAAGCCTTTAACATTTTCACTTAGAAATATGCATCCTAAATAACAACATAATAAAAGGTAAGTAATAAAATAAATATAGAAACATAAGACACATGAATAATGAAACTTACTGTATCAATAGAATAACTGATAGAGTGTAGAAAAACATATATCAATGAGCTTTAATCCACTCATAATTGAGCATATTAAATGTTATCCCTTCTCCAATAAGACTCTCATCATTTTGGGAGGGTTTATCTAACTTTTTTTCAAACTCATCAATATATGAAGCACAAAAATAGGTACAGTCATCTATTAAATATCCCTTTTCAATTGAAGCTTCTAGAAGAGCTTTTTTTCACACAAACCGTTTCAATGTATTAAAGTATCTCTCTATTGGATGCATCCACTTTAATTTCAAAAGACCGCCAACAATGAATTCACCTGTTAATTTCACATTCATGTGAACCATGACAACAAAAAACAGATGGTGAAAATAGTTTCTCTAGGTGACATAGTGCATGTACAATCTTATCCGGCTTCTTTTTCAAATAACTCAGGCGATGAGTCCTTGAATAGGGCTGTTTGAAAACATTAGAAACTTCAATAAACATCTCAACTACCTGGGTAGGAAATCAATCAAAAATTTATATAGGAATTAACTATAAAAGCATAATATGATTATGTTGACTTTTCAACCCTTGTAATGTCATTATTATCATATTGAAATACTTGGAAATATTATATAAATAATCATCTAGAACCTTTAAGGTCTTCAAAATTGATATAAATGTTTGCCTATATTTTTTACTCATTGTGTACTATACAGTAGGCGTGCATGTCTGATTACCTTCACCCAATTGTAAATGTAAAGGTTTTCTCAATCCTATTTCTTACAAATCACTTCAAGCATTGGCATTGTACTTTGATTTCCCCTTGATGCCTAAAATGGTGCACAATATTCTATCACATAATTTTTTTTATTCAATGTGATTCACATCCAAATTATGTCTTAAAATATTATATTTCCATTAAGGTAATTCGAAAAAATACTCCATTTCTTCCAATTATGACTATATTGTCTATTTTTAGTAGGAATAGAAGGAAATGCACGAGCCAATAAATCTTGAATATCATACATTTTATAGATGTTTTCTTGATCATGTTGAGGAAAAGGTTAAACCCCGAACAGTATCTGTGGTGATGGATCTTGCCCTCTATTCCCATCAAATGACACATGGTCTTTTCTTAACATGTGCAATGGGGGAATAAAGTGTATGTGACCAATATATTCCCACTTTCTATAGTGCTTAATCCATATAGATTTCTTACTTTTATTACAATAAGGGAAAGATAATTATTAGTTTTTACTCCAACCTGATAAGTTTGCATATGCTGGGAAATAATTAATTGTCCATAACAAAGTGGCGAATATTCTAAAAATTTCATTAGCTATCGAGTCAAAAGTTATTACACGATCAGCAAAAAATTATTGCAGCTCATCAATCAAAGGATTCATATAAACAACGATTTTATTTCCAGGTCCTCTTGATCCATCAATTAGAGTCGAAAGTAATGAAAGTTGTTGATTCATACATACACATGGGGGAGGGTTGTATGGAACCAACACCACTGGAAAAGTACTATGAGTTTCACCAACCATGGAACTAAATTAGTTAAAAAAATCTACTACTAAACCCAATCAAATATTATGATCATCTCAGGAAATGTCTTGTTGTGTTTGATCAAACACCCTCCATACCAAAGAATCTGTCAACTGAGTTAATTTATGAACCTCTTTGTTTCTATCTGAATTCTAAGTAATCAATTTAGAAATTTTATCTGGAATGAAGAATTTTTTGAGTCTCGGTTTCATTGTGAAATAACACATCTGCTTAGCAGAAACTTGTTTCCCTTGATTTGGGACCCTACCAGGAAGAATCTGACTACCTTGATTAATCTCATTGGCCTTCCACCTAGATGTATAGAAAATAATACAAATATTTAATTGTGTATTCTCTTTCTTGAACTACATAAAATTATTGCGGCACACATCAATGGTATAATATATAAAACCAAGGTCATCAGTCAACTTGAAAGCATGATATAATGACTTTGGAATCTTCTCTCCAGTAGTGAGTACCTTCTTCAATAATTCCAAAAACATTTCGTATGAGGTGTCTTACCATTGATTCAGGGCCTTCATGTGTAACAATACAATGATTAATGACAATTTACTAAATTTAGTGCATCCATGATATAATTCAGTATCTTCATCGTCAACAATTTCAAATAATTTCAATGCTTCTCCAACTACAGAAGAACAGAGATTACACCATCCAATGTCATCATTTATGACATTACTGTCTTTAGGTTGAAACTATCACAGCATGTCATTGAGTATTATGTTCATCGGATCAACTATTCTCAATAAAAATCCTTATAAATACTTTATGATTGATAAAAGGAAAAGGAATACTCTCCATGATGTGTCCATGTATTATTGTTTTTCAGAAACCCATTCAAAAACAGATATTCTCTAACACTATCTCATTTGAACAGATATCAATTTACACATTTTCTGTATGGATAAAAAATCAAATCTCTTGGAAATACTCTAGTGAAATCCATAAATCACTTAATCCCCTCATAATATTCAGAAGAAAACCTATCTTGCATATCAATCCAGCTCTTATCCATATCTATATTTAATACTAACAAAATAATTTAATTATCATATTTAAATTCTAAAAAAACACATATCATTAAAACATAAAAAACAATAAGTTCATATCTATTTTTAAGGAATAATAAATTAAGTGGATTTGTTTTGGTGATATTGTGACATATCTATATATATTGTTATCTACTTCAACATGGAGGTCAAAATTTCTAAAACTGGTGTGATTCCATTATAAAAAACCCACGAGAGAAGATTAGATCACTTGTGTAATATTTTAACCATTCGCCCGTGTAATATGGTGAACATAGTTCTAGGATAATCCATGGAACCCTTTGATATGAGAAAAATAAATATTCATTTATTATTATTCCATGTCTTATATGGTAAAAATATGTTGGTATTTTTTGGTGATTTATTTTCAAGTTCATGTTTGCATATCACCTATGTGTTGGGGTGCAGGTAGATGTCATGGATTAATGCTTATATGTGTACTATTGTTGGTGTCTGGATGGTATGTTGTGAATATAGTATGTTAGTAGCTGACTCCATCACTAAAAATGATTTTTTGATGTGTAATATGGGTGGTGAGTGTTATGAGGGACTGCTTAAAGTGACACGAGTTTATGACAATATTTATTTTCAAAGGAAATGTGTTCGAGAAAAATAAATATATGTTATAAGTGGATATTAAAGACCAAAATATGTTGGGACAAGTATTTCGAACAATATGACATGATTTCAATGATTCAATATTTAAAAGGGAGAAAATTTTAAACTTGAAATATAACATATCTCATTGATAAAGTCTATATCACACTGCAAACAGGACAGGGACAGTTAAGTTAGGGAACAATGTATTTTAGAATCAAGATATTTTAGAAAAGTGTATGGAATATAACATGATAAACTTCATAATAACTTATTTACATAATAGGATTGATGTTCTCTCAACCTTGTTCTATCAATATATTAGAAGATTAATCACTAATATATTTCCATCATCTTATTGTATTCCTTCAGGTGAATTTTTTTAGTTTATCATTTCTAGGTTTCTACTTAACCTTCATTGATACCAAAACCCCCAATTGTGAAATCCTAATTTCATTGCCTCTCCCTTGAGATTCCATGATAAAAAATGGTTATAAGCATATGACATGGATGCTGAAAATTATGATTCCAACATGGGTGGTAGATATTTGAGCGAATTTTATCATGATTTATAGAAATATCAAACTGAAATCAAGGGAAGGTTATGTGATACATTACTAGGATCCATGGGATTTTCAGGTTCGAGCATTATAGAGATTTACCACTACTACAACTGGAAGTTGACTTCATGCTACTTGATAGGATAATATAGATGGAGTCTATATATAAGGTGGCTACTATAAATTCATATATAGGGATACTTATTGATTTAGGAACAATCACTACGGGCTATTTGTGTTTATTGGGTGATGTTTATGTCCACTAACAGAAAAAAAATATAGAGTTTTGAAAATTCACTAAATTACCAATTTTGTGTTTCTAAATGGTAATATTTCTAACAAATTGGATTTCAATGCTTTGTAATGATGATAGAGGCTTGATTTGGGGTTCATTGTTATTATATAAGTTGTTTTTTAGGAATGTTTTGTGCTATTTATTAATGAGTAGTACTTGAAAAAGGAGCATGGAGTGTTGTCCATTTATAGATGGAGATTCGTTTAAAGCTGGTTGATTTTGATTCAATGTTGATTATTTTTGTTGATTCACTGTTCATTAGAACCCAAAATATTTTTTACTAAATTCCTATTTTAGGGATATTTAATTTCAATCCAAGTGCACATAATCCCGAACCTTTGAATATGAATGATCCATGGATATCCTCCAAGATCTATTAAAATTTCAAACTCATGTTTCTATCGAAACAACAATTGTACGCACACACATACATTTCAAACTAATTCCAATTGGAACCAATGTACCCTTAAAATATTGGACACATGTCATACAGTTCTATATAATTGAATCTGTTTATTTTTTTCTAGTTACCCATGGTTCAAGAGAAATACACCACCTGGACCAATGATATCTAATTAATTATTCATCTTTTTTTCAATAAATTAAGAGTGGGAATGAATCAAAATATATTCTCTCTCTGATAGGACTCTCTCTCCAATACTAATTTTCATGGATGAGCTATGTATTGGATTGAAAATGTCAAATAACGACTTACCTACAGAGGACTTGACTTCAGGTAAAGGGGTGTGACTCGATTGTAGATGTAGGACAGTGTAACAGATCTATGGCCGGAATAGACAGGGGTAGAATGTGTTGAAGTGGGTTGGATGGATGAAAAAAGTGTAGGAGGGTTTTACATTGGGGTGTGATGGGCTGGTAGGGTTCTACGGTGGCGGTACATGAGGACTCGATGGTGGGGTGCAGTGGGGCCAGGAGGGAACGACGACAGTGAGACTGTCTAATGGCGCAACGTGGAGGCAGGGGGGTCGTCGAGTGGTGGGGATGTCTCGGGGTCATAGGAGGGTGAACAACGGAGACAGTCGTAGGGTTAGGGAGGGTAAATGAGGGGTAGTGGGAAAATTAGGTTGGGGGATAAAAATACAGAGACCACCATTTGGAGGTCGCTAATAATATCAATAGCGACTGCCAAATGACAATCACTTTAACTTCCCCTCCTCAAAAACTAAAATTTCTACTAGTGGGAATTTTAAGCTTCAGGAGGGCTGGAAGAAGCCAATAAAAGGACGGATCCTCCTCCCAGATCTCTAATCACACAGCCAATAGCTTTACGGGTTCTCATATCCAAGCGGTAGTCAATGAGGCAGTTTCCCCACTTATTCAAGAGATATATTATGAGTGTTTTCTCCTTTTAATAGTGATAGAATCTGTACCCAATTTTACCCACAATGATACTTCTATTTTCTCGTGCTTTTTTACCCCTTTCATTTTGGGGGGATTTTCCACGTTACATTCAGTGTCCATTTAGTTATGCATTTTTCACTTCATTTTGTCTCATTATAATCATTGCACTTGTGGGTTAATCATTTTTTTGATCTCAACAAGTGGTATCAGGGAGGTTCTGGCCCAGTACTATTTACATTTTTGGGTATTAATGATTCTCGTAATTTTGAGTATGCTCGGTGATTGCGACTCTAGATGATCTTTCACATAAAATAATTATTGAGATTAGTAAATTCACTATTGTGAAATAGAGGATGTTCTAGACTGATGATGTGTCTAGATGGCAGTGAAATTCAAGATCAAAAAATTATGAGGGAATAATTTTTTGTTGTAGAAAATGAAGATGCATGCAGTGCTGTAGAAGGATAATTGCCTTCTAGAAATTGGGAAAAAGTCGGTGGGTGTGAAAGATAATAAATGGAATGACATGAAAGAGAATGTTATTGCCAACATCCATTTTTATTTGGTTAATGGGGTTCTATCAAGAATTACAGAGAAAAAGATGACAATGAAAATATGAGATACTCTAACAAAGCTATACGAAAGTCATTGCACACCATAATTTTCCTAAATATAAAATTGTACACTCTTCAAATTGTGGAGTCTTCACCAGTGACAGACGAAATATACAACCTCAATACCATATTCACTCAACTCACGATGTTGGGATATAAATTTTGGATACTGAACATACAAAGTTTCTTCTCCAGAGTTCTCCTAATTTGTACGAACAACTCATCACCAACCTCACCAATAATATCCTAACTAATATGGTTCCCTTCAATGATTTTTCAGCTTCAGTTCTTGAAGAAGAATGTCGGCATAAGAATAAGAAGGATTGATAGACAACTTATCACCAAGTAGAGGATCTATCAAAAGAGAGTGGAAGGATGATGAAGTGTAGTTCCAGTGATATCCAAAATCATGATAGATCTGAATCAATGAGTTAGAAGAAGAATTTCACATGATTCAATCATGGAAGAAGGGGAACATAAAGAAGGATTGTTGGAATATGAATAGTAGTGAAAAGAGCTCTCAGGGAAATGTGTCGAGTACTTCTAGAAATGGAGACATTCGTGTCAGTGAAGCAGTGACGATTGCTGGAAGAAGGAATCCTCTCAATGATACATGTATAATTGACTCAGGAGAAACATAGCACATGAAATCTCGACAGGAATGGTTTGATCTATATGAAACCATCTCACATGGACTTGTGTATATGGGGAATGATCATAGCTTAATGATTATTGGATTTAGTACCATCAAATTGAAGATAGATGAAAATAATTTTTAAACCATCTAAGGAGTACTATATCTGAAGGTTCTGAACAAGAACATATTGTATTTTGGACAATTTGATGACATAAGATTCAAGACTCACACCAAGAATGAAATGATGAGAATTGTGAATGGTTTGCTTGGGTTGATGAAGGAAAAAAATATCTCAAAGAAAATATTTGTTCTTATGGGTGAAACATACAAGTAGTTGGAGATCATTGTTGAATCAACTACCTCAAAAGAAGCATTGATGGTGTTATGGCATTAGAATCTTGGCCATATGTCAGAATGTGGAATGAAGATTATTGAAGATCAGAAGTTTTTTCCTAGGATTACAAAGGCATCCTTACCATTTTGCAGGCATTGTTTTTTGAGCAAGTAACACATGTTAAAGTTTGATATTTCAACAACAAGATGTCATGAGATCTTAGTTTTGATCCATTATGATGTTTGGAATTCACTAATTATATCCATGGGAGGAGAAAGGTACTTTTTATCATTCATTGATAATTATTTCAAGAGATGTTGGGTGTACCCAATCAAGAGGAAGGAATATGTTTTTGATGTTTTCAAAATATTCAAATCACGGATGGAACATGAATATAGAAAGAAGATTATGTATTTAATGACATAAAATTGTGGAGAATATACAAGTGAGGAGTTTGATATTTTTTTCAACTAGAAGGAATCAATAGATAATTCATGGTGGCATACACTCCTCAGAAGAATAGAGTGACAGAGTAGATGAACAGAACCATGTTGGATAGAACAAGGGTAATGTTGAAGACAATAAGAATATCAAAAAAAAATTTGTAGAAGTAGTGAGTACCATATGTTATGTGATCAATGAATATCCTTCAATGAATATTGATCTGAAGACTTTGATGGAGATGTGGAGTGGTAAACCCACCAACTATTCTAAGTTACATACTTTTGAAAGTCCTGTATATGAAATTTTTAATGACTAGGAAATATCGAAGTTGGATTAAATATCTAAAAAATGAATCTTCTTGGGGTATGATGATGGGGTGATGGGGTATCATTTATGGGACCCCACTGCCTGAGAACTTATCATCAACATATTTGTCATTTTTTGTAGAAGATAAGGTGTAAATGAAAACTAATCAAGACATAGAGAAGGAGAATAAAAAAACTACAACAACCAAAGTAGTTGATTAATCCAAGGGAAAAAATTTTACCTATGAGGAATTATTATAGTATGATGATCAAGTAACTATTGAGTCTAGACCATGATGGTCAACTCAGGAGAAAATACCAAAAGTATTCCAATCAAACTATGTGATTGAGAGCAATATTGTGTACTACTTATTGACAGAGGATGGAGTTCCATATTCATTTATGGAGGTGACCCAAATTCCTGATGTATCCTCTTGGATAGAAACAATGCAGGAGGAACTTGAATCCTTGCACAGGAATAAGACTTGAGATATTTTTCCATGACTTCATGGAAGGAAGGCTATCATCAACAAACGGGTCATTAAGATCAAGCAGTTTAGAAAGGACCATGTGGAATGATATCATGCATGAATGGTGGTCAAAGGATATTCTCAGAAGGAAGGTATTGATTTCAATGAAATATGTTCTCCTGTTGTTAGACTAAAGACTATCCAAATAGTTCTGGCGATGTTTGTTGCATATAGTTTACATATAGAGAGGCAATATGTAAAGACTTCTTTTCTCCAAGTAGATCTTAACTAAGATATCTATATTCTCCAACCATAAGTCTTTACAGAAGTAAGCAAAGAGAAATTGGTTTTTATGTAAAAAAAATCTATTTACGGTCTCAAACAGCCACCAAGGTGTTGGTAAAAAAATTACTTGATTCCTATATCATGAGCCTTAGATACAACAGACTTCATTCAGATCCTTGTACATATTTCAGCGGTTTATATGGTAATGATTTCATCATTTTTATATTATATATGGATGAAATTCTGGTTTCATGCCACAATAATGATCAAACCTAATAAATGAAGGCATTGTTGGCTAGGTAGTTTGATATAAAGGACTTGGGACCAGCAAACAAAATTTTTGGGATCCATATTTACCGAGACTAAAATAATGATAAGATTTGGCTATCATAGAAATATTACTTACAAAGAGTCTTGAAACACTTCCACATACAATAATATAATCCAATATCTACCTCTCTTCCTTTTAATTTCATTTTATCCGCAACGATGAGTCCTAGAAGTGAAGCAAAGTGGATGGAGATGTATTGAGTACCATATGAATCAGAAGTGGGAAGTTTGATGTTTACTATTGTTTTTACTAGACCAGAAATTGTACATGCAGTGGGATTAGTTAGTCGGTACATGGAGAATCTTGGATAGGATCATTAAAGAATAGTAAAGAGGTTCTTGAGATGCATAAAAGAGACCTAAAATGATGCATTATAGTTTGGAGCACCATATTTCACTATCAGAGGCTAGGTTGATTCAGATTTTGTAGAAGATTCTCACTATATTAAATCCACTACTGGATATGTGATTACTCCTGTAGGAGGATTTGTGAGATGGATTTCAACATTATAGTTAATTGTGTATTTATTCACGATGGATGCGGAATACATGGAAACTAAAAAGGCTTGTGAATAGGTGATTTGGATGTGAAGGTTGTTGGCGGAGCTCAGACACATACATGAGAAGATTCTAGTTTTTTGTGACAGCCAAAGAACCTTACACATTGTAATGAATCGATCATTTCATTCTAGGATGAAGAAAATTGGGTAAAATATCACTTTTTAAAATATTTCGTGGATGAAGGAAGTGTGAATATGTATAAAATGCATACTAAATAAAATATGGTCGATTTCCCAATGAAAGTGGTTGACTATGATAAGTTTAGATGGTGCATATCCTCAAGCAGCTTTTTAGAGACATGAGTATCATGTTCGGAAGATAGAAATTATGTGTAGAGATGTGATTGGTTATCAATAAAATCCCTAAGTGGGAGATGTATCGGTAGTTTATTCGACGGGTGGAACTGCCCCTATTTTTACCAAAGAGGGATAGTAGTGGTAGATGAGGTGGGAGGCCAACCCTACAAAATCATCCAGTGGGAGAGGGGAATTTCAGGATGTAGGAGGGCTGATAGAAGCCTATAAAAAGAATAAGCCTCCTCCCAGATCTCTCATCACTCACCCTACAGCTATACGGGTTCTCATATCTGAGTTGTAGTTAGTGGGCCATTTTCCCCCACTCATTCAATACAAATATTATGAGGGTTTTTGCATTTTAATAGTGAGGGTGTGTGTACCCACATTTATCAACTGTGATTTTTCTATTTTCCTGTTGTTTTTACCCCTATCACTTGGGGTGGTTTTCCACATTTCATCTTATGTCAATTTGTTTCCAAATAATTCATTTTATTTTATCACATGATTATTGTTTCACCAATGGGTCAATCATTTAATGTCCCAACAAAAACCCCTGTTAGAAGATGTAGAGAGGATTTTATATCAAAATCTCATAAATATAGAGTCCATAAAATGGAAAATTAGCCATCAGAGAGGGCATAAGATTTCAAGTCAAAAGTGAATAAATAATGTCTTGGATCCCATATTGACATGATAATAGGAAATTTAATGCTTTCAATTTTATAAATCCACAATAGATACATGGATATTGCAAGAACTCATGTTAATTCATTTTCCACTATTGTTGCCCTAGAGAAAATCTAGCTATGGTGGTTGATAATAATGGTAGGGGGTGTTTTTTACTTGTTGGTATCTTGATTTTTTATATAGGAATATTAAACATGATGGATTTAGTCTTTATTTGGATTTTAATATCAATCCATGGTATGTCTCAAAGTCATTGAAGAACCTATTTCCTTTAGAGTGGGATCTCTCATTGTATTTTACAACATTACTTAAGATATAAAATGTCACGAACCGAATCTGGTCGCCTTCAAACTCGGCACCCGACCAAGTCCATGGCAAGACCCGAAGGGCATTCCCGATCCCCACGGGCTGGCACAAGTGCCCGGGTATCATAAAATGAAAATTGGGAATGATTTACCCGAGTTTATAAACATAAAACAACAAAAGAATCCAATGAAACAAATCTGGATTTTTCAAACCAAACAATCTTTTACAAAAATTCAGAACTGAATTACATGGCTTAAAACAACTCAAAAGGTCTATACCAAAGTTACAAATCCAAATAAGGACAGCCCAAGAACCCTCATGGCAAGGGGAACCTCCCACAAGCCACCTCCACAAGACTTCACCACCAAGGACCTGCTAGAAACCCGAACCACTGGAACAAAAAAAAACTGTACCCAACCTGCGACAAAAAAAAACCATGTCTACTTACACCCAAGGGTGTAAGTAGGGTGTGAGCCAATGCCCAGTAGGATACCACCACTAAGAGATTCCATGTGATAAACATTTAAAGACGAAAATCATGCAAGTTTTCAAAAACATGAAAAGCTAGTTACAATTTCTAAAAGATGCTACTTTGAATAAAAACAGTTTTCAAGTGGGCTATCATTAAGAATCAACACTTTTAAAAAAAAATGCCAACACTACTGAATTTTCCAGCCAACTATACCGTATGCCGACGGTAAGTACAAAATAAACAATGAGCACAAGAAATAGGAAGTAACACCTAGGCACTAGCTAGCTGTGGGTCCCAGGTACCTCGTATCTCGGTGAGAGTAACCATCACAAATATCCATTCTCGTGAACGAGCCACTAGTAGGGAACATACCCATAACCTAGTGGTCCCAAATCATCATCATCATAGTTTAGTTAGAGTTGTAAGCGTCAATCTTGCTAAGTGAAACTGAGGCCAAACCCCACGGATTCACTAGCATACTAGTACACGTCCACCCACCTAGATACCCAGGTTTTCCCCTTGTGCTCAAACATGTTCAACACATCAAGAAATGTACATTGAACATGAAAATATCATTTCCACATCACAAATTCACCAAACAGCCCATATGTATACCACACAAGTCACAAAAAATCCATTTTTCATTCAAAATGATTTTGAAATCCGAATCACACCAAAATAGCCCACAACACATTTCACATTTCTTCAACACTTACACAAAACCATTAAACAATTTTATAAAACAATTATATGATATTTAAACTCATATAACAGCCCACACACATGGAATATAACACTTCTTTCATATTCAAAAATTCAATTTTTCACATCACACTCACACAAAACACTCCACATCACTTTCACATCACTTTCACTCCAAAATATCTCCTTCAAACAATTTAATAAAATATTTCCAAGATGATACATATCACATAGAAGCCTTTTCACAAATGAAATGGACCTTTTAAAAATATACTCCTACCAAAACAGTTTGCTGATATAGTTTCACCTATTACACAACCCAATAAAGCATTCAAAACTTTCATAAAACAATTATAAAGAGTATACCCAAACTTTGCACATAAAATCCATTTCAAAAATCTCTTTTTAAGCCAAAAGCACACCAAGACCCTACCAAAACAGAATTGGCAGCCCAATAAACATGAAATAATCCACATTCAAATGTTATATAATCACGTTGAATAATATCACAAAAGATACCCATGAGAACACACAAATCCATAAAACACTTTCAAGGAGTATAACAAGGTTATACAAATAAAACCATTCAAATACACCCCATTTTTAGGCCCACATGGAACTATATCATTACTTAACCATAATTGTCAGCCCCTTTCAACAACTAATAAATCACTTCCACATTTTTCAAAACTACCACAAGATATAACACATGAAATACATTTGAAAAATACACACTTCAAGCAAAAATGTAACTCTAAAAAAAATGCTTTACTATTGCAACCAAAAATGGTTTTCACATAATGCACAGCACATAAGGAACATTCAAAATTATTTAATCAAGCAAACTAACTCATCATTAAATGGTTACCCACGGAATCACCTACCGAATGTGTCGAAACCCTCAAAACTTGGTGCGAAACCTTAAGCGCACCACCGTTGCACCAAAAGGAATACAAATCCAGACCTAAACCACAAACATTTACCCAAAAGACACCAAATCATACATTAGGATCGAACCCCAACTTCTGGACATGAGGAACTTCAAGAAAAAGGAAATAAAACTAAAAGAGGATGGAAGGAACCAAGAAGGAATTCCCTTACTTGAAATATCTTGAAGGAATCGGCCCCAATCCACAAAATAATGAATCACCAAGTACCCAAAACTGGTATGGAGGTTCGAAGGATTCATATTAGGTCATGTGGGGACTGAAATGGGGGAAAAAGGATGAAAAATGAAGGAGTTATGAAAGGATCAATTTACCTCTCCAAATCTGCCCGATTTTTGAAACCCTAATAAGTTCAGTACTAAATCGCGATGAAGAAGAGCTCCAAAGAGGGGAGAGAGAGCTTGGGCGCGTGTCTGGGTTCAAGGGGCGCATATGAGGCTTTGAATCACCGAAAAATACTTAAAAATGAATAAGTTATTAATTAATCAAATATTATTTTTAAAACTGGAATTGGGCTTTCGGGCAGGCCCAATCCCTTAAATAAAAACCAACATAAACCTTGGTTATGGATTTCCAAAGGCTCCCAATTTTAATTGTGGTGTTAATATATCAGGGGAGGACATTTAGGAGTTGGAATGAAGGAAAAATATTAAAAAATGAAAAAGTTATAAAGGAAACAAATTTTATTTTTAAATCTGGAATTGGGCTCGCGGTTTGGCCCAATTCGTGAAAACTCATCTATTTCTCCATAAAACCTTTGGAAACCATCCAAAACAAAAAAATGAAAGGAAAAAAAAATGAAATTTAACTTCAAAATAATTCATGTATGTGACAATTCTCCCCACCATGAAAACTTTCCGTCCCCGGAAAGCTACAGAAAGGCCAGATACGAAAGCCAAACCGAACTGATAAACCAAGATGTACTCCCTTTCCAGGTTTCGCCCCCCCAAAGGCCAAAACACCTCCATTGATCAATTAAGGAAGGAATAATTTACAACAAAATCATACACCACTTTCCTGAAACAATCAATCACATTCAGGCTTTATCCCAAAGGAAAACACCTCAAACACTATCAGAACAAGACTCAAGCAATTCACTCAAACGAACAACAACATCGAACTAGGTTACACTTACCTTACTTTAACTAATACATTGGGCACTCTCCAGTCCCAAAGTTTACCCAAGGAAGATGTAATTAGTTAGATATATCCAAATGATATTACCTACTTCCCATACAATACCAAGGAAAAACATGAGTTACTTGTATGAAGAGACACAAATGAGCTCCCCACCATAAGAGACAACTTAATTTTTTTTTTCCCGAGACAGAATCAAGACAGTAATAGGGGAAGGCCCAAACAGACTCCCTAGTACAAGGGGTATACATCCATTAGAAATTTACAAAATAATATGCACGATACCCATGGTGGGTCTTCCCACCACAAGAACCAACCATCTTAACCGACCGGCGTGGGCCGACATGAAAAGACCCCAAAATTAAGGAGTTGGGACGGTCACACAGTTAGTCTACACAGTTTGAGAAACTGTGCGACAACTATGCGGATCCTTATATCTGCATGGTTATTTTTTTTGTTCACGGTTAGAACTAACCATGTGAAAACCGTGTGCTCAACTTGTCTAGCCAAATTTCCAACCATTCTCCAAAGACTCAATGGAAACCAAAGGGGGAGGGAATAACATTGTGTGATGACATGGGTACAAGACCCTCCACCTATTTCCACCGAACAGGAAAAATAGAAGAAATATGATGACACCATAGGTTTAAAATCTTCCTATCTTTCATACTGAGGATAGGAATTTGTACAAGGGTTTAAACGATACTGGGGTTTCCCCTGACTACGCGCCAGCTTCTCTCCGGGACCTATGGCTGGAGCTCAAAATATTGAAGCATCTTCGGCCACGCAGTTTGGCTGTTGAAACCCCTATGTGGAACTTCTTCTTTCGGCGCCACAAACAACTACACCGCATACCCTGATGGGTTCATCAAGACATAACACACTCCATAACTCACTTTACCAAAACCGTACATTTCACTGAAACAAGGGATCAGAATAAGCACACACATCACACCTTGTTTATTTGGGTGAGAAACAACAGAAGGGTAGGACACGTATAAACACCATCCACTAAGATAGATGATTTGATGTTTTTCCCAAGGGATATATACTCCCAACATAACAGAGAACCTAAGAGGATTGTGTGACCTTGACCTTTACAGTCAAAAGATCACACAACATCACAATTCGTCACCAAACAGGACCTTTGTGATTGATAGAAACAATACATGGAACATGACCATATACCAAGTCCTTAAACAACAGACAAGTCCAAAAAGTGGACACAATATCCTATCAGGACCAAAATCTCAAAATTGGTGGTTTAATAATAACTCTTGCTTCAAGGAAACTATGAAGAACCCAGAGGCCCTCTTAGACACCATCCAAATACTCATCCATGCTAACAAACCCAGAACACTTCCACCTTCGAAAAATTAGGAAAATTAAGAGGCTAAAGTCACTTTCAACCATCCATAATCAATCTCCCACTACAAGAGGATACACAAAACCAATAAAGGAAAGGGTGTATACTCAATCTAAAAATCTCAAGAAATGGATTCCTTATATTGATCAACTGGAGGATTTTCCAATGGAGAAACAATCTAGGTTGCGCTTCAGTTATGCATTAACCTTTAATGGGGGTGTACCTTATCCAATGGGAGAACCCAAGGACCCAACCAACCTGGTCCATTGGTCAAAACAAGCCATAAACCAGATCCAAACACATGAAGGGAACTATCGTAAAGGCATCCCAAAACATTTTTCAAAAGAGACCACTAACCGTCCCTACAACACAGCTTACCGACCAAACACAAACCCAAAACACAGTTCAAACAGGAGAGGTTATTGGACTAAAAAAAACATCCCACAAAAACAACATCTTCAAATACCCATAATACAAACCATCCCAAAACTATTCATCAAGACATCATGTTTTTTTTTCTTTAAAACCATTTCTTTGAAATCAAGCGGCTCAGCGGTAAGAGTATCGACCAATGGTACCCCATGGGCCTCACACATGCATGTTTTTGTGCCACACCAGACACCCTCCTCATATCCGTCCCGACACTCATCCATTCATGCCATCAACCACCCATCATCCCATATAACCCCATGCATGTGGTCACTAAGGGAAATACCAAAGGTTAAAACAAAAATTCTTTCCACTTTTCAAAACCAACACGGTCAACCAACGCATCCCTTTTTTTTTCATAACCGCTAACCACGAGATCAAAATCCCAACTCACATCTTACAAAAATTTTCAGAAAGTCACAACCATTTAGAAAATAACTCACATTCAAGATATTCACATCAATTTAAAAATATCTCATCCCATTAAAACACACTCTGATTGTTTAGAAAACTCTATTGGAAACACTTTTCAAAACCACCTTCAATACAGTTTCTGCCTTCAAAAGAGGTGTAATCACACCATTTTCTATTTCAAAATAATTCTGAAAATTAAGTTCTGCCATTTCATAAACCAAACCATTCTCTCTTTATTTGAAAATCATTTCACAAAAACTTTACACTTCTTAAAACCAAAGTGCTAAGGTTTCAAAACCTAAGCACAAAACAGTGCAAGAGGAAACTAGTTTCAGTGGGTGACTTGGACATATGGTTGGCGACCATATTCCAATCACTTCACTGTCACAGAGAGTGTTCTAGGGGATATCCCCAGCTCCACATGGCTTGCCAGACCCTGCGAGCTCATTGAGACCATTAACCCAACTCTCTTTTCATTTCCCCTAATCATCATCAAACCAAGAAAACCAAAAGACATAGACAAATCCCAACTTCCCCTGGTGACTTGAATCCCGAAATGAGGTGTGGGGATCAAGCACACTACCCATAACCAGAATTCCATGTCCCAACAATCCTAACTCCATACTATCCTGACTCTTCCCCAAATAACATGACCCAAAGAGTTAACCTGAACCTCCTTTGATACCATTTTGTCACGAACCGAATCTGGTCGCCTTCAAACTCGGCACCCGACCAAGTCCATGGCAAGACCCGAAGGGCATTCCCGATCCCCACGGGCTGGCACAAGTGCCCGGGTATCATAAAATGAAAATTGGGAATGATTTACCCGAGTTTATAAACATAAAACAACAAAAGAATCCAATGAAACAAATCTGGATTTTTCAAACCAAACAATCTTTTACAAAAATTCAGAACTGAATTACATGGCTTAAAACAACTCAAAAGGTCTATACCAAAGTTACAAATCCAAATAAGGACAGCCCAAGAACCCTCATGGCAAGGGGAACCTCCCACAAGCCACCTCCACAAGACTTCACCACCAAGGACCTGCTAGAAACCCGAACCACTGGAACAAAAAAAAACTGTACCCAACCTGCGACAAAAAAAAACCATGTCTACTTACACCCAAGGGTGTAAGTAGGGTGTGAGCCAATGCCCAGTAGGATACCACCACTAAGAGATTCCATGTGATAAACATTTAAAGACGAAAATCATGCAAGTTTTCAAAAACATGAAAAGCTAGTTACAATTTCTAAAAGATGCTACTTTGAATAAAAACAGTTTTCAAGTGGGCTATCATTAAGAATCAACACTTTTAAAAAAAAATGCCAACACTACTGAATTTTCCAGCCAACTATACCGTATGCCGACGGTAAGTACAAAATAAACAATGAGCACAAGAAATAGGAAGTAACACCTAGGCACTAGCTAGCTGTGGGTCCCAGGTACCTCGTATCTCGGTGAGAGTAACCATCACAAATATCCATTCTCGTGAACGAGCCACTAGTAGGGAACATACCCATAACCTAGTGGTCCCAAATCATCATCATCATAGTTTAGTTAGAGTTGTAAGCGTCAATCTTGCTAAGTGAAACTGAGGCCAAACCCCACGGATTCACTAGCATACTAGTACACGTCCACCCACCTAGATACCCAGGTTTTCCCCTTGTGCTCAAACATGTTCAACACATCAAGAAATGTACATTGAACATGAAAATATCATTTCCACATCACAAATTCACCAAACAGCCCATATGTATACCACACAAGTCACAAAAAATCCATTTTTCATTCAAAATGATTTTGAAATCCGAATCACACCAAAATAGCCCACAACACATTTCACATTTCTTCAACACTTACACAAAACCATTAAACAATTTTATAAAACAATTATATGATATTTAAACTCATATAACAGCCCACACACATGGAATATAACACTTCTTTCATATTCAAAAATTCAATTTTTCACATCACACTCACACAAAACACTCCACATCACTTTCACATCACTTTCACTCCAAAATATCTCCTTCAAACAATTTAATAAAATATTTCCAAGATGATACATATCACATAGAAGCCTTTTCACAAATGAAATGGACCTTTTAAAAATATACTCCTACCAAAACAGTTTGCTGATATAGTTTCACCTATTACACAACCCAATAAAGCATTCAAAACTTTCATAAAACAATTATAAAGAGTATACCCAAACTTTGCACATAAAATCCATTTCAAAAATCTCTTTTTAAGCCAAAAGCACACCAAGACCCTACCAAAACAGAATTGGCAGCCCAATAAACATGAAATAATCCACATTCAAATGTTATATAATCACGTTGAATAATATCACAAAAGATACCCATGAGAACACACAAATCCATAAAACACTTTCAAGGAGTATAACAAGGTTATACAAATAAAACCATTCAAATACACCCCATTTTTAGGCCCACATGGAACTATATCATTACTTAACCATAATTGTCAGCCCCTTTCAACAACTAATAAATCACTTCCACATTTTTCAAAACTACCACAAGATATAACACATGAAATACATTTGAAAAATACACACTTCAAGCAAAAATGTAACTCTAAAAAAAATGCTTTACTATTGCAACCAAAAATGGTTTTCACATAATGCACAGCACATAAGGAACATTCAAAATTATTTAATCAAGCAAACTAACTCATCATTAAATGGTTACCCACGGAATCACCTACCGAATGTGTCGAAACCCTCAAAACTTGGTGCGAAACCTTAAGCGCACCACCGTTGCACCAAAAGGAATACAAATCCAGACCTAAACCACAAACATTTACCCAAAAGACACCAAATCATACATTAGGATCGAACCCCAACTTCTGGACATGAGGAACTTCAAGAAAAAGGAAATAAAACTAAAAGAGGATGGAAGGAACCAAGAAGGAATTCCCTTACTTGAAATATCTTGAAGGAATCGGCCCCAATCCACAAAATAATGAATCACCAAGTACCCAAAACTGGTATGGAGGTTCGAAGGATTCATATTAGGTCATGTGGGGACTGAAATGGGGGAAAAAGGATGAAAAATGAAGGAGTTATGAAAGGATCAATTTACCTCTCCAAATCTGCCCGATTTTTGAAACCCTAATAAGTTCAGTACTAAATCGCGATGAAGAAGAGCTCCAAAGAGGGGAGAGAGAGCTTGGGCGCGTGTCTGGGTTCAAGGGGCGCATATGAGGCTTTGAATCACCGAAAAATACTTAAAAATGAATAAGTTATTAATTAATCAAATATTATTTTTAAAACTGGAATTGGGCTTTCGGGCAGGCCCAATCCCTTAAATAAAAACCAACATAAACCTTGGTTATGGATTTCCAAAGGCTCCCAATTTTAATTGTGGTGTTAATATATCAGGGGAGGACATTTAGGAGTTGGAATGAAGGAAAAATATTAAAAAATGAAAAAGTTATAAAGGAAACAAATTTTATTTTTAAATCTGGAATTGGGCTCGCGGTTTGGCCCAATTCGTGAAAACTCATCTATTTCTCCATAAAACCTTTGGAAACCATCCAAAACAAAAAAATGAAAGGAAAAAAAATGAAATTTAACTTCAAAATAATTCATGTATGTGACATAAAAATCCCTTTTTGCATCACTACTGAAGAGTTTATCCTTTTCAATCAATAGTTTACGTCAATACAGATATTGAGATACCAGATCTTGAAATTGATGTTTATCTCATACTTCAATGAAGAATATTGGATCCTCAATTTCAAATAATGTTACACCATCTAATTTATTATTTTGGAAAATATCAAAGACTAAATCTTAGAATTCTTTATGATGTAACTAGAACTCTAGAATATATTTTTGAAGGATAACTAAATCAAGAATCATACCTTAACATTCTTATACCAAAATTAAATTTAAAATTTTAAAAATTACTAATTAAAACAACTAATTTTTTCCATTTTTGTAATTATTTGTGTATTTTTTGCATGTTTTGGGTGATGGATTTTCTCCATATGTCACAACAATGTTTTAGAGGTACATAAACATCATTTAGGAACAAGTATTAACAAAGGTGGATCCTGCTTCAATTAGGTTCAATATGATAAAGAGTTTATTGTATTCTCTCTATACCTGGTTGTTATACTTTCTGATGGTATTGGTAGCGTGATAGAGAGTTTGGTTTCTTATAGTCTAAAATTTCTTCTACTGAGTTATTATTTAGAATATGTGGCTAATGTTTGGTGGAGTACATTTTTCCTTCTAGGTGACTTTATTTATGTCTGTCCATTTCATTTTCACCCCTACTTATTAGAAATTCTAGATGTTTCTAACAATAAATTGAGCACTACAAAGTTAAAGGAAACTATTTTATTAGAAACTAATTCTTTTTATGAAATTAGGTAGTTAACGGTGAAGATTCATCATAAAAACCATCTCCTTTCAATGAATGTGGTCTCTTCCTTGGTTCCAATTGTTCAATATGTAGAGAAACTAAATAATTCACTAACTAAAAATAGTGTTATCACACTTGGAAAACTTCAATGGACCTTCTCGCTACCCCTCATATGGAGTGTAAAATGAAATATGGTGTACTACTTTGTCTTTTATTCATAGTTATATTGACAAATAATATTTCTTTCATTGTCGCTATTTAAATTATTATAGAAAACACATTAGGTCCTTTGAAATAAACTGGTTGATGATTTTGATGATGTTATATGGGGAAGCTTTAGTGATGAATATAAAGAGGAAATTGAATCATTCATATTTTATTACATTAAAATGATTATAATAGTATAATCATAGAATATAAAAAATGAAATCAGTATTGGATTTCATGTGAAGAAAAGGCCAAAATATCTCATGGAACTCAACCTCACCTTCGGGACAATGTGTTTTTTCATGTGGGATGGATTGATAGGAAAGGGTTGTGTACACTGTGTTGTGGGTTGATAGGGGTAGTTGTGTACTTCCATGTAATTAGTGGGTAGGGGATGGTAAATTTAGCAAGGCTATGGTTGAATTTACTCTTGTTGGTAGTAGTGGTTGTGGAATTAAATATGGGTGGGGTTACCTTATAATGTGGTCTTGGATAATTGATTGGAATTATCATTTCAGAATAGGGAGTCCATCAGCCCTGGACTTGGGTGCCACTTTCTTAGTATACATCGTCCTTCTTTTCCATTTTCTTATATTTTCTTCCACCTTTTTATTTTATAACCATTATAATCTCATTTTATGTTGCTAATATAATTCCATTACAAAATTCATTTTTTTGGGTTACTCCTAATACACAAAATGTTTATGAATTCTATAGCTCATTATCTAAAAAATAATTTCTTACTGATGTAGCCTTAGCCTTTTTCGGGAAAATACCTTTCTATTCTAACACTAAGGTATCTTATTAATTCTGATGGAAATGTTGTGCTCGACGATTAGTTAAAGGGATTAAATTGGTGCAACCATCCACATCGGCTTCACCATTTTGTTTCTGATGGAAATGTTGTGCATTATGATCTGTTATAGGGATTGCATTTGTGCAACCATTCACGTCGGAGTTACCATTTTTATTTTTAATGGCTACGAGTTCATGTCCGAGTGAGCTGATTACAAGGAGTCAACATACATGTAGTTTCTAATGTCTAGCATAACATCTCTGAATGGTCTCCAATGGGTTCGTTCATAGAGCCATAAGCACCCAACAACTCTCACAACCATGATTCATGGAGATTCTTTAAGAAGTCATAAATTCATTGGATTATTTGTCCAACAACACTTCAGAACTCACATTGGTCGAGATGATGGTTATTTAGGCTCATCTGATCCTCTTGGGGGGAACTATCATCTATTCTGGGACTCACTAATAGATTTAAGCTATATTTATATGTTTGTTAATTCTTGGTTCCATTCCAAGCACGTGTTCACAGGTTACCTCTAGGTAATATTGATCATAAGTACGTAGGGGTTTTAAATTATTTTCATGTATCTTAGGTTTTCAATTATTGAAGATATTTGTATTTATCCAAGGTTCTTCATCAATGTAAACCTTTTACAGAAAGATCCATAATTCCTTAGTCTTTCACTAAGAGAACACTGGTTTTATGACCTATGGGATGTCGCTCTAAAGTTTATTGTCATCCATGGGGGACAAGAGTAGTTTTGATTTTGGGATCGAACCCATTAGAAGATCTTCCTATATATCCTCGTTATAGGAATCAGAACCAACATAGTTCACTATCTCTTTATTTGACACATCGCCTTTTAATATCGTGTGACAATGACCTTACCATGAATTTTAACATCATGTGATACAAATATCCTGGTGAAAGGTAACCTAAAAAAGACGGTGTGAGACTTATGAAGAGGGAACCCATGATACCTAGAAGATATATGGTCTCCTGGGTAAATGTGACCCTTCCGGGGATATGGACTATAGAACATTAGGAAGATCTAGGTGCCAGGTTTGGACCTTAGGGAGGACTCCTATGTATCCCATTTAGTTGGGAATCAAATCCCTCGTAGTTTGTTTATCCCATGTAGTTTAAATTCATATGGTAAGGAAGAAAGTGAACCAATGTGAATATGATGATGTGAGGAATGAAAATCGAAGAGGTTTCCTACTTATCCCATTTAGTTGGGAATCAAAGTACACATAATTTTGAATGGGGGAATTGGGATTACTCCTAAATATGAAGCCCTGATGGGTAATTTGACTGGGTATTACACCTTCTAGGAGTCCCATTTGGATTGAATTAGGGTATTTCATATTTTAAGAAGACCCATACATTAGGGCCATGTTGATTTCATGATCACCACCAAACTCTAAGACCATGTGAGTCATGCTCGGTGTGAGAAAAAATAGGAGGTAGTGGATATGAAGATTGCACGTCCCCCTTCATCTATAGATATATGGAACTAGATCCCAAAGGGAGGAACAGAGAGGGTATTTAATGTTCCCATTTCACTTCTTATTTTAATATCCTAGATATTCATTTCCGGGGATCTTTCTAAATATGTCCCAGGTGAAGCCAAAAGGAACAAATTTTCCACCTCAAGCAAGAATGTATAGGGGCTTACCAAAGTGGCAATGGCCTGCAATTGGTTCTGGGAAAAAAGGGAGAAAATTTATCATTGGACATCATCAAATGTAAATGTCGGTGGTTTCCCTAAGTACCTAGAACGGGGAGGTACATGTGAGCATCCCAAGGTCAGAACCCACGTTACCATGGGAATGTAATCTCAAGGTCATTCTGGGGGCACACCTCATTGTGGGGGTAACCAACATGACTCTACATACCATGGGTATGTAAAATAAAAAGGTCATGCTGATGTGCCCTATGATATTATCATAAAAATACAGTGTCTTTGGAAGAGACCTTAGCCTGATTCTGGTATACGGGTTCATGGAGGTCCATCTTGGGGGCAGATGATGCGATGAAAGGGAACGAGTAGAGCTGAAAAAAGGAACTCCCTGGGGTATCCTGGTCTGCGTAACATGTTTTTATGTACTATGGGGCTTCTCCTGCATAGTGGTTTGATATATGAGAAAGGGGTTATCCATGTACCATGGTGGTATGTGGAAAAGGTTTCAGTCTGTGTAGTGTTTGGATACACGGGGCCAACTTCCATCAACGTAGCATGGTGCTGTGTGGATTTGAGTTCCATTCACATAGCAATTTTCTACACGGTCAAGGATTACACCCATGTAGTGATTTTCTAAGCAGGGCGCCTGGTTGAAAAGAGGTCATTGGTTATGTGCCTCGCAGGGAATATAGTAATGTAGGTTTTTTAGTTCGTAGCCTGCCATTTTTTTTAGTTTTTTTTTCATAATGCTATGTGGAAGGTCTTTACCTATAGGTAATATCCAAGGGAGTATGTCTCTTATGATGTTATCGATATTTCAATCAATTCTTTCAGCTGATCCTGTTTCGATCTTCCAATCATTGATCCCCTCTATCGGGTTCCCCTTGAACTCTATTTATAAAAAAAAGAGGAAGTGGATACCAACATAGTTTTTTATCTATGATGAGGCCATGATACCCATTTTTTAGAATCCCAAAGGAATAATCTCAGACCGTGGATGACTTAGTTAGTGGGAGAACAAGGTCATCATTTTTGGTAGTGAGGATTACCACCTTTTTCCCACGAATAACATCGTTTTGATCACGGGGAGTCATCAACATCACGTTACCCACAAACCATTTCATTCTGTGGGGGATGTTGTGTTTGGAGTGGATTTTTACACCTCTTTCCTATAAGAAATTTTCTTTTGTTTGCGGGGCCGGCTCCACTATCTTTTTCCTGTGAACTTTTTTAGTTTCCGAGCATCTCAAAAAGAAGATCACCTTTTGGATTAGAGATTAGTTAAGGGCTTCATAATTCACAGTTCTGGATTCTTGATTTTCCAATTTTCACTCCTTTATACAATTTTACTTCCACTATTCTTCGTTCAAATTTATTTCCTTCCTTTTCTAATTCACGGGGTAATTTTGATTTCCATTTCCATGTTTTTAGGACCCAATAAATTCCCCCCATTGTAATGGGTTCTATTCGGGATGAAGAGGAGGTTATTTCGATGTGGAAAGTGATCGAGACTTGAAATGGTTTGTGGTTTAAGGGTGTACTTGTAGAAGGGGGCCATTTATATATAAAAGAGGCCCATATTATTTTTCCTCTTCCATATTTATCAGTGAAAAAGATACTCCCACAAATAGATCTTGTTTTCTTACTACCGCGAACTGAATCCCTTTGCAGATGCCTTCGCCAATGATATAGAACCGTGAATATTTGAACGGTGAAATATACCTTTTGTGTATAGGGGATCAGTGTGCGAAACACTCATTTTGTAAACTTCTACTCTGTGAGACAATGCTTTGTGGTCCAAATTTTCATGGATCGATGGTTTTTGGAAGGTTTCTTCACAGACCTTTTGTTCGCGAGACCTTCAATATAAGAACCAATATTATTCCTTTACAGGTTTTATTGGATAACTCTTTACTGAACCATTGTAAGAATAATAATGGATCTTCCACTCACTTAAAGGGATGCAACCATAAGAAGAGAGGCTATGGTTGAGATTATGGAAGACAATCTATGGTCTTCTGTTGTCCCTCTAGAGAGTTCCCTAAAAGATCTCATTCCTCCAAAACATATGACCTACCAATTGTTCAATCAATTTCCCTTTTATAACATCAGACACCAAGATTACATTCCTTTTCCACTGGTTTATTAGAGTAACCTTACCGTTCATCTTCAGATGTCCCAAGAGCCTTATTGGTCAAATGTTTCTTCTATGGGGGAGATCATAACTATTTTGTGCCTAGAAGACCTTTGCTCTGAATGGCTGAATGTGGATGTAGAGTAATCATCATAGCAATGATACTTCTTTAGAATCAGTCATCCAAGATTATCCATCTATTTTCAACCTTTCATGAGGTAATTACAATGGAGGGTGGAGCTCCAAATGGGACCTGAGATTTGGATGGTGTTTCTCTAATGAATGTTCTTAGGCATTTTGGTGAACTAAAACTGCATGGAATTTCCCAATCAGTTGGGAGCTATTAATCTGTATCAGGTAGTATGGGTTTCCCAATTCAAAATTTTTTCACCAGGTGAAATTTTTCCTAAAATAATCAGTCACTAGTATTCAATAACCCACACCTTCCACTTATCTTATAGTGAAGTGGGAATAAGTTTTTGGGATATTTACCAGATAAGAGGACTTCCCATTATCGGAAAAATTTATTAAGAATTCATATTGGTGGAAAATAACTGGGAGAACGTCTAGAAAGGGTCTCCACTAGAGATAGATATATTGGTCATGGAAGAGGGATTTATGGGTCAACCTCTTTATTCTCACTCACTCATTTCATTTGAATATAGGATAGGTTTGTTCTTATAGGTGAATGGGCCAAATCCAAATGTTCGATGTAGCCGAAAAATCCAATTGAACATAACAACATGTTTCAGTCTTTTATTATTCTACTCTTTAGGTGGGTCATTATACCACCTGGGGTTATGTGATTCAATTAGATGTACTATGTGTTAATCAATTAGAAGGATTATTTTTCCATGTTCTTGAAAAGATGGATTTTCCCTTCCTAGGAAGTCTACACCGGCTTTAGAGTTTTTTCCTTAATGATGGTGGATACATTGGAAGAGGAACAAACCATAAATTTATCCACCCTACCCTTTCCCGTATTTAAAAATTATTTGGGAAGATATAGAAATGAAGGCCTCTGCATCGTCTTAGCTAGAAATTTCAATTTTTGTATGGTTGGATGGTACAGAATTTTCCCTGTTATGAGTATCAGCATACTGCAATGGTACCTCATTCGGACATTTTCCTAGATCTTCTCAACATCATCGTCATTCATCCTCAATCATTGAATATTGATTGTGATATTGAACTATTGAGTGATTTTTCTCATTTCAATTTGGTACCTTACATCATACCTCATGGAGTAGTGGTAGCTGAAGGGAGAGTCTCTTCATAGGAATGTTCCTATATCATCATGCCACAAGATGGAATCCTAACTGCTTGTATATATAGAGTTTCCATGTGTGACTCAAATACTCATTATAGGTTTTCTTGAAAATTTGGATTTCTACAACAAGTCTCACTTCTCTTGTTTACTCAAGTTAAGAGGAAGTCTCACCCAATAATCCTTTTCCAATTATGGAAGATGTCGATGTGTGAAGACTTCAATATGTAAATCCTTATTCCCCCATAGTGGACATAACCTTTTTATCATGATAGTACACTAAAATTTGGTTGGCCTTATACCCTGATGGGGTGTTGGAAAGGTCAATTTGTTGAGTTCAGTGATCATTGACTACTTCCAGTCCCAACCCAATTATGTTAGCCATGACATTTTCTTCTATTCCTACTATAAGAAGGCATTATATTTGTTTTTTCCAGCATTCAGAAGGCACTTCATATACTCATCCTATCCTTCTGGAGAGTGAATTAGACCATGTATCTTTACTTTATTTTTTTTGGTCCTACAGAGGTTGGCCCAAGTAGAGCATCACTGGGTATTCTGGAGGTCGCAACCCCCTATACTTAGCTTCAAAAATTGAACCTCCTATAATATGAGGGGGTCCAACTACTTGGGTAACCAAACTTACAGAGGGTTTTTCTGTCATGATGACTCTTCCTGATTATATACTTGTTACAGTGGAGGGGAATAACCAAGTTTCCAATTCCATTAAGAGACATCGAGCCATGAAAAGAAATTCATGCATTGAAATCTGTACTATCATCAAAGAAACTCCCCTGGAAAAGTTTTTTGATGAGAAGGATACCCAATAATTATTGTTCCTTGATTTGGGCTCAGGTGGATTTATCTATCATCACTTGAAATTCATTACATTCTAAATCATCATAGATTGAGAGGACCTAGTTATTCAGGTAGGAGACCTCATCCAATTTAACACCTCCCATCATCCAGTAGAGACCTTTTAAGATATTACCTAGGAGTTGAACTAGCTAGTTGCTGATGAAGAAAATTCTTATAACCAAATGATTTCGCAAACAGAAGAGCTCTGGGTGTGTGAGGCTCATGTGGCTAGGATAAAAACACAATGGTCATCCACAAGTTCCAATTTTGAGCCCATTAGATAGAAGGTTCAGGATCTCAGGGCTATCATTAAAAAACTGCATCTAGTGGTTGAAGCTAAAGCTAAATAAAGGGTATCTCTAGAACATTCCCTTGATGGCCCACATTTTACTATGGTCAATTTTCTGATCCAGGAGATCTAGGATTCCTTATAATCATTTTAGTATGTTCTTTTTCCAACCTTTTTTTGTTATTAGTGGGGAGAGGCTCCAAGGTGTGGATGCTCCTCCACTCATCCATTTAATCAAAATTAAACTTTCTTTATTTCCTTACTTCTCATTTATATTTTCCGGGAATGTCAATAAAATATAATTATCTATATTTTTAATGATAATTCTTACTAGATATTAATATGGGTCATGACCTGGGAAAATTAAATTTAAATGATCAAATCATGATTTAATTTTTTCTGGATTCAAGGGACTTAGTGAGCATAGTTTGACTACTTCTACGGCTACATGGAAAACCCTAAAAAAATTGTGTCTTCTCTATTATTACCCTAATTTTTTTCTAAACCCAATTTTATGTGGGAATATCAGGTATAACTTGAAATTTAGTAAGGTCTCCCTTTGTGGGGTTTTGACCTTAAAATATTTTTGTGTCTCTTATGATTTTTGATTGCTCAATATTTTTCATATACCATGGAAACCATAGGTTTATCAAGACAGTACTCGATAATTATCCAGGGAACCCTTTGCGGGTTTTCATCCTAGTGAGTTTCATGCCTTTTTTCATGGGATGTTTAGAGTCTTTCAAATTGGAATATCTTTAATGATGTTTTAGGTTAAATAGCTTTGATAATGAATTGTAGGGAGAGGGACTCAATTAGGAATCATTGACCAAGGATGTCCCAATAAGTTTTGGATATGAGGCATGATATAGAGAATGAGAGCCATTGAGGCACATGAAAGAAGGAAAATCTTCTCCAGAAGAAAATTTTCATTTGGTTGATAGGTATTTCTTTTGTGGGAAATTTATATAGAGCCTTCCGGGAATATCGTTCCAATTAAAAAAAATATGTATTTAGGACACTGACCTTCCGCTTTAGGTGAACATGTAATTTTATTGGAGTTTATATTTCTCAAGACTACCCAGGGAGTCTTATCTAAGGGGTGGTTTATGAAAAGTATGATGGAATTTGTATCAAATTGTGATCATGAATGAGAGACCACTCTTATACATACTTGGCTTGTATAAAAGAGGGTTCAATCATGTTACAATTTTACATTTTGCGAAAGTACATTTAAAACTTATTATTAGAATTTTTTTGGTTCCGAACAAGGGGATAATCATATTTTCCTTTTATGATAGTCTGACCGTGAATTTTCTATCATTTTCAGTCATAGGGGGGAAGATATGTCACCTATAATTCGAAGGGTTTCTGAAATCAAGAGTGTGGGGTGGGATGTAAACATAATAGGAGCATGCATAGGGAGGATAAATCCTCTCATAAAGACAAATTTTTCTTTGGTTGGTATGAATTTTTTTGGGAAAATTATGCAGATCCACTAAGGCATATTGTGCATAGTCAAAAAAAGGTATCCTCAGGACACTAACATTCCATTTCCAATATCCAGGTATAGTTATGGGGATTTTGACCTTTCTTGGAATAGAGTATAGTTTGTGATAAGGGGTGAATGAACATGAATGAGGCATTCCAAGCTAAAATTTCCTGAGAATAGGTTGACAAGTTCTCCCCATATAGGTGTGAGGAGGTTCCCTGTGTATGTTTGAACTAGGTGTAGGAGAAGAGGGGTAAAAAAATTTCATGGATAGAACCAAGGTATTGGATTCATGTGTCACTATGAATCCAATAATAATAGGAATCAATCCAGAAATAGTTCTTTTACGGTTCCTCTATATGCGGATCTTGTTCACACATAAGAGATACATTTTTCTATAAATTTCTTACATAGGTCTAATTCATACCTCATGAAGTGGTATTTGTAATATTTGTTGTGGCTTGGCCCAAAGATGACCATTGGGTACCAACCATCTTACAGTCTTAATGTAATATGATTAGGACATTGATATAGAATCCCTAATTAATCAAAGGATAACCAAACCCAAATGTCCTATCATGCCTATTATGTGAGGTGGAAGGAGAGGGTAAACCAAGGTTCTAGGGATTCTTAGATTGAGGGAGATAGTACGGGGCATGGAATCCATTGAGCGTGAAGAGGTAAGAAAATACTCTCCTGGGTAACAATGTTTCATTGGCCGATAGACCTTTTTTGTTGGAAACTAATTTCAATCCACTAAGGAATATTGTGCATATTCAAACAAAGATTTTATCAGAAGACTGAACTTCCACTTTTGAGGGCCATGGAGGTTTATACAAATCTATGATTTCTCTAATCATGGAGTTTGATAAATGGAATTTTTGTGTCTTGACATATTTGAATCATTCAGTCTATGATAACCCATAGAGTTGGGGATTCTCAACCTAGATTTGACTTGTCTATAGGGGGGATTTTGATTATTTTTCTACAGCCAAACATGATTTTGAAGATCAAAGTGTCATTACGTATCCTATGATAAAAGGAATCAGACCACACATATTTCTTGAAACTAAAAATCCTAAATGGGTTTGTCCCATTCATAGGGAGGGGTACATTTTTTCATTTACCATTGTTCCATGGGGAATCCCTATTGGAGGTCCCTATGTCCGCATGATATGTACTTAGTGTGAGAAACAAGTAATGAGAAAGGTTTCCTCATCCCCACAGATATGGCATAACCAAGGGTATGAGCATTTAATATTTGAGGTTGCGAGAACATGATGAGGATCCATGCATCACTATATATTATGCACATGCAGGAATCAATATAGACATAGTTTTTTAACACAGTATGGTGGGTGGATAATGTTGGGGAAAATGTCCTCTCAAGTGAGTACACTACTATGTCATGTAGTTTAACTTCATACAATAAGTACATTTTACTATGTACTTTAACATCATATGAATAGGGAAATTTCAATTTATTTTAGTGTCATGAGGAAAGGATGTAGATGATCAAAAGTGAAAGAGGGAAAATGCGTGCTTATTATTGAAATATTCCAATGAATAGGGCTTGTTTGGGAGTCTTTTTCCTTGACTTGGTTTGCATGCAGAAGTGGGATCATTTTTTATTTTCATCCATTGCTAGTACTGGGTCATATGATCTGGGCATCACTACGTACTCCATGAGACGTGAATTAGGTCATGCGTAGTTCTATATAGAAATTACTCTTTTTTGGGTATAGACCATACACAGGGGAAATATTTCACTTTTGGGGTGGATGGATCTGGATGAATGTCTGGGTTCCACTACATATCCTACCTGGTCAAGGATCATGCCGTATGTAGTTCTTGAGGTTCCCTACAAAAGGTCTGACCCATACACATGGAAGGATAATTTTTTAAGGGGGAAGTGGCTTGTCCCCGATATTAAATATAGGTGTCTCTATGTATCCTGTGTAGACAGGTGTTAACCAATATATAGTTCTGTGACACGACATCATTGGTGATAGATATTAAAGGTGATGTCCTCTGAGGTGAGAAAATTTTAGAGTTATGTAGTTTAATTCCATGAAACAAGGACATTTTCCCATGTCATTTAACATTATGTGGTGAGGAAATTAGTATCACAATTTAATGTCATGTTGCATGTATGAATTTTCATAGAAACCATGAGTTAATGGAGGATAATCGAGTGGGGATATTCTGGAGTAATCTAGATGTGAAGCGGAAAGAAAGTGTAAACCATGTTTTTGAGGGTTCTTAGATAGGGAGAGATGGTACAAGGATCATAATCTATTGAGAATATTGAGATAGGAAAAGACTCTCTTGAAGAAAAATTTGTCTTTGGTTGAAAGAATTTTTTTGTGGAGAAATTATGCAGAGCCACCGGGGCATATTGTGCATAGTCAAACAATGGTGTCCTCAAGACACTGACATTCAAATTATGATGTCTATGGAGGTTTATAAAGATAAAATTTAATTTGATAAATGGAAATGATGTATCCAGAAATGCTTTAAATATTCATACCATAATTAGTTGTGAGATATGGACTCCCCTACATAGATCTTACTCGTATGTGGGGGATGAATGATTCTTTGAGAGATCCTTACTATGGAATCTATGTTTTGGAATATTCTGTATAAATTTTCATTTGTGTGCAAGAGATTGGGGAATTAATCTTTTGATCATTTGTAGAAGTGGGGACCGAGTTGGGAGATCCAGATGTCGATGTGTCTCTCGTTGGGATGAGAATTAATCTATACATTGTTCTATGAATTTCACTATGCAAGTCTGACTAATATGCGAGGAAGGGGATTTCTTTTATGGTGACTAGGCTAGGATATAGAATCAGGGTGTCAAAATGTATCCCATGAGGGAACAATTCAAGACTCACATAGTTCTTGAAGCTAACTTCCTACATAGGTTTGTTCTGTATGCAGCGAAAAGAGAAAAAAATTTCAGGTGTGTCTAGACCAAGATGTAGAATCCAGGGGCCACTAAGTGTCCTGTGAGAGTAGGAATGATGTAACACCCCAGATAAATAAAGAATATGAAATTTTCATATTTATCCATATTTGTGAATAAAATATTAATATGACTTTAAAGGGGACGCTATGCTCGATGGCGTCTCCAACACGCAACAACTAGTTTCTTGGGAATCTTACGTTGCACTCTAATAATAAAATAATATTATTTTAAATGGTAGTTAACATGTTGTCGTTGTATTGGCGAGAATGGATAGAAATAACCAAAATATGATTATATATGTTTTAAATGTTTTTACATTTATCCAATAAAAGATAAAGGCTTAAAATATAGAAAGAATTCAATTTTAGGTGTATATGCCCTAGTTTTCACTAAAGGTTCACTTATCCCCTTTTGATGGTGAACCATCATTAAATATAGTGTTTTTCACTCTTATATATTTTATTAGACCAAATAAAACTCTTCTTAAGAATTGGGACATCAAAATTTACTTTGTGTAAATTTTTGGTATCTTTCAGATAAAGTTCATTTTTAATGAATAGTGTAAAATGTTGTATTTTAATTCAAAACCTATTTTTAATCTAATTTATTTATATGATTAGATTATCATTTGAATTGGTTTTAAAGTGAAATTAGAATATATTTTTACCATTAAATCCAATAGTGCTCTTTGGAATTAATTTCACTTTGAAATCAGACTTAAACTAGTGTCAATCTTTTGATACTTATTGTTTCATAAAGACACTCTATTTGCTCTGACAGTGGGAATTAATTATTAATTTAATTAATGTGACTTATATGTTTTCAATTTTGTAAAATAGACTTCATTTTTGAATTCTGAATATCAAATATAGCTTAGGGTGAATTTTTGGGATTTTTCTGAAAAACTTCAATTTTTGATGAATAGTGAAACCACTAAGTAGTACTTATAAAAACTGATTTCTCCGTTTAAATGAAATTTTGCCATATTTGTGTTTTGAATTTCAAAAATCCGACATACATGGTTTTCATTATGAAGTAAAATGTGGTTCAATGGGATAAAAATAATTTTTTGGTGAATAGTAACTTATTAAGTTTTTAATCACGATTTGAGGTAATTAGTGTAGTTTATGGTAAGAATAATGTTTTAATAAAATGAAATGACCTAGAAACATGTCCTAACGTCATTTTATGTGTCATGGCCGACATGGAAAATACATGGGTCAACTTGGGGACCCCATGGAGCAGCTTTGGTTGGGAAATGACATAAATATCTTTTTATTTAATGTTAAAGTAAAAATGACACAAACATGAGATCTTTTACTAAAACAATTTTTACATGGGGTTGTATAGGTCATATTTTTTACTATAAATATTCATTGGAAATCTAAAAATATTTCATACATCATAGTATCTTTTTTATAATGTTTATACATTAAATAAATTAAATTATTTATGACATCATGATGATGCAACGATGACTTCATAATTTAACGATTTAAATAAAATGGAAAGATAATGTAATATCTAAGACCTACACATGTCCAAAACCTATTGGATGAGTGGATTTCGAACCCTTATCACCTTATCCTCGAAATACATCAATTTGGGACCTTTAAAATCCGAAACTATTTTGAAAATAAAGTAACATTTTGTAACTTTACAAGAGTGCCCCTCCTCTCCTCTTATAAAAGGCCCCCAACTCTACCTCCTTACCCACACTCCCAAAGCCTTTGGCTCGTCCAACCCCTGCCCATTTTGTCTCCCCACTTCCCTCTCTTACTCCTTGAATCCTCCCTTTGGGCAGAAGTCTTCCCAAGGAAGCCTTTGATCTCAAACCAAAGGGAGTTACCTGATTTTAAGGAATATAATGAAATGAACAAGACAAGTTGGATTTGAGGTAAGGGATCTCACTCCTCTCTTTCTTTTTAAGAACACTCTTTTATGTCATTCCTTCTAAGATCATCTTTCTTGTGATTGGGATGTTCTTTTATATTACTCTTACTATAATTTTTATGTTTATATGATGAGAGACCCTATTCTCTCTCATAAATCCATTTTGGAAGTTTTGAGTAACGTCGTTAGGCTGCCGAATTTTCGTACGAGATCTAACCTCTCTATTTCTGTTTAAGTACTCTCCTTTATGTCACTTCTTTCAAGCTCCTCTTTTTTATGATGTGGGATGTTCTTTTATATTCCTCTTGCTATACATTTTATTCTAATGTGATGAGATACCCTATTTGATCTCATCAATCCATTTTTGGAAGTTTTAAGTGGCGCCGTTAGGTTGCCAAGTTTTCGTAAGGGATTTTTCTTCTCACTTTTATTCCCATGAGATTTATGCTACATTTGCCACAATTTCCTTTTAGTGGTGTATGTAATGCCCATTATTTTACTCATTGTGAAACATACGTTCTTTTATGAGTATTTACATCAATGTTTTATTGTCCTTCTTTCACGAGGTGTATGTTTCGAAAGATACCCATGTCGGTAAGGGAACCTTTCACCATCCTCTTTTTAAAAGACGTATTTTGTTGGGTCTTTTAATTTACATATTTTTATGTTGGGATATGTTCTCATATATCCTTATTGATGTAAATTTTATGTCTAAGTGATGAGATACCTTTTTTTATCTCTCATCAACTCATTTTGATGTGACGCTGTTAGGCTGTCAAGGAAACTTCTTCACCCAATTTTGATTTCTTTGGGTTCAACATGTAGTTATTGAATATGTCATCCTTTGAATATGTGTGAATGACCTTTGATTATTTTACACTTAATATCCACTTATATTTGGTGTATTCTTCTGTCGCACATAATTATGTAGTTGATTTATCCTTAAACCAAGGATACCGTCTTTGTAAGGGACTTCATCTCAATCGCCTTTCATTGAGGCATATTTTGTTTTATACACAACCTTCTTTTATACGGTGTATAAACTCCATTGAATTTTATGTTTATCTAAAAGGAATCTTTTTTTATATGAAGTGTTTTACTAAATGAAAAAAAGGGAATGTTTTTGTCGTACGTATGCGGCGACAACGACTTCTCTGCCGCCGTGACCATTATTTGAGTTTCAGATTCCTCTACAAGCCATACCTTCTTTTTAAAAGAAAAATAAATACCATGTTTTAATTTTCTTTTATTTTGGTATTGAAAAAGGTTTTCATAATGTTTTTATTATATCAATGTGTTGTATTGATATCTTGTGATTGAAATGTGGAAATGTTATGTTTCCTTTATGCATGTTTTATGTGATATGATTATGTTATGGTTCTTGGGAATTATTATGAAGACGGGTGGTTTCATGATAAACTAAGGGCGGGTGAGCCCGATATATCTCTCCAATGCATTGGGTAACACGAAGGAGTGAAACGTTAAGGTTTCTCTGAAGAGATTTAGGGAATATACTGTGATGGGTATTCCAAACGTAACCAAGAGGGTTACTCCCTACGTAAAAATGTTATGAATGCCTCAAGTTACCTTTATGTCTTATGATTTCTATGATTTATTCATGATTTGATTAGGTATGTTAAAGTGCTTATGTTTTATGGGTAAAGTATGATTTCATTCTTATGTATATATGTACCCATGTTTCCTTTCCATATTTTTATATCCCTTACTGAGCTTTTTATGCTCATCCCAAGTTTTTTTAATTGCTTTTCATAGGTCAAGGGAAAGGTACAAGATATGATGATAGTGTCAAGGAAGTGTCAAGAAAAAATCCATGTTTTATTTCAAATATGTTTCCATTGATGGGAAAGAAGAATACTATATTTATGTAACCACTTTGTTTATATGTGGAATGTAATGCAAGTTTTATGATATAATTCTCTAAAACTCTAAACCCGAAAAGATCCTCAATGTGTAATCTTGTAATAACTCAAGATTAAGTAAGGTTTAAGGATGGGGCCTTACAGTTGGTATCAAAGGTCAGTTTAGATAACTTTAGAGGTTAGGGTATTCTCTAAGCATAAGTGATAGTACCATAATGGATAGGATTTCAGAAAGAGTCCTAGTTTTAGATAAAGTGAATGAGTAAGTATATCTTGGTGTTTATCTTCTTCATTAGTATATGATGGTTTTGTTGATATACTCACACTGACAATTTTGGTTTTAGTAAATGGATGGATCTAGTAGGCACCAAAGTGACAATAGGTTTGAAGGAAACTGTGGTGGTTCTCTGATTAAGAGACTGGATGAAATGGGGGATTCAATGAGGAAACTCGTGGTTGTTCTAAACCAACTAGAAAGGAGTCATGATCAACCACTTGAACCTAGGTATGATCTGTAATGCATCATGTATGAGATGACCAATCGATGTGGAAGTTCAGGTAATAATTATAAAGTTAACCATTAGAGTTTATATGATCCTTACTTTTGAGGTAATTATGGGTTATTATATGTTATGATGGAAAATGAAAGGCATGAGATAAAATTGAGGTTAAATTATGTTATGATTATTTTTGATGATTTTGTCCTTTTTTGGGGAATGATTTTAGAATCATATAGTTTTGGAAAAAGGACACCACGCAGACCGTGTGACTACCCGTCACGTCGGACAAAGCTGCGGGAATCGAACCCACAACCAAAGTGTGACTGGTATTTATCGCCTACCACTGGACTACGTGAAGTCCCTGGTTAGTTTGACTGATTCTTTTTAGTTATATGATTTTATGAATTAAGAGTAAGTTGATTTTGGGTTATTTATGAAAATTATTAACCTATAATGGAGGATATGTGATTAGGTTAATTACTTTTCAATACGAGATTTAGGAGCAACTCATGTTGTTTGGAGATAAATGTTACGATTTAACTTGGAATACTATGTGACTAAATCCTCCAAATATTTTGGTTTCAATCTTAGTTTGGTTTACTTTGAAGAATTTTATGGACAAATTGATTATAGAATGGTCCTCGTTGAACTTTAGGTTTTTTTGGACAAATTTTGGAGATTAAGAATAGATTTTCTTTTTATAAAGGGTTATCCTTTTCTAGATTATCTGATCTTGTACTAACCTTTTTGGTTTTGGTTTTGGTTAAAGTCTAAAGACATGGGATTTATATAGTTATCTTTTGTGGATTAGGTGACTCTCTAGAAGTTTATTATAGTACTCTTAATGCGAACAAGTCTCCCTAAATACTCGTCTTTTGGAAAAAAATATGAGTTTGATTAAGGAATCTAGTAAAAGTTGAAAGTCAACATGATAAGTGATTATGTTTCCTTATGAATAAATTCCTCAATAAAAATTAACTTAAAACAAAAATGTTTTCTATGAACTTTTCATACTGGGGAATTGAGTACCGTTTAACACATCACAAGTTTGTGATTTTCTCATGGTTAACTTTATCCTAGACATGTTTACTATCACTATCCCTCAAGAACATGAACCTTTGATTTTTCGTCCATGTCCATGTTTTTCTACATGGAATCCTAGTATGGGTTAACTCGGGTGACCTCTGTACTTATCTTCCTTTATTTTAAAGTGATTGTATTACCGACTCTTGTTCCGATGTGGGACTTTCAAGGATGTTTCCAAGCTCAATTTTAAAAATTGTGAGGACACAATTCCCAAAAGGGGGGAAGGATGTAACACCCCAGATAAATAAAGAATATGAAATTTTCATATTTATCCATATTTTTGAATAAAATATTAATATGACTTTAAAGGGGACGCTATGCTCGATGGCGTACCCAACACGCAATAACGAGTTTCTTGGGAATCTTATGTTGCACTCAAATAATAAAATAATATTATTTTAAATGGTAGTTAACATGTAGCTGTTGTATTGGTGGGAATGGATAGAAATAACTAAAATATTATTATATATGTTTTTAAATTTTTTTACATTTATCCAATAAAAGATAAAGGCTTAAAATACGAAAAGAATTCAATTTTAGGCGTATATGCCCTAGTTTTCACTAAAGGTTCACTTATCACCTTTTGATGGCGAACCGTCATTAAATATAGTTTTTTTCACTCTTATACATTCTATTGGACCAAATAAAACTCTTCTTAAGAATTGGGACATCAAAATTTACTTTGTGAATATTTTTGGTATCTTTCCGATAATGTTCATTTTTTAATGAATAGTGTAAAATGTTGTATTTTAATTCAAAACAACTTTTTAATATAATTTATTTATATGATTAGATTATTTTTGAATTGGTTTTAAAGTGAAATTAGAATATATTTTTACCATTAAATCCAATAGTGGTCGTTGGAATTAATTTCACTTTGAAATCAGACATAAACTAATGTCAATCTTTTGATACTTATTGTTTCATAAAGACACGCTATTTGCTCTGACAGCAGGAATTAATTATTAAAATAATTAATGTGAATTACATGTTTTGACTTTTTTAAAATAGACTTCATTTTTTAATTCTGAATATCAAATATAGCTTAGGGTGAATATTGGGATTTTTCAGAAAAACTTCAATTTTTGATGAATAGTGAAACCACTAAGTGGTACTTATAAAAACTGATTTTTCCGTTTAAATGAAATTTTTCCATCTTTGTGTTTTGAATTTAAAAAATCCAACATACATGGTTGTCATTAAGAAGTAAAATTTGGTTCAATGGGATAAAAATAATTTTTTGGTGAATAGTAACTTATTAAGTTTTTAATCGCGATTAGAGGTAATTAGTGTAGTTTATGGTACGAATAATGTTTTAGTAAAATTAAATGACCTAGACACATGTCCTACCCTCATTGGATGTGTCATGGACAACCAAGAAAATCCATGGGTCAACTTGGGGACCCCATGGAGCCACTTTGGTTGGGAAATGACATAAATATCTTTTTATTTAATGTTAAAGTAAAAATGACACAAACATGAGATGTTTTACTAAAACAATTTTTACATGGGGTTATACAAGTCATATTTTTGACTAAAAATAGTCATTGGAAAGCCAAAAATATTTCATAAATCATAGAATTTTTTTATAATTTTTAGACATTAAATAAATTGAATTATTTATGACATCATGATGATGCAGTGATGACCTCATTATTTAACGATTTAAATAAAATGGAAAGATAATGTAATATCTAATACCTACACATGTCCAAAACCTATTGGATGAGTGGATTTCGAACCCTTATCACTTTATCCTCGAAATACATCAATGTGGTACCTTTAAAATCCGAAACTCTTTCGAAAATAAAATAACATTTTGTAACTTTACAAAAGTGCCCCTCCTCTCCTCTTATAAAAGGCCCCCACCTCTACCTCCTTACCCACACTCCCAAAGCCTTTGGCTCATCCAACCCCTGCCCATTTTGTCTCTACACTTCCCTCTCTTACTCCATGAAACCTCACTTTGGGAAGAAGTATTCCCAAGGAATCCTTTGAGCTCAAACCAAAGGGAGTTACCCGATTTTAAAGAATATAAAGAAACGAACAAGACAAGTTGGGCTTGAGGTAAGGGATCCCACTCCTCTCTTTCTTTTTAAGTACAATATTTTATTTCATTCCTTCTAAGATCATATTTCTTGTTATTGGGATGTTCTTTTATATTACTGTTACTGTAATTTTTATGTTCATATGATGAGAGACCCTATTCTCTCTCATCAATCCATTTTTGATGTTTTTAGTGGCGCCGTTAGGCTGCCGAATTTTCGTAAGAGATCTAACCTCTCTATTTCTCTTTAAGTACTCTCATTTATGTCACTTCTTTTAAGATCATCTTTTTTATGATGTGGGCTGTTCTTTTATATTCCCCTTTCTGTACATTTTATTGTAATGTGATGAGATACCCTATTTGATCTCATCAATCCATTTTTGGAAGTTTTAAGTGGCGTCGTTAGGCTGCTGAGTTTTTGTAAGGGATTTTTCATCTCACTTTTATTCCCGTGAGATTTATGCTACATTTGCCAAAATTTCCTTTGATTGGTGTATGTAATGCCCATTATTTTACTCATTGTGTACCATACTTTCTTTTATGAGTATTTACATCAATGTTGTATTGTCCTTCTTTCACGAGGTGTATGTTTCGAAAGATACCCATATCGGTAAGGGAACCTTTCACCCTCCTCTTTTTAGAAGACTTCTTTTGTTGGGTCTTTTAATTTACATATTTTTATGTTGGGATATGTTCTCATATATCCTTATTGATGTAAATTTTATGTCCAAGTGATGAGATACCTTTTTTTTAATCTCTCGTCAACTCATTTTGATGTGACACTGTTAGGCTGTCAAGGGAACTTCTTAACCCAATTTCGATTTCTTTGGGTTCAACATGTAGTTATTGAATATGTCATCCTTTGAATATGTGTGAATGACCTTTGATTATTTTACACTTAATATCCACTTATATTTTGTGTATTCGTCTATCACCCATAATTATGTAATTGATTTATCCTTAAACCAAGGATACCGTCTTTGAAAGGGACTTCGTCTCAATCTCCATTCATTGAGGAATATTTTGTTTTATACACAACCTTCTATTATACAGTGTATAAACCCCTTTTAATTTTACGTTTATCCAAAAAGAATATTTTTTTATACGAAGTGTTTTACTAAATGACAAAAAGGGAATGTTTTTGTCGTACGAATGCGGCGACAACAACATCTCCACCGCCATGACCATTATTTGAGTTTCAGCTTCCTCTACAAGACATACCTTCTTTTTAAAAGAAAAATAAATACCATGTTTTACTTTTCTTTTATTTTGGTATTGAAAAAGGTTTTCATAATGTTTTTATTATATCAATGTGTTGTATTGATATCTTGTGATTGAAATGTGGAAATGTTATGTTTCCTTTATGCATGTTTTATGTGATACGATTATGTTATGGTTCTTGGGAATTATTATGAAGATGGGTGGTTCCGTGATAAACTAAGGGCGGGTGAGCCCGATATTGCTCTCCAATGCATTGGGTAACGCGAAGGAGTGAAACGTTAAGTTTTCTCCGAAGAGATTTAGGGAATATACTGTGATGGTTATTCCAAACATAACCAATAGGGTTACTCCCTACGTAAGAATGTTATGAATGCCTCAAGTTACCTTTATGTCTTATGATTTCTATGATTTATTCATGATTTTATGAGGTATGTTAAAGTGCTTATGTTTTATGGGTAAAGTATGATTTCATTCTTATGTATATATGTAACCATGTTTCCTTTCCATATTTTTATATCGCTTACTGAGCCTTTTATGCTAATCCCATGTTTTTTTAAATGCTTTTCACAGGTCAAGGGAAAGGTAAATGATATGATGATAGTGTCAAGGAAGTATCAAGAAATAATCCATGTTTTATTTTAAATATGATTCCATTGATGGGAAAGAAGAATACTATCTTTATGTAACCACTTTGTTTATATGTGGAATGTAATTCAAGTTTTATGATCTAATTCTCTAAAACTCTAAACCTGAAAAGATCCTCAATGTGTAATCTTGTAATAACTCAAGATTAAGTAAGGTTTAAGGCTAGGGCCTTATAAATAAAGCCACATGTATTTCTCTTAAGGTATGTTCCATTTACTGATCTGACCCATACACAGGGAGGGAGGCATTTTTAACCATTATTTTAAGGTGATGGGACCGTTAAGTACCATTTCTCTTTGTCCATATGGGGGAAACCCTCACTTTGATTCCAAATCTCATATGACCTGTGATCAGTGTGAGAAAAAAGAAATAGAAAGGGTTTATATCATGATATAGAGGCATTTGGGGGTATATTAGAGGCATTTTTCATCTTGTGGTGGCTGGACCAATATGTAGGATGGAGGCATCTGTATGTATCTAATTGAATATGGGAATAAAGATGTATGTAGTTTTGTGAAGAAAACTCCCTACACAATTCTGAACCATACATGAGGATGGAAATTTTTTATTTTTAATGTTGGAGGCTAGGCCAGGATGTAGAATTTAGGCATCATTACATATCTTACAAGGGAAGGAATCAAGACACATTTAGTTCTATGAAGAAACGTATCCATGAAATTATGATCCATATGTGGTGAGGGGGAATTTTTTTTGATGGAGGTTGGGCTTGGATATAGAATATGGGTGTCAGTACATATCCCGTAAGGGCAGGAATCAAGACACACATTGTTCTATAATGAAACCACCATATGAAAGTCTGACCCATATGTGAGGAGGGGGAATTTTTTTTTTGTGATAGAGGATGGGTTAGGATGTAGAATCGAGGTGTCACTACATATCCCAAGAGTGCATGAATCAAACCACACATTATTCTGTAACGTGACATAGTAGGTGACCAATGTCGAAGGTAATGTCCTCTCAAGTGATAACATTTTGATGTTATGTAATTTAATTTCATGCAATAAGGAATTATGGAAGTGAAATTTAACGCCTTGTAGTGAGGAAATTGGAGGAAAAGTTTAATTTCATGTTTCATGGATGAATTCCAAACAGTTTAACATAGAAATACATGCTATACAGTTGTATTTCATAAAAAATGGACTTTTTATTCTATATTCTAACTTCATTCGATCAGGATGTTTTATCCTGCAGTTTAACATCATGAGATCAATATGTTTTATCCTATAGTTTTACATCATGTGATCTAGATATTTCTTTTGGATACCTGAATTCTTTCTCTAAGAAATTTTTGTTGGTAGAAGCTGTAATAAGCTATATATCCATTGAAGTTAAGTAATATGCTCAATTGGAGTGGACCTTGTGTATGAAAAATGTTCCCTCTCACTTTGTATCTAATTTTCAAAGTTTATTTGTAAGTATCATCAAAGTTCTAACAACCAACACCAATTATCCTTTGAATAAGGACCAATGGTGAACCTTTTTGTTGAAGTCTCATAGAATCTAGTTTTGGTAAATCTTTGAATGATGTGAGGTATGAAATCTTCTCTCATCCAGTCTCTCCAATACATTGATCCATTTTTCAGATTTCTCATTTGGGGATAGTTGATCATAGATGGAAACAAAGAGTGAGGGTAATTAAACATAGATGGGTAGAAACTCCTCTATCCTATATACTAACTACGATGAGGTTTCTTGAGTGGTGGTGTAGTTTGTAGTCCAGTAAGATCCCAAAGCATGGAGTATATTGTATGGCCATGATTTCTTGTCCTTGTCTTCTATCTTATGTAATATATTGGATAAGGTATTGTTGAATTCATCTACCTATCAGTTTTCCACTACATGGTAACAAAGTAAATGGTTGTTCTTGATACCATAATTCGGATATAATTTCTCTAATTCAGCAGAATAAATGTTGGTTCAATTTTTTGTCAGTATTGTGTGAGGGACACCAAATTTGGGAATGATGTTGGCTTTCACAAAGATGAAGATACTTCTTTCCCCGACCTCTTTGAGGGGAAAAACTTCTTCCCATTCGGAAAATAATCTGGTTTCTATGAGGATATACTTGAATTTCTTAGCCATATTAGGAGGATATGGTCGTGTGATGTCCAATCCTCATTTAGAAAATGGCCAGGAGTACATTGATGTGTGGAGTAACTCTGAGGGGATGGCGGATTAAGTTAGAATGAATTATACCTGACTATAAATTCCTAGATAATTTGGTGAAATCTTGCATCACAATGGGTCAGTAGTATCCAAGCCTTAGAATCTAATGAGATAGCTTGGATAATGATTGGTGTGCCCCACAAGCTTCAAAATGAACTTCCTTCATAACTAAGGTGGTATCTTATCCATAAATTCATCTAATAAGGATCTCATAAAGTCCCTACTTATAGAGGTCCTTTTATTGATTTTTTCCATTATACAAAACAACATTAATTTCTCGTCTCCATATTATCTCCATTCCAGCCCTTTTTGGGGTGAGTTATGACTTTTGAAGGTAATACAAAATGGGAGACATCAAGCTGGTGGTAGGACCATACTTCTTAGGGATGTAAATGATTTCATTAATTTCTTCCATGTTTTACTAAACAAATGGTAAGACAATCTGACAGTGGTAATGTTAATGATAGTCTCAACTCAGTCTGGGTCAGCCAGGGCTATGGTTACATTTTCTAATGCATTGGCCTGTGCATTTTTCAACTGGTAGACATGAGTAAATGTTGGATCTGAGGGAAATTGCTCTATTAACCCATATATATGGTTAAAAAAGGTATTAACTCTTCTTTTTTGATATCATAATTACCATTGACTTTCTTGATGGCCAGTTCTATGTCCCCTTTTATCTTTATGTGTTCTAATTGTTCTTGAAGTGCTAGATTAGGCCTAAAATAAGTGACTGATACTCTGATACATTGTTTGTGCACCCTTTTGGTAGTAGGAAGGATTAAGTCATGACTTATTTATCCAGATATATGAGTATAACTTCGAGCCTCACTTTATTGTACTTGAAATATTCCATCCTTTTACCTGTTGGACTCCTAGATGCACCTTCACAATCAATCTACAATATTTATGGTTCTTCCATTATAGAGAAAACCACTTAATTGGGTAGTTCAGTGTCCAATGGAGTTATTTATTCTGAGGGGTGTTGTACCTGGAAATCTTCTAATGCTTCGCCTTTGACGGATTTCTAAGACATGAAGTGTATATCCAATTGTAATAAGATGGAATCCCACAGTGAAAAACTTCCAATTAACATTGGATGAGAATTAATGTACTTGAGTGGGTTATTACAAACCAAATGGACCTCATAGTGCTTCAGATAGTGCTTCAACTTATGGACCACAAATATTAGCACCAAATAGCTTTTTTTGAATTTGAATACCAAGTATCAGCATTGATCGTGGTTCGACTATGATAGTAAAGGCTATTTTTTCTGCTAGTGTTGTTCTTCTTTTCAAGGAAGTTTCTTAGGGATCACTCCAAGGTAGTCACATATAAAATTAGTGGTCTTCCATCAACAAGTGTCATTAGAACTATAGAAATTAAGAGATCTTTCTTGATGATGTCAAATTTGTCTTAACAATCATAATTCCATTGATATTCTACTCCCTTTTCTATTAACTTGGTGAATGGAAAACATTTTCCCGTAAGGTTAGTTATAAAGAACCAAATTTAGGCCATATGTCATTGAATTACCCTAAAATCTATGAGGTTGTGAGGGGGTGACATACCATGTATTGAAATTGTCTTATCGGGGTCGACTTCAATGTCACGATGGTGTGTGATGAAACTGGGGAATTTCCCTGAGGTAATGACAGAAGGACATTTCAAGGGGTTCAATTTTAGGCTATGTTATCACAGATTCTTGAAGATGAATTCTTGAACTGATAGGTGATCTGATCATTGTCATGATTTAACCACTTAGTAATAAAAATATCATTCAATAAATTTCCTAGGAAGGGTTTGATGATATGATTCATGGAGCATTGATATTGGAAACCATCATTTTTCAGACCTGAGGGAATTAACTTGTTGAAAAATACGTCCTGGGGGCCCTAAAGGCGGTATATTCTTCATATACTCAGGAAATTATGATTTTATTATATCCTAAATAGTCATCCATGAAAGAGATATCCTAATATTTGGTAGTTTCATCAATCATAAATTCTTTTATCAGGACCTATAAGTCATCTTTCAGGTAGTGTTGATTGAGATCTCTAAAATCAATGAATACTGTGACTTTTAAATTTTTATTTTTTTATAGGGAAAATATTACCCAAATAGATGGCATATTGGACCTCCTGAATGAATTTTTCTTTGATGATATTATTTACTTTATCCTCTATTTTTGCATCATGTTTTGGGTATGTCCTTTTGGCTACTTGCATGTAGCCATGATGATCTTCTAGTAGGCCTAAGTGGTTTGTGTCCACTTAAAGATCGAGGCCTGAAATTTATGTATATTTCTAGGTGATAAAATATTGATCATACCTTAGAAATTAGGTGTATAACTCTTTCTCCTTAGACAACATGGACACACAAATTAGAGTGGGTCACGAGTCTTCTTCTGTACCCAGGTTTATTTCTCTGAGTTCATCCATGGTGGTAGGGACACCCTCCTTATATGATAGAGGGGAATACCTATGGTATTCTTCCTCTTCCTATTCCATATATTCCTCATCTTCTAATGGAGAAACAATCCTTGATATGAGATCCTCAGAGCTAAGAGATGAGTCATAATTTCAGTATTCGAGAGATGAAGCAACTTTTTCTGACTAGGCTGAAAAAATGTAATTTTCTAGGGAGGATGGAGTGAGGGATATAGGAATGTATTATTTCTCTTTTTCCTTATTTAGTGAGGTAGGGATTTTCTATAACTCTAAATATGGATTGAGAGAATATCCAATTGATCATTCATGATTATTTGTGGGACCAGTGGCTCTTTCTACACTATTATGCATGATAGCCATGATTGAAATCACAAGCACTGTCAAATATACATATGAATTTTGTATCAAGAACATCACTTGATTGATGGTAAGTATGTATTCCTCACCAAGCTACTTGACAAGTTTAGTGAGGACCATATTCAAACCATTGGGGGTGGTGAACTAATCAATACCATTAACCGAGGGTTTCTTCCCTTTCCGCTCATAGAATATTGCATTGATGTAGTGTGACTCTCACGATTTGAATGTGTCCTTATAATCATATAATGTATCATTTTTTCCATTAGTGAAATATTTTATGAACAAGTAGTATGATAAAGTAATCTTCGTTTGCTGAAGAAACCAAGGCCTTCCTAGAAGAAAATTGATGGCCGTGTTTTTCCGAAGCACCATAAATTCTATGTCTGATATAGGGATGCCAAATTGAGTTTTGAACTTGATTTATCCCAATGGTTTCTAGTCACTTTTTTCATAACCCAATAGGTTGTGAGAAAGGGTGTTAGGTTATCATTATTGTAGCTAAAATGATGAAGTCTTCTCATTGGAAGGACATTAAATCCAGATCTACTATCAATGAAGAATTTTTTAACATCAATACCATTTATCAAGACATAGACATATAGGGGTATTATGGGTCCCTATATAATGGTGTCTTCATCTTAATCTATATAAGAGATAACCACATGTAATCCTTTAGGATCAGTCCTTATCTGATAGACTTCAATGATGACCACTTTGGCTTCAAACACTCAGGGGATAAGAAAATCTTCTATAAGAACTTCCCTAAAATATTTTGAAAAATTTAGGGAATCCATGATAGATTTTTTAGATGGTAATAAATCCAATTTCTTCAGAATGTCATATTTTGGACCTAAATGTCTGTTCTTCCCCACATGGGGATGCTTTTTTATGGGCTCTTTAAAGGATTGAATTTTCGATGAAGATGGGTCAGCCCTAAAGAATGTAGTTTGAGGTGCTTCTACAGTTTGTGGTCTTAGATGAGAAGGTCTGCCTACATTTCATGGGTGATTAGACATTTGTTCCACTTTTTATGGATATTCTATGATTATTGGTCTAGAGTGTCTTCTGAAAGAGTTAGAGGAATTTCCCTATTATTTTTGGGTCTGTTGAATGGATATTCTATGAGTTTCAGAAACAATGATGATTTGTGCCTCAATGCAGCCAGAAATTTTGTTTTCGCTATAGCTACATCTTAATAGGTATCCTCAGATTCTATGGCCTCTTTCTCTAGTTTTATAATTGGGTGATTTGAACTCTATTTCATATCCATAATCTTTATCAGAGAAGGGATACACTGTGTGAATGAAATTAATGTAACCAAATATTAGTTCCTCATCTAACAATGAGTCTTCCTGATTGAATTCTTCCAGTTGTGCCATTTGGAAGTGTGGTTCTCATGCTTCCAGATCTTCTTGAACAAAATCTAAGATGGTTGAATATATAATTTTCCTTAATATGGGTTCATCTTCCTACACATTATCTCCCTTGTTCTGGTCAAAAAACTTATTGGAAAGTTGACTCATGGAGGATTGTGTTGTTGAAGTCATCGGTTGGATTTCCTTAGGATCTATTAGCGGCACAATCAGTTTATTCAACTGTGCATGAAGTATTACATAAGTTCAGTTGACTATTTTCTATGTCATCCAACAATAGAACTTATACTCCATTTTTATAAAAACTTTTTTTTACTCATATCCTTTATCTGGGTTAATGGTGGAATCATACACCACTTTTGTTGGTGATGGTCCCAGTTTAACTTTTTTGGAATCAATCATCCTTTTTAGGGGATATTTTAAGATGAAACATTCCTAGATAGTGTGTCCTAGTATTTGATGGAAGGGAAAATAATCTGTTCGGTCATCGAGACTAACTTCCTCAACCCACTTTGGCTCTGGCAGATGGATTAAATTGTAATTCATGTTTTCTTCAAAGTAGTCACATACTTGTTCATCTTGGAATGCATAAAATTTATTTCACTGTTCCTTAAATTGATTTCTCCTAGGTACCCTCTTCTCTTTCTATTAAGGCGAAGGTTTTTGATGATATACAAGGGTTACTACATGATTTAGTATAGGCCTGGGAGTTGGGGCAGGAATAAGGGGTGGCTTAAGTGTAACAGAGGTCACTTCATCTATTCCCACTCCTTTTCATAGGACCGATGGGGATACCTGGGATATAAGGTTAGTCTATTGTAAGGAATCTTCTTTTTTTGGGAAATTCTAAATGAATCCCGAAACCCACTTCTACATTTCATTGGGATGAGTGGAATTTGTATCTTTTCATAGAGGTTACCGATTCACACAATGAGCATATCATCTTGGGGAAGTAGTCGGTTTAAAGAGCAGGTCAGACCTTTCCATCTAGCAGTAAATTTGATACTCTCTCATTCTCCTCTTGAATGAAGTTCATGAGGTCACTAAATTTTTAATTTGGAAGCGCTAATCTGAAATAAAAAAGGAACTTTCATCGAAGATCCTCCCAACCTGTTATTGACTAATCTGGAAAACTGGTATACCATACAAAGGAGGAAATTTGAAAGGTTCACATGATGCATTTGAGTTTCAATGATTCTTCTTGCTCTGGGGTTCCCATCATGGGATCATAATAAGATTCATAATGAATTAGATATTTTTCTAGGTCACCAAATCCATTGAATACTAGGAACACTAGATTCTTGAACTATGGTGGTGGTGGAAAGTTACTCACCTAGTCAGGTTAAGGCTTATGTTCCGATTGTATAAGAGAACATCATCTTTCCATGGCTTCTAATAAAGATTAAATTTAATCGATAGTATTCAAGAGACCTTTATGTGTGTTATATTTAACCTGTGCATAAGCAGGTGTAGTAGGGGGAAATATTGGTTGTGCAGGAACTACTGCTACATGAGGTGGATATCCGATTAGGGGTATCATTTTTGGATTTTCTTGAATCTGTTTCATTTTTCCCCTAATTTAAGTAGATCTTGATATCTGTATAGGATTGTATTTAAGTAAACTGATGGTTCTGATGCTGTCTTAGATGATCATTTTTTTATTTATTCACTCATCAAGATAAACTCTTAAGGTTTAGGTACACCTTATTTAAGTTTACATTGAGGTTCTTCCAGAGAAACTTGAGGATAATATCCCATTGGATCAGTTCTTTTGAGAATATCAACATTTATTTTCCTCAACTACTTCATTTCTTCCTCCTTCCAATAGAATATCTCCTCGAGTGGTAGAGGTTTGTTCTCATTGGGATTAGGTGGTGGATCGTTTGTGACCTTGTTTTTGTTCTTCTCTTTGTAAGAGATTCAAGAAGCAGGTAATGAGGGATTATTTGGGGGAGTTCCAAAATTTATGGTGGCCCTTTGATTCTAGTTTTTCACACCAGTGGGATCAATGTGGATTACATTTTGGGCAGAATAGTCTTCTCCCTATTCTTCTGCATTTTCATCATTTCTAGTGTGGTCCATAAGATTGAAATTCACAACATTACCTGATGTATAATGAATTGTGGATCTCATACAAGATTCTAAATGGTAGGAGGGGTATTTTGTCCTTTTTTGGATCTTCTCCTTCCATTCTGGGGCCCTTTTCGAGTTTCTTAGTTAAGGGTAACTCAGAGTGAACCATTATATTACATTGTCATTTTCATCCCTTCAGGGGGGGTATAAATCATAAAAAAGGATGGAATGGTGGAATTCCCTACTTATCATCCTCCCTATTCAGGTAAATAATGATGTCTTATGAGTGAGTATTTTAGGTAAAGATGTCCCCTTCCATGTGGTATGGGGGTTCTATTGCTCCCTCGTTATGATACCTCAGCCCAGATTTGATGGTTTTACGAGGGAATTTTGTGTAGAAAATTCCCCCAAGCCTACAGACTGGGGATCATCCTATATTGAGTCTGTTGTTCCTAATATTACCACTCTATTGATCTCACAAAATCCCATTTCATGGTGAGTCAGATATGGTATTGGGTCTGTATGTGAATTAATTGTATCTAAGGACATGAGAAATTCTTATTAATCAGCTTCCCTTAGGTTAGATACCCGATGAATGTTCTCTTTCACCTAGTTCATGAGTTTTCCAATGGATTTATCTCATCATACCTAATGATTTTGAGACTTAATCAAGGCCAGTTCATATCAAGCATGCTCCCTTTCTAGAATAGAGAGTTCATTTGATCACCATCTTGGGATAATGTCATTACAAGATATCATTTCCAGTGGGTTCTGCTAGATGGGAAGTGGGGTGAAGTGAAAAGCTCCATTCTCTCCCCAACCATGGATATGAACACCAAACGGGGCATTGATGATAAGTCAAAACAATATGTGTAGCACATGGAGGCAGGTTAGTTTAAGACATTTCTTTTGATTTTTTTATGGTCGCCATTGTGAAAACAGAAATGCTTCCAAGTATATTTTTTGGCAGAGATCTCCCACTATTTTGACATGGTTCTCATACCTATCATAGGGAAATAATCTTGTTTTCAAGTGGTGGAGTGTTTTCCAGAGATTGAGTCAATGGTTATGCATGAATTTCTAAGAAAAGTTCCTTGATAAGTCAAATTAAGAAGTGATTGTTGGTCCAAAAACATAACTGGTGTGTCATCCTTGACTAATTGTCTTCTCATAAGAAACATATCCATTTTTTATTTCGCCAAATATTCTTCTACTTGATCTAACCAACATGGACATTTCTAATGACATTTTCCCTAGAATCAAGGCTAGTATGAGTCTCATTAACATGTTAATAGTTTAGTGGTTGATCGTATGATAAGATTGGCCCCAGTCCATCTGTTAATTGAGAAAGGATATCACCTATTTTTTTCAAGGTTACTGAAATAATTATTCCCATCATTCCAAGAACCTCACCATATGATGGATTTCTTGTATATAATTCAGAAATGGGATTACCTTTCTACTAATATGGAACTTGACTATAGGGAGAACCTTCATAGTTGGTACTAAAATGGCAAGGACTACCATGATAGTTTCATGTATATCTTCTAGGATAATTTTTTTGTAGCATATAACCTTGGGAAGACCATTAGGTAAAATGTTAGCAAGGAGAGATCCTTCTTTCAAAATTGAGACGTCACCATGGGGAGGACATTTTCAGATGATTAAATTATGGTGAGGGATACCATTGTGGCTTGGTATCCACAGGCAGAGAGAATTTCCATGATTTGAATCTTAAGGATGTCTAAAAGGATGGACAACAACCAAGGGAGGGACTTTTTTCTACTTGATTTCATTGTGGGGAGAACCTTCGTAGTGACTTCCATCATGGCAAGGAAAGACAGCATAGATTTACGTCCGACTGTAGGGAGAATTTATGCAGTGTATACTATAGGGAAGACAATTATGGTAGTCGAATATAAAGTAAGTACCTTCTTATTGCCCGATCATCTAGTCACAAGGAGGGTTATCATGACACTCTTCAAGAGATAGACTCTCATGATCGACTATTTCATGACCATGAATTAAGCCTTCATGGGTGCTATGAGGATGGCCTTCAGAGTTCCCAGTAACAATATTGTAAGGAGGACCCTCACGAATTCTACTTATACTTCTATAATTTTTTAATATATTGATAGGATATTGAGACTCTATTGATAGGTGTTTGATGAAATCATTAACTCTTGCTCCCAACAGAGCAGGGTTATGAATATTATCTTCATTTTCTTGTTGACTTTGGCACAATTTATTTTTGGGAACTCTCTTAGAGGAGACAGGGGACACCAAATATTGGTAACAACTTCCATATATGGTTTTATTTTAGAGTAGTTATCTTAATGCTGCTGAGATATGCCAACAAGCAACTTGAGTTATAGAAGGGATATATTCCTTCCCTAGAGCAGCCATCATGGAGTAAAAGTGTCCCCCAGTTCAAATAAGTTTTTTTCCCTATCCAGTATTCCATTTATCACATAATATGGCCAATGACCCTCCTAGACTAGAGTAGGGATACATGTATACTCTTGAGTGACCATCTTATTTTGGGGATTAGTCACCAACTTGGGGAGATGGGGTTGTGGGTCCAAATCCTTTCTATTGCAGCGACTGAGATAACATCTTCACAGGTTGGTAGGATATTATTAATAATTGATGTCTTCTCCTCCATTAATTTCATTATGTGTTGAGATAAATCTTTGGATAAAACAGGGATATATTCATATTCTAATGTTAGATATAAATTTTGTGCCTAATTTCATACTTTATGTTCTACCAGTGGGTACTGGCAGTTATCCTATGCTGGGGTAGAGGAATGAGTCTTCCCCTAATTTATAGTTGGGATACACCAGCTGTTTTCTCTTGTTGCCATAATATTTGACTAACGAGCATCATATTTGAGTTCATGGGCTTTATTTTTTGCGTTTACCACTATATTTGTGTAATAGACTTGATATCCATCCATAGGAATTTGAATCTTCTTTTATTTGATTTCTATTGTATTTAACTAATGGTCTTCATATAAGGGGGTATATATTTGACTCTACCCATACATGATTTCCATCATAATTGTTTAGTGGGATTTGTATTCATTGGTAGGGATATATGACTACCTCTAGTTTGTCAACCTATTTGGATAAAAGGAATATTATGCATTGATAGGGATTTTCATCTTCCTATAATTCGCCTCCCAATTTTCACGGTGACCTTGGTGAGCATTGAAAAAAGTTTGTGCTTGGTCATAAATTTTCACCATATTTTGAAGGATTCATTCAAAATAGAGGGAAATATTTTATGCTTGTTCATTGTTTTCCATGGTTTTTTCATGGAAGATATCTTCCTCGTGGAATACGGTGATGACTTGTTGCTAATTAAATGTTCTTCTTCCTTGGAGGGCAGCCTGGGAGATCTGGGTTCGTTTAACTTCAGTAAGAACCATCGGTCTGATATCCTCTTCAGAATGAGGATACTGGCCCGTGTGGTGTTTGTGACGACATCTTCTAGTAGTGGACCTTTAGTGGGACCCATTAAAAGTTGTTAAAAAATAATTAGAGATGAATTAATCTACATCTCTGAGATAAGGGAGGTACTCCATGTCACATTCTGAAGACATGCTCCCAAACTGATTAGTGATGGCTAGTGGATCCCTCTAGTTCTGGGCCACTGACCACTTATGAGTGTGAGGATAATGGGATTTAATCGACTAGAGGGCATATCTCACTACCCATAATTTTTTGAGACTACCATTCCAGTGGTACTCCTTGATCAATGCATTTGAGACCCAGTGTTGGAGACGTTGGGTGGGTGGTGGAGTCATCTGCTTCATGGAGGACTTGGCTGGTGCATTGGTTGGCATACATGTTTATGATAACATCTGGGATACCATTGGATTTAGGAAGATATGACTAATTCCATCAATATATGTGACAATTACAGACAAAAAACCCCATCAAAGTAGTATCTGATGGCCATATTTATAATTGATGACCTTGCTTGGCCCTCTTCCCTTTAATATGTAAAAGAGGTCTGAGTCAAGGTAACACTGCCACCCTGTTTAAGGATTCTTGTCAGATTCACCATTTTGGTTTCTAAAGAAACAAATGTGCTCGATTATTAGTTACATGGATTAGATTTGGGCAACCATTCACATTGGAGTTACCATTTTTGGTTCAGACGGCTACAGGTTCTTGTCTGAGTGAGCTGATTGAAAGGGTCTTCTGGAATGTGATTACTGATGTCAAGAATAAATCTCCAGATGGTCTCCAATAGGCCTGTTCACAAATCTATAAACACCCAAAAGATCTTACATCCACCAATATTTATAATTGATGACCTTGCTTGGCCCTCTTCTCTTTAATATGTAAAAGAGGTCTGAGTCAAGGTAACACTGCCACCTTGTTTAAGGATTCTTGTCAGATTCACCATTTTGGTTTCTAAAGAAAAAAATGTGCTCGATGATTAGTTACATGGATTAGATTTGTGCAACCATTCACATTGGAGTTACCATTTTTGGTTCAAACGGCTACAGGTTCATGTCTGAGTGAGATGATTGAAAGGGTCTTCTGGAATGTGATTACTGATGTCAAGAATAAAATCTACAGATGGTCTCCAATAGGCCTATTCACAAATCTATAAACACCCAAAAGATCTTACATCCACCATTCATGGACCTTCTTTCCAAAGGTAGGTGTTTGTTAAATTATTTGGATGACAACACTTAATAACTCACATTAGTTGAGATGATGGGAACTCAGGCTAATCTGACCCTTTTTGGGGGTAACTATCACATATTTCGGGACTCTCTTATATATTTAAGATATGTTCATGTGTTTTTATTCCTTGGTTTATTTCCAAGCATGTTTCTGTGGGTTACCCCTAGGTAAGATCGATCATAAATACATATGGGTTCAAAATTATCTATATGCATTTTAGGTTTTCCATTAATGAAGATATTGGTATGTATCTGAGGTTCTTCGTCAGTGTTACCCATTTATGGATAGATCGTTAATTCCTTATTCATTCTCTAATTCAACATTGTTTTTAAGCCGTTTGGGAAGATGCAAGATTGTTAATTTTCTTCTAGGGGGGACATGATCTGTTTCGATGTTAGGACCAAACCCATGAGATGAACTTCCTATGTATCCTCATGATAAGAATTATAACCCACATAGTTTAGTGTCACTTTATTGGATGCATTTCATTTTAAGATAATGTGACATGGACCCTACCATGTATTTTAACGTCTTGCGTCAAGGACATCCAGGTTAACAGTTACCCTGTAAAGATGGTGTGGGACTTATGACCAGGTATCCCAAGATACCCGGAAGATATATGGTCTCCTGGGATATTGTGAACCTTTTAGGAATATGTCCCAAAAAACATTAGAGTGATTTGGATGTCGGGTTATGACCTTAGTGAGGCTTCCTACGTATCCCATTTATTTGAGTATCAAATCCCTCATAGTTTGGTGATCCCATGTAGTTTAACATCATACAGTGAGAATGAAAGTGAACCAACATGAATTTGATAGTGTTGGTCTTGAACCTTAGGGAGGTTTCCTACGTAACCCATTTAGTTTGGAATCAATGTCCATATAGTCATGAATGAGGGCATTACGGTTCACACCTGAAGAGGTAGCCTAAATAGATAATTTTAAAAGGGTTTACACCTTTAAGGAGGACCATTGGGATTGATGCTAAGTCTTGAATATATGGATAAGGCCCATACTTTGGGGCTATGCAGGTGTCATGATTTTCTCCAACCTTTAAGAGCACGTGGGTCAATATCTATGTGAAAAACTAGAGTGGAATGTGGATCTGAAGATCATACATCCCAATTCATATGAAAATAGGTGGAAATAGATCCCAAAGGGTGGAATATAGAGGGTGTTGAATGTGACCATTTTCCCTCTTATTTTCAAATCTTATATAGTCATATACAATGATCAATCTAAAAAATTCCCAGGTGAAGGTAAAGAAGAGAGAAGTTGGAATCTCCCACAAGAAAGGCTAGTGGATTACCTTAGTGGGAGTTCCCTACAATTGTTTCTTAGGAAAAGGGGATAACATTCAACATTGGACCTCATCAAAGGCAAAATCTAGTGGTTTTCCTTAGTCCTGAGAATTGGGAGGTACATATGATCATCATATGGTCAGAACACTCGTTACCATGGGAATGTAAAATCAAGGTCATTATGGGGGTTTCCTCATTGATAAGGTGACCAACATGACTCCACTTATGATGAGTATGTAAACTCAAAAGGGAATGCTGGTGTGCCCTATGATTTTTTCCTAGAAGTTTAGTGGATTTGGAAGAGGTCTTGTCCTGATGCTAATAGACTGGTTCACAAAGGGGCCATATTGGGGGATGATGATGCGATGAAAGTGAATGATCAGTGTCCGAATGTGGAACACCCTAGGGTATCCCAGTCTGTGTAGTATGTGCCTACACAGGATAGGGCTTCTCCCACATAGTGGGTTGCTACACGGGCAAGGGAGATGTCTGTGTACCATGGGGTATGTGGAACTAAGTTTAGTCTACACGACATTTTTCTATGTCGGGCCAGGTTCCATCAATGTAACATGGTGTTGTTTGGACACAAGTTTCGTCCTCATAACAATTTTCTACATGGGTCATGATTCCACCAATGTAGCAATTTTCTATGCAGGGTTTCTAATTGCAAAGAGGCCATTGTTTTTTTGCCTCATAAAGAATATAACTACAAAGTTTTTTTATTTCCTAGACTAAAAATAGATTTTTTTTGTTTGTTTTCCACATTAATGCTTTGCATTGGGGGCTTTATCGGCATAGAATCATTGAGGGATTCCATCTCTTGTGGAGCTATCAACCTCTCAATCAATCATGCCAGTTGATCTCCTTTCGATCTTCTAATCATTAATCCCCTCTCTCGGGATCCCTTTGACCTCTTTATAGAGAAGAGGGGAAGTGGATACTGACATATCCCATCATTTGTGATGATTCTATGACCCCACTTTTGTAGAATCCTATAGGAAGAAACCTAGAACGTGGAAAACTTAGTCAGCAGGGGCATAAGGTCATCATCTACAGTAGTGAGGATTTCAACCATGGTCTCATGAATGACTTTGTTTCATTCATGAGGATCCGTCTGCATTTACTTTTCCATGAACTATTTGAGTTCACAGGGGATATTTTGTGTTGAGATTATTTTCTTGCCTCTTTCCCAAAAAATATTTTCTTTTGTTTGTAGGGAAGGCACTGTTGTGTCATTCTTGAAAACCCTTTTAGTTTGCAGGCATCTTGTGAAGTGGATCTCTATGAGGAGCAGCGATCAGTGAAGGGATTCATACTTCACAGTTCATATTTTTTATTTTTCCAATTTTTTATCCTTTATAGATTTTTAATTACATTCTTCTTCATTCAATTTGATTTCCTTCCTTTTCTAATTTGATGGGTAATTTTTATTTCCATTGAAAATTTTCCAGGACCCAGCACTTATCAATCATATTTTTGCACTCTTCTCTAAGGGTGAGATTCCATATCACACTCTTCACCCATCCCACCAACCCTACTTGAACCACCTTGTTTTTTTGGTTATATTTCATGCCCAAGATTTTTGTCTCACTAACACCAAGTGTGATGTTCGTTATCTTTAATCACTGATCCCATGTATTTTCTTTCATTCACCATTACGTTGTTTACCCTTATTCTACCAGCTACTTATGTGGTAGATAGTCTTCACTCTGGTAGTGTCCTCCCCTTAGTCTCACCTTCACTACCACCTCCTACTGACCTTTATGGAACCCAATTTGGACATGTTTATAATCATAACATAAAAAATGCCTCTCCTATGGTATCAATAAATCAATACCTGATTTATTTTTAGTTAAATAACACATAACCATAGATCTATTTACTGCTCTTCACAAAGGTACACATACTTGTAAAAAGTTCCCTACACACACATTTTCTAAGGAATATCAACAAAAACTAAAACATTTGTCAGTAACTTGACGGTGATGATAGTCTGTCTCACTCTAGATAAAGGTCAAAGTGCATCAAGGTTGATTATAGAAAATTTAAGATGAGATTTGTATGTCCGAGTATTATCATACCTAGGACCTATTTCCCTTCCATCAAGAAAGAAATCAGTTATAGTAACTATGTAAATTTTATTCAGGTTAATGTATATTGATCTCTCAATTGCTACAAGTCTCTACTTGTTAGAAAAGGGTTATGCAAAAAATATGGAATTTGATTATTTTGATAATTTATCAATAATGACCAAAATGAAGTACTTTCATCAATTTATTTCCACTACCTCTTCCTATAACTCAAATATTCACCAATTATATGTCAAAAATGTCTTCTTATATATTTTTCTAGATAATGAATTTAATATAGAGAGACCCATATATTTTTTGATCAAGAAGATTCATCCAAGGCACATCATCTCCAAGACATTTATATTCCCTAAAACAGTCCTTGTGAACATAATTTGTCTATTTTATGGAATGTTTACTGGTTATGAGATTTATAAAAGTTTAAGGGACCCCTAAACTTTTTTATTATCATCACATGGCTAGAGTAATTTTTCTCATGGTTTATATGGATGGTATTGTGATTATAGGTATTTATTCAACAAGATTATTCAGATTTACTATAACTTTTTCCAAAAAATTATAAAAATAATAATCTAACTTATAAATCTATAAAAACTATAAAGAAATAGACAAACATGTTTACTAAAGTGGTTTGAATGATATGAGGGAAATATTTATGTAGTAATCTAGGCATGATAAAGATATATTCTCTAGCTTGAAGGAGAGTGCTATAATATCATTTAACAGGTCTATCATATCATGTTATTTTAAAAATTTTAAATTTGTATCTATATATTATCCAAGAATTTGTATATATTTATTTTTCTATAAATAAAGATATTCAGCCTCACTTAGACGGGTATTTTTTTATAATGGTGTTTTCACACTTTCCAAATTCTTCCCCTCAAAGAAAAAATTCCATGGACAATAAGGATAAATTGCTCGAACCCATAAATATCCTTGATCTTACAATTTCTTTTAATCAACAGGAATTATCTATGTTTACAATCAATCCTATATAAAAAAATGATTTCTCATCTTGTACATATTTAAATTTACAAATCAATTTCCTAACATCCTAAAGGTGAACTCACTATGAATGGTTTACTTGAACTAACTCATTTCCAAAAACATAACCCAAACCATATGAATAAAGATAAGAAAAGTCACTCCAACTCCCCTAAAAATTATAAATCATTAAATAATGACACAGATTCCCCAGTTTCAATTATAAAATCCACTATAGAATGCCAAAAAACCTATTTAGCCTTATATAATTATGTTTAACTAGAAAACCAATCACCAAAACACAGACACTTTTGCATTAGTCAGAATATTGCTTTTATTCTAAATAATTATTTCTAAGATTTATCAAAAAGGGGATGTAGAGACGATTTGAGGTAAGAGATGGATAATTTTAAAAAAACATATAGGATATTATTGATAAGACAAAAGGGAAAAATTATTGATTGAAGGTGGTTCTCTATCATGAAGAATAATGTGTATGGGTAACTTGAAAGGTATCAAATGAGATAAGTAAGACATATGGGATTTATTATCATGACACATTTTCTCCTATTGTGAAAATGAACATTGTTAGAATCTTGCTTCATTAGTTTCCATCATTAAAAGAAAACTTTCGTAGTATGATGAAAGTAATCTTTCCCTTTCTAATGACCTAGAAAATAAAATATACTTGAACATTTCACCTAGTTATAAAGGATAAATAGGAAATGTATGTAATAGAAAATGATTTATTGAACAAAATAGTTCCCTTCATCTTAGTTTGGATATTTTAAAAATGTTAAAAAGAATTCTTGATATCTTAACAGCCAAAAAATCCACTTTACATTTATCCAATAGTTGTGCCTGACCTATTTTTCCACCCAAATAATGCTCAGGACCAGTTGAACTCTAGACCTTAAGTTTTCCTCCCCATACTCCAAATTCTTCTGAATAGAAGCAAGAGTGTAAATAGGTTATAGTGGAGAGACTATACCCTCTGGTGATTGTTAAAATTAGGGTCTATATTAATAAAAGGAAATGAAATAAAAGACCATAACCAACTAGACCAGTATCCAACCATATCATAAGATATAACATACAATAGTAGAAGCAAAAATAGACAAAAATAGTAATAAATAATACCATTTGTAAAATAAAGTAGTATTTATATCTAAACATTCATATGACAACAATTACTACCAAAAAATAATCAAGAAGGTTTTCCTATGGATTACCTCTATATATAAACATATAAGAATGGAGATATTAAAAGGAAGACATGAATATTACTCTAACAGATACAGGAACCTCTGAGGTACCTTGACATCCATACCATGCTAAGCTTCCCAACATGATCAATAAGGTCTAGCTCCCAAGCTCATTCTCCTACCTAATCACAATAGCATTAAATCTCTACATGTCATGAGGGGCCCGTGTAGGGTGTGAGAAATAATCTCAGTAGGCCACCACAAACATGTTCCTATTGTAAATATGTGATAAAATAGTTTTCTATGAAAATTAAAAAAAACTGAGGAAGCACATGTCAACAAATAAATACCAACTTCCCTTGTGTCCAGAAGACACAAGGAAAAATAACCTCCTTCAACCATTTCTATTAATCAACGTTCCCCTAGTTAATTAAATAAAATATGACAACATGTCTACATATATATAACTGTAGTAGAGAATATCCTTATCATAAATCCCAAGGAATTCCCTAGTGAGTAACAAGACGCAGATCCCTAAGGAACCTCCTTTAAATATAGCACCAATTCCTCATGCCACATGAAATCTCTCATGCTATAATCAAATAATATATGTCCTGAAGGCACGACTAATAAAGTACCTTGTTCTTCAAACATTAGTTTAGAAGATTCCCTGTTAAATAGAATCCTAATATCTAAGGAACAATGATATTTTTTCTCAAATTAATAAACTTTTTTTCCTCTAAAACTGACATCCCAGAGAACAACAATATCTGTCCTCCCAAATAATCCCCCCCCCAATGGCCACAATATATGATGAGACTCAACCCCCAACTGACAGTCTCAACACCATCAACTGATTTCTCCTCACCATCCTCATGGCTTTCAATGAGATGAAACTATAAACTCACTGATGGTTAACACCATCCTAAGATACAATAAACAAAGGCCTCTACCAACATCAGTGGTCAACACCACCTCATAATCTGAGTCCTATCTATGCACACATGACTTCAACGACACATCAACCAATCACAGTGAGTGTAAATCACTAAAAAAGTACATAATCAACGACACGTTGACACCTCATTCCCCTATGATATATTCAATCAACTTGTTGGTCAAAACTATCTCATATCACCCACTATTCCATCAATTATGGATAACTCATCGACTCAACAATGACCATGTCTCCCAACCTGTGATCAACACCACTCAAAGATTTTGGGCCTCCCCCAACTTGATAATCACATCGCTTCAATCCATGTGGTCACCACCACCTCAATCCTTAGGACTATCCCATCACATTCCCTTTGAACCATTACAAACAATATAATTTTATAATTTTATTTCAATAAAAAACACCTCAACCTAATATAACATTGGTTTAAACCCTCTCAATAAACCCATATTTTGTAGTATAGGGGAAACACTACCATATGCATCCCATATAATCAATCAATTAATTTAAATTAAATGCGTTAATTAAAAGGGTCTATCTCATACAACCCAACGATATTCTCAAGAACACAGCCCCCAAAAAATGAGAGAAATCAATGAAAAATAAAAAAACACATACCTCATAGTTGTAGATTTTTTATTTTCAAACATCAGCCTCTAACTCAAGATGATTTGGATGAAATTAGTGTTTTAGAAGAATGGCTAGAAAATAGGTTAAAATGGATTGCACAGATTTAGTGCACTATATGGAAAGAGGAAAAAAGAAATGAGACAAGAGTATAAAATCCCTTACCGATGTGGTTCCAATAAGATTGATGATGAGAAGATCAGATCTCAGAATAAGTGATTGGATCAAAGAATAATGGGAGTAGAAGGGAGCTCCCATGATTTCCTAGAGGTGGAGCCTACATGAGGGGAAGAAAATATGGGAAACTGTCTTAAATAAAATAAGGTGAAAATTGTAATATTCCCTTTTAAGGAGGCCTCATGGTTTCCAAATGGGTTGGAAAACCATGTAGTATCCACTATTGAGGCACCACACCATGCACGGTTGGCCTGCATGGTTTTCCAAACCGTGCACTAACTATATGTGAGGCCTCTGTGAAAAAATTAAGAACTGCCCACACATATATTCCCCCCCCCCACATGGGTTTTTAAACTATGCATAGAATAAAAGGAGGGTCGCGCAGTTTCCATTCGGAGACCACACAGTTTTCTCAAACTGTGTGCCTTAGACTTTGAACTTTTAAAAGTTGGATTTCATCCTCCGATGCACTTGAAATGCACTCGAAACTTTGAGGCGCATGATAATAATTTAAAAATGTATAAAAAGGACTTGAATCAAATAAAATATCGAAATTATGTTCCAGAGGTCAAGAAAAGAGTTAGTCCGCTCACCAAACTACCAAATTAAAATTTACCTAAAAAAACGGCCCATTCAAAAACCCGATTTGTTACAATCTCTCCACCTTAACAAAGCTCCTCTATGAGCTATAAAACATTACCTGAAAATATTACCATGAATACCCAGACTGTTCAAAATACCCCGGTCTACCTTGATTATCAAGTCACATGTAAACTCTCTTAAGTCACTCACCACCATAAGAGTTACCTACACCAGTCGCTTCATAACAAAAAACTCAAAATTCCAATAGTCCAACAACCATCCCTAGACTCAAATGTCCTCAAATGACATATAGTCACTCATTTACCTCATAAGGTTCTCAAATCATGCCCATGTCACATCTGACATCCATTAAGTCATATATCTCATTAGATGCCTTCCTCGTTCCCGTGATGCCCATGGAACATGTGAGGTCTCACATCTTATTAGATGCCCAAAATGAGTCCTGATTCCTTAAACCTCACATGAAACCCACATTGAATAGATTCCTATATTCTTATGAACCTCATGAAATCCATATCTCTATCGATTCCCATAATAAATCTTGTTTCTATGTTCCTTGTATATATATATATATATATATATCATGCATCTAAGCAGATGCTAACCTACTAACCAGCAACTTGTTAGTCCAAAATTGCACTCCGTGAACCAAAAACCCAACATGAAATACAAAAAATACATTCCTAACAAAAGGATACTAGTCCATGACTATAATCATGACATTCCTCTAACTATATTCAGCTACCCAACCTACTCTTCACCTGGAAACTCCACTGTGTGCATCTGGTTTGAAGTTGGACTACCTGAGGACTAGATTCCCTATGGAGCTACACCAACTACAAGTCATGGACCCAAAAGATGGGTCCTTCTCTCTCATTCACACCCCACTTGTAGTTGAATCTCAGCTACCATCTCCTAGCACCTCTCCCAGTCTGACCTCCAATCCCTGAGTCTTCCCCGATCTCTGGCTCCCAATTATTTGAGAAGGATTCCAAAAAACCATCTCAAGATTCCCAATCAGGATGCCTTATCAGTAATCCTTTGGTGCCCAATCGTACTACGTTCACACATATCTCGGCTGCCTACACTATAATCACACCATCAAATACCCACTCCTCAGTGGTCTACTTGAGTATCTGGCCTAACTACCCTACTAAAACTCTTTCCAACCTCACTTCCTGATATTCGATTAATATTAACTATAATCACTTAACATTTTCACCTAAATAGAATATTATCAATCCATCAAATATAACTCAACTATTAGTGCCTAGTTTACCATGTTTGAGAAAATGTATAAATTGAAGATGTTTACCTACACCCCGATGGATTTTCATAAACCATCTTTGAAATGCCTAACTCTCATGGTGTCATTTCCCACAATACCGAGTGCAAAACGAGACACATTTTTTAAAGTAGCAACATACTCCATGAAAAACATGTGTCACCATTGTAGGATCAAGAACATCTAAGATCTATCTACCCTTAATATCTCTAGAATGAAGTCCTCACAGAACCTGGCCTTGAAGTCCTTCCATGATAATACCTCATGTCTTCCTACATGTTCCTGTATGTCCCACCAATGTTTATCCAGTCCTCAAAACATATACATATCCAAATTTAACCTTCTCCATGGGAGTGTCTTGATTTGGTTTAAGATGTTCTGCATAGACTCTATCTAGTTTTCAGTTTCCTATGGACCACCCTCACATTAAAATAATGGTTGGTGCTACAGTTGGAACACTCGAGTCAAGTATTCTATAAAATATTTTTCTCCTTGACCTCCCTTATCGATGCCTTGTATAACACGTATCTGGATCACTATGAGATGCTCATCAAGACATGACCCAAAGTATACCATATCATGCGGCTTCCCACCTGTACTGGATCCTTTACCCATGTCTATACCTAAGGCTCATTCTCATTCTGACCCTCTGGGGACTTATCTTGACCCTCAAGGCCTCTACCATTTCATGCTCATGCGACACCAAATAATCTTCCTCCTGACTCTCCACCATGTCCCTTATAGGGTTCATCCCACTAAATACCAATATCATGGTCAACCAACCATTATAATATATATATAACTCAGATAGGGAAGGCTATAACATGTTGTGTAATCTCACTACCCTTACACTCCCCCATTGAAACCATGTCACACAATACCTAACCTCATGGACCCTTACCCGCCCATATCAGAGCCAGGTATCACACATATGTCTATTCTAATGGCCCCTCACCTACCCATAACAGAGTCCAACATCACATTACATCTGAGGTAGCTGATCAAAATTCCACAAAAGAGAGGTGAAGTAGGAAAACAATATTTTTCTTCCTTTATTAAAACTTTAAAAAGATCACACTTATCATCATCCCTTACTACTCTTGTCATATCCATGGCCACACAAACACAAACATCACATATCACATAACATCACACACTGATTTCATTGGAACCACATACCTGGGCTGTCTGAGTAGAATTCCACCAATGAAAGTATGAGAATTAAAACATTATTTATCTTTCTTTATTGGAACTTTAAACAATCCAACCCCTCTTTGTGAAAACTATTTTCCCAATAAAAATCAAGATAATTTTATCATAGGAACATATATGCATATATAAATCATCCTATGTGCCTATAAACGAAGATTAAACAATCATGATTTGATATACTTGGCCAAGGGTCCATATCTCCTCCCTTGACACACCAGGCTAATGGTCACATATTAAAATAGATAATAAGCACACCCATGTGCACCACTCAAGGTGAAGATAATATAAAATAGAAAATAGAAAAGTAGAACATCAATTTCCCACCCATAGAAACTTGGTTTAAACCCTGTGAATGGGGCAGTAATCACCAAAACATGAGATCTGAACCTAATTCTGACTAAATCCTAGTCTCTATTCTACCATATCCAAAATAGTAATACCCAAAAAGAGGCAAAAGAAACTCCATTGATGCCATTTATAGTTCCCTAACCTGGTTTACATCGCAAATAGTGTTTAGGGATGACTGACTACAAGGACATCGGTGTGCCTCCACATATGCCTAAGTCTCCCTACAAGCAATTATGGTATAAAGTGGTGATAGTGGGGAGACTATCCCCTATAGTGAAGTTAATAATAATGGTATATATAAATATTAAAAAGTGTAAGAAAATACCATAAACAACTGGACTAGTAACCCACGGTAGTGGAAGAAATAACTTACAATAGTGATGCACAAGTATAAAATAATAGTAATAAACAATACCATTGTAAAATAAAACAACATTTGTAGCTAATCATGCATAACAGAACATGTCATAAAATACAATAATCAAGAAGGATCACTCATTTTCAACAACAATATATACACATATAATCATGTTTATATGAAAAGGAATACATGAAATTAACTCTAGCTGATGTGGGAACCTCTCAGGTCCCTATCCATCCATCCCATTCTAAACAACCCGGTATGATCACTAAGGTCCAGATCCTCAGCTCGATCCCTTACTTGATCAAAAGAGCATAAAATCTATATGCGTTTTGAGGGTATCATGTATAGTGTGAGAATAAATCTCAATAAGAAACCACCAATGTGTTCTTATATTACATCTAAGATAAATCATGTGTATATAAATATAAATAAAATATGTATCACATGCTCAAAAAATAAATACCTTCTTCTCTTGTGCTCAGCAGCCACAAGGAAGAAATCACCTGCTTCAGCCAATAATGGTAATCCACATTTCCTCTAGTTATATATATGGAATATGGAAACACATATTCATATATATAATTTTAGTGGTGAGGAACCTTAGCATAAATCCAAAGGAATCCCCAAGTGATTAATGATTTGGAGAGCCCTCAAGAACCTCCTATAAATTTATCATCAACACCTCATGCCACCCAACACCTCATGTTCTCTAATCAGATAACTGAAATCCTGAAGGCACAACCAATCAACTACATGGTCCCTCATACCATAGGTTAGAAAAATACTCATTGGCTCAAAGCATGACATCTGAGGCATAAGAATGTTTGTCCTCCAAATAATAAACACCATAGGCTCAATAGGCAATGTCCCATGTAATAGTGATATCCATACTCCCAAATACTCTTGGCCTAATGGCCTCATTATATAACAATCCCCATCCCCTAACTAAAGTATCTACACCATAAACTAATGGATCCTCATTATCCCCTTGGTGTTCAAAAACAAGAGCCTCCAACCTCACTGAAGGTCAACACCATCCAAAGCCATAACTAATAGAGGTTTCTACCCACATGAGTAGTCAAAACCACCTCATCATCCAAGTCCAATCTATGTGCACATGAATCCAATGGCACATTGTCCAATCATGGTGAGATGAAATAACCAACAAAGTAACTAGGCCACATCATCTCAACACCTCATTCCCCTTTGACTATGTCACTCATCCTGATGGTAAAAACCATCTTAATTCTCGCTCCATTCCCTTAATCATGATGACCTCATCACCTAAACTGAAGACCATGTCACCCAAACTATTATCAACACATCCCAAATCATTCAGGCCTCTCCCAAACTGATGATCACATCACCACTATCCATGTGGTCACCAGACCCTAAATCCTCAGGCCTATCCCATTACGTTCCCATGGAACCATTACGAGCAATATAATATAAAAAAATTAGTTTTATAAACAAACACCCCTGACCTAATTATCCCAAGGTTTGAATCCTCTCACAAGAGTCATAACCTTTTTATTTTATTGGAAACATGCACATAGGAATCTCATATAATCAATTAATTAATTTAATGGAAATGAATTAATTAAATAAGGTATCTCTCATACAACCCAATGGTATGCTCAATAATTCACCCCCAAAAAATGAGTCAAATCAAATATAATTATAGGAACCACCTCCCTCATACTGGTAGACATTCGCTCATCTAATATCAGCCTCTAAATTGAGCAGATTTGGAAGAAATATATGTTTTTGATGAACACCCTATAAATAGGGAAAATATATTGTATGGATTTAGTTTATTGTACGGAGAGAGAAAAGAAGAAAAGTTACTGGAGGATCAAATACCTTACCAGTGTGATTCCAACGATACTGACAGTGAGTAGGCCATATATTAGATACAGTGATTTGTTCAAAGCCTCATGGGGGAAGAAGGGATCTACCATGGATTCTTATAGGTAGAGCTCACGTGATGGTAATAAAATAGGGGAAACCCTGTTAAATAAAATAATGGAAAAATGGTAATTTTACCTTTTAAATAGGTCTCATAGTTACCCCATGGTTTGGAAAATCATGTGGTAGCCACTATTGAGGCTCCACACATCACACAGTTGGCCCACACATTTTTTCAAACTGTGTGCCAATCATGCATAAAGACTCTACAAAAACGGGAGAACTCCTTACATGGTCATGAAACACTATCCTGTGGTTTTCATACCATGCAGAGATCCAATGGAGGGCCTCAAAATTTCTCATGTGAGGTCACATAGTTTTCCCAAACTACACACCTCAGTCTGTACACATTGAAAATATGGGTTTTCAGCCTCCAATACACCTGAAACCCACTCAAAACCTTAAGGAACTTTCTATGAATTTAAAACCATCTAAAAAAGTCATTGGTTCCAAGGAACTCTTGGAATTAGGTTTTTATGATAAAAAAAGAGTTTTTATACTCACCAAACTACAAAATTTAAATTTACCCAAAAAAATGACCCATTCAAAAATCTAGGACATTACGCCAACATTCCTTTGAAGGAATGCTAACAAAATTGTGGTATATGTTGATGGAATATTATAAATGGGAAATGAAGAGAAGGAAAATTTTGAGTTAAAACCCATATCATCTAGGGATTTTGAAACCAAAGAGTTGAGAAAATTAAAATATTTTCAAGGTATTGAGGTAGCATACTCATCTCATTGAATTTTTTATATCCTAAAAAATCACTTATTTGCTGATGGAAATAAGAAAAAGTGTATGCAAACAAGTATCACCCCCAATAGGCCCAAATAAAAAATATTAGTGAATTTCCTACTATTATTAAACAAATTCACTAGAGACTAGTGGGTAATATAATATATCTTCAACATTCTATTCCAAATATAGCTTTTTCAATCAGTGTTATAATCTAATTTATGCATGATCCTAGATAGTATTTTGAGTTTTACACTAATTTAAAGAGAATATAGGGAATTAAATATTTTTCAATAGAAATAAAGCTCTTTCTATATAAGATTATATTACACTAACTTTGATGGATCTCTAGTGGATAGAAGATCAACAATGGGTAATTGTAAATTGATTTGAGGGAATATGGTGACTTGGAAAAGAAAAAAATAGAATAGTGGATATGAATTTTGTAGAGTATGAATCTAGATCCATTTCCCAATTCCCTAGTTAATTAATTTGGTTGAAAATAATTGTATATAATTTAAAGGGGTAAATAAAGGGTTTAATGAAGATTTACAGTTATGATAAATCGTCCATGAATATTTTCCAAAATACCATTAAACATAAATGCATATAAAAGATATATACTGATATGTAATTTATCAAAGATTATGTGCACGACCTATGTTCCTTATGAATTATAGCATGTTGACATTTTCACTAAAGGATTAAAAAGCTCAAGATTTGAACTACTACTATCCATTCTAGGAATGGAATATATATGGTACATAATTTGAAGGGTTTGTCAATATATTTTTAAATATGATTTTATTTGATTTTATTTATATATACATATTAGATCTGAATAGATAAAATTAACTATAAATAGAATAATATATATATTTTTTATTTAAATATCTAAAATAAAGTTATTATTTTAGGATTTTTGAATCCCTAAATTATAGGGATTATTATTTTTGGATCCCTATGTTATAGGGATTAAATTAGTCTTAGGTTTTTCCCTGATATAATATTTATTTAAGGTTGTAGTTCTAGCCCTAATGATAGAAAAAAATTTCCAGATCTACTTTTTGAAAAATATTTTTTAAAGATATGTAATAAATAGTGTCATTCTCATTAAATATTTTCATAAAATTTCAATTATATATTACTTAAACCAAATAGTTCAATTTTGAATTGATAATCCTAATCCTCCCCTTTGAATGAAAAAATTCACTCTCTATTTTCATTTAAAACCAAAAGAAATGAATGTGAGACTAGGAACATTGATTACAATATTCCTAAAATTAGTAACCAATGAACCATTATTATCCCACCAATTAATTGGTTCTCAAAACATCCTATTTCTAATTGTCAAATTAGTTCCAAAAGTACCAAAATTGACTAGATATTTTACAAATTCTCAAACATTTTATCTTTAATTTCAATATCTAGAGTAAATCTATGGATGAAATTAATCAAATATAATCTCTCTAATATATTTTCATAATTATTTGGATTATCATAAAATAATTCATGATTCGATTAGTATCCTACAACATGAAAAGGGTAATATAATTTTACTTCTCATGTTCTATTAATTAGGTTGAAAATATCTTTATATAGACGTTGTATGTTATTAAAGGCCTTAATAATAGCTCTTTTTTTCAATACATATCTTCATGTATGGATACCATTGGTGATTACTATCACCCTTAACAAATCTGTGGACTTTAACCAAAGAGACACCCATCTCAACAAAATAAATTACATTATTACAAAATTTGGTACTTCTCATAATTAGAGTTTTCATTTTTCCTTCTTGTTCCTTTATCAAATTTCCACTATTTCATTTATCATAAGAAAAAACCATTATAATTGTTTTTTTAACTATACGTGCTAAATTTAATGACTATATGATCAAAAATATAGTTTTTACTAGCTGAATTTTCTCAATTTTTTTTGTTGAACTGTCATATCATGTTTAGGATTCACACATGGTTATAAATAAAAATATAAACATTAACCATTATATATTTTTTCAATGTTGATGAAAGTACTAGAATCTTTTATAGGCCCTCCAATATTAATTTCACATAATGAGTTCCTCACAAAGTTTAATAAAAATGAAGATAAGTTTATTCAAATAATTTTCTAATTTTAAATTTAATCATATAAAAAAATGTTAATATAACATAATTAAAATTTAAAAAATAACTCCAATAGATAGTGGTTATAAGTATCAAATTTATTTTAATCACTATTCATAACAATTTGAGAAAAATTAAATGCTCCAATATTTTTTATAAATTTTTCCATATTTTTTAAACATATTTTCCCCATAAGAAGATGCGTCAATAGATTCTAGAAAAGTGATATCCATCAAATAAATTATCATTGTTCTTCCTTTTACATTCCCATTACTCTCTACATATTTTTGTCAAAAAATTTGTATGCTTTAATATCTCACCTCTTGATAAGTTAGTGGTTTCATTCCCATTTCATATTTTTCAACTCCTTCAATTAAATCCATAATACTATCATTAACTAATAGTATTGAAAAAACATCTTGCATCACACATCCACCTTTAAAATAATTTATGAATTTCCTCCATTTTTGAATAAAATATTGTTATTTTTTAGAAGATCCAATATTTTTTGATTAATATTTCAAATTATTTTCTCATGATTTTTATAATGTTTAATTTCTATTCGTACTTTATTTAAATGATTTTTTATACATTTTTTCTTGAACCTATAAAAGTATTTAATTTTATAAACTTCTAGTATTTTTTGATGGGAATCATATCCTTAATCATTCCGTAGGACTAATATCCTCATAATATATGATAGAAAGAATTATCTTAATTTCAATTTTCAACATTTTTTGTCAAAAAATTTTCTAATCATTTTCTTATATTTGTGATACACAATTCGGACATGTTGTTGTGAATATAAAACCACCATCCAAGTATTGTTTTGTTTTAACGATGCATATCTTTTTCACTTTACCAAAAAAATTAAATGCCAAAAAATTATTATTTTTAGGATCATTAAATGTACAATATTCCCAATTAGGATATTTTATATCCATTTGAACGTAAATAATCATATTTTTTATTGAGTAAAAAAATATAATTTAAAGGTTAATATCAATTAAAATATAAAAATATTCAAATAAAATTTTGAACTAAAAAAATTGAATAAAACAAAATTACAAATATAATGAGACATAATAAAATAAATAAAATAAAATTTAAAATATATCAATGTAAAAAATAAATATGGAGAAATAAAATAATATCAAATGAAACATTAATAATTTGAATAAAAAAATATCACATGGGTGATGCCTCAGTTCCATCAATTATAAGCATGGATATCCAATTGGGTGTGAATCAGAAGCTAGATAAGCCCAAGTTGGATGATCAGGTTAATTAGGTCTGATCTTCTCAGGGTATTATTGCTTCTTATAATAATAAGATAATACTTATGAATTTATAGTAAATAACCCATGGGTATTCCAGGACATATTTGTTGAAAGCTCTAATGACTTGTTTTTAATGTGGTCATTTGGGTCACCTTTAGAAATTACCTGATCTGAATTATGAAATAATGAATACTCTAAAAAACATGGATCCAAGGAATTATTGATTTTGGTATTTATGATCAATGAATTTAGAGATTATTGGAGCTTTTGAGGAAATTATTTTTTGTATATTCCTTAGGGTATCTTCTTAATTTATCTTTTATGAGATGTTAGTTATTCTCATGCCTCATGGATTTTCTATGTTCCTTGAGGTCGATATATGATGCTAGATTTTTTATGAGATTTAGTTTTGAAGAATTGAACATAGTGAAACCTTACGTTACTGTGTGGGTAACTATGATGTTTGTTAAACTGGTTTACATTTTGCACTTTTTAGTTCACAAATTCTTTTTTTGGCAGGTTCACTAAGAGTTAGTGTTCTATAAGTGAGGTCTCAAGTTACCTTCTATTTCATCTTTTGACCCAAGGATAGATCCATATTAATCTATATTGAGGGGGGTTTTATCAGTTCATTTGTAATATTAAAATTTTTTTTGATGTATTTTTTGACATTTTCTTATGGTCTTTTGGGTGTTTTATAGGATGTATTTTCTTTTGGGATTTTCAAGATGACTACATTGAATGGTTATTTGTGGTTGGTTGAAAATTGTCATTTTCTTATATGTATTGTAAAGATGTGGATGTTTTGGGATATATTTTCTCTTGGTTGTGTTTATACATTACCTATATATATTATATAAATTATAAATGGTGGGAAGACCTATATTCGGTCCTCGTATTTTAGAGCATCATGTTCGATAGTGGTGGATCATGTTATTCTTAAGGCTACCTGATCATGTTTGAGGATTTATTCAATTTATTTTAAGGAACTATATTATGTCTAGTTTTTTATTTTTATAGGATCATTATCTAGTTTTACCTAACCCTACCACCTCTTATGTTTATGTGTATAAGTTTTGACCTTTCATTGCTTCTATTTTTGTTAACAAGTTTATGGGGGTAGAAAGTGGAACGTGCGGAGAATTGTAACACCCCCATGCCACTTTTGTATAATATATTATTAAGTTATGATTTATTTTGATTTTTTGAGTGTTTTAGTATTTTGAAGAAAATTACGGTTCTAGAATATGATAGGTAGTTCCAAAATTTGGTGACAGGTGATTCTCATGGGGGCATCACACCGCATGTAAGGGAGGTCGTGTTGTGAGGTGACCTAGGATGGGGATTAATTTTCTAGGGAGGTGTGTCATGCCATGATTTGGGAAAGATACATAATGAAAAGAATCATGTAGTAGAGATTCATTTAAATTGAATTCAAGTTATGTGACTTGATCCACTATTAGGGGAGGTTTTATCACAATACTCATTTCAGGAGGTGAGTCACGCTGGGACAGGGGAATCATTCTATGAACTACCTAGCCCTTATTTTAAATTTTATGATTTTACCTCTTTTCCCCAATCAATTATAAGACTCATGATTTTTAATTTCACTCTATATCATGCATCCAAATCATAGAGAGCTCAAGGGGGTTCTTCCCTTCTTCTACCTTGGTCCCAAGATCCTCTTCTTTTGATTTCAAGAGGATAATAATGTTTAATTCCCTCCTTTCTCCTTAGTATTCTTCTATTATTCTCCCTCCTTATGTTACACATAGTATTATTTTATAATTTAAACACTAACACCAATGGAGGATGAATTTAGGGCTTTATATTGTTTTATCTTGGTTTTTTTGGATGTATAGGGTTGGTAGAGGTTGTTTCCTTTCAAGGTTTTGCTTCACCATCGAAGGTGAGTGGTTTCTTCTAGATTGAGGTAGGTGTTTTTGTAAAATTACTTTATTCTGCATAACATGAAAAAATTGACTGTTTTTAAAGACATTTCATATCAATTATACCTATATGGGATACCCATGATGACTTAGTAAATGTTTTTAATGATTTTTATACTTACAATGAATGGTATTTCTATGGTTTTCTTGTTTTCATTTATAATGTAAATATTTATTATTTCTGTGCTTATTCCTTAATCCTTTATATTATATTGAAAAATAATTTATATATTTAGAAGATATTTTTTAAAAAATTTGAATTTTTGAAGGAGAAATATTTGTTTCCAAGGAATTTTTTAAAGACTCATTGGAATTTAAAATTATTTTTTATGATTTTGAAAAGGCTTTGTGTCTTCTAAATATTTTTCAAAGGTTGATACCATGAGTAGTTTTTCAAATTAAAGTTTAATATCTTTATTTCCAATTTGTTTTTAAAGTACTTATTTGAATTTTATCAAAAGAAGATTCTCCAAATGTTATGATACCCTTAATTTTTGAGACCCTTGATTTATGTTACGTCTTATATAGACTTGTTCTCAATATATGAAGAATTATATTGATAATGATGTTTATTCATGGAAGTGAAATGTTTTTTTATTATGAGGGTGTTGGAGGTGAGATGATATTCATCTTTATAATTTATAATTTATTATATGATGCATTATTTTATCACCTACACTTTGATTATTTCATGTTAATCCTAGAAACTAAGTGAAAGGTCAATATTTTTGATAAAATGGTTATATTATGAACTAGTTGGTGTCCCATAATTGTACACTCATCCGTGGCTAGGGGAGTTCCCCTGATGAGACTAATGAGAGTGACATGGGTTGGTTTTATATTGGAATGATGTATAGGTTTATAGTTTTTTCAAATTTATAATTTTCAATGAATGTCTACCATTACGACCTAACTATTTTTTAACACCTAAATATTTTAAATTATATTTTCTTTCGAAGACTAATGTGTTTGATAGCTTGTTTCACATGAAATACCAAAAAATAACAAATGACAGAAAAATAAATACAATTAAAATGTATTCATATAATTGGTGGGTAAAAAAGAGGTAACTAAATTATAAAAAAGAAATATAAATTAAAAATATAGGAAATTCTTAATACTAAGACTTTGATAAAATTAAATCATTGTAGCTAAGTGACTAATAAGACCGGTTTATGATTTCAAATGTAACCCTTGTAAAATTGGGATTTATGTTCTTTATTTTATAATAGAAACTATATTATGGGTAAAATATATTATTTATTTGAATAATATTATATAACCCATTTTTATTAGTAATTTATAGGAAATAAGAATAATGATAGTTAACATTTTTAAAAGTTATTTTCATATGAAAATATTTTTCATTGAGAGTTTATATTTTTATTAAAAATTTAAATTTTAAAATATTATTATTTTTATTTAAAGAAATTGAATTCATTTTTTATTTATAATAAAAATATTAAATTAACATGAGTTTTTTATATTTTTCAGAAATAATTGATTTTAGGTGAATAGTACAAAAAATCTAGTTTTTTACTGGTCTTAGAGTTTTTGAATTTATTAAGAATAAGTATAACTTAAATACTTATAAAACATTTTAGATGATAAAATATTTATTTACGGATAAAAACTATATATTTAAAAATATTTTTCTGATTTATAAAACCTATGTTTTAAAATTTCAAAACATAGGTAATATTTTCCCAATAAAAGAAATTGTTTTGGGTATTTTTTAATTAAATATTATTAAGGTAAAATTAAGTGATAAATTTTATTAAAAGAAACATAAATTTTATTTGTTTTATAATAAACATATTTATATTATGAATGTATAAAAAATTAATGATTTTATCCGACATATAACTTTTAATATTAAAAATAAACATTTTCCAAAAATGGTTTTTTACGCATGAAATGCGCTAATGTTAGAATTAATTTTTATTAAAAATAGAAATATTATTTTATAAAAAAGATCTAATATTTATAATTATTAGGTAAAAATAATTTAATAATTCCCATTTAATTTTTATGCATTAAAAGTAAATGACTTAGTTAAAAATTAATTCTAAAAGTAAAAAATAAAAATAGTAAAAGTGAAAAATATATGATTAAAAGGATTGAGACATTAAAACATGTGTTTCAATAAATGGTAAAAGATTTATAGACATAATTGAATCCAAAATTTAATTATTTATCACTTTAGGATTGTTTAACCCTTTAATAGTGACATACCATAATTGAAATATAATGGGTACTTCAAAAATTACATATCTCTTCACTTATAAAAAGAGATCACTTCCAAAAATTCCCGATACACCCATACCATTGAATTTCATTATAAAATTTTCCATTTTTCTCAATATATAATCATATCTCAAGTTAATAAACCTTTTTTAAAATTTGATAACCCATGACATCCATTTTAAGGATATTTCCAAGAGAAATCTCAAGTTCCCAATGTGCGCATTTCTTACTCCATAACCTTTTATTCTTAATATTTATCCTCAAAACTTATTATGGTCACCATAATATAATTGAAAAATACTATTAATATACTATAATGTTATTATATTAATTTATTAACCATTATATAATCCTTTATATCCACTAAAAAACAATATCGATCGTGTGTATGTGCAGATTATCACCTCTATGAAACGATGGGGTTCATTTTTCATCACCACATCCCATGGAGGGTGAAAAGGATGAATTTTATGAATTAATATGTTTAATATGTAAAATTTATTATTATTATATGATAATTTATCATTTAACATAATTCTACGACATTCATTGAGAAATAGACACATTAATTGTATGTACGTGTGGACTACCGCCTTCACAAACAATGAATTTTATTTTTATCATCAACATACATGGATGGTTCTGGGAATAAATTTAAATAAGTTAAATGGTAGATTTAAATGTTTAATATTCTATAAATATTATGATAACATTATATAGAAACATTTCCATTCTTATAAAATCATTATAAAAAACTCTCATTTGAGTCTATTTTACCACCTAAGTTAACAAGGTTATAATGTTTATATCATGAATGATTACGTAATGTTATATAAAGGTAATATAATGTAATAATAATTTATTTATTATATTTTAATTATTCATTAATTGTAACACCCCAAGATTTTATGAAAAATATTCTTTTAATTTCATTGATGCCTTCTATTATACACCACACCAAGTTTAGCATGTACTATACGCAACACCGTATTTGCTTGCAGTATACACAACACTATTCTTGGCTCGTGTTACACACAATTTCAAGTTCATTTGATAGAAGTTATTCTACACAACATTGAGTGTGTGTATATATATTCAATGTATCAATGAAATATGGTTGGATTTTGTTATATGCAATAACAAAGGAGTCTTGCACTACACGCAACCCTGACTTGGCTTTCATTACATGTAATCGCGACTTTCCTCGATAGCGTGTGTTGTACACAATACCGGGTTTCACTAAACAACGATATATGGTTATAATATTATCATGAACTAGCCGTTATGAATAGTATTAACCACATTTTGAATTTTATAAAATTATTATTCATCTTATAAATTTTCTAAAACAGTTTATGTGAACAAAATAATTTTTTCTAGTAAATTAAATATTTTTTAAAAAATGCAGTTTTGCCGCCTTTTGATGGAGAAACCACTTTAAATATAGTTTTTGACATGTTTATAAGTTCAATTTGACAAAATAAAATTTTATTTGGAATCAGGAAATAAAAATTTACTTTGGATAAATTTTTCATATTATTCTAATAACTTTCATATTTTAATGAATAGTGAAAACATGCTATATTTTAATTAAAAACAACTTATTTCATCGCAATACATTATATGGTAAAATTATAATATTGAATTTTTTTAAAGTATAAATAGAATATATTTTTACAATTTAATATAATGTATGTCATTAGCATTAATTTTACATTGAATTCATAGATAATAACATTTCAATCTTTGGCAATGTTTTAACTTTTAAAACCCATTTTCTTAACAATGGGATTAATTTTAAATTAATTACTGCAACTTCTGCGTTTTGAATTTGAAAAATTGATTCTATATTTGGAATCAGTGGGTCCAAATAATGTTAATAGTTAACTTTTATTTTTTTGATATTATGAATAGTAACTACGGTAATTTTTATTTATTATGGTTAAAGGTAAATAGGGTAATTCAAGGTTAAAAGAATATTATAATAATTCAAAAGTACCTTGAAACTTGTCCTAACCTTATTGGATGAGTAGTGTCCGACCATGGTAATCCTTGGGTCGATTTTGGGACCCCATTGAGCCACTTGGTAGTGACAATGACAATTTGGATTAATTAATTTAATGTAAAGACAAAATTGACATTAACAAAAATATTTTAGTAATTAATTTTTATAAGGGGTTATATAAATTATATTTTCTACTATAAATATTCATTGTAAAGCTAAGAATATTTCCTACCTAAGGATATTTTTTTATAATTTTAAGACAACAAATAAATTAAATAATTTATGACACAATAATGATGAAGTATTTACCTCATTAATAAATGATTTAAATAAATAAGATTATAATAATTAAAATATTTTCCAAAACATGTCCAATTATGATTGGAAGATTTTATTTCTACCATGATTCATCTTATCTTCGTTCGTAATGATTTTTGGACCTTTTGAAACCGAATAAAAATTTATAATAAAATAATATTTCCACACTTTCCAAAGGTGCCCATATCATCCCTTATAAAAGGGCACCCCCTCCCTCTCTTCCTCACACCAATTTGAGCTTTCAAGATCAGAAAAACCCTGCCCATTTAACTTCCCCACTTCCTTAGAAACCTACTAGAGGTACTGGTCTTCTCAAAAACCATCTCTAGTGCCTTAAGAGAATGTTTAAAGGAGGAACTTTGAGAAAGAGGTAATACCTTCTACCGTTTTCTTCAAGTTCCATTCTTCTTCTACTCCCTCTTCTTTAGTTGTTTCATTATGAGGTAATAACATCAGTATCTTTAATATACTGATATGTTATTATAAATATTAAACAACACTATTTCACCTCTTATCCATCCTACAGAAAACGAAATCACCGCGCGTGCGTACGTACGGAATACCGTCTCCACACCGTGGTGTAATCTATTTTCAACCACCACCTTACATGGATGGGTATAATGGTGTAAATAATGACTGTATATTGTTATTTTAAAGTGATATTGATTCTGAAACAGTATACATACACTCCAATATAATTCCATGGGAACGATATCATCGCTCGTGCATACGTACGGATTACCGTCTCCACGACGCGATGAGATTTATATTCCATGTTAACAATTCAAGAATGATTATAAAGTATATATAATAAGTAATAATGAAATATATGAAATAATAATTCTATTGGATTTATGTATATATATATATGTGTGTGTGTGTGTGTGTGTATGTCATATACTTAATTCCATTCAATTCAATAAGGAAACGAAAAGAGCATTCATGCGTACGTACGGCCTACTGTCTCCATGAACGGTGTATTTCTTCCCATTTATAGATCTATTATATATATATATATATTCTGAATATATATTATATATAAATCATGTTTTACATTCTGGATGTAAGTTATCATGATCTATGTAATCATATGAATAATTACAAGTTAAAACACGAACGACAAATGAAACGATTTTACCCAAAACGCTACTTTAACATGAATTTAAGAAAGATCGGGTAATATAAAGTCATAAGTGAAACATATATGATATAATAACAATTAATATGATTCCTTAATAAGTCAATGACATTATTTAAATCATTATATAGGAGGTTTGGACACTTATGAAGAAAATCGGACCTAAGGTAAGGGAAAATCTTACAATCTCATTTTTATCTGAGATTGTTTATACTTCAGAATTTACTGGGGGATATTTATCATCCACATCCATGTTTCCTCAATATTTAATATTATTTCCATCCACCTACAATTCTTTAAATCCAATTTTACCCTTCGGTGAGTTTTTAGTAAAAGATATGAAATGAATATTTTGTTGTTTTTTGTACAAGGTACTTTTTGACTTTTCCAGCCAAAGTACGGGAAGAATGTTTTTTTTAACTTATACGGAATGAATGGATTTTTAGAACATTATTTCCATGAAGCTTCCTTTACATGTTTTCAAGTTTATTTTTAATCAACTTCTTTTAGTTCAAAATTATATGACATGTTATGAATGGAAAATGTTTTTGAAGTAGAAAGGATATTTTCCTCAATAATGGAATTCAAGTGTTTTATCAAAATTATTTTACATCTAAGATAATATAGGTTTCTGTTTCTATCCCTATTATTACATTGATTTGATTAAATTGTGATGGAATTATTTTGATGAAATCCTTTACCTTATATGAATTGTTTTATGATGTCATGATGTTTAATAATCCCATTTTTATTACATGGGTTAATCTATGATGTATGATTTATGATTTTGTGGCACATGTAAGAATGACTTAATTATGAGATGGGTGGGACATATATCTCCATCCAATTCATTGGGTAAATATTTATATCTTATGAGATAGACATATATGGAATGGTAAGTTAATCCGGTTCAGTGTTACAGGACTGAAATGAGGATTGAACTCGATTCAGAAAAGGACTTTGTCCACTAAGATGGTCTTATCAGCAATGCCTTGGCTACTATGGAAATCATGACATGTGCTGAGTGGTTTCCATAATTACATGTTTTACTCCCAGGCTATTTTATCATGCTTAATATTTCATTATGATCTATGCCTTACATACTTCCATTTTTTATGTCATTCCTCAAGATTTTGATGTTTAAACATTATGTTCATGTTTTTAAGCTCAAATGTGTATGCTTTGTTTTATTATATCCATTCTTACCCTTACTGAGCATTTAAGCTCACCCTTTATATGTTTTATTTTCCCCAGGATATAAAGAAAGGTTTTCGGTAAGAAAACAAAAGGGGAAGATTGATATGGGAGATTTTGAAGATCTTTCAACAGGATTAGATGTTTATATTCCGAGTTTCCAAAGACACTAAACTATTACGATCCTTGTTTGTCTGTTTTTGTTATGTATTAAGTATTTCGCAAAAGTAATGTAATGTCCATATACGTCATGTTTCGGGCCTCTACAGTTGGTATCAGAGGAAAGTTTTAGTCAACCTTTGGAAACTGTGATGTGAGATCATTAGTGAGATACCTAGAGATATTTCTAAGGTATGTCTAGGGATGTCCCTAAGGTTAAGTATACGTATAGGTTATAGTCCTAGAATTGCGCTAACGTTCTTAGAATTAAACCTAAGATGTTAGATATTGAAGGTACTCTTCCTTTGTTATGTTATTTTCCTAGAAAGATTTTTTTCCCTCAAACTATTCTTTTTTGGTTTTAGACGATGACTGGAACCCGAAGAAACCGTGTTGATCAATATAATGGACGATGCAATGATTGTCCTCCTGAACAAACCAATGTTACGGGAGATGGAGTGAAAAATCTTATTTCTATACTTACACAAGCTATGAATCATTCTGGACTTCCAAATGAGCAGAGGAGGGAACAATATTCTATTGAGTCTTTCATGAGACACCGTCCACCTTCTTTCAATGGGTCTTTTGATCCACTTGTTGCTGAACAATGGATCAGTACCATTGAAAAGATATTTTTGTACTTCACTGTTCGGAACACGATAAATTCATTCTAGATATTTACCATTTAGAAAGTGAAGCAGACTAGTGGTGGACTCTAATTAAGAATACAAGGCCCCGATATGAAATTGAGTCCATGGAATGGGATGAGTTCAAGAAATTATTTTTCAATAAGTACTTCCCTCGTATTCTTCGAACAAAGTTTGAGAAGGAGTTTCATGAGATTAAGAAGAAGTATGATGAATCTGTTGGTATATACGAAGCGAATTTTACAAGACATGTAAGGTATCCAACTGGCATTATCATCCAACCTGAAAGTAAAGTTGATCGATTTTTCAGTGGCTTAAAACCAAGTCTTTGAAGGGAATTATCTATAAGAGACTTTAGTAGCTATGAATAAATTGTGTGTTGTGCTATCAAGGTAGAAATGGAAGTTGGTGTTACTTATCCATCTCATGGTTTTGACAAGAAACGAAATATGGAGATCAAGGAGAAATCTCAGAATAATGGTGAAAAGAATATGAATGTTTCCTTGTACTCAAAGTGTGGAAAGAAGCATGGTGGAGATTTCCTAAAAGGTACTAGAAAATGTTTTAAGTATGGAAAAGAAGGTCATCAATCAGATGAGTGTCGAAGTAATGGAAAAAGGGCTGCCAATGATGTGAATAAAGAAAATACTGCAGAGAGCGCACCACCAACACTTCAATGCTTCAAGTATAAGGAAATGGGGCATTTTGCTAATAAATGCCCTAATCCACGAGTTAATGATGATCAACGTGAGCAACCTCTTAAGGAAAAGGATAAAGGGAAGTATCATGTGATCACTATTTGTGATGTTGAGTATGAAAATGAAGTTGTGTAATGATTAAGTGTTTATTTAATGGGATTCCAAAATAATGTTTTGTATAGTATCATAGAATATTGGAATATGTATGTATTGGTCTATTGTGGATTTCATTAATTTTATGGTACCAGTAACCATGGAAAGTGATTGAGATATTTTTGGAAAGTAGATGATATGCGCATAATGAAGGGATAAGAAGATAATGAGATGTTTGATTGTATTCTTGATCTCATGACTGATATAAGGACTATGTGATATTATGGTTTGGTTATATAGATTTTTTTTGGGATTTTGGTATGTGGAAAGAGTTACCTTTTGACAGTATTCATGTTTTTACTAAGGTTCTATGGTAATTTATTTTTCAAGAGAATATATGAATAAGGTATTCATGTGTTTGGAATGCAACCAACAAGATATATCTTATGATATAAGTGGGATAAATTCTTGTATTCACATTCTTGGTAGATAACCTTTCTGGTAATTGTTTTCTTTATACTATGAGATTGGACCGAAGTATTTTAGATAAGCCTAAAGATTGGAATGGATTATGTTGGACATAAGTTAGTATTGTTTAAGGATATAACTTTTTTCAATATTATTACAGGAATGTTATTATAATGTAGTTTTAGAAAAAGGGACAACCTGAAAGACGGGAAACAACTCGTCGCGTCGGACAAGGCTGTGGGAATCGAACCCAAAACCGAAGTGTGACTGGCCTTTATCACCTACCACTGGCCTACAAGAAGTCCCTGGTTACTGGAAAGTAGTTTTATTTTATTAAGCGGTATGATAAATAATGTCTAAGTCCATTTTTTGAACCATATACGATTAATATCACCATAAGATGGACTTATAACTTTTTATAACCTTTTGAAACAGATTGAATGACCCATCATTCTATCACATGATATGCTAAAGCGTCACGAATAACAAATTCAACTTCAATTATTTAAGATTTGAAGTTTAAATTGTTCAATTCACAAACAACAGTGAGATTGTACGAAAATCATTTAAGTATTTCCTTTAATTCATCATCTTTAGGGAAATGATCTTGAAAACCAAAAATGTTGTCCTAGTGCCCTTATATCCGATGAATCAGATGGTACCATAGATCATCACAATCATATGTCTTTGTGATTGTTGGCTTTTTCATAGCCATGTTCTCTACCACTCTCTGTCAGAACATGATGGTTAGATTTCTATTCCATACCCATATTTTCACCTATGTTCTCCTATGTGGAAACCCAGTGATTCTTTATTTGGGTAACCATTATGTTTCACACTTTAGTTTTTAAAGTAAAGTTTTGGTATTTCATTTTACGATGTGGGTGTAAATTATAGAAACTTTCATGTAGAAAACCATGTATAACCCCGACGAATTTCGAGGGCGAAATTCATTTTAAGGGGGGTAGAATGTAACACCCCGATATTTTATGAAAAATATTATTTTAATTTCATTGATGTATTCTATTATACACCACACCAAGTTTATCTTGTACTATATGCAACACTGTATTATCTTGCAGTATACGCAACACTATTCTTGGCTCGTGTCACACAGAATTTCAAGTTCGTTTGATAGAAGTTATTCTACGCAACATTGAGTGTATATATTTATATATTCAATGTATAAATGAAATATGGTTGGATTTTTTTTATATGCAACAACAAATGAGTCTTTCACTACACAAAACCCTAACTTGGCTTTCATTACATGCAATCACGACCTTCCTCGATAGCGTGTGTTGTACACAATACCGGGTTTCACTAAACAATGATATATGGTTATAATATTATCACGAACTAGCCATTATGAATAGTATTAACCAGATTTTGAATTTTATAACATTATTATTCATCTTATAAATTTTCTAAAACATTTTATGTGAACAAAATAATTTTTTCGGTTAAAATAAGTATTTTTCAAAAAATGCAGTTTTGCCGCCTTTTGATGGCGCACCCACATTAAATATAGTTTTTGACATATTTATATGTTAAATTTGAGAAAATAAAATTCTTCTTTGGAATAAGGATATAAAAATTTACTTTGGATAAATTTTTCATATTATTCTGATAACTTTCATATTTTAATGAATAGTAAAAACACGATATATTTTAATTAAAAACAACTTTTTTCATCACAATGCTTTATATGGATAAATTATAATATTGAATGTTTTTAAAGTATAAATATAATATATTTTTACCATTTAATATAATTTATGTCATTAGCATTAATTTTATATTGAATTCATAGGTAAAACATTTCAATCTTTGGCAATGTTTTAACTTTTAAAACTCGTTTCCTTAACAATGGGATTAATTTTAAATTAATTACTGCAACTTCTGTGTTTTTAATTTTGAAAAATGGATTCCATATATGGAATCAGTGGGTCCAAATTATGTTAATAGGTTACTTTTATTTATTTGATATTATGAATAGTAACTATGATAATTTTTTTACTACGGTTAAAGGTAAATAGGGTAATTCAAGGTTTAAAGAATATTATAATAATTCAAAATTACCTTGAAACTTGTACTAACCTTATTGGATGAGTATTTTACGACCTTGGGCATCCTTGGGCCTATTTTGGGACCCCATTGAGCCACTTGGTAGTGAAAATGACAATTTGGATTAATTAATTTAAGGTGAAGACAAAATTGACATTAACAAAAAATCTTTTAGTAATTAATTTTTATAAGGGGTTATATAAATTATATTTTCGACTATAAATATTCATTGGAAATATAAAAACATTTCCTACATAATGATATTTTTTTATAATTTTTATATACCAAATAAATTAAATTATTTATGACACAATAATGATGAAGTATTTACCTCATTAATAAATGATTTAAATAAATAAGATTATAATGATTAAAATATTTTCCAAAACATATAAAATTCTGATTGGATGATTTTATTTCTACCATGAGTCATCTTATCTTCATATTTAATGATTTTTTGACCTTTTTAAAAAGAAGATAAGTTTATAATAAAATAATATTTCCACACTTTCCAAAGGTCCCCCTCTCCTCCCTTATAAAAGGGAACATCCTCCTTCTCTTCCTCACACCAATTTGAGCCTTAAATCTCAGCCAAACCCTACCAATTTTACTTCCCAACTTCATTAGAAACCTCCTAGAGGTAATGGTCTTCTCAAAAGAACATCTCTATTTCCTTAAGAGAATGTTTAAAGGAGGCACTTTGAGAAAGAGGTAATACCTTCTACTATTTTCTTCAAGTTCCATTCTTCTTATACTCCCTCTTATTTAGTTGTTTCATTATGAGGTAATAACATCATTATACCTCATATACAGATATGTTATTATAAAAATGAAACAACTATATTTCTCCTCTTATCCATCCTACGGAAAACGAAATCACCGCGCGTGCGTACGTACGGAATACCGTCTCCACGCCGTGGTGTAATCTATTTTCCACCACCACCTTACTTGGATTGGTATAATAGTGTAAATAATAACTATATACTATTATTGTAAAGTGGTATTGATTCGGAAATAGTATACAAACACTCCAATATAATTCCACGGGAACGATATCATCGCTCGTGCGTACGTACAGATTACCCCCTCCACGACGCGATGAGATTCATTTTCCATGTTAACAATTCAAGAATGATTATAAAGTATATATAATAAGTAATAATGAAATATATGACATAATAATTATATTGTATTTATGTATATATATATATTTGTGTATGTCATATACTTAATTCAATTCAATTCAATAAGGAAACGAAAACAACGTTCATGTGTACGTACGACCTACCTTCTCCATGAACGATGTATTTCTTTCCATTTATTGATCTATTATATATATGTATATTCTGAATATATATTATATATAAATCATGTTTTACATCCTGGATGTAAGTAATCATGATCTATATAATCATATGAATAATTACAAGTTAAAACACCAACGAAAAATGAAACGATTTTACTTAAAATGATACTTTAACATGAATTTACAAAATAACGGGTAATATAAAGTCATAAGTGAACCATATATGATATAATAACAATGAATATGATTCTTTAATAAGTCAATAACATTATTTAAATCATTATACAGGAGGTTCGGACACTTACGAAGCAAATCGGACCTAAGGTAAGGGAAAATCCTACAATCTCATTTTTATCTGAGATTGTTTATACTTCAGAATTTACTGGGGAATATTTATTGTTCAAATCCATGTTTCCTCAATATGTAATATTATTTCAATCCACATACAATTTTTTAAATCAAATTTTACACTTTGGTGAGTTTTTAGTAAAAGATATGAAAGGAATCTTTTGTCATTTTTCGTACGGGGTACTTTTTGACTTTTCCGACCAAAGTACGGGATGAATGTTTTTCTTAACTTATACGGCATTAATGGATTTTTAGAACATTATTTCCATGATTCTTCCATTAAAATTTTTCAAGTTTATTTTTAATCAACTCCTTTTAGTTCAAAATTATATCACATGTTAGGAAAGGAAAATGTTTTTAAAGTAGAAAGGATATTTTCCTCAAGAATGGAGTTCAAGTGTTTTATCAAAATTATTTTCCATCTAAGATAATATAGGGTTCTATTTTTGTCCCTATTATTACATTGATTTGATTATTTTGTGATGGAATTAATTTTATGAATTCCTTTATCTTATATGAATTGTTTTATGATATCACAATGTTTAAGAATCCCATTTTTATTACATGGGTTAAGCTATGATGTATGATTTATTATTTTGTGGCACAAGTAAGAATGATTTCATTATGAGATGGGTGGGACCTATATCTCCCTCCAATTCATTGGGTAAAGATTTATATCTCATGAGATAGACATGGCTGGAATGGTAAGTTAATCTGTTTCAGTGTTACAGGACTGAAATGAGGAGTGAACTTGATTCAGAAAGGGACTTTGTCCACTAAGATGGTACTGGCGGCAATGTCTTTGCTAATATGGATATCATGACATGTGTTGAGTGGTTTCCACAATTAAATTTTTTACTCCCATTCTATTTTATCATGCTTAATGTTTCTTTATGATATATGCCTTATGTACTTCCATGTTTTATGTCATTGCTCATGCTTTTGATGTTTAAACATTATGTTCATTTTTTAAAGCACAAATGTGTATGATTTGTTTTATTTTATCCATGCATACCCTTACTGATCATTTAAGCTCACCCTTTATATGGTTTATTTTCCCCAGGATATAAAGAAAGGTTTTAGGTAAGAAAACAAAAGGCGAAGATCGGTATGGGAGATGTTGATGATCTTTCAATAGGATTAGATGTTTGTATTCTGAGTTTCCAAAGACAATAAACTATTACGGTCCTTGTGTGTCTGTTTTTGTTATGTATTAAGTATTCCTCAAAAGTAATGTAATTTCCATGTACATCATGTTTCGGGCCTCTACATTAATGGCGTTCTTACTGCTTAATGTTTTTTTAATATATTATATTTTGATTGTTAAACATGCTGAAACTAGTTCTTCACAAATTTCCATTTCCAAAAATCATACTGTAATTATTCACTAAATTAAAATGGGATATACCTAATAATTTAAACACCATGATTATAATATCTTGGATAATATTTTAATGATTAATTTTTTAAATAAACAATAATCTATAAGTTCACTACAAAACCTGTATAAATAAGAAATTAGAGTATTTAGCGTATAATGATGAAAATAAACTACAATCAACTAATATATTTGTAATAAATGGTTATAAATGAAGTTATAAATATAAATATCCATAAATAATTTTATTTAATAAGTGATTAATAAATCTATGTTTATTATAAAGGAGGATAAAAACGTTCGAGTAAGAATGAATACAGGGTTAGGTGTTCATAGTCTCAAATTTAATTTCTTGTGAAAAATTTAATATTATGCACCATGATATCATTGATATGGTTATATTAATATATAATGAATGTATTTTACCATATTTATATAATTCATGTGGTTTTAATATCCATATCATGTTAATTATTTAAATGGATTTTGATTCAAATGATACCGATGTTGAAAGAGTTATTTGTCTCTATTTTCAATTCCATGTGAGGTGTTTCACATTACATTCCATAATTTATTTTATATGGTGTATTAACAACCCTTATTAAATCCATGTAAAATTAATATATTTCATTTAATTGTATCTTAATGTCCATTTTATAGTAACCATCTTATGTTCTCTTGATTCTTTCATTATGAATGTCGTAAGAGTTTTTCATCTCAAATTCCTCTCTTTGAGAAATGTTTTTCCATATACACCTAATTTTATTTAAATAGTGTGTATACTGACTATTTGTTATATCAAATCATTAATTATCTTTCATTCATGATATTTTAAGTTCAATTTCAAGATCTTTCTCTTAGAGATTTTTTTTATTAAAATGTTACCAAATCCATATTGGTTTATCTTCCGATATAAATTTTAAAATTAGTGTTTCCTTTGAAAGATAATCAATTTGTGAAATTTTAATGCTATTTATTTTTAAATTCCCCATAATTTTCTCCTCCTATTATTATTATTGGGGGTTTAAATGTATTATCACTATTTTATTTTCCTTTATGACTCGTAATTTACTTATTATAAGAAAATAGACCCTACACTTTTTTTGGCCAGGAACCCACCTCTTCCAAGACTATATACATTGGATACTTTTATGAATATCATTATCTATGCCTTAAAAATTGTTTAATATCATTTAATACTTATTTCCATCATCAATAAATATTTACAAAAAATAACTATAAGATAAATGATACATCAGTACATTTGTCATGGTAAATCATCCTACGTTATAGGAATGATTTTTCATGAAATGCCTTTCTTATGCGACATTATTAATGCTTTTCTTATTATGAATGTTTTATCAGCTATGTCAATATCATTTAAAATTTCTTAGGTTAAATTTGGGTTATATAACATTTAATAATCCACCATGTTTCTATGAATGTATTATGATTATTTATCAACTGGTGAAAGTATAAACATCCAATATGTTGTTATTCAATTACTAATGATTATGGATTAATATATAAAATTTAGTATATAATGTTTAAACACCCATATTATTTCTTTGGATGGATTATTTACATATTATATAACTAATTTATTAATAAATTATTAATTCTTCATATATTTGTATCTCAATAAAAATGTATATTAATTCCTAATGAAAGTTTACTATTGAATGTATTTATAACTATGTATTTCATATAGTGAATGCATTGGATGTAAATAAGTGATGGGAGAGGATAAATATTATATATTCCCGAAAGGAATTTGTTCATTTTATGAGATAGAAGTTTTTGTATTTGGTGTATGCATACACAATTCAAGAATGATGACTTGGTTGTGACTTTGGTGGAAAGAATTATATCTTCATTTTGATATTGATAGAAAGAATAATTTTTTGGTAGACGACTTGATGATAAAAATCAGGATGTACCACATTATTCATTTCACCACCATTAATTTAGCCACTTTTATCCATGTGAAAATTTATAATGTTATTCCATACATGGATTTATTTCAAGATAATTTGATCAGTTATATATAATTATTTATTCCTTATTTATTCATTCCACATTATTCATTCCATGTTTATGTGTTGATATATTTTTATATGAATTTTTAACAACTGAGAATTTTTTATCACCCTTCTTATGTTTCCATTCCGCTGAGTTATGATGAAAAATATTACACAAGATATTTCTAGAAGGTTAGAATGTGATGATAATTTTGAGAGATATTAACGACTTATTTTGTATTAATTGGTTTCTTATAAAGTGATTTTTTTACATTTGATGAGAAAGACATGGTCTATATTTGTTGATGATGTGTATTAAATATCTAAAAAGGCAAACCTTAAAGGTCATGTGAATATATGTAATTAAATGTTAGTTATAACTCATGTAATTATTGGATGGTTAGATTCATGCTATCATAGAGTTTCCCATGACACTTAGATATTATGATGATTCTATTTAGAGGATTCCCACACCATATTAGATTATTTCCCTTTTCTATCATTGTGATTTTATGACACCATTGGCACATTTTTACTAATGTGTGTTGCCTTTATATGATGGTTTGTTTCAAGTTTTTATTTTTATCCCCACCCATTTATGGTTTTGGATTTTTTATAAATGCATTTTAAATGTAGATTTTTTTAAAGGGGTTATTTTATAGAAAATGGAAATATTTTATTTATACATGAGGTATTCAAGAAATATTTAAAAATGAGTAAAATTGTTTAGTTTTATTTTCAAACATAAAGGACCTAATTTATAGTCTTAAAATATTTTACTTTCAATTTATGGTTCTGCCATTATATTCTATAAAATGGGTGGTTTTTTATTAAAAGTGTTAGGTTTGTTTTTCATTTTCCATAAAATTTTATACCTGGAAAACTTTATTTAAAATTTTATTTGAAACTAACATTTAATAAATGTTTGATATAATTAATTTTATGTAATATTTTGTGAAATTATACTAGGCATTCTTAAATCACACCCTCCACACATGTTGACATGTGTGTGTAATTCTTATGTTTTCTCTCAGCTGCCCAGGTATTGATCTTATTCATTTGATGTTCATTTTGGTCTATTGATGCACATGTAGTGATTTCGGGAGTGATTTTTGGTCACCAAATATGGTTTCGTGGTATTTTAGGATTTTTATATTTATGGTTAATATGGGGATATTTATGTTTCATCTAATTTAGAAAAGTGTATTTTGAATTTAGGTTGTCATTTATTTTTTCTATTTTTTGTGAATCATTTAAGATTTTGGATTGTCTGTTATTAATTATATTCTAGAATGAGAGTATTCACTTGTATTGATTATGTATAATGTTTATATTTATGTTATTTATGATTCATTTTGATTGTTAATTATTTTATAATACTTATCATATTTTTATAGAAGTCTAATGTATGAATACACCATGGTAGATTATAGGGAATATTTTTTCTACTTTGTTTTATTATTATTTAACGATAAAACCCTACCAAAGTGAATGTTAATGTTTCCTAGACACTAGTTTCCATATTTTCGGGGTTGAGAACACTATTTAGTCCTAGTGATGGGATGGGTGTGGCAACATGGTGAGTCATACCAGGTCATTTCATTACATGAACCAACCCGAATAATCAGACTGAATAGTGATCAGGCATGGATCGAGATTCTACACTATACATGTCGGCCTAACCCAACATGAATACTACACCCATGCCCCAAAAAATAGAGACAAGTTGGGGTAGTTTTTACACCCTTAGTTCACCACCATCCATTTTTTCATATAATAAATATTTTAATTTAAAATTTCATATTTATATTGGAACTAGTATTAATGACCCAACTCGGGAATTATTCAACTCGATAATCATTAAGATATAACATATAGTTATTACAGCATTGATACCCTACCATGAGGACTATCTAGATCGAGATCATCAAAGAATAAAAATATACATCCTAATATTTAAAGGATAAAATATAAATTTTAAAACACATTTTCTACATTAAATACCTAAATAATGTAAGATGAAATCATGAGTAAGAAACGTATGATTTAACAATGATTTTTATATGTTTAAATCTATCTATCTCTATGTATTACAATGATAAAAAAATTATAGAAACCTCAAAAATATATCTCTTACATAATTAAATAAAACATCACACAAACATACATGCTTGGTATTTCGATACTTTAGTTAGGTTTTATAAAAAAATATATTATGATAAGAAATTCTGCAATCAATATTTCATACTAGCACACCTCCCTAATACCAATGACATTACTATAGCATGACCTACATTTTCATATTCATATCCTAATGAAAAAACCTTCACCATGCTGTGAATATAGACCATCAATCAATGGACAAAATTAATTGGACTTTTTAATAGTTAAATTTAATTATTATTTCACAAAGCATAATAAATGTGGTAAAATAAATTAATGGAATGCATATTATTTGTTAATAAATTTCTATTGTTAATCCATGTTGCAATATTAATATAATATGTTGAGCAAGTCACTAACAATATTTATAATGAAGTTATGATTTATTTTTATTAATATCTTCACATATCATATTTTTTTATTAAGATACTTATGAACCCAATCACTCATGCATTGATTAGTCTGTCCCACTTATTGTGTAATGTTGTGTCAAGTTCCAACTATAACATAAACTTTACTTCCCACTTCTATTGAAACCAATAAATAAGGCATTACAATCCTCAATATTTCAATGTTACAAAACATATCGAGGAATAATTTTTAATTTATTATAAGGGGTAGAATTTTACTTATAATATTGGAAGTTAATTCATCATTGGACTTTCCACAGATGTTCTTTATAAAATTAAAATCGTCTAATTTTCACATCTTGGTGATTTAAAATCCCTAAAATATAATCTATAGATCCCATATGCATCATTACAAACTCCTAGACAAGTAATTTTTCAATTATGGAATTTATTATTTATTAGACCAAATCACCAACATACTAAACCATTCATATCAGATATACTAGTTTATATCGATTTTATTATAATTAAGGAGTAACATGAAGGAATAAAAAAATAACTTAGTATCTACTCTGTATTAATATTTGGTTGGTATAAAAATCAAGTTTCTTGTTTTCCAAATACATATAAATAGAATAATACACCTCCTACTAATGAAAACATATAAGTAGTGTGCTCCCACAAGTGTGAAACCTCAACATTACCAGCATACCATAAGAATATAATCACTATATTGGGATTTATTTCTATAGAGTGATTCTAAAATATTCATTGAAGTAAAATCCATTACATCACTTAGGAATATCAAGTAATGGGATCCAAAATTTTCATTAATTAACATTGTGAATTTTTAAGGGTATTTGAAGAATTAACGAAATTATTGAAGGCATGTTGTATTTGTTGTCAAAAATAGATGATATGATTTAAAAAGTTGTTGCGAAATTACTTGAATTTATTTGATATGGTTAAATTTGTATTAATATGATTTTAGTTGGACAAAATAGAGTTATAAGAATTCTATAGTTTAGGTTTTGGAATTATTGATTTCAAGTGGTGGAGAATTCGGATAAGTATTGGTTACAAAAAATTCTCACTATGATACATAAAATCTAAATGATGATACATAATATCTATCGAAGTATATATAATATGTTTTTTAGATCAGTGAGATATATAAGAAAAATATGATCACATATAAGAAATATTTTTAGTTTCTTGAGGATACATAACATCTTGCAGTTGATGCATAATATATCACATATTGTATGTAAGATCATATGGTTAGCCCAAAATAATTACTTGAGTACATGTAATATTATTTTGAGAATACAGAAGATCATTCAAAATATATTTAATATTATCTCAGTGGTTACACATGTTACATAATATTGATCTATTTGAAAAAAGAAAAATTATTTGGAATAATAAAGATGAGATTTCAGGAGTTATGTAAGAGGATAATTAATTATGATTATGAAATATTGTTATTAAATGAATTAATAATATGCATATTATTTATTAAATTTTTTATTCATATTGAGATATTTTGATGAAGATTGTTTCATAATGAGATTCATCACAATGCAATGGATTGTGCAAGTGATAATACACATATGAAAGAAGAAATTGAAAATTTTATGGAACTAGAATTAAGAAGGAAAGATAGGGTGAGATTAAAGGGGAATTAAATTTAAATATTGAAGAAATTATTCACTTAATAATTCTACAGTTTAAAATATAAATATTTTACAATCATTAATAATGTAAAAAATAGATGTTTTCTTGATGTTATTTGTGTTGAGTGGCTCTTTAAACAACTATATTATTTGATAATTAAATTGTTTTTTTAAATTTCCTTTAAATATTTTAATACTTTTAATTGTTTATTGATTAAAATTGTTTATCTTTTACCATGTCATAATATTTCGTTACTTAATATTTCTATAGATATCATGTTTTGATAAGTTTTAACATGTTCCAGAAGTTTCATATAACAATACAATGATAAATTCTAGTTTTAGGGACTATAAATATCATTGTATTCTAGTTTTTAACTATTACCATATAACCAAACTGTGTAGTCATTTCTCCCATGTAGCCAAACTACATAATCAATTATTATATGTAGCCAATTTAATAATCACCATGTAGTTGTTTTTCATGATTTAGTTTCCTTATATATTTGAAAAATAGTTTTGTGTATTGAAATCCAAATTGAGTTATTATTATTATGGTAAAAGAAATGAAAATTAAATATATTTCATTAAATGATATAAAATTATTAATAGATCTCTATATTTTATAAAACTAGGTTAGAATTCAATTAATGTTTTCAAAATGAATTATAAAATTTCTAGAACATATTTACTGTTTTTTAATCATAACATGAGATATATAGGTCTGGTTATGGTTATTATTGATTATTTAGAAATATAATGAGATTTTCTAAAATTAATTAGGCTAAACCAATAGATTATTCTACCTTTAACATGCTCTATTTTTGTTATGAAACATTTTAAGTCAATCTATTTACAGATTTCATAAATTTAGATACATGAATTACTTATGTGATTCCCTTTTGTGAGTTTCATATGTCTATTCTCTTATATAAAAAACCTATTTTAATTCACCTACAAGAAATTTTCTCATGTATTGTTTTTTATCTACGTGGAGAAAAATTCCTATGTGAAAAACACATAAGTGGAATTTGTTAATGTGGTGAGTTTTAGCTATGTAGATAAACATGATTACATGAAAAATACCTACATGAATTTTACTCTGTATTTCAAGGAAGTTCTAAATTTTACTCTAAAATCTAGAAATTTTCCCTATTTTAAATAATGTTTCATATTTTGATTTACCGCATGGTCATTTAAAATATGTAAATTGTTTTAATGACTTTATAAATTCAAATTAATTATATAGGACGTATATGATTTTTTTTCAATATTTTAAACATGTTTTTGAAAATATATTTTTTTTTTCTATTTTTACTCATGAAACTTATAGCATGAAACTGAAAAAAAAATTATTTTTTGTGTTTTTCTACAATTATATTATTTATAAATTGATATTAGATTATATTAAACTCATTCAAATGTGTTTTAATATTTTTAATACATTTTTATTATGTTTTTAAATTATCCACACATATACTTCTTGTTTTAAATGGAATGCCTATGAATTTAATATTGTAAATTATGACTTTCTATTTCATGGGAGATTTCATTTAATTATTATTATGGAACTATTTTAAATTTATTCATGTGAGGATTTTAAATTTATTTCAATCAATATTAATTGTTTTAAATTTTGTTCATGAATTGAGTGGTTATTTTGCAATAATAATATCCTTCTCTTCTTTATCTATCTCTATCTCTCTGATTATCCACCATTATCAACTATTTAATTTTAATTATATATCCTATCTCATATGTGATGAGTTTATTTTCTTAAAAAAGGAGTTTAGGCCTTATTGTTGTGATGTTAGAATATGAGAGACTACTTATACAACACTTCTTCCATTATAGCCTTTATAATTTTTATAGTGATACAGTGTGAAGTGTTGAATTGTGCTATAGTAAAGTGGTGTTTAAATTATTCATGTGTTTAAATTTATTTAATACTGATAGACGGTCTCTCAAGGGTTAGAAAAAACTTCTATTACTTCTTATATTGACTTAATGAGATAATCAAGATGATCAACCACTCAAGAAACAATACCTGTGTTTTATTCTTATTCCATATATTTCATTTTGGTTTCTTGAGTCTATAAAACTTCATCCCACATATCACAATATTTCAATTTCTCTATATGAAGTTTCATACCAAATAATTATCTATATTTGTGTTGTGGCACCCAGATTCTAAAGACAAGACTATTATGTTTGTAACTCCTAGTATCTAAATTTAGGGTTGTAATTGGGTTGTAACTCCCCATATAAAATTTATGTGTCCTTTAGTTATAGTTACACTGTAAAAATTAATTTGTAATTTGATTATGATTCCCCTTTTAAAGATAATATTTTCACAGAACATATCTCTCCCTATGTAGAGAGGTATAAGAGTAGACTAGTTCCACTCTAGACCAAACTACTATAAAACACATCCGTACATTCACTGTTTTATTTTATGTTTCTAATTAATTATGTTAATTAATATTGATAATTAATTTATATAATGTTTTTATCTCTTTAATTTTATTAAATACCGTCTATTCATCCCCCACTAGTCCATATATTATCACTTTATCTGACAAAACAATTTGACCAGTTTTAAATTTAGAGATTTTATTACTGAGATTCATGGGGTTTCCATATTTAAAATTGTATAAAATTATCATGTGATTATGGAGAGTTTAAGAATAATTGTAATAATAAAATAAATTTAAATTATTCATACATTTAATGACAATAACTATCATAGAAGGGGTAATATAATGATTTCTTACCTCCTCTCTCTTGGCCTGAGGGTTATTAATGTCTCCATTATTGAGTTTACTCCAATTGAAAAAGATTCCACCATAACATATGCTGATAAGATGAATTTATAAGTTTATAGTGATGAATAGTATGAAATGATAATGTAATTATCTAAAAAATTGTACACACAGATATTTAAATATAATGATAATAAATACATATTATATAAACATGAAATTTTATTTGAAGGGAATGTCAAAATGAAAGAAGAAACAATACAAATTTAGAGATAAAATTTTAAAGATATGTAGATGCATGATGGTGAAACTATAGATGAATATTTTATAAGGCTTAATGATATTTTAAGATACATTATAGGCTTTTAAGAGACTATAGAATATTCAACCATTGTTAATAAATTACTGTGAAATTTTACGAACATGTTTGATTAAAAAAATTCCACTTTGGAAGAAAAATATAAATTTTATCTTAATGACATTAAATAATATTATTATTGTTTATAAAATTATAAGATCTCATGTTTTTAAGAAAAATACAATGTAATAGATGTATATTTCATTCAATACAGTAAAAAATATCAAAATTATTGAAAATGAAGAAGTGATTTTTAGAGACTCTAGAGATGAAAAATAAAGTGATGTTTTTGAAGAGATCATGTCTCTTGTTTCAAATAACCTAAAAAGTGGAAGAGGAAAATAAAAAGGTATACTTCCTTTAAAAATATTCATTTTTGTGTAATAACACATTTTGTGATTTATTTTCCAAAGAATAATAATGGAGAGACTAAGGATAATGAGCATGAAAAGGTTATACAAAAAAAGGGATAGAACCAAGAAGGATGGTATGCTAAAGAATAGTTTCCCAATATATAGTAGAAGAAATATAATAATAAAGGAATAATAATATGAAGAATAATCATAAATTAGTGATTCATAAGATGAATTTATCACTGTAAATCAAAAAATCTCCACGTATCATGTTAAGGAACATGAAGTAACCTCAAGTAATGATGAGGATGATAAAAAGAGTTACACCAAGCATATGTTGAAAGTTGGTCTCAATTATTTTATTTATAAAAACACCAAACTCATGAAAGTGAATATGCATCTTATAAATAAGGCAGAGAAGAAAAATTAATTTGAAGATGAGTTACTCAAAATATAATTCAATTACCTTAAATAAATCATGTTTTTTAAAATTAGAGTTATAGAACAAGAAAATATCATAAAATAATTTATAGAAAAATATACTATTAAATCAGAGGATTTGAAAAAGGACCATAAAAGGTTCCATGATATAGAAAAACATTGAATAAGATGAGGTAAGATTAAAACAATTCTATGAAAATAAATGTTTAATCATTTCATCCTACTGAGATTGATATCCTAAAAGGAATGGTGAAATATGCATCGATGAATCAAAAATAAGTTAGATTTATCTTAAATAATTGTGTATTAAGCTTCGTATATGAAGATATTTTTATGGATGAGTATTGAAGTTGTATAAAATAATTAAATTCCAATGATTTGTACATTTATTGGATGTAATGGGACAATTCTTAGAACTGAAATTTTAGAACAAAAAAGAAATGACACAGATGCAAGAACAAGAATATACAAGATCCATATCTTGAGAATTATTTTGGGAATTTATCACTAATGTGGGTGTCAATTTATTAGATTTGTAAAGGACTTTATTTTCTAGAATAATTTAATATTCACAGGGTGATCTAGTTGAGGTGGTGATTTCTGTTGACCATGTGGTTTGATGCTAGTGAATATTGGACCCATGAGGCATTCATCCCGTAAATATTTCATTACAGTGGAATTGGGATTACTAGAAGATATTTGTTATATATGTTTGGGTAGGGGTTATTTGTACTGTGTGTTTTTATATGAGAGTGATCAATTAAGCTTAATATTTTATCATCTTATGCTTTGGAATTAGTATCCTATTGTAATATCTTATTTAGTTTTTTCAGTAAATTTGTTTTTTCTTGTGGACTGAAACTTTACCTAAACCATATAACTCCCTTATGTTCATTCATTTTTCTTTTCTTTTTTATTACATGTTCCACTAAATTCATGTCTCTTGTGAGTACCTCTTGTGTCTTTAAAAGGTGTGATATTACGGTGTGTGGAATTTTTACATGGATAACTAATTCCAAATAAATATTCCATTATCATCAATATATTTCATAACATCCAGTATCCTTGATCCATGCTAGAGATCATGAGGTTGGGTTAATCAAAATATAGAGATTCCAAAGAAAAAAGTGTTATTAGAATTTGGTTTATATATTTAAGGGATTCTCAAAAAATAAATTTATGAATGTATAAGGTGATTTTCATTTACAATTATCAAATTCATTGTGTTTTTTTCATTGTAAGATGGAATTAGAGAAGGGAAATTTAAGCCTGGAAATGTTTGATAGTTTAAACTTTGGATTTTAGAAGATGCAGGTAGTGGACTATCTATTAAAAATGGATCTTTATCTTCTATTATTCATGAAGAACATGGAATTAATCTAAAATATTGTTTATGGAAGTCTTGAAAAGAAGGCACCTTGTGTTTTCAAGATGATTATAGACAAGAACATGGCCTTCAATATCTGTGATTTTGGAACAACTTTGGAATTGATGCCTAATATTTAAAACATGTATTATAAGTATTCTATGATGATTTTTTTGTGTTGAATTTTGGACATGAGAATATCATAAAAAATTTCAGTGATTGATCATTTAAATAAATTCAACCTGATCCAAGACAGAGAGAGTCAGTTAGAGTGAAGTTTACTAAAAGTATGTTGGAATTAATTCTTTTTTCATCTCTTCTATAATCATGGGATGAAACGGTGATCTATATGAGTGATTCCATAGAAAATACTAACTTGTTATTTGAAGATATACTTGATCTAATATTAAATTAAGATATTTGGAAGCAGGAATCATAAAATTTTACAAGTGGGTTTAGTTTCTCAAAAGATAAGGTATGCTCCACCCCAAGGACTTAGGAGAAAAATATAAATAGAATAGATAATAGTGTTATAAAATTATATTTTTCCAATGGCTTGACATGTAGTAATTTTGGGTCATCTGTGAATTTTATAGATGAAGGGGATAGAGGAAATTTGGTTCTAACTATCATGAGTTTGTTATAGTCATATATTTTTGATTTGGTAGATTTGTTTTTTAAAAATTATTATTGTTGATTCATGAACAATTATCTATCTCAAAGCCTTAGAGAGTTTATACATATGGGTTGATAGGTGATTTTGGTTGTTGGAAAAGGGGATGTGAGTGTTCAGATGAAGAATGGATGTATACTATATTTTCAAGGAATTCAAAATGTCCCTGGACTATAAAAGAACCATATTTCTATTGGTCATCTTGAAGACATAGGGTTTTATTACATCTTTTCAAATGGTTTGTAGAATATCACATGAGTCTCTTGGTAGTGTCCCATGGTGTGAAAGATAGAACTTCTTACCTAACAAAGGTTTCAGAAGGCATCATGTATATTAGGGTAATAACTTACAAAATAATGAAAATGTGTCATAGCCATCTTGGTATCATTGGTGATAATGGTTTTGGGAACTTAGATACTATAGGATTTCTAAATCTCGACTATGTGGAGTACAAGACAGGAAAGGGTTGATTCTAAGGAAAGTAGTAGAAGGCATTGTTCAATTTGAATGGAGGTAAACCTAATAATAAAAATATCAAGATGGTTCAAATGGATGTATGGGGATCATCATCAGTTCGATATTTTAGGGGTTCACTATATCACATTAACTTCATTAATGATTCAATAAGAAATGTGTGGATATATTTTCTCAAACATGAGTGTGGGGTCTTCTGAATTTTCATTCGATTGAGAGATGTAGTGGAATCCAATAATAGAAAGAAATTAAAACACCTTTATTATAATACAAAATATGCGTGTGGAGGAAGGTATCTTTGAATTTTTTTTTGGATGTATATAATAGGGATGGAAAAAATAGCTCCATGAACACCTAATCAAAACGGTATTATGAAACAGATGAACTAGATATTGGATAAGAGATCCAAAAACAAGAGTATAAGTTCTAGTTTACTTATTGTAATTTTTGGTCAAATAATATGACTATTCCGTTCATCTCTTGATTGAAATTCCTTCAAATTTTATGGCCTAACAACTTATGGAGGAACACTAGTTATATCAGAAGGTGGATTTTTCATACCTTAAAGTTTCTGGTTGTATTGTGCTTTACCATATTGATTAAAAAAAGAGGTATATGTTTTAAACTAATTCCCAAAAATGTTTATTTATAGGATATGATAATGAAAAATTAGATTTCAAAATCTAGGATAATAGTCAGCAGAAGGTTATCAGAGTGTAATACATCCTTTTTAATGAGATCTTGTGGAAGGATTAAAACCCAAAAAATATGATATTGGTAGAAAGAAATTAATAGAGTAGGTTGAGGTTTAGATGTGTATATTTGAGTGATTTTTGTCTGATTATAGAGCATGGAATATGGAGCCTTATTGGCATAACCATGCTCTTGAACGGCGTGCACAGATGGAGTTTTGGAAGTGATGAGATCCGATGTACCAGAATACTCATGGATAGAGGATTCTTGGGTAAAGTCTTAAAAATATAAGTTTTTGGAAGTAGGTAAACCTCAAAAGATAACTGTCTTATTAGGTCCAGGAGTCGTGTGTAGAGGTTTGATTCTCATATGAACTTTCTACTTATCATGGAAAATGGGGAACCTGAAATTTGGTTTGAGGTGAGTAGTCTAAGGGAATCATTGTAATAGTAGTTATAAATGAAGGAATAATTTAAATCCATGCCAATTTCTAATACATGAGAGATAACATATGATCTATAAGGAATGAAGGCAATTAAAGGACTATGGGTTTATCATGTAAAAGGGGAAGCATATAGTTGAGTCTGATACCAGACACAACTGGTTGTGAAGGGGTTCCAACAATTAAAATGAGTGTATTTCAATGAGCTTTTATCTCCTATTATAAAACACACAATAATTTTTATGGTTCATATATTGGTTTAAATAAAAAGTTTACATATTGAACTAATCAATTTAATGAAAAATTTCCTTCTTATATAATTTGAGATTGAAATATACCTGTAGAAACCAAAAGGATTCATACAGGAATAGAATTTACACGTAGTGTGTAAGATTAAGTGAATTATCTATGGGTTTAACCAATAAATAAGAGAGTGGAAGTAGATTTTTGAAAACCATGTCAAGGAATTAATGTTTATCTAAATCAATATATGCCATTACTATTACATGAAGGGATATAATGATATAATTTTCTTCGTAAGTCTTCTCTATATTGATAAATTACTCTTGAATAAACTTATGATGGAATAGTTGGAAGAGTTGAGGTTTTAATTGTTCACAATTTTCCAGATTAAAGATATTCATTTGGGTAATATTATTTTGAGAATGGGGATTGAAATGGACTTGAGTTTTGGAAAATTTCTTTTTTCTCGATCTTAGTACATCTAGAAGGTATTAGAAATATCTTGGATGAATTAGATGAATCCTGTGTGTACTCCCCTAGAATTAAATTTCAATATGTCGAAGGGGAAGATAATTAAAATGTAAAAGTATGAAAAGTACATGGATAAAGTTATAAATACATCGGAAGTGGGAATCTTGATGTATGTAATGGTGTGTATTATGGTCAATATCACCCAAGAAGTAGGTGTAGTTAGCATATTCATAGAGAATCTCAGAAATGAGAAGTATGAGGTCTTCATGAGGATATAACAGTGTCTCTAAGGATTAGTGGATATTGATCTATGATTTAAAATTGATGATCCCTTAAAAGAGTTTATAAATTATGAATTTAGTAAAGACACTAATTCTTGGAAGAGAACAACTAGATTTTTGTTTACCTTTAGAGGCACTATCATGAGATTGATGACCTAGATATAATAAATAGTTTCACTATCATCCAAGGAAGCTATGTTCATTATAATTATGGAAGAAAGAATTAGTTGGTGTGGTTAAAGTGTTTTCTAGATAAAATCAGTATGATTTAAGAGATCAATATGTTATATTGTGACAGCCAAAGTATGATCCACTTGGCCAAGAATATAATATTTCACTCATAGATGAAGCATATTATAGTAAATTATTACTTCATCCTAAAATATGTGGGTGATGTGAAGCTTGAATTATGAATGGTTTAAGGGAACCATAATTTGGTAGATACGATAACTAAAATTAATTTCCAATAAATTCTAAGACATTGTTTCCATTTACTAGGGAATGGATAACATGGAGGTCTAAATTTATCTAATGCTCTAATAGACTAGAATAAGTGGACAAAAGAAGGGGGTTACATAATTTATTACTTTTTACCCAAGATACTCAGTGTTGAAGCCGAAAAATTATTCTAAAGTGGGATATTGTTAGGCTTGTTATATGAATCCATTTTTTAGATGAGTGTTGAAGATTTCAGAATGTATAACTTTCAATGATTTATATTATTTTTAGATGTAGTGATGATAGTTTTCAAAATTAAAAGTCTGGAAAATATCAATAGAAATGGTGATGAATTAATCATAATATGTAGGAGTATTAACTAGAGGAAAGGTTTTCAAATATGGCATAGATATGGGTTTTGATGTGGTGGAGACATAAAGGGTCTGATTTTTCATAATCATGTATTTTCCACCAAGTGATTTAGTTGAGGTGAATATTGCTTTTGACAATGTGATTAAGTGCCCAAAAAGATCATAGTCATGTGTACGTTTTTCTCTAAATACCTCTCAATGGTGGAACATGTATTACCAAAAATATAGTTGTTATATATGATTGGGATGATGTCATTTGTACTATAATTTTTTATATGGGATTGATAAATCCAGCTTAATATTTTTTTCAGCTTGTACTATGAAGTTGAACATCCATTTTAAAATATTATTTACTCTTCCTAGTGATGTTTTTATTTCTCATGTATTATAAATTATTCTAAACCACATAAATCCCTCATATTCCTTCATTTTAATGTACTTAATTTATTTCATGTTCTTCTTTGAATGATTATTGTGAGTGTATCTTGAATTTTTGGAAGGTGTGAGGTTGAGAGTGTGGTTGTGTTTCATAGATTCTAGATTCTTGAGACATCTTCCATTGTCCTTAAATATTCTTGACCTTCCAATAACCTTATTCCACACTTTAGGAATTGATTTTGGGTTGATCAGAAGGTAGTTCTTCTGGCCTAAAATATTGCATGTTTTAAAGTAAAATTTATGATATCTTAGGATGAGAGAATTCTTGATAAATATAATCCTATATTAAAGATATCTATTAATTAAGTGATAATTAATATTACCCCAAGTGAATGTTAGAATTATGTTCAGGAGTCAACTTTATTGAAACCAAAATTTTACCGAAATACTTATACTTTTTATACAAGATTTGTTCTTAATGATCATTGTTTGGGTTTTATAGCTGATGGGATTAAATCCAACATCTTATGGTATAACATGTAACTTCTGTAGAATCAAAGAATACAAGAATAAAGGGGGAGAAATTTTGAAAAGATGTAAAATCATATTTAGAAGAATAAAGTTGTAAAAAAATATCATCATGTATTTCCATAAAAAAATTCTATTATCTAGAAGATATTTATGGAAAATTTGACCAAAAATGTTATTCTACTAAATAATTTATAACAACTCTTTCAATATTCATTATATAAGTTGTTATAGTTGATAATATTTTGGAAAATCCAGAATTCATTATGATAAAATTGTTTCTAGATGGAGAAATAATTGAACAAAAGAAAAATAATAAGATGAACACAAGACCATGGTTAGAGAAGTGATCCCAACATATGAAAAAAGGAAGAACATTCACTATAATTGGGGACATAATTATATGGTACGAATAGAGTTTCGATAAAATAAAAACCCTTTCTTCATTGATCTCATACAGAAAAATGATGGGTGTATGCTACTAAATTCACAGGAAGCTCATAATGTTACACTTCCACAACCACTCAAATCTAAACTACTATTACTTTTACTGAAATAAGTCTATAGAGCTATATTGGCTAGTGGTTCGATGTCTATGGAGCTACAATAACCTGTCACATGCTACTACAGTAAGTCCACACCACTAAAATGCCCTATCAGTGGAAAGATTACTATAGATTTGTGGTCTAGTGAGAAGTTTGGGACACTACCATTCATAACAACTTCATTCAAATGGAATAGGATACACCATTACTACATATAAGTTTTAAAAAAGATAAACTACTGAGATACCACTTCTTATTGAGGTGGTTGTAGAAGCCTTCAAAATAAACAAGACATGGATTATGGGTTGTGCTTGCTTATCCCACCTAACTAGAGTCTAAAATATATTGACCATATAGGATATCACAAAGGAGGATTAGTTACTTTTGATAATGAAAATCCCATGAAAATTAAATGATTTGGTACCACTAAGATTGAAGGTCAAAAATTTAAATCTAAAGATATATTATTTATCGATTGCCTCAAATAATTTTTTTGAGTGTTAACTAACTATGTGGCGATGTAAATGAATTAATTTTCATAAGGTAATATTACATCATCAAAATATTAATGGATGAAGTAGCTATCACTAAGGGAGAAATAACCAGTTGTGATCTATTCGAAATTAACAATTCAAGTTACTCTTATTATTTGATATCAAAAGATGAAAAAAAAACTATGTCATAAAATACATGTTAATGTTGTTCCAAGGAGTTTAAGAAATATTTTCATGTGATATGTGATAAGAGACTTTTTCCAACCAAATAGAGTAAGAGAATATATTATTGAAACATGTCAAAAATGGAAAATTATGTAATAAGTTCATAAAAAAGTATAGATTCAGTCCACTAGTCCACTTGAATCAATTAATTCAGATTTATGAATTCCTGTGAGACATAAATACACTAAAGGTGATCATTTTACACTACATTTACTAATTATTTTACATGAATGACTAATTTTATGTTTATATATTACAAATATTAATTAGTTTTGATCATTAAAATATTTAGAAGTATAGTTGATAAAGATATGAGAGTTAATATTAAGAAGTTAATAACTGACAATTAAAATATTTAGAAATGGAGTTGATAAAGTGTTGAGAGTTTATATCAAGAAGTTGAGAAAATAAAATAAGTGAGTTCACTAGCCATTCATTTGAACCTTATCATATAAATAATAGTATTAATTACTGAGGGCCCCTTTAAATTGCGCCACGAGAAAGTGATTGATAAGTCCGTGAATTTTAGGGTGGGGATTTTTCAATGGTGGCCTAGGTGATCCGTGAATGGACAGGTATTCAGTAGTTCCCATCTTCCAACCAATCTACATTTCCTGAATTTTTGGGAACACTTAGAGAACATAATTTGATCACCTTGACAATTCTTGTGATGGGGAAAGGTGGCATTGGAAAGTCCTCCACTTTAAACTCAATTGTAGGGGAAAAAGTTGTTACTGTCAGTGATTTTCAGTCAGAGGGACCACAACCAGGGATTGTATCTCATTCCAGAGATGGATTTACGCTTAACATTATTGACATGCTAGGACTTATAGAATGTGGATACATCAATGACCAGGCCCTTGATACTATAAAATGATTTTTGTTAAACAATACCATAGATTTTCTTCTTTATGTTGATCATTTGGATGCATACCCGGTGGATGATTTCGATCGACAGGTTGTGAGGGCCATAACAAATAGTTTTGGTATAGGAATATGGAACAAAAGTTTGGTTTTTCTAACACATGCACAGCTATCACCTCCTGATGGAATACCATATAATGAATTTTTCTCATGAAGGTCAGATGCACTTTTAAAATTTATTTGTCTGGATGCCCAGAAATGGAAGCGAGATGTAAAGGAACTTGACATTCCCAATGTCCGGGTTGATAAAAGTGGGAGATGTAACAAGAATGACAAGGATAAAAATGTACTTCCTAGTAGAGTCCCTTGGATTTCCCATTTAGTGAAGACAATTACGGATGTCGGGCTTAAAGGAAGCATGGCCATTTTCATCGACCAGATGTTGATTGAAGGGCCCTACCCTAATGAGAGAGGGAAGGATATAATTACTTTCCTTCTAGCATTCCAATATTTCTTAGTCATAATATGGATATGAGGAGCGATTAAATATGATATTTCAAAGTAGAGTAAACCATTGTGGGAGTTTTGGGATTTGGGTTTTACTGGTCAAAATGAGTTTTTACTAGGTGATAAAATCTTAATTGGTGAAGCTCTCAGAATGTTCGGTGCAGTTTTTGTTGTTTTTGTTGTTACACCTATTAGGTTCAGGAGTTATAGGATGCCTTTCTTCTTGGAGGAGTTTTATGGGCAGATGGATTTTGGTGTTCCTGGTACCCTTTCTCGTCTTCTTTTTTTATATAGTGTAATTTTATTGGAATTTCTAGTGAATTTGATCTCCTCTAATCATAATTTTCAACCTAATTATCATCTGTAAAACCCAACATAAAAAAACAAAAAAAAATCAAAAAAATGTATTAATCATGAAAACAATGATCTATACACTATTCAGTAGAATATATTTGAAAATAAGAAAAATAAAATCATGGTTATGATGGAAACAATTATAGAAATAATATTTTCCACATATTTTATATAAATTTCACATTTTTAACCATCCTAATTTATAAATTTGAGAATATATGGATCAATTTTGGATTGATGATGTGTTTTGAGAAAAATTGTGAAAATTTATTAATTATGGATTTTTGATAGATTTTTACCGCATGGATATTTAAGTTATTTATTTAAAATATAATTCCAATTTGAGGGATCTTTTTGGAAATAATTTATTTTTTTCCTACATATTTTCCTTCTGTACCAAGGGATGATTCGAGCATCTAGAGGCCTGAAAAATCCATTGATGTTGTGGAATTTTCTAGGTTGACATCACGGACCCAACCTTCATAACAGATGCATAAGTCGAGATTAACACCTCCAATTTAAGTTATTTCATGAGGATATGAAGGAGGACTCAGATACATGTTTCCCAAATAAAATCCATGGAGATTTAAATCCATTGTGATTGATATTAAAGGATATACATTGATGGAATCTTATTGGAAAATTCATCCATAAAAAAAATATTGAATGGAAAATCCATACTCTTACATATGGAGGCCAAATGAGTTTAAATTCATATGGTAAATGAAAAATAAATTTATGAACATATTTTATGAAGGATAGAATGTGTGAAGAGGTAATTTATTGGGGTTGAAATGCATCAAATGTTGGAAAAAAAGTTATGCCTATAAACGGAGGATGGCACCTCCTTCCCAAATCATCACATTTTCCATCGAATTCCTTCCAAGGCACGATGAGGGAGATCTCCATCAAGGGAGGAAATCTGAAAATATTCCCCTTTTCATATTTTTAATTTATTTGTTTTATTTATTTTTTTAGTTTTCATTTTTAATTTAAATTTATAACAAATTCATGCATGGTTTTTTTGTGTTTTCTTGCACACAACCACCATTAATTATTCTCCATAATTTATCCATATTTTTTTATTTTATTATTCTCATATTAACCATTAAGACCTCTTACCCTAAAAAATGATGGGCTAAATCGAGGATTTTCCCGGAGGAGGTATGTGGAAATTTCATTTATTCTATACTTAAATTCATAAGTTTTATTAAGTTTATGATGAGGAAGATTGATGTGAATAGGTGCGGTGATCATCCACCACAAAACTAAACTCAAAATAATTTCTATTATTTTATAAAACCAATTCAATAACTTATACTAGATTTAATCTCTTCATACGATGGAGTTTAGCCATTCAGTGGTTGAAATGGCATACAATTGAGCCAGGTCTTGGAAGACGTCACACTCTTGATCGAGATGTTCCATCAACCCTGATTATAGGAGGAGGTGAAGTTAAGACTACTAAATTCATTCAATATTTCACACCAATAAAAAATAGTAATTCATTTATTAGATCTCATAATTGAATTATCAAACATAATTTAAACTCCAACAAGGAGATCAATGAAACCCAAAAACCAACACATACAGTCCAAGATCATTCTTCATTAATTACATTATTTTTATGTGTGTTAGTTTTATTTTTTATTTAAATTAAATTACATTACATTCCTAGATTAAATAAAAACAACAAAAAATATGTATTTTAGGTTAATTAGATTATGTGAGTGAATGACTAAAAATGCTCCTCAGAAGAGACGACCTTTTTCAGCAACTTTGTTGCACTAGGAAAATTAAATTTCTTTTTCTACGACCTACGATAGGTGTGTGTCAAAACTGGCACCGTTGTCTCGGATCTAAGTAGTTATTTTGATCAGTTTCTAATAATTCAATTTTTTTTTATTTTTTTTTATTTGTTTTTTTTATAAAAAATAATCTAAAAAATATATTTTCCCATGATTTTTTCGAAATACTATTTTTTCAATTCATGGAATAGTTACCTATAGGTGAAAGAACCAATTATTGACTATCCCTTGTCCATGGTGGATGATGTTTCTTTTATTTTTAGATATTTGAGGTCATTTTGGAAATCAAACAATGGGGATGAGGCATTTAAAGAATTCATAGCTGGCCTAAGGGAGTACATTAATCATCAAATTTTTGAAGCGATGGATCGGGAGCTAATCAAGTTCTACCATTACTTTCTAGAGTTTTATCAAGTTGTGATGGTCCTATAAGAGTCCCCTTAGTCTTACCAAGTTTTTCTAAGGATATCCAGGAAATTTAGAAGTCTGAATATTTTCCTCCATCTTCTATTGCTCAACTCCAAGAGGCACTTATCACTGAAAGAGTGATTAAACCAGAACCAACTCAAGGAGATGATCCTTTATTGAACATTATCATTACTTATTTAATTCAATTTTATTTGAGTATCACTCCTTATGATTTTTAATTTTCATATTCGATCAATCCTTGCATTTCCCTAGAGGAAGATGATGAAAAATAAATTTCACCTATTATGGAACACATAGAGCTCCCTAACATTTTTAAACATTAATTTGAGGATTCCCATCAAGAAATATTGGAATCTAAGACTGAGGAAAATATAACATAGTGCATTATTATTTAATCCTCAATGAATCTAGAACTGGAAGAGAAGAATGTTTTACAAGATGCAAAAAAGGAAGTGGATGGTCCATAATTCATCATACCCCTGCCATGCAATCTATACCTCATTGTGAAGGGGGATGATATGGTGTTCTTTTTCTATGGATCTTACCTCAATAACAATGATGAAGCACCAACTATAAAAATCCACATGTAGTTGCTCAAATCAAAGAAGCTTCATCCACCCTCTGATTTTGGATAACTATTGGTACTACCTTCTAGAGGTAGTAATAATTCAGGGCCCACTTGGGGGGATCATACCAAGATTTTTCATTTACATTATTTTGAGTATTTTAATTTACAATATTAGAAAGTTGGATTTAAAATTTCGTATTATGAATTATTCCAGCATGCATCCCACTTCCTCATTTCATTTTGAGCTTAAATGAAATAATCCTTGTGATTAATTGAGTATTTCTTTTATAGGATCATGATGGAAGAGGGAACCCACAAGCATTTGAAGAAGAGGACCCAAGATTTATTTCAAAATGGAGTTTAAATTTTATGATTATCTTTTAAACTTTTTAAATTTTTTAGTCCAAAACATGTTTTGAGCTTTAATGATAAGAATTGCATGCCCACACTTGAGTTAATTATTTAACTGACTTATATAAGAGACATGAGATTCTTAGTAATATAGTGATTCGATGTTTTACAATTCTATGTTAATGAAATTAAATGATTAAAATGTATAAGTTAATGTTTAAAGTGAATCATGGGTATTGAAGCGAGGACTTAGGATTTGAGGGAGTTGATTGATTCCTGTAAATGAAATTTCCCAGCCATTTTTCATGCTTTGAATTTCATAAAATCATGTGAATTGATTTTTTTTATAAAACCTTTAGTGATTGTCAAATATCATATGTCTCATTCTATAGAGGATTTCTATACCAAGTGATTCCTATTTTAGCTCAATCATATTATATAATGGTTAATTATTAAATTATTAAGGGATAGGTGGTTAGATCTTTTGAATTTTAATCTTTTATTTGAATGAATCTAGATCCACCATTGATGGTGAATCATTTTTTCTACTATTATTTGAATTCCAAATTTGTTCATAATATCCTTCTATAATTACAATTTCAAAGGTATTATATTTATGGATTTGACCTCTTCCTAGTGAATGTTGGATCATAGGAATAGTCTGGGTTTTATTCTTAAAGAATCCATGAGAATTGGATTCATCATGCAAAAGGTAGTAATTCTATACCATATAGGGAATTTATTTGAAATTTTTTCCATTTTTTGTTTATATTTATGACTAGCATTGAGACCCATTCTAGGTTGGTATTTTTAATGTATAAAGGGTGTCATGTGAGACAATAGTTGGGATGGATTATGTGTTCCTTTATATGCTGTGTATTATTTGAGAAATATTTCATAGCATGTGGATTTTTAATATTCCATTTTATTCCTTTATAATTAATATATGAATTTAGTATTATTTCTTAGCCTGTGGAATTTCTTATTGTGATATTAGAACCCAAAGATTTTAAGATATATTTCTATTTTTCAATGCATTTTATGGGTTCTTTTTTAAGTTATATTATTAAAAAAATAGGATTCTAATTTTACAAAATATATTTCATATATAAGATTATAAAATTGAGTAAATATTTACCTTTTATTTTTAGGAATTAAGAATAGTAATTGTGAAAAAATTTATCACCTGCGTAAATCTGGTTATTAAGGTTAATAATAATGTGATAAGGCATTATAAAACTATCCAACACTTGAATTTATATCATTCAATGAGATTAACTCTACCACATACATTATTTTTTTTAATATATTGAATTTTGGTTCCATTTTACTTTGATAATGACATTTATATTATTTTAAGTAAAGAAAAATACAAAATGTCTCTCTTTTTCATTTAAATTTCTATTACATGTTCATATGGGTATAAAAATAAGTTTTGGATGAATATTAATGTTTATTTATTGGATAATTAAATTATTTTTATTATGTTTATTTATTTATAATTTTTACTGATTATATATTTACATTAAACGCTTATACAAAATGGTTATGGTTCTTGTGTAAATAGTGGAAATATAAAAGTAAATAATTTAAAAACAACTAATGATTTTATGATTAATTATGGTTAAAAAAATTATAGTTAATAATAATCTATTATTTGTGGTCAAAATTATTATATTATAATTACATATTTTTCATGATGTCTTTAGAGTCAAATTAATTGAATAATATAAAAATGAAAATAATGAAATTTTAGGAAAAATAATATTTTTTTTAATTATTTAAAAATCATAAAAATATTTAAATAGTACAATTAAGATAAAACATGGTCTAAAATTCTATATTTTTATCATTTAGGAGAAATATTTTACCTTATAATTAAAATTATAATCCTTTAAGATTGAAAATCATCTTTATGATTATCGTTAAAATTGGGTAATAAAGGGATTAAAAGAAAATATAAGGTTTAAAATACCACGAAAAACTATATAAAATTAATTAGATTAGTTTATTTAAAACGTATAATATATTATCTTTCAAATTATTCCCACGTGATTTTACATTCATCTGAAAATGAATTTATTATATTTAAATATTGTTATTAATTCTATGCATGTCCTTTCATTCACTGTAAAATGGCACTACCGATCCACACATATATACAAAAAATAGAGACAATTATCTTAACAAAACTATATAAAAACCTCTTAAAAATATCCTTATTCAAGTAATATATGATTTTATTCCAAAATACCAACCCTATTTCCCTTAAAAGAATCTCCAAAGGAGGACTTTCAAAGAATACGTAATTATCTTCACCAAGAACTTGCATTTTTCTTATTCTTTTACCACATTAAATTATATCATAACCATTAAAATATAATAAAATAATTATCTAAAATATATTAATATTTTATTATTTTGATTTCATAATATTTATTTATCTCCATGTTCATCAAATGGGTAATAAAATCATCACTCCTGTGTACGACGAACTGCCACCTCATGAACTGATGTAGTTTTTTTCCATTACTACCTCACATGTCTAACACTAATGATGGGACTATTGTATAGATATGATAATTATTAAATATTTAAATACCTATAAAATTCAAGGGAAATTTTTTCTTAATTTTCTTTGGGTTTTTACAAGAACGCAGTTTCAGACGGCACTTGATTCCGAGGCCCGGTGTGCCTGGAATTTCAATCCGAAGTTTAGCTCGGGTACCTTCAGTGAACTAACGAGCGTGATTTCCTATCTTTTGAACCGGTGCTCGGAATCGAATTCTGAGGGCACCGATGGAACCGTAGCGCTGGTAATTGCTTAGGAACGCCTATCTTGGAGTTGTGTTTGCTCGTTATGAGTTGTTAAAAATTTGTGGATTAAGTGTTGTGAAATAAAATTTTTGTTAAGAATTTTATTTCACTTCTCCATGAGTTAGAACCTAAGTGTAGGAGTTAGGGTGGGACCCACTATTTGTTAGTTTTTCTTGAGTGGATTAAAGGTGAGGTGGGGCCCACACGAGCCCCCACCTTTTCAAATCCCTTAACTCCCTAACTCCTCTTAACCCCCCACTTAAGTTGCCTAACTCTTTTAACTTTAAAACTTCCCATTAATTGGGTGACTTTACCTCTCCTCTCATTAAGTATGCCAACACCCAATTCAATTATTTAATTTAAGTTTTGAATTTTTCAATTGTGGCTTATGTTAATAAAATAAGGGTTAGCCTTATTTTATTTTTGGTTGGATGTTGTGTGTGGACAATTGAGGAGAGAGCTCTTCATCTTCATCACGAAGAACACTAAGACATCGACGAAGAACACCAAGACTTCGACAAAGAATTTCGTCACCGTAAGAAGAGATCGACATTCCGTATCTTCTCCTCTTCACAGCCGGTGTGTTTCTGAAGATCGACGACGCACCCTCTTTTGATCTTCTTCCCGTGTCAATGAAAAGGAGACGCCACTACCTCCTCGAGCGTTCTCCTTCAACTTACGGAGCTTCACCTCACGACGTCATTTTCCGCGGCGAACCCCATTCTAGCTATGCTCAAGGTAGGGGTTTATTTAATTATTTTCATTCGTGAATTATAGTTTGTCGTTCTTTGTGGTTATACGACTAAATGCTTTCAATTAACGAGAGGGGGCCAGACCGCACAAACACGGCCGACCCTCCTCCCTTATTATTGATGTTGTTTATATTATGGTTGGAATGGAATGTCGTGGTGTCGTCGCACCACGCAGGATTGTATGACAGGTAATGCACCGCGCCGTCGCGCCGCACTGTGAAGTTGAACAAGGACGCGACGCCGTCGCGCTGCGTCGAAGAGAACCGAAGATAACGCCGCCGGAGTGGGGCCGCGGAGGAGGGGCGCGGCGCCATCACGCCATGCCGGACGAACCAAAACCTCAGCTGGTTCTGGGCCGCGGCGGAGCAGAGTGACCAGCGGCCGGTTCCGGGCCGCCGGTGTCGGAGCAGGGAGGGGACCGGCTGTCGCCGGTCCCGTGGAGGCAGAAACCGGCCGGCCGGGGCGGGCCGGCCAGACAGGTGTGCAGCCTGGGTTCAAACCCCCAGCCGGCCATCACAAATCGTCCCCCATAAATGGGGGGCCGCAGTTACACCAGGGGGCAGGCGCCCCCCCCCCCCTACCAAACGGCTTGGCCGGTTGGCCGACCGCCTGGCCAGCGTGCTGGGCGCGCTGTGCCCAGGCCGGGTCGGCCGCTTGGCCGGTCCGCAAGGCCGGGCCGTGCCGGCAGGGCCGCGCCGCACCGACTGGGCCAGGCCGCACCCAGGCGGGCCAGACCCAGACCCGGTTCGGGTCGACCCTGGGGGTATCGAGCCGGGCCGGACCGGGCCCAAACCCCTTAATACCGAACCTTTTCCCGTCGGACGCCCATAACTTGTGCTCCGGTTCTCCGATCGACGCACCTTCAGTTGCGATGCGATCCTTGGATCGAGACCGCCATTTCGGTATATTGCACTCAAGGTTTCGGAATACTTTGAGTTCGGCAGGGTTGGTTCGTACACGAAACCAGCCGGGCCCTCGGAGCGGAAACCCTCATATCTTAAGCTCCAGACGTCTGATTGACGTTCCGTCGACTTTGTTGGATTCCTCTAAGTGAGACGGATCTTTTAGCTTACTCTGCCCTAGGTTTGGACGCAGGTGGAGTACGGTCGGGTTGGTTTTTCCTCAAAAACCAACTGGGCCCCTGGGTTGAAAAAGCCAATAACTCTCAGACCGAGCGTCCGATTGACGTGCCGTCTGCGACGTTGAGTTCCTATTGATGGTATGGAACTTTTGGATACATTAACTCTAGACTATGTGTCAGTTGATGTATCAAACTCTCTGTAGAGACCCGAATCTTGACGTACATGGACATTACATTACTTTTACAGAATACTTAATACATAACAAAAATACACACACACAAGGAACGTAATAGTTTAGTGTCTTTGGAAACTCAGAATCTAATCTTCTAATCGTGGTTAAAGATCTTCAAAATCTCCCATAAAGAGCTTCCTTTTTTTACCTAAAACCTTTCTTTATATCCTAGGGAAAAGAAAACATAAATGGGTGAGCTAAAATTCTCATTAAGGGTAAACAAAAGAAATATCAATCACATCATATACATAAGAACAAAACTTTTGGAAATCTTAACCTGCAAAAGAAATCATAATTTCATAACAGGGGATAAATCATAGTAGTGAAATGTAATCCCAATAATCATAACATAAAACATGAAACTTTGTGGCATACACACATAATCATAGAGAATAATTTCTTATTAGTCAAGACTCATTGCCCAGAATATCTTAGTAGACAATGTCCATTTCTGAACCGAGTTCACTCCTTGTTTCAGTCCTGTTTCACTGAACCAGTTTAACCTGCCATTCCAGCCATGTCTATCTCATGAGATATAAAATCTTTACCCAATGAATTGGAGGGAGATATAGGTCCAACCCATCTCCTAATGATACCATTCATATGTGTTCCACAAAATCATAAATCATACATCATTGACCCATGTAATAAAAATGGGATTCTTAAACAACATGACATCATAAAACAATTCATATAAGATAAAAGAATTCATAAAAAATAATTCCATCACAACATAATAAAACCAATGTAATAATAGGGATAGAAACAAAACCCTATATTATCTTATATGGAAAATAATTTTGATAAAACACTTGAACTCCATTCTTGAGGAAAATATCCTTTCTACTTCAAAAACATTTTCCTTTCTTAACATGTCATAGAATTTTAAACTAAAGAAAGTTAATTAAAAATAAACTTGAAAAATTGTAAGGTAAGCTTCTTGGAAATAATGTTTTAAAAATCCATTCATGCCGTATAAGTTAAAATAACATTCTTCTCGTACTTTTGTCAGAAAAGTCAAAAAGTACATCGTACGAAAAACAACAAAAGATTCTTCTCATATCTTTTACTAAAAACTCACCGAAGGGTAAAATTGTATTTAAAAAATTGTAGGTGGATGGAAATAATGTTACATATTGAGGAAATAGGGATGTGGATGATAAAATACACCCCAGTAAATTCCAAAGTATAAACAATCTCAGATAAAAATGAGATTGTGATATTTCCTTACCTTAGGTCTGATTTTCTTCGTATGTGTCCGAACCTCCTTTATAATTATTTAAATAATGTTATTGACTTATTCCAGAATCATAATTATTGTTATGATATCATATATGGTCATATTCTTAGCTTCTTATTAGTAATATTTCATTACTACTTGTTATTCGGGTGTTTATTACTTTTTGTTTTTATGCGTGTTTTGTAGAATAAATTTCTATTCTTCTCTTTAGGTTATAGATACCTCATTTCCAGAATGGTATTAGTGCAATATATATCATATTAATTCATTAAATTAATTTATATAATCATTATGCAATGAAGATCATGTAGAATGAGTCACATCACATCGTGGAGACGGTATTCCGTACGTACGCACGAGTGATGATATCGTTCCTATGATCATGGAATTGTATTGCAGTGTATGTATACTTTTTCAGAATCAATATAACTTTATAATAGTCATATATAGTCATTATTTACACCATTATACCCATCCAAGTAAGGGGGTGGTGGAAAATAGATTACACCACGGCGTGGAGACGGTATTCCGTACGTACGCACGCGCGGTGATTTCTTTTTCCGTAGGATGGATAGATGGTGAAATAGGGTTGTTTCATACTTATAATAACATATCAGTATATGAGTGATACTAATGTTATTACTTCATAATTAAACAACTAATTAAGAATAAGTGGAAGAAGAAATAAAGATGAAAGAATCGCTAACAGACATTACTTCTTCTTTGAAGCGCCTCTTCTTAACCTCCTCTTAGGGCACTAGGGTTGGTCTTTGAAGAAGACCATAACCTCTAAGATGATTCTAGGGAAGAGGGGAAGTGAAATGGGCAGGGTTTGGAAGAACTCTAAGGATCAAATTGGTGTGAGGAGGAGAGGGAGGAGGTTCCCTTTTATAAGGGAGGATAGAGGCTCCTTTGGGAAAACGAAAAATATTATTTTATTATAAAGTCAAGTTCAGTTTTAAATAGCTCCAAATTGATTTATTTCGAAGATAAGGTGGGGATGGGTAGAAATCATCTCATACAATAGAATTTAGACAGGTTTTGGTTCCTATTTTAACCTTATAATTTAGATTTTAACATTAGGTTAAATAATTTTACTTTTACCGTGTTTTCTTGTGTTCTTATACTATAAGGTTAATAAACCTACTATAAAAAGCCAAACTAACCCCAAGTTGTTTATTATTAATATATATAACCTTATCTAAGTAATTTGGCCTAACCATAGATTTTTATGAATAAAAAACAATTAATAATATAATATTTGTTTTAAAAACTATTTTATGTCAATTTTGACACTATTTAGTAATTGATTTTTGTGAAAATCATAACAGAATTATTAGTTCGAAAACAATTAATTAAATCAATACTAACATGTCATATTAACCTATAAAATTATATTAATACATTAAAAGTCTTAAATTATATTTATTTGGGTATTTATAACATCAATTATGTCAATATTTCATTAATAAGACAATTACTGCATCATCTTTGTGTCATAATAAATGATAATTATTTAATCCCGAGAAATTCTAAATAAATTCCTATGATGTAGATAATTGTATTATCTTTCTGTAGACTATTCATGTTCGAAGTTTCATGAAGTTTATCACTAAATTAAAATTATTATACTTACAAGATTTAAGAAAGTGACATGTTGTCACATTCTTTGGTTTTAATAATAATTAAATAATTTTAATTGAGAAAAGTCCATTAAATGAATCTAATCCGACCCTTAGGTGATATGGGTCTTCTTTTAGTCATCCAATAGAATTTTTACATTTGTTAGGGTAATTTTATAATATTATATTTACCCCTAATTACCCGATTTACCTTTAACTATGGTAAATAAAATTAACCGTAGTTACTATTCATAATTCCCAAAAATAAAAAGTAGCTTATTAACATAATTTGGATCCACTGATTCCAAATATGGAATCCCTTTTTCCAAATTAAATACACAAAATTTTCAGAAATTAAATTAAAATTAATCCCACTGTAGAAAGAAAACAGGTTTTTCTTTAAAACATTGCAAAAGATTGAATTGATTTATCCTACGAATAAAGGTAGAATCAATGCTAATGACATACATTATATTAAATGGTAAAAATATATTATATTTATACTTTAAAACCATTCAATATTATAATTTTACCATATAAATTATTGGGATGAAAAAAGTTGTTTTTAATTAAAATATAGCGTGTTTTTACTATTCATCAAAATATGAAAGTTACCAGAATAATATGAAAAATTTATCCAAAGTAAATTTTTATTTCATGATTCCAAAGAAGTATTTTATTTTGTCAAATTGAACTTATAAACATGTCAAAAACTAGATTTAAAGTGGGTGCGCCATCAAAAGGCGGCAAAACTGCATTTTTTGAAAAATACTTATTTTACCCGAAAAATTTATTTTGTTCTTATACCATGTTTTAGAAAATGTGTAAGACAAATAATAATGTTTTATGATTAAAAATTTAGTTAATACTATTCATAACGTCTAGTTCATAATAATATTATAATAATATATCGTTGTTTAGTAAAACCCGGTATTGCGTACAACACACACTTTCGAAGAAGGTCGCGATTGCGTGTAATGCAAGCCAAGTTAGGGTTGCGTGTTGTGCAAGAATCCTTTGTTTTTTTGTATAACAAAATCCAACCATATTTCATTTATACATTGAATATATATATATATATATATACTCAATGTTGCGTATAATAACTATTATCAAAATTCTGTGTAACACGATCCAAGAATAGTGTTGTGTATACTGCAAGCTAATTAAGTGTTGCGTATAGCGCAAGGTAATCTTGGTGTAGCATACAACACAATACATTAATGAAATTAAAAGAATATTTCTCATAAAATCTCGGGGTGTTACATATTACCCCCCTTAAAATGAATTTGGCCCTTGAAATTCATCGGGGTTATAAATGGTTTACTACTCAAAAGTTTGTTTAATAGAAACCCACATCGTAAAAAGGAATACCAAAACATGGCTTTAAAAACTAAAGTATGAAATGTAATGGTTACCCAAATTAACTCATCACTGGGTTTCCACGTAGGGGAACATAGGTGAAAATATGGATATGGAAGAAAAATCTGACCATCAAGTTCTGATGGAGAGTGGTAGAGAACATGGCTATGAAAAAGACAACAATCACAAAGATATTGATTTGTGATGATCTAAGGTACCATCTGATTCATCGGATATAAGGGAACCAGGACAACATTTTTGGTTTTCAAGATCATTTCCCTAAAGTTGATGAATTAAAAGAAATACTTACATGATTTTGGTTCAATCTCACTTTTGTTCGTGAATTGAACAATTTCCACTTCGTCCCTTAAAGGAATAAAGTTGAATTTGTTATTCGTGATGTGTTAGCAGATCATGTGATAGAATGATGGGTCATTCCATATCTTTTAAACAAAAGGTTAGCAAAAGTTATAAGTCCATCTTATGGTTAGATTAATTGTATATGGTTCCAAAAATGAACTTATACTTCATATATCATACCACTTAATAAAATAAAACTAATTTCTGCTAACCAGGGACATCCTGTAGGCCCATGGTACGCGATAAAGGCCAGTCGCACTACGGTTGTGGGTTCGATTCCCACAGCCTTGTCCGACATGATGGGCTGTCACCCATCCTGTAGGTTTTCCTTTTTCTAAAACTACATTACTATAACATCCAATCAATAATATCGAAAAAAGTTCTATCCTTAAACAATACTATCTTTTGTCCAACATAATCCATTCCAATCTTTAGGCTTATCTAAAACACATTGATCCAAGCTCATAGTATAAAGAAAATTATTACTTGAAATGTCACATAACAATCATGTGAATGCCATCATTGATCCCCCATATATCATAAGATATATCTTGTTGGTCAAATTAAAAACATGTGAATACCTTAATCATGTATTCTCTTGAAAAATGAATACCCATTTAACATTAGTGAAAACATGAATACTGTCAAAAGTTCACTCTTTTCACATACCAAAATCCCAAAATTTCTATATAATCAAACAATATCACTTAGTCCTTATATCATTCATGAGCTCATGAATACAATCAAACATCTCATTATCTTCTTATCCCTTTATTATGCGCATATCATCTACTTTCCAAAAATATCTGAATAACCTTCCATGGTTACCGGTACCATTCAAAATATACTTTCATATACATTAGGAAAAAAATATTGTAACAATCCTTAGATAATTATTTATTCCATATTACCATACATTATTCTTTATAAACATACAATCATTCCACTAACTTCTTAAACCACTAGTTGAGCTTCTTCATTTATTTCATCTCATATTTCATTTGTAGTCTCTTCATCATCATCAACATAGATACTTCACATACGATCGTACTGATTCTCTTCATGAGACTTTCCCTTAGGGCATTGGTTTGCATAATGCCCGTACATTCCACATTTAAAGCATTTAACCATTGTTGACGTCGTAGGAATACCATTATCCTCATCCATGGTGTTAACTGAACCTTTTCCTTTGCACTTACTGGCCTTGTGTCCTTTTTTTCCACACCCAAAGCATCTTCCAGTTCCTTTGAAACAATCTCCCTGATGCCTCTTCCCACATGATTTACATTAGATAAATTGAACTTTCTTTCCTCTATGATCATCATGAAACTCCATATTTCTCTTATTATCTGAGTCAGGAAACTTACCAAAGTTGAGATTATTGATCATATTATGAGATTGCTGATTAGGCATAATAACGATGTTTGTACTTCCAGATCCCGTTTCATTTGGTTTCTCATGAAGAAAATCATTCCATTGTCTATCATATCCTCTATTATCGTGAATCATCCGGTTTCCAACCATTTTCTAAAACCCAAAAAGAATAGTGTGAAAGGAAAAAATCATGCTAAGTAAAATAACATAGTAATGGGGAAGCACCCTGAATATCTAACATATTAGGATAAATTCTAAGATCGTTACTTTAGTTCTAGGACTATATCCTATTCGTATACTTATCCTCAGGGATATCCCCAGACATACCTTAGAAATATCTCTAGGGATCTCACTAATGTTTTCACATCCTAGTTTCCAAAGGTTGACTAAACCTTTCCTCTGATACCAACTATAGAGACCCGAAGCTTGATGTACATGGAAATTACATTACTTTTGCGGAATACTTAGTACATAACAAAAACAAAAACACACAAGGACCGTAATAGTTTAGTGTCTTTGGAAACTAAGAATATAATCTTCTAATCGTGCTGAAAGATCTTCAACATCTCCCATAAAGATCTTCCATTTTTTACCTAAAACCATTATTTATATCCTGGGAAAAAGAAAACATAAAATGGTGAGCTCAAATTCTCAGTAAGGGTAAACAAATGAATTATCAATCACATCATATACATAAGAACATAACTTTTGGAAATCTTAACCTGCAAAAGGAATCTTAATTTCATAACAGGGGATAAATCATAGTAGTGAAATGTAATCTCAATAATCATAACATAAAACATGAAACTTTGTGTCATACACACATAATCATAGAGAATAATTTCTTATTAGTCAAGACTCATTGCCTAGACTATCTTAGTGGACAATGACCATTTCTGAACCGAGTTCACTCCTCGTTTCAATCCTGTTTCACTTAACCGGTTTAACCTACCGTTCCAGCCATGTATATCTCATGAGATATAAAATCTTTACCCAATTCATTGGAGGTAGATATAGGTCCCACCCATCTCCTAATGATACCATTCATATTTGTGCCACAAAATCATAAATCATACATCATTGCATAACCAATGTAATAAAAATGGGATTCTTAAACAACATGACCTCATAAAACAATTCATATAAGATAAAGGAATTCATAAAAAATAATTCCATCACAACATAATCAAATCAATTTATTAATAGGGAGAGAAACATAAACCTATATTATCTTATATGGAAAATAATTTTGATAAAACACTTGAACTCCATTCTTGAGGAAAATATCATTTCTACTTAAAAAAAATTTCCTTTCTTAACATGTCATAGAATTTTAAACTAATAGAAGTTGATTAAATATAAACATGAAAACTTGTAAAGTAATCTTCTTGGAAATAATGTTTTAAAAATCCATTCATTCCGTATAAGTTAAAAAAAACATTCTTCTCGTACTTTTGTCGGAAAAGTCAAAAAGTACATCGTACGAAAAACGACAAAAGATTCCTTTCATATCTTTTACTAAAAACTCACCGAAGGGTAAAATTGTATTTAAAAAATTTTAGGTGGATGGAAATAATGTTACATATTGACGAAATATGGATTTGGATGATAAAATACACCCCAGTAAATTCCAAAGTATAAATAATCTCGGATAAAAATGAGATTGTGATATTTCCCTTACCTTAGGCCAAATTTGCTTCGTATGTGTCCGAACCTCATGTATAATGATATAAATAATGTTATTGACTTATTCCATAATCATAATTATTGTTATTATATCATATATGGTCATATTCTTATCTTCTTATTAGTAATATTTCATTACTACTTGTTATTCGGGTGTTTATTACTTTTTGTTCTTATGCGTGTTTGGTCGAATAAATTCTTATTCTTCTCGTTAGGTTATAGATACCTCATTTCCAGAACGGTATTAGTGTAATATATATCATATTCATTCATTCAATTCCTTTATATAATCATTATGCAATGAAGATCATGTACAACGAGTCGCATCACATCGTGGAGACGGTATTCCGTACGTACGCACGAGTGATGATATCGTTCCTATGATCATGGAATTGTATTGCGGTGTATGTATACTATTTCAGAATCAATATCACATTATAATAGTCATATATAGTCATTATTTACACCATTATACCCATCCAAGTAAGGTGGTGGTGGAAAATAGATTACACCACGGCGTGGAGATGGTATTTCGTACATACACACGCGCGGTGATTTCTTTTTCCGTAGGATGGATAGATGGTGAAATAGGGTTGTTTCATACTTATAATAACATATCAGTATATGAGTGATACTGATGTTATTACTTAATAATGAAACAACTAAAGAAGAATAAGTGGAAGAAAAAATAAAGATGAAAGAATCGGTAACAGACATTATCTCTTCTTTGAAGCGCCTCTTCATAACCACCTCTTAGGGCTCTAGGGTTGGCCTTTGAAGAAGACCAAAACCTCTATGATGATTATAGGGAAGTTCAGAAGTGAAATGGGCAGGGTTTGGACGAGCGTGAAGGCTCAAATTGGTGTTTGGAGGAGAGGGAGGAGGTTCCCTTTTATAAGGGAGGAGAGGGGCTCCTTTGGAAAAACCAAAAATATTATTTTATTATAAAGTCAAGTTCGGTTTTAAATAACTCCAAATTGATTTATTTTGAATCTAAGGTGGAGATGGATCGCAATCCTCTCATCCAATAGAATTTTGAAAAGTTTAGGTTCCTATTTTAACCTTATCATTTAGATTTAACATTAGGTTAAATAATTTTACTTTTACCGTGTCTTCTTGTGTTCTTATAATATAAGGTTAATAAACTTACTATAAAAAGACAAAAGAACCCCAAGCTGTTTATTATTAATATATATTAACTTATCTAAGTCATTTGGCTGATCCTTCGATTTTTAGGAATAGAATAAAAATTAATAATATAATATTTGTTTTAAAAACCATTTTATGTCAATTTTGGCACTATTTAGTAATTTATTTTTGTGAAAATCATAACAGAATTATTAGTTATAAAAAAATTAATTAAATAAATACTAACATGTCATATTAACCTATAAAATTAGTTAAATTCATAAAAAGTCTTAAATTACATTTATTTGTGTATTTATAACATCAATTATGTCAATATTTCATTAATAAGACAATTACCGCATCATCTTTGTGTCATAATAAATGATAATTATTTAATCCCTAGAAATTCTAAATAAATTCCTATGATGTATATAATTTTATTAGATTTCTAGAGACTATTCTTGTTTTAAGTTTCATGAAGTTTATCTCTAAATTAAAATTACTATACTTATAAGATTTAAGAAAGTGACATGTTGTCACATTCTTTGGTTTTAATAATAATTAAATTATATTCATGGACAAAAGTCCATTAAATGAATCTAATCCGACCTTAGATGATATGGGTCGAATTTTAGTCATCCAATAGGATTTTGACATGTGTTAGGGTAATTTGATAATATTATATTTACCCTTAATTACCCGATTTACCTTTAACTATGGTAAATAAAATTTACCGTAGTTACTATTCATAATTCCCAAAAATAAAAAGTAGCTTGTTAATATAATTTGGATACACTGATTCCAAATATGGAATCAATTTTACCAAATTCAATACACAAAAGTTGCAGAAATTAAATTAAAATTAATCCCGTTGTCGAAAGAAAACAGGTTTTTCTTTAAAACATTGCAAAATATTGAATTGATTTATCCTACGAATTCAAGGTAGAATCAATGCTAATGTCATACATTATATTAAATGGTAACAATATATTCTATTTATACTTTAAAACCATTCAATATTATAATTTTACCATATAAATTATTGCGATGAAAAAAGTTGTTTTTAATTAAAATATAGCGTGTTTTTACTATTCATCAAAATATGAAAGTTACCAGAATAATATGAAAAATTTATCCAAAGTAAATTTTTATTTCATGATTCCAAAGAAGTATTTTATTTTGTCAAATAGAACTTATAAACATGTCAAAAACTAGATTTAATGTGGGTGCGCCATCAAAAGGCGGCAAAACTGCATTTTTTTAAAAATACTTATTTTACCCGAAAAATTTATTTTGTTATTATACCATGTTTTAGAAAATGTGTAAGACGAATACTAATTTTTTAAGATTCAAAATTTATTTAATACTATTCATAACGGCTAGTTCATAATAATATATCGTTGTTTAGTAAAACCCAGTATTGCGTACAACACACGCTTTCGAGGAAGGTCGCGATTACGTGTAATGCAAGCCAAGTCAGGGTTACGTGTTGTGCAAGAATACATTTTTGTTTCATATAACAGAATACAACCATATTTCATTTATACAATGAATATATATATATATATATACTCAATGTTGCGTATAATAACTATTATCAAAATTCTGTGGAACACGATCCAAGAATAGTGTTGTGTATACTGCAATCTAATACGGTGTTGCGTATAGCGCAAGGTAATCTTGGGGTAGTATACAACACAAGACATTAATGAAATTAAAAGAATTTTTTTCATAAAATCTCAGGGTGTTACAATCTACCCCCCTTAAAATGAATTTCTCCCTCGAAATTCGTCGGGGTTATAAATGGTTTACTACTTGAAAGTTTGTTTAATAGAAACCCAAATCGTAAAAAGGAATACCAAAACATGGATTTAAAAACTAAATTATGAAATGTAATGGTTACCCAAATTAACTCATCACTGGGTTTCCACGTAGGGGAACATAGGTGAAAATATGGATATGGAAGAAAAATCTGACCATCAAGTTCTGATGGAGAGTGGTAGAGAACATGGCTACGAAAAAGCCAACAATCACAAAGATATTGATTTGTGATGATCTAAGGTACCATCTGATTCATAGGATATAGGGGAACTAGGACAACATTTTTGGTTTTCAAGATCATTTCCCTAAAGTTGATGAATTAAAAGAAATACTTACATGATTTTGGTACAATCTCACTTTTGTTTGTGAATTGAACAATTTCCACTTCGTCCCTTAAAGGAATGAAGTGTAATTTGTTATTCGTGATGAGTTAGCAGATCATGTGATAGAATGATGGGTCATTCGATCTCTTTCAAACAAAAGGTTATCAAAAGTTATAAGTCCATCTTATGGTTAGATTAATCGTATATGGTTCCAAAAATCAACTTATACTTCATATATCAGACCGCTTAATAAAATAAAACTAGTTTCTACTAACCAGGGACTTCTTGTAGGCTAGTGGTATGCGATAAAGGCCAGTCGCACTTCGGTTGTCGGTTCGATTCCTACAGCCTTGTCCGACACGATGGGCTGTCCCCCATCCTACAGGTTGTCCTTTTTCTAATACTGCATTTATATAACATCTGATCAATAATATCGAAAAAATTTCTATCCTTACACAATACTAACTTATGTCCAACATAATCCATTCCAATCTTTAGGATTATCTAAAATACATTGATCCAAGCTCATAGTATAAAGAAAATGATTACTTGAAATGTCACATAACAATCATGTGAATGCCAACATTTATCACCCATATATCATAAGATATATCTTGTTGGTCAAATTACAAACATGTGAATACCTTAATCATGTATTCTCTTGAAAAATGAATACCCATTTATCTTTAGTGAAAACATGAATACTGTCAAAAGTTAACTCTATTCACATACCAAAATCCCAAAATTTCTATATAATCAAACCATATCACTTAGTCCTTATATCATTCATGAGATCATGAATACAATCAAACATCTCATTATCTTCTTATCCCTTCATTATGCGCATATCATCTACTTTCTAAAAATATCTGAATAACCTTCCATGGTTACCGGTACCATTCAAAATATACTTTCATATACTTTAGGAAAAACAATAGTGTACCAATCCTTAGATGATTCTTTATTCCATAGTACCATACATTATTCTTTATAAACATAAAATCATTCCACTAACTTCTTAAACCACTAGCTGAGCTTCTTCATTTATTTCATCTCATATTTAATTTGTAGTCTCTTCATCATCATCAACATAGATACTTCCCATATGACCGTACTGATTCTCTTCATGAGACTTTCCCTTAGGGCATTGGTATGCATAATTCCCGTACATTCCACATTTAAAACATTTAACCATTGTTGATGTCATAGAAATACCATTATCCTCATCCATAGTGTTAACTGAACCTTTTACTTTGCACTTACTGGATTTGTCTCCTTTTTTCTACACCCAAATAATCTTCCAGTTCATTTGAAACAATCTCCCTGATGCCTCTTCCCACATGATTTACATGAGGGAAATTGAACTTTTTTTCCTCTATGATCATCATGAAACTCCATCTTTCTCTTATTCTCTGAGTCGGGAAACTTACCAAAGTTGAGATTATTGATCATATTATGAGATTGCTAATTAGGCATAATAAAAATGTTTGGACTTCCATATCCCGTTTCATTTGGTGTCTCATGAAGAAAATCATTCCATTGTTTATCATATCCTCCATTATCGTGAGTCATCCTATTTCCAGCCATTTTCTAAAACCAAAAAAGAATAGTGTGAGAGGCAAAAATCATGCTATGGAAAATAAAATAGCAATGGGGAGGCACCCTGAATATCTAACATCTTAGGATAAATTCTATGGTCGTTACTATAGTTCTAGGACTATATCCTATGCATATACTTATCCTTAGGGATATCCCTAGACATACCATAGAAATATCTCTAGGGATCTCACTAATGTTTTCACATCCTAGTTTCCAAAGGTTGACTAAACCTTTCCTCTGATACCAACTGTAGAGACCCAAAGCTTGACATACATGGACATTACATTACTTTTGCAGAATACTTAGTACATAACAAAAACACACAAACACAAGGACCGTAATAGTTTAGTGTCTTCGGAAACTCGAAATATAATCTTCCAATCATGGTGAAAGATCTTCAACATCTCCCATAAAGATCTTCCTTTTTTTCCAAAAACCTTTCTTTATATCCAGGGGAAAAGAAAACATAAAAGGTTGAGCTCAAATGCCCAGTAAGGGTAAACAAAAGAAATATCAATCACATCATATACATAAGAACATAACCTTTGGAAATCTTAACCTGCCAAAGAAATCATAATTTCATAATAGGGGATAAATCATAGTAGTGAAATGTAATCCCAATAATCATAACATAAAACATGAAACTTTGTGGAATGCACACATAATCATAGAGAATCATTCCTTATTAGTCAAGACTCATTGCCCAGACTATCTTAGTGGACAAAGTCCATTTCTGAACTGAGTTCACTCCTCGTTTCAGTTCGGTTTCACTGAACCGGTTTAACTTGCCGTTCCAGCCATGTCTATCTCATGAGATATAAAATCTTTACCCAATGCATTGGAGGGAGATATAGGTCCCACCCATCTCCTAATGATACCATTCATATGTGTGCCACAAAATCATAAATCATACATCATAACCCATGTAATAAAAATGGGATTCTTAAACAACATGACATCATAAAACAATTCATATAAGATAAAGGAATTCATAAAAAATAATTACATCACAACATAATCAAATCAATTTAATAATAGGGATAGAAACATAACCCTATATTATCCTATATGGAAAATAATTTTGATAAAACACTTGAACTCCATTCTTGAGGAAAATATCCTTTCTACTTCAAAAACATTTTCCTTTCTTAACATGTCATAGAATTTTAAACTAAAAGAAGTTGATTAAAAATAAACTTGAAAACTTGTAAAGGAAGATTCTTGGAAATAATGTTTTAAAAATCGATTCATGTCGTATTGGTTAAAAAAAATTCTTCTCGTACTTTTTTCGGAAAAGTCAAGAAGTACATTGTACGAAAAACGACGAAAGATTCCTTTCATATCTTTTACTAAAAACTCACAGAATGGTAAAATTGTATTTAAACAATTGTAGGTGGATGGAAATAATATTACATATTGAGGAAATATTGATGTGGATGATAAAATACACCCCAGTAAATTCCAAAGTATAAACAATCTCGGATAAAAATGAGATTGTGATATTTACCTTACCTTAGGTCCGATTTGGTTCGTATGTGTCCAAACCTCCTGTATAATGATTTAAATAATGTTATTGACTTATTCCAGAATCATAATTATTGTTATGATATCATATATGGTCATATTATTAGCTTCTTATTATTAATATTTCATTACTACATGTTATTCGGGTGTTTATTACTTTTTGTTCTTATGTGTGTTTTGTCGAATAAATTCTTATTCTTCTCTTTAGGTTATATATACCTCATTTCCAGAATGGTATTAGGGTAATATATATCATATTCATTCATTAAATTCATTTATATAATCATTATGCAATGATGATAATGTAGAATGAGTCGCATCACATCGTGGAGACGGTATTCCGTACGTACGCACGAGTGATGATATCGTTCCTATGATCGTGGAATTGTACTGAAGTGTATGTATACTATTTCAGAATCAATATCACTTTATAATAGTCATATATAGTCATTATTTACACCATTATACCCATCCAATTAAGGTGGTGGTGGAAAATAGATTACACCACGGCGTGGAGACAGTATTCCGTACGTACGCACGCGCGGTGATTTCTTTTTCCGTAGGATGGATAGATGGTGAAATAGGGTTGTTCCATATTTATAATAACATATCAGTATATGAGTGATACTGATTTTATTACTTCATAATGAAACAACTAAAGAAGAAGAAGTGGAAGAGGAAATAAAGATGAAAGAATCAGTAACAGACATTACCTCTTCTTTGAAGCACCTCTTCTTAACCTCCACTTAGGGCACTGGATTTGGTCTTTGAAGAAGAATAGAACCTCTAGGATGATTCTAGGGAAGTCGGTAAGTTAAATGGTCAGGGTTTGGACGAGCTTTAAGGCTCAAATTGGTGTGAGGAGGAGAGGGAGGAGGTTCCCTTTTATAAGGGACGAGAGGGGCTCCTTTGGAAAAACTGAAAATATTATTTTATTATAAAGTCACGTTCGGTTTTAAATAGCTCCAAATTGATTTATTTCGAATCTAAGGTGGGGATGGGTCGAAATAATCTCATATAATAGAATTTATACAAGTTTAGGTTCCAATTTTAACCTTATCATTTAGATTTAACATTAGGTTAAATAATTTTACTTTTACCGTGTCTTCTTGTGTTCTTATACTATAAGGTTAATAAACTTACTATAAAAAGCCAAAAGAACCCCAAGTTGTTTATTATTAATATATATAACCTTATCTATGTCATTTGGCCGAACCTTAGATTTTTAGTAATAAAATAACAATTAATAATATAATATTTGTTTTAAAAGCTATTTTATGTCAATTTTGACACTATTTAGTAATTGATTTTTGTTAAAATCATAACAGAATTATTAGTTCTAAAAAAATTAATTAAATCAATACTAACATGTCATAGTAACCTATAAAATTAGTTTAATTCATAAAAAGTCTTATATTACATTTATTTGGGTATTTATAACATCAATTATGTCAATATTTCATTAATAAGACAATTACTACATCATCTTTGTGTCATAATAAATGATAATTATTTAATCCCTAGAAATTCTAAATAAATTTCTAAGATGTATATAATTTTATTATATTTATGGAGACTATTCATTTTTGAAGTTTCATGAAGTTTATCACTAAATTAAAATTACTATACTTATAAGATTTAAGAAAGTGACATGTTGTCACATTCTTTGGTTTTAATAATAATTAAATTATTTTCATGGAAAAAAATCCATTAAATGAAGCTAATCCGACCCTTAGGTGATATGGGTCGACTTTTAGTCATCCAATAAGATTTTGACATTTGTTAGGGTAATTTTATATTATTATATTTACCCTTAATTACCCGATTTTATCTTTAACTATGGTATATAAAATTTACTGTAGTTACTATTCATAATTCGCAAAAATAAAAAGTAGCTTATTAACATAATTTAGATCCACTGATTCCAAATATGGAATCCATTTTTCCAAATTCAATACATAAAATTTTCATAAATTAAATTAAAATTAATCTCGTTGTCGAAAGAAAACGGGTTTTTCTTTAAAACATTGCAAAATATTGAATTGATTTATCCTACGAATTCAAGGTAGAATCAATGCTAATTACATACATTATATTAAATGGTAAAAATATATTCTATTTATACTTTAAAACAATTCTATATTATAATTTTACCATATAAATTATTACGATGAAAAAAGTTGTTTTTAATTAAAATATAGCCTGTTTTTACTATTCATCAAAATATGAAAGTTACCAGAATAATATGAAAAATTTACCCAAAGTAAATTTTTATTTCATGATTCCAAAGAAGTATTTTATTTTGTCAAATTTAACTTATAAAAATGTCAAAAACTAGATTTAAAGTGGGTGCGGCATCAAAAGGCGGCAAAACAACATTTTTTGAAAAATACTTATTTTACCCGAAAAATTTATTTTGTTCTTATACCATGTTTTAGAAAATGTGTAAGACGAATAATAATGTTTTAAGATTCAAAATTTAGTTAATACTATTCATAACGGCTAGTTCATAATAATATTATAATAATATATCATTGTTTAGTAAAACCTGATATTGCGTACAACACACGCTTTCAAGGAAGGTCGCGATTGCGTGTAATGCAAGCCAAGTCAGGGTTGCTTGTTGTGAAAGAATCCTTTGTTGTTTTGTATAACAGAATCCAACCATATTTAATTTATACATTGAATATATATATATATATACTCAATGTTGCGTATAATAACTATTATCAAAATTCTGTGTAACACGATCCAAGAATAGTGTTACGTATACTGCAAGCTAATACAGTGTTGTGTATAGTGCAAGGTAATCTTGGTGTAACATACAACACAAGACATTAATGAAATTAAAATAATATTTTTCATAAAATCTCGGGGTGTTACACTCTCGGCTCGTGGAGCAGACCCTCCCGAATGAGCTTGCTGTGTGCGGGAACCCTAGAGCTGGCTGCGACTACTACTACTACGATGACTGTACAGAGAACCTCAGTGGATTCGACGGCGATGACTATAGGACTCAGCGATCCTATGTGGATCAGTGCTACCGATCCTGTGTGGGTCTTGCGGGTGTTAGTTACCTATCAATCCTTTGTGGGCTAGATCCTATATGGGTCATTGCGGGGGTTAGTACCTTTCGATCCTTTGTGGGTCCGACGACTTAGATGAATCAGTGGATTTATCTGATCATCACTATCGTCATACGAAGAAATATACCTGTGTTAGCTGAATCCTGTTTTGCTTTCCTATGTGGATTGTGTTGTGATATCCTATGTGGATTTACGTTTTTCTTTCCTGTGTGGACTGGGTTGTACTTGGGTTCGGATGTTGGAGTCGAATGAGAAATGATGACTTAGGTATATGTATGGAAAAATACCTAAGTAGAGTCGGATGTTACTTCGTGATTGTATCTTTCCTTTGTGGATTATCCTTTGTGGGTTTTGGGAGACCTTCGGATGTCTCGGGGTCCCTACTGAGTAGTTTATACTCATCCCTGCATGGGCTATGCCTGAACTACGTTGTGTTGGTTGCAGATGACAGACAGCGCTAATCGTGGTTGAGGCTTGCGGAGCAGGACGGCACCTGGAGGTGGACCGCTGGGCGGGACGTACTCGGAGCGGTCAGCTGGACCCGAGGAGCAGAGGAGGCCATCTGTACTCACCTTTCAGGTGGGATTCCCAGTGGACAGCTCATCGTTGCGACTTTACTTTTCAGTTGCTGTTTTCCATTTCCAGTTGTACTTTACTTTCAGCTTGGGTTTGTATACTGGCCCACTTACTTTCCACACTTACAGTTGTACTCTTTTTTTACTTAGTGTTTACTTCTACTGCTTTCTTGCTCTGTGGTGTTTGTTTACTTTAAAAAGGAAATGCCTTCCCTTTTTACTGGGATTTACGCCTTGGTGCTAGTCGCCAGCCCCTGGCCTATGGAAAGTGGGCTTTGGGTAGTCACGACACAGGCTACAAGGATGGGTCGTGACAAATTGGTATCAGAGGAGTTCAGTTCTACCGCAGAACTTGGGACTCTGATCTTTTTCTATGTGAAGAAACAATGTTTAGCGTATTGGGTGTGGTTATTAGTCCAGGGAGTCCAGTGTTGGTGCGGCGGCCGACGTATCCGTACACCAGGACCCTGACTTCTGATTTCTGACTTAATGCACGAAAACATATATTGCATGTGTGTTTCACGGTTTCTTAGTGATTACTTGTATCAGCTCACCAGGTATATTGTTCTGACCGTGGAGCACCTGTTTCCTTTTCAGGATGGCCCCACGACTGCAGCCAGCTAGGGTTCTGAGAGTTGAGCATGACGACAACCCACTGAGTGATGAGTCATTAGTGCATGGCCCTTTGTTAGAAGTGGCACCGGCAGTAGCTCTACCCGCCAATCCACTGATGCTTCCAGCCCCAGCCGCTGACGATGCACGTCGCCTTAGTGCACTGCATGAGTTCCAGCTCTAGCGACCGCCCAGGTTCCGTGGGGAGATGGACCCCCAGGTAGCCGAGGACTGGCTGGAGGCAGTGGTATGAGTTTTTCGGTTAGTGGGGACACCAGCATACCTCATGGTGATCCTCGCAGCGAGCCTACTGCACGCAGTAGCAGGCAGATGGTGGAGCTTGATTCTCCAGGTTCACGATGAGGCATCTCTTCTCTGGACGGACTTTAAGAACCTCTTCCGCTCGGAGTTCATCTCAGCCACCCTCCGTGCGGTGCGCATCTAGGAGCTTCTTCATCTGTGTCAGACAGCATGACTGTCGACCAGTACTCGACGAGATTTACCGATCTCTCGCTCTACTCTACATACATGTTACGAGACCCATTCTTCTGGGCCCGGACCATTGAGCAGTGATTGAGACACGAGATCAGGGCATCGCTGATCTCCCTCAGCATTCTGACTCAGACAGTAGTACTGGAGGGAGCCCTTCTGATCGAGAGCTTTCTTGTTGAGTCTACACCAGCGTCGAGACCCACTGTAGGACGGCACGTAGATGAGTCTTCTGCAGCAGGCAGTCGACGGATGTCTCATGGGTCCAGGTAGACCAGACCCTCAGGCCGACGACCTCAGGACACTGGCTCAGCAGTGCGGGGCACACAGCGTGGAGCCAGTCTTTCGAGAGGCAGGCAGTGCTACTCATGCGGCGGTCAGGGTCACATGGCTTGTGCCTGCCCGACCCGCCGTGCCGAGGAGCAGCAGACAGTTGAGGGACCACCAAGGCAGAGGCAGAGGGTCGACCATGGCGGTCCGCAGGGAGCAGTCGGACGAGGCAGAGGAGCTGGACGAGTAGCAGGTGGTGGGCGACACTTTCAGTCTCTACCAACACCACCACCAGGAGGTCCACCCCGACCACAGGGAGCTGGTGGGTAGAGACAGGCACAGCTCCAGGCAGCAGAGGCCTACGACCACGGTGCGCCCGAGATGATTCGAGGTACAATCTGTGTGTATTCCACCTTTTCTGCAGTTATTATAGACACAGGAGCGAGTCACTCTTTCATAGTCGCTGCCCTTGTTTAGAGCTCGGAGATTCTGACAGAGCCGTTGGCTCGATTATTACAGCTACAGACTCCTACGGGGGAAGACTCAACGATTACGCACTGGTGCCGGCAGTGTGAGCTTACTCTAGGAGGCGAGAGCTTCGGTTGGGATCTTCTTGTAGCGGCATTGAGGCCTTATGGCGTCATCTTGGGCATGTATTGGTTGTCTACATTCCATGCACATATTGAATGTATTAGGCTCAAGGTGAGATGTGTACGCACTGATGGGAGTAGGTTCACCTTCACTGGTGAGAAGGGAGCCTTCGCAGCACAGGATGGAATTCCGCAGAGGAGAGGACAACCCATCACTAATCAGTTGGCTAGCCTCATCCTAGGAGCAGTTGACGTGCGAAGTCCTGGTTTTCCTGTAGTGGTGGATCAGTATGCGGACGTTTTCCCCAACGACGTTCCAAGGCTACCTCCATGCAGATAAGTAGACTTTTATATTGACCTGTACCCCGGGACTACCCCAATATCGACTCCAGCATATCGGATGGCCCCCACCGAGCATCGAGAGCTGCGGGTACAGTTGGAGGACTTGCAGGGCAAGGGATTCATCTGACCCAGTGTTTCACCCTGGGCTTCCCCGATTTTGTTCGCCAAGAAGGCGGACGGGAGATTGCGACTTTGTGTCGACTATCATCACCTGAACCAGGTGACAGTGAGGAACAAGTATCTGATACCAAGGATTAATGGCCTCTTTGATCAGCTCAAGGGAGCACGGTGGTTCTCAAAGATAGACCTCAGGTCAGGCTATCATCATCTCAGAGTTCGAGATGAGGACGTGTAGAAGATGGCCTTCAGATGTCGGTATGGCCACTATGAGTTCTTTTTTATGCCATTCGGAGAAACCAATGCTCTAACAGTGTTCATGGCCCTCTTGAAAAGGATCTTTCAGCCATACCTAGATCGATTTGTCATGGTCTTCATCGACGACATTTTGATTTACTCGATGACTGAGGAGGAGCACGCCTACCACTTGCGGGTTGTACTAGACACACTCTGAGAGCATCACCTTTATAGTAATCTCTCGAAGTGTCAGTTCTGGATATTTGAGGTCCACTTCTTGGGACACGTCATCTCTGAGGCGGGAGTTGCGGTGGATCCTGCTAAGATCGAGGCAGTTCTATCTTGGGAGCCACCCAGGAGCGTGACGGAGGTGCGGAGTTTCTTGGGACTAGCTGGATACTACCGGAGATTCGTGCCAGACATCTCCAGAGTTGCGGCACCACTCTCACCTTTGACGAAGAAGGGGAAACCCTTCGTGTGGTCAGATAGATGTCAGTAGAGCTTCCAAGAGCTGAGACAGAGATTGACCAGTGCACCTATCTTGAGGTTGCCTGAGGAAGGAGTTGGGAACGTAGTCTATTGCGATGCATCAGGGACCGGACTTGGATGTGTCCTGATGCAGGAGCGGGCCGTGATCGCCTACGGATCACGTTATATGAGGCTGCATGAGCAGAACTACACTATACACGACCTGGAGTTAGCAGCAGCGGTCTTCTCTCTGAAGACATGGAGACACTACCTGATGGGTGAGCGCTTTACAGTCTTTTCTGACCATCAGAGTCTCAGATACAACTTCTCTCAGAAGGACCTGAATCTGAGACAACGGCGATGGCTCGAGTTCCTCCAGGACTATTACTCTGAGATAGTCTATACTCCTGGTAAGGGGAATGTGGTAGCCAATGCTCTCAGCAGGAGGGCGTGCATTCAGCTACTTAAGGAGGTGAAAGAGCAGCTAGCCTCTTTGCAGATATCCATCGTGGATAGAGATGGAGCAGCCTTCCTCCAGTCTTTCACAGTCACTCCTCCACTACTACAGCGGGTCAGAGAGGCACAGCGTGGAGATGCTGACTGTGAGACGAGGCGTGTGCAGATATCCTCAGGACATGCACCTGATGGTTTCTCCTTTGGAGCAGAGCACGAAATCCTTTTCAGCAGACGTACCTTGGTACCCGTTTCTTTACGGGAGGAGGTGCTGAGAGAGTTTCACACTTCTCCTTTGGCGGTACATCCTGGAGTGGCGAAGATGTACTAGGATCTCAGACGACAGCACTGGTGGCCGGGCATGAAGAAGGTTGTGGCAGATTTTGTTTCTCGATGCCTCACCTACCAGCAGGTGAAGGCTGAGCACTAGGTACCAGCAGGCTTGGTACAGCCCTTAGAGGTCCCGGAGTGGAAGTGGGATGGGATATATATGGAATTCGTGACTGGACTTCCACGCACTTCCAGAGGTCACGACTCCATTTGGGTGATTGTCGACCGACTCACCAAGTCGGCTCACTTCTTACCCATCAGAGAGCAGGGATCAGTAGAGAGCTTGGGACAACTTTATGTTCAGGAGATTGTACGGATTCACGGTATGCCATCATCTATCATCTCCGATCGAGATGCTCGCTTTACTTCCTAGCTTTGGAAGGGGTTGCAGGAGGCGTTCTGGACGCAGCTACGTCTGAGCACACCCTTTCACCCTCAGACAGATGGTCTAACGGAGAGTACCATTCAGACTCTCGAGGACATGCTCCGTGCATGTGTCCTCGACTTTGGTCGTAGCTGGGAGGACCACGTACCCTTGGTGTAGTTTTCGTACAACAACAGTTACCACTCCATCATCAGGATGGAACCATACGAGGCGTTGTACGACCGATCTTGCATATCTCCTTTGTGCTGGACAGACCCTGGGGAGTCAGCACTTGTGGGACCGGAGATGGTTCAGGCCACGACAGAGAAGGTCTAGGTCATCCAGGAGTGGATGAGGATAGCTTAGAGCTGGCAGAAGTCTTATACTGACAGGAGGCGGAGGCCACTAGAGTTCAAGGATGGCGACCACGTCTTCTTGCGTGTCTCACCTTGACATGGATTACAGAGATTTGGCCGAGGCAGCAAGTTGTCTCCACGCTTCATCGGACCGTTCCAGGTCCTCGGCAGAATTGGCGAGGTGGCTTATCTCCTGGCTCTACCACCTCAGTTGCAAGGGGTGCACGACATCTTCCACGTATCTCAGCTGAGGAGATACGTGCACGACCCGATGCATATCATTGACCATGGGGAGCTAGACGATGATGATGGGGAGACTTTCACGGAGGTCCCAGTGGAGATCAAGGATCTACAGGAGCAGGTCCTACGTGGACGGTCAATTCCCTTGTGTGCATCAGATGGCAGCACGGGAACCTCCAGGAGAGCACTTGGGAGCGGGAGGCTCAGATGCATTCTCAGTACCCTCATTTGTTTCCCTAGTTTTTGATGTATCTTTATGGGGACGTAAATCCCTGAGGTGGGAGTAATGTAAAGACCCATAAAATTCAAGGGAAACTTTTTCTTGATTTTCTTTGGGTTTTTACAAGAATGCAGTTTCAGACGGCACTTGATTCTAAGGCTCGGTGTGCCCGGAATTTCTATCCGAAGTTTAGCTTAGGTACGTTCAGTGAACGAACAAGCATGAATTCTTATCTTTTGAACCGATGCTCGGAATCGAATTCTGAGGGCACCGATGGAATCATAGCGCCGATAATTTCTTTGGAATGCCTATCCTGGAGTTTCTTTTGCTCGTTATGAGTTATTTAAAATATTTCGATTAAGTGTTGTGAAATAAAATTTTCGTTAAGAATTTTATTTCACTTCTCCATGAGTTAGAACCTAAGTGTAGGAGTTAGGGTGGGACCACTGTTTGTTAGTTTTTCTTGAGTGGATTAAAGGTGAGGTGGGGCCCACACGAGCCCCCACCTTTTCAAATCCCTTAACTCCCTAACTCCTCTTAACCCCCCACTTAAGTTGTGTAACTCTTTTATCTTTTAAACTTCCAATTAATTGGGTGACTTTACCTCTCCTCTCATTTAGTATGCCAACACCCAATTCAATTATTTAATTTAAGTTTTGAATTTCTGAATTGTGGCTTAAGTTAATAAAATAAGGGTGAGCCTTATTTTATTTTTGGTTGGATGTTGTGTGTGGACAATTGAGGAGAGATCTCTTCATCTTCATCACGAAGAACACCAAGACTCGACGAAGAACACCAAGACTTCGACGAAGAATGCCGTCACCATAAAAAGAGATCGATGTGTCGTCTCTTCTCCTCTTCATAGCTGGTGTGTTTCTGAAGATCTACGATGCACCCTATTTCGATCTTCTTCCCGTGTCAACGAAAAGGAGATGCCACTTCCTCCTCGAGCGTTCTCCATCAACTTATGGAGATTCACCTCGCGACGTCATTTTCCGCGGTGAACCCCATTCTAGCTATGCTCAAGGTAGGGGTTTATTTAACTATTTTCGTTCGTGAATTCCAGTTTGTCATTCTTTGTGGTTATACGACTAAATGATTTCAATTAACGATAGGGGTTCGGACCGCACAAACAAGGCCGACCCTCCTCCCTTATTATTGATGTTGTTTCTATTATGGTTGGAACGGAATGGCATGGTGCCGTCGCCCCACTAGGGATCGTACAACAAGTAATGTGCGGCGCCGTCGCGCCGCGCCGTGAAGTTGAACAGGGACGCGACGCCGTCGCGCCGCGTCGAAGAGAACCGAAGATACTGCGGCCGGAGCGGGGCCGCGGCGGAGGGGCGTGGCGCCATCACGCCATGCCGGACGAACCAAAACCATGGCCGGTTCTGGGCCGCGGCAGAGCAGAATGATCGGCAGCCGGTTCCAGGACGCCGGTGTCGGAGCAGGGAGGGGACCGGCCGTCACCGGTCCCGTGGAGGCAGAAACCGGCCGACCGGGGTGGGCCAGCCGGACAGGTGTGTAGCCGGGGGTTCAAACCTCTGGTCGGCCATCACAAAACGGACCCCATAAATTTGGGCTCGCGGTTACACCAGGGGGAAGGCGCCCCCCTGCCAAACGGCTCGGCCGGTTGGCCGAGCACCTGGCCAGCGCGCCGGGCGCGTTGTGCCCAGGTCGGGACATCTGCCTGGCCGGGACGCTAGTCCGGGCCGCGCCTAGGCCGGGCCGGGCCGCGCCCACGCGGGCCGGACCCGGACCCAGTTCGGGTCAACCCCGGGGGTATCGGGCCGGGTCGGACCGGGCCCGAACCCCTTAATACCGAACCTTTTCTGGTCGGACACCCATAACTTGTGCTACGGGTCTCCGATCGATGCACCGTTAGTTGCAATGTGATTCTTGGATCGGTTAGGTCGTTTCGGTATATCGCACTCAACGTTTCTAAATACTTTGAGTTCAGACGGGTTGGTCTGTACACGAAACCAACCGGGCCCTCCGAGCGGAAACGCTCATATCTTAAGCTCTGGACGTCTGATTGACGTGTCGCCGACTTTTTTGGATTCCTATAAGTGAGACGGATCTTTTGGATTACTCTGCCCAAGGTTTGGATGCTGGTGGAGTGCGATCGGGTTGGTTTTGCCTCAAAAACCAACTAGGCCCCTGTGTCGAAAAGGCCAATAACTCTCAGACCGGGCATCCAATTGACGTGTCGTCTGCGACGTTGAGTTCCTGTTGACGGTATGGAACTTTTGGATTCATTAACTCTGGACTATGTGTCAGTTGATGTATCAGCCTCTCGGCTCATGGAGCGGACCCTCCCGAACAAGCTTGCTGTGTGCGGGAACCCTAGAGCTGGCTGCGACTACTACTACTATGACGACTGTATAGAGATCCTCTATGGATTCGAAGGCGACGACTACAGCACTCAGTGATCCTATGTGGATCAGTGATACTGATCCTGTGTGGTTCAGCGTTCAGTGGTTCTATGTGAGCCAACGCCTACAGATCCTGTGTGGGTCCGATCCTCTGTGGGTCTTGTGGGGGTTAGTTACCTATCGATCCTTTGAGGGTCAGATCTTATGTGGGTCATTGCGGGAGTTAGTACCTTTCGATCCTTTGTGGGTCTGACAACTTATATGAATCATTGGATTTATCTGATCATCACTATCTTCATAAGAAGAAGTATACCTGTGTGAGTTGAATCCTGTTTTTCTTTCCTATGTGGATTGTGTTGTGCTATCCTGTGTGGATTTACATTTTTCATTCCTGTGTGGACTGGGTTGTACTTGGGTTAGGGTGTTGGAGTCGAATGAGAAATGATGACTTAGGTATATGTATGGGAATATACCTAAGTAGAGTCGTATGTTACTTCATGATTGTATGTTTCCTTTGTGGATTATCCTTTGTGGATTTTGGGAGACCTTCGGGGGTCTCGGGGTCCCTACTGAGTAGGTTATACTCATCCCTGCACGGGCTATGACCGCACTATGTTGTGTTGGTTGCAGACGACGGATAGCACTGATTGTGGTTGAGGCTTGCGGAGCAGGATGGTACCTGGAGGTGGACCACTGGGCAGGACGTACTCAGAACGGTCAGCTGGACCCGAGAAGCATAGGCGGCCATCTGTACTCACCCTTCAGCTGGGGTTCCCAGTGGACAGCTCATCGTTGCGGCTTTACTTTTCAGTTGCTGTTTTCCCTTTCCAGTTGTACTTTACTTTCAACTTCAGTTTGTATACTGGCCCACTTACTTTCCGCACATACAGTTGTACTCTGTTTTTTATTAGTGTTTACTTGTACTGCTTGCTTGCTCTGTGGTGTTTGTTTACTTTACAAAGGCAATGCCTTCCCTTTTTACTGGGATTTACGCCTTGATGCTAGTTGCCAGCCCCTGGCCTATGGAAGGCGAGCTTGGGGTAGTCACGGCACGGGCCCCGAGGATGGGTCATGACAAAATAATTATAATTGTTCAAGTATAATATATTATATACATATTTACCCATTTACCCGTTAAAAAATGATAATGTTTCTCATGCGTGCGTACGACCTACCATCTCTATGAAGCTATGTGATTCATATTTCCAGTCTGTTTCTCATGGATGATTTTTAATATGTATATAATTAATATTTATGAAATTTTTATCACTATTAAAATTATATAAATTATATAACCATTCTAAATATACAAGGACCATATCTTCTAAATTAAAATATACATGAAAAAAGAAGCAGTTAACACCCAAAATAATGATAATAAATAAAGATCATTAACAAACTAGCGACAAGATGTTATAAGTGGATAATATATGATATTATAGATATTTATACGGTTTTTAATTGAAATATAATAAATATAAATTTATTATACATGATATTAAAATCACTTATGAGGAAGTTCTAACTTGAGGTAAGAGATTTTGTCTCAATTTCCACTCTATTAAGACATATTTTGTATTATACACCTATTTTATTTTATGTGGTGTATATACTACACATTTTATATACTTAACATGAATATATATTTATTAATGGGGATTAATGTTTAAATTCAATATTACTCTTTCAAGTGGTTATAATTTATATGTTAACAAATAGGTATGAATTTATTTTAGAATCCCATTTTTTGGGGTTGCTTATATTTTTTCTTGAAAGAATATTATAATTTATCCTTTGTAAACTGTTTAAATTTTTATATACATTGAATATTTAGATATTTTAAATTCATTCTTAATACTTTACATCTCCTTGCATCCTGAGTCGAGAAAATAAATTTCAGAAATAAAATATGGTCATACTTCCCTTTTGATCGTGTATATTTTTCACCTATCTCCATATTTTTCTAAATTATATTTAAAAAGATATTTTTATTTACTAAAATGATTTATAAATTAAATTTTATATTATAAATGAATTTTTAAAAGGTTTTAAAGGAGTAATTATAATTTTTTCTAAAAGGGAAATTTTTTATTTTCTTTATAAAAAACATAAAATTAATGTTTTTTAACATCTATGAGGTTAACAGATTTTCCGACCTCCGTAACCATTTTATAATATTTTAATTATTCTAAATGTTTTATATGATTTTATAAAGAAATAACTTTAATAAAAACTTATTTTAATGTTTCTCACCCATTTTGTTTTATTTGAAAAAAATATATGATTTTATTAAATAACGAATATTTCTGATGAATTGATAGTCATATTTTATCTCTTATTAATTTTTTGGTCATAAACATTATGTTGACACATTGATTTTCTTACAATTGTTTTTCATTCTTCATTACATTTCACTTAAATATTCATATTATTTTTATCTGGATATAATTATTTTCAAAACTATTTACCATTTATATATATTGTGTTTTACTATGAAAGTTATTTGATTAACTAGGGAAATTTTAATATTTTGTATTCTTTACTCAATATAGATATTTGTTGAAAATGATTATTGTTTATGAATTAAATTTTTCATTAAAAATTTGTGGAACTCATTGGAAATGTAGTGATGTGTGGGTCCTAATTATAGATAGTCCCTCGATATATCAACAGGTCTAATAAGATAAACTAGTTATCCTAACATATTAAGGGGGGTTTTGGTGTATACCTACACATCAATTAAACCATTTCGCCACAAGGCCTTAATTTTAAAGATATCATGATGTTTGAGACCATGATTTAAAACATTAACCATTTACTTAATTGAGAATTTAGTAATTATTATCCATGAGATTACTGTATTGATATTATCCCTAGATTTATTTTATGCTCAACTTATTGATTTAATGGAATGTGATTTCAGTTATTTACTTTTCTATTTTGATTCTGCCTTATTTACTTGTGATAGATTTCATTTTACATAAACCATACTAAACATCATAGATAACCCTTTATTTTTTTTGTTTTCCCCAATATATTAATTAGAATATTATGAATAATATCAAGTATGTGATAATTTCTCTTATGTCATGTTTTGTTTATATTTATAATGTAATATGGGAATCATTTTTGTATCTGGTTCTTCAAGATTACTGAACTAATCTACTATTGGTTATATTATCTCTTGTATCTTATGTAAATGAAATAAATTAGACATTTGATTTGGGTTACTGATGTTGGGGTTATTATAGTTGGAAGCAGTGAAATTTTAGTAGAATACATGGAACTATATTATAAATAAACATAGATAATATGAGAATTATGATAATCCATTATAATATTTGGAAAATTTTATTATAATAAGAATTTTTATTTTATGGATCAATATTCATGATTTTTATGAGTTAACAAGGTGTGTGGAATTATTACAACAAACCAAACCCCAGTATCCCAGAGCCAATATCTACTTTATTACATTGGATTAAGATACAAGGAATCACATCCTGAAGGACTAAATGGTTTAGTAGTCTTGGTAAACTAGATACATATTTGAATCTCAAATTACACTTGAAATCATAAAATACACAACTTTTTTTATTTGATAATTTTATCCATCCTTATAGCATATCAATAAAGATAAAATAAACACTTCTTAGTATCTTGGAGAGAATAAAATATAAGAAAGGGGTGATCTCAGATGATTAGTAAGCATAAGAGTATAGAAGAATCTATGAATAAATATGACATAATCAATATGTAAATTTAAATTACTCAAATACATGACATTTAATCAATAACTTGAACATAACATGGTATGAATAAATGATTAGAAAATACTACCATATAAATAATCACCTGATCTTAATACATAACCATGGATATTCCAAATAATTGAATAATCACATAGAATATCATTAATTGAATTTATGATGAATTAATACATATTTTTTGACATCTAAAACATATCATCAAGACCATATGAAAATACATCTAATAAAATGAGTAATCCCTCAGCTAAAACCCAATGTAGTTTTTCTCATGAGACCAACCGATGCATTGGGGGAAAATAGAGGTCCTCACCCATTTATTATTAGTTAAAATGAATTATTAATATTAAAATGGTGAAACACAATCAACATAAACATTTGTATTCAAAATCTAATATATGAAATGTTAATACTTACCCCAATAAAAACACATATTCATAATATATCTTGAGTATACTGGTGATTGGAAATAAAATTGAACATCCCCAGTCAAAATGATATTAAACCATATAGTTATATAATAAATATGTCATTAATACAATATATATTCTTTTTTTCATATGTAAGATATATGTTTTATTTCTTTTATGAATATCAATACCATGAGAATATCATGAAAAACATTTTTGAGAAAAACATCCTTTGTATTTTTGAAAATAACCTTTAAAAAAATATCACAAAACATTTTGAAAATACATTTCATTGAAAATATATTTCTAATTTTTTTAAAATAATCATTAAAACATTGATTTATCATGATGGTGGAAAATTCCATTCATGTCGTGCAATTTAAAACAAATATTGCGTTCACATTTTCAATAAAATCCTAATGGGTATTATTTTGAAAATTATGTGAACAATCATTTAAAATTTTTTCTACAAAGTAAAAACATGTAAAATTGTTTTTAATAAATCATTTTGGAAAACTTAAAAATATTTTTGATTAAATTTATATAAAACATGGTTTTTGATGAAAAGGGATATATGAATGAAGAGAGAAATAAATTCAGATTTTAATAAAAACATTTTATCAATCCTTTTAAGTACCGAAGGCTGTATAAATGTTACTATTACTTGAAAAAGTTTATGAATAAATATAGGTGAATAAAATATTTTTATTTTAATATATAAATATTAAATAATCCCCCCAAGGGAAATGTAAGCATAAAAAATATTGAATAACGATGAGATTATGAAATAAACTCTTACCACTTTGGTAACATGTGAATCATAAAAACCATAAAATAATTGACATCAAATGAAAAATTAAATTACATGAAGAAAAATATTTTTATGATATAACATATAAATGTCGAATTATATACACCTCACAATGTAAATATGTTGTGGATATGGCATATGTCTCACGAAAGTAAAAGTGAGATGAGAAACCCTTACCTAAGGTCTGATTTCATTAATACAGGTCCATACCTCTTTTATAATGGTTTTAAGTATGTTATTAATTAAAAAAATATAATCATGTTTATAAGATCATATATTATCGTATCATAACATTTTACTCCAAATTTGTTAATAATATTTCATTATTTTCCTTATTTTGGATGTTAATTGACTTGTTCTCTCATGCACATTTTCCATGAAAGTTAAGGTTATTATTAATAAGATATATATATATATATATATATCATCTAAATAAAAAAAATATTGTTATAAATATCATATTTAATCATTATATATATTTTTAGAACTATTTTTTAATGTTTGGCATGGAAAATGACTCACATCATTTCATGGAGATAGTAGAACGTACGTACACACGATCCACGAAATCATCCCCATATTGAGTGAAGGGGTAATGAAGTGGGTGATATAATAATTTTATTTAATCAATATAATCTCATATAAATAAAATATATTTATAAATTTAATTCTTATTACATTCAATGTAAACCATATGTGACAAATGAATCACATCGCTTCGTGAGGTGGTAGTCCGTCTTACACACGTACAGAATTATCGTATTTGAAATGAAATGAAATGTAAAAAGTTATATGTGATATTAAAACATAAAAAATAATAATTTCATAAATATCATTTAAATTTGTTAATTATATCTATAAGAGAATGGTGTTCATGGAAAAAAAACTACATCGGTTCGCGAGGCGATAGTATGTTGTACACATGATCAATGATTTCATTTCGCATATATTGGAAGTGAAGAAGGATAAATATTATATAATAAACATAATAAGATATCTATAACATCACAGGTAAATAAATAATATTACATTCTAATTTTTACCAATATTTTTTAATAAAATGTTAATATTACTTTAACGGTAATGCTATGCTCTATGGCGTACCCAATACGCAACAATAAGTTTCTTTGAAATCTTACGTTGCACACTAATAATATAACAATATTATAATAGTTAACGCCTAGCCGTTGTAATGGAGTGAAAGAACATAAATATCTAAAAAATTATTAGATATGTGTGTTAAATATTTTTACATCTATCCAATAAATGTTAGAGGCTTAAAATCCAAATGAATCCAATTTTAAGAATAAATACTCTAATATTTATTAAAAGATTGTTTTACCGCCTTTTGATGGAGATCTTTTATTAAATATAACTTCTGACAATTCTATAAGCTATATTTGTCAAAATAATATTATTATTTATTATTGGGATATTGAAATTTACTTTGGTTAAATTTTTGGTATGTTTCTGATGATGTTCATATTTTTTAATGAATAGTGAAAAAATATTGCATTTTACATCAAGACTGGTTTTTCATCTAATATAAATATATGGTTATATTAACATTTTAATTGGTTTTATAGTTTAATTAGAATATATTTTTACAATTTAATTCAATAGTGGTCATTATAATTAATTTCACTTTGAAAATGGACATAAACAATGCCAAACTTTTAATAGATATTGCTTCCAAAAAACGCATTATTAATTTTGACAGCGGGAATTCACTATATGATTTATTAATGAAAATTATATGTTTTGAATTTGGTAAAATATACATCATTTCTGAATTTTAAAGATCAAATATATCGTAGGGTTAATTTTTGGAATTTTTCTGATAATGCATTTTTTTAATGAATAGTTAATAGTACAGTTTTTAATTCAAAACTGTCTTTTCGTCCAATTTATTTACATATTTAGATTGTCATTTTAATTGTTTTTAAAGTATAATTGAATTATTTTTTATAACTTAATACAATGTTGTTCATTGTAAGTAATTTCACTTTTCAATTATATGTAAAAACAAGTCAATCTTTTGATAAATTTTACTTCTTACAAACTAGTCTTTTGTTTTGACAATGGGATTTACTTTTAAATTAATTACTACAATTTATGTGTTTTGAATTTGATAAAATGGATTCCATATTTGGAATAATAAGGTCCAAATTATGTAATTCAGACTCTTTTTTTTGGACATTATGAATAGTAACTACGGTAATTATCTTTAATTATCATGTTTAATTAGTAATCGGGTAATTAAGGGTAAGAAAATAATATCATAAAAATATAAAATGACCCTAACATGTGTCTTAATACTATTTTTGGTGTCATTTCCGACCATGTGATGCCTTTTTCAATCCTTGGGACCCCATGGAATCACTTTAGTGTCATAGTGACCTTTTATCATATTTTTTTTAAACAAAGGAAAATGTAACCAAAGTATGTAACACCTAAGTAAAATAATTTTAATTTAGTCTAAATAAACTATATATTAGAGTATAAATAGTCATTGGAAAGCTGAAAATATTTCCTACATCATATTATTTTTTTATAATTTTTAGAAATTAAATAAATTAAATTATTTTTGACATCATGATGATGCAGTGATTACCTCATTAATGAAAAATTTAAATAAAATGAAAATATAATGTAAAATCTAAGACATACACTTGGAAAAAGAATATTATATGAGTATATTTCGAACCCTAATCACCTTAGCATCGAAATATATCAATGTGGGACCTTTAAAATACGAATTTCATTTTATAATAATGTAACTTTTATCGGCTTTCCATGAGTGCCCCTCCTCTCCTCATATAAAATTCCCCCACCTCTAACACCTTACCCACACCCCTCAAGCATTTGGATCGGCCAAACCCTGCCAATTTCATCTCTCCACATCCCTATATACATCATTGAAGCCTCACCATTGGATGAATACTCTTCAAGAAACCCTTTTGGTTCAAACCAAGAGGAGTTACCCGATTTAATGGTAATGTCTTCACTTGTGTTCTCTTGTTTTATTTTGCTTCTCCAAACCCCTAAACACATTTTATTACTTTATTTTGTAAAAAACCAGTATCTTAAATATTCTATGATGTTGTTATGTGAAGGATTTGAGCTACACTGACACACACCTTCGTCTAATAGTTAAAGAACATACTGTTTCTTGTGGATGGAGAATTACTGCCTCACGAAACGATGATTGTTCAATATTATCTTAACACCTTTCATGGTGGACATTATGATGTAACTATATTTTATATATGATATATATGGTATTTATTTTTCCTATATTCTTCTGTATTTTATATAAGGCCCCATCCTTAAACCTTTCTTAATCTTGAGTTATTACAAGATTACACATTGAGGATCTTTTCGGGTTTAGAGTTTTAGAGAATTAGATCATAAAACTTGCATTACATTCCACATATAAACAAAGTGGTTACATAAAGATAGTATTCTTCATTCCCATAAATGGAAACACATTTAAAATAAAACATGGATTATTTCTTGACACATCCTTGACTCTATCATCTTATCATGTACCTTTCCCTTGACCTGTGAAAAACATTTCAAAAACTTGGGATGAGCATAAAAACTCAGTATGGGTTATAAAAAAAACATGGAAAGGAAACATGAGTTCATATATACATAAGAATGAAATCATACTTTACCCATAAAACATAGGCACTTTAACATACCTCATAAAATCATGAATAAATCATAGAAATCATAAGACATAAAGGTAACTTGAGGCATTCATAACATTCTTACGTAGGGAGTAACCCTCTTGGTTACGTTTGGAATACCCATCATAGTATATTCCCTAAAATCTCTTCGGAGAAACCTTAACGTTTCACTCCTTCGCGTTACCCAATGCATTGGAGAGCTATAACGGGCTCACCCGCCCTTAGTTTATCACGGAACCACCCGTCTTCATAATAATGCCCAAGAACCATAACGTAATCATATCACATAAAACATGCATAAATGAAACATAAAATTTCCACATTTCAATCACGAGATATCAATACAACACATTGATAAAAAAACATTACGAAAACCATTTTCAATACTAAAATAAAAGAAAAGTAAAACATGGTATTTATTTTTCTTTTAAAAAGAAGGTATGGCTTGTAGAGGAAGCCGAAACTCAAATAACGGTCACGACGGCGGAGAAGTCGTTGTCGCCGCATACGTACGACAAAAACATTCTCTTTTGTCGTCTATTAAACGCTTCGTATAAAAAAGATTCCTTTTGAATAAACATAAAAGTCAAAGGGGTTTATACACCGTATAAAAGAAAGTTGTGTATAAAATAAAATATGCCTCAACGAAAACAGATTGAGACGAAGTCCCATACCTCGTATCCGACTTGACCCGACCGTTCTTTAAACTCCTGAATAATAAACTTCTGTTAATCTCTACTTGATTATGAATCTTTTTCAAGTTCATTATTCCTTTTATACCATGTTATGAACATCATGTAATCATTTAAGTTAATAATGTTCATTTTGTCGGTATTTGGTTCTTAAGTCAAAAATAGACTTCTTATACTTACATGTTGTTAATTTGGTCAAAGGTTCATCATATCCAGAATGGTATTCATGATGTAGATATCATATATGTCATATATATCCATTACATACATTCATTTATAATATTACATCACATTTAGAGTTAAGAAATGAAATGCACCGTTCATGGAGACGGTAAGCCATACGTACGCATGAACGCTACTTCCATTTCTATTTCATATTTTCTAGAATGGAATCATAATTATATAAGAGTATATTATAATTCCAGTATAATAATATATATAATATCATTAACTTTATCCTTTACACATCCCACATATGGTATTAACGAATGAAATCACTTTTAGGGGGCGGTAGTCCGCACTTCCTAAAATGAAGATATCGTGTTTTACCCATAATGGAAACCATAAAGGTATGCCCAAAATGAAAAAAACAGAAGCTTAAGGAAAACATAAACATATTATATATCATGTATAAAAATAGTGACATCATAATGGCCACCTTTGAAGGTGTTAAATGAGTGTTGAACAATCATCGTTTCGGGAGGCAGAATTTTGCCATCCACGGAAACCTTATGTTCTTTAACCATTTGATGTAGTTGTGTGAGAGTGTAGCTCAAATAAATCTTATAAAAACATCCTAGTATATTGAAGATACTGGTGTTGTTACAAAAGAAGTAAATAAAAAGATTTTAGGGGGTTGGAGAAGCAAAATAAAACAAATGAACATGAGAGAATGAATTACCTTTAAAAGTGTAACTCCTTTTTAGTTGAGCCTAAAGGCTTCCTTTGAAAGGATTCTGCCCAAAGGGAATCATCTAGGATGAGGAGAGGGATGTGGAGAGAGAAAATGGGCAGGGGTTGGCTGAGCCAAAGGCTTGAAGAGTGTGTGAAATGAGGTAGAGGTGGGGGCCTTTTATAAGAGGAGAGGAGGGGCACTTTTGGAAAGTAAAGAAACATTACTTTATTTGAAAATGTGTTTCGGTTTTAAAAGGTCCCACATTGATAGAATTAGTGGATAAGGTGATAAGGGTTAGAAATCCACTCATCCAATTTGTTTTGGACATGTGTAGTTCATATATTATACATTATCTTTCTATTTTATTTAAATCGTCAAATAATGATGTCATCGCTGCATCATTATTATGTCATAAATAATTAAATTTATTTAATGTCTAAAAATTATAAAAAAATACTATGATATAGTAAATATTTTTATATTTCCAATGACTATTTATAATCAAAATTTGGACTTGTATAACACCACTTAAAAATTGTTTTCGCAAAACATATTATGTTTGTGTCATTTTCACTTTAACATTAAATAAAAAGTAATTTATGTCATTTCCCAACAAAAGTGGATCCATGGGGTCCCCAAGTTTACCAATGGAATTTCATGGTCGGCCATGACACAACCAATGAGGTTGGGACATGTGTCTATGTCATTTCATATTATTAAAGCATTATTTATACCTTAAACTACCCTAATTACCACTAATCGCGATTAAGAACTTAATAAGTTACTATTCACCAAAAAATTATTATAATCTCATTGAACCACATTTTACTTCTTAATGACAACCATGTATGTCGGATTTTCAAAATTCAATACACATTAGTGGTAAAATTTCATTTAACTGAAAAATCAGTTTGCTTGATTACCACTTAGTGGTTTCACTATTCATCAAAAATTGAAGTTTTTCAGAAAATTACCAAAAATTCACCCTAAGCTATATTTGATATTCCGAATTCAAAAATGAAGTATATTTTACAAAATTCAAATCATATAAGTCACATTAATTAATTTAATAATTAATTCCCGTTGCCATAGCAAATAGCGTGTTTTTATGAAACAATAAGTATCAAAAGATTGACACCAGTTTAAGTCTAATTTCAAAGTGAAGTTGATTCCAATGACCACCATTGGATTAAATGGTAAAAATATATTATAATTTCACTTAAAAACCAATTAAAAACATAATCTAATCATATAAATAAATTAGATTAAAAAGCAGTTTTGATGTAAAATGCAGCATTTTTCACTATTCATTAAAAAATGAACATTGTCAGAAAAATACCAAAAATTCACACAAGGTAAATTTTGATGTCCCAATCATAAAGAATAAGTTTATTTTGACAAACATAGTTTATAAAATTGTCAAAATATAGATTCAAAAATGGTTTGCTATCAAAAGGCAGTAAAACAATCTTTTAAGAATATTAGTGTATTCCATGCATAAGATTGTATTTATTTTCATTTTAAGCCCCTATTACACTATCTTAATCATTAATAGACATAGATAAAAATATCTATTATTCATTACTTACTTGGGATGTTACATCCTTCCCCCCTTTAGAAAATTGCGTCCCCGCAATTTATTTACTTATCGAATAAATGGGGGTACTTATCCCTCATTGCATTTTCAGATTCCCATGTTGCCTCTTCAATCATGTGGTTTTTCCACAAAACCTTTACCTGATTAATCACCTTATTCCGTAACACTTTCTCCCTGTGGTCAATAATCTGGACCGGTTGTTCCTCATAAGATAGGTTCTCTTCCAGCTGAACTACCTCTGGACTCAAAACATGAGATGGATCTGGCATATACTTTCTCAACATCGAAACGTGAAAAACATTGTGTACCTGAGATAAACTCGGAGGTAAAGCCACTCGGTATGCAACTGATCCAACACTTTCCAGAATTTCGTATGGTCCAATAAACCTTGGACTCAACTTTCCTTTCTTACCAAATCTCATCACACTTTTCCAAGGAGAATCCTTGAGAAAAACATGATCACCTACCTCGAAAGATAGATCTTTCCTCCGGTTATCCGCATAACTCTTCTGCCTGCTCTGAGCTGTTCTCATGTGTTTCTGAATCAGCTGAACTTTTTCTGCCATCTCTTCTACCAATTCTGGTCCCATCAACTTCCTTTCACCCACTTCATCCCAGAAAGCTGGAGTTCAACACCGCTTCCCATATAATGCCTGAAATGGTGCCATCTGTATACTAGAATGAAAACTGTTATTACATGAAAACTCAACCAAAGAAAGATGTTGGTCCCAACATCCTTGATAATCCATAGAACAAGCTCGTAGCATATCCTCCAATGTCTGAATTGTTCATTCTGACTGTCCATCTGATTGAGGATGAAAAGATGTACTAAAATTTAATTCAGTACCCAACGACTTCTGAAGGCCTTTCCAAAAGTTAGAAGTAAACCTGGGATCACGATCCGACACAATGGAGAGAGGAACTCCATGTAACCTGACTATCTCTTTAAGATACAAACGGGATAGTTGATCAAGAGAGAAAGTATCTCGTGTAGCAAGGAAATGAGAAGATTTAGTAAAGCGACCAACAATAACCCAGATTTCATTATTACCTCGAGATGTCTTTGGTAATCCAACAACAAAGTCCATGGCTATATTCTCCCATTTCCACTCTGGCACTGGTAAAGGCTGAAGCATCCCCTTTGGTAACTGCCGCTCTGCTTTAACCTGCTGACAAGTCAAACACTTCATAGTAAAATCAGCAATATCTCTTTTCATTCCATCCCACCAGTAATACTCCCACAGATCTCTATACATCTTAGTACTGCCCGGATGAACTGAAAACGGAGAACTATGAGCTTCACATAACAAATCTCTCTTCAACTGTGAATCACAAGGCACACACAATCTCTTCCCAAATCTCAAAACACAATCACTATCAATGTTGAATTCAGGCAACTTACCTTTCTGAACCAGCTCTACCTTTTTCTGCAACTCACTGTCTTGCTTCTGTGCTTGCTTGATTCTATCTGATAGAGATGATCTCACTGATACCTGAAACAAAACAGAAGGACTTCCTGCACCAACAACTTCTATGCCAAATTTCATCAAATCGTTAACCAAAGGATCACGTTCCAACCGCAACATTGTTAATGAAGCATTACTTTTTCGACTCAAAGCATCAGCCACTTTATTTGCTTTTCCCAGATGGTAATGAATTGTACAATCATAATCGTTGATTAATTCCATCCATCTCCTTTGTCTCATGTTTAACTCTTTCTGAGTGAATATATACTTTAAACTTTTGTGATCGGTATATATTTCACACTTTACTCCATACAAATGATGCCTCCAAATTTTTAAAGCAAAAACAACAGCAGCTAATTCCAAATCATGTGTAGGTTAATTTACCTCATGAGTTTTCAACTGTCGCGAAGCATAAGCAATTACCTGATCATTTTGCATTAGGACGCAACCAAGTCCTTTCAATGAAGCATCACTGTATATAACAAACTCACCATTCCTGGAAGGTAGTGCCAAAACTGGAGCATTCACCAATCTTCTTTTCAATTCCTGAAAACAATCATCACATTCTTTTGTCCAGATAAACATGACACCCTTCCGAGTTAGCTTAGTCATTGGACTAGATAACCGTGAAAAATTTCTAACAAACCTTCGGTAATAGCCCGCCAAACCATGGAAGCTACGAATCTCGGTTACATTTGTGGGTCTTGGCCATTCTTCCACAACTTTTGTTTTTGTAGGATCAATAGTTATTCCATCTTTAGAAACAATGTGACCAAGGAAAGAAATTTGTTGCAACCAAAACTCACACTTGCTGAATTTCCCATACAGTTTCTTTTCTTTTAAGGTTTGCAAGATAACCCTTAAATGTTTTTCATGCTCCTCTTTACTTTTAGAAAACACCAAAATATCATCAATGAAAACCACCACAAACTTATCCAAGAACTCATGGAAAATTCTATTCATTAAGTCCATGAATACAGTAGGTGCATTGGTTAGCCCAAAAGGCATTACTACAAATTCATAATGGCCATATCTCGTACGGAACGCGGTCTTCGGAATATCTGCCTCCTTTACCTTCAGCTGATGGTACCCCGATCTCAAGTCAATCTTTGAAAAAAACTGAGCTCCCTGGAGCTGATCAAACAAATCATCGATATGAGGCAAATGATATTTGTTCTTAACAGTGATATTATTCAAGGCTATATAATCAATGAAAAGTCTCATAGAACCATCTTTCTTTTTAACAAATAAAACAGGAGCACCCCATGGTGATGTGCTAGGTCTAATGAAACCTTTCTCTAATAAATCTTGCAATTGATCTTTCAACTCTAAAAGTTAAATTTGTGCCATTCGATAAGGGGGTTTTGAAATTGGCTTAGCATCAGGAACTAAGTCAACAGTAAACTCAACTTCCCGATCTGGTATTATTCCAGGCAACTCATCAGGAAAAACATCAGGATACTCATTTACCACTGGCATATCATTAATCTGAATAGTTCCTTTATTTTCAACGACGTATGCAAGGTAACATTCATTTCCATATTTTACAAGTTTCTCGGCCTCTTGATATGTTATCAAAAGTAAGGGTTCATTCTTGTAAACAAACTGAAAGTCTTTCTGAAAAGAAACTTCTTTAGCTCTACAGTCAATCTTAGCATGGTAAATAGAGAGCCAATCCATACCCAGGATAACATCAAAATCTACTAGAGGTAGAACAATAAGGTTCGCAAGTAGGTTCTTTCCACAGATAAGGATAGGAAGATTCTTATAAATTCTTTTTGCCTCGACACTTCCCCCAGGTGTTTTTACCAAAAGTTCAGGAGTCATTTCTTGAGATGGTATTCCCATTTTACTAGAAAAGGTTTCAGAGATGAAAGAATGT